>JAOTQQ010000012.1:80109151-80144275 GCA_026546715.1 Gallinago undulata | reverse complement strand
CAACCCCTGCCCCCTCCCCCCCCCCCCCCCCAGAAGAAACAGGTCTTTATTTATCAAATTAAATGCACATTTTTCATTCTAATACTTGTAATCTGTTTTTTTGGATTTTCTCAGGTATGCTTAATTAAACCCAGTCATCATCACCAACTTTGTTCAAAAGAGCAATTAATGAATATGGCACAGAAGCAGCTTAGCCCTGGAGGAGCCTCTGACATTTGTTCACAGTGAAGACTGTTCATTAATTGCTCCCTTTGTTCTAAGCCTTTTAATGATATTTTTGACACAAAACTACAAGTCATTGTGACTTATTCCTCACAGCTAGCGACATCTGCACTACGTTAAGTTAATAAAACTATCTTTGAAAGATTTTCAAGAAGATATTTAAAGATACAGGGTAAAAAAAGGTCTGGGTGTGCTGACAGTGGAATAAAGATACTGTATTGAAATTCTTAATATTATCTCCAAGTACACTTCGTATTACAGATAGTTTAAGCAATCATTTTGTATTCCACACTCACCACAATTAAAGGAACTCAGGCAGAAGTCCACCATGCTATTCCAACTTATTTGATCTGTGCTCCCACACCAAACTGAACCATAAAGCTTCATAGGTCTTCTGCTGATCAGAAGTTCTCAGACAACCAAAGAGGACTTTTTGGCTTTTTGATTGCTTCAGTAAAAATCACTCCACTTATTTTTTTTGCCTTTTTTTTTTTAAAAAAAAGGAAATGGAAAAGGTGAAGAGTAAAGAGTCTGGGTCCAGGTCACGAAGGAACCACAGAGAATCAAAGATGTCTCTCCAAGAGTTAAAACAAGGTTGTAGCCATTTCACACTTAGTTCTGGAATTCAAAAGAGATAAGCAAAGCCACCCCATAAATTAAAGCACGTACTCAGTATGCACTGTATAAGTTCGCAAAATTAACTTTTTTATTTTCATAACATGTCCATACTACCATATCACCCATAGTAGAGTTCTGCTGCAAAGCTCATCATAATTCATAGAAGAAACACAAATCCAATAACAAAAAAAAAAATGCATGGAAAGTTTGTACCTGAAGAACAGCTGAAAGCCCTGTAGATCCACAGACCTTCAACACACAAATGAAAACAGTGTCCACCCTCAGAGCTGGTAACGTTACTCCAATTATCCTGACCCAGTTTTCTAACTTGAGATTCAATTTCTGTAATTCATATTATATAGCAACTCATTCTGCCTGCCAATTATTTACATTAACACAGCCACCAAGTTTCATGCAGTTACATGTGTGAGAAACTCTGTGTTAAGCGTTTTATTAGCTATGTGTATATCTTTAAGTACTTAAGAAAAGTAGTGCAGCAGCAGTGGACACAGCTGGAACCTTAGTCCTCGATCTAGTCCAAGAGGAGTCAGATCCTGTGAAGAGCCGAGGCGAGTCAGAGAGGGTAACACCATCAGCCGAAGAGGGGTGTCAGGTGCGAGGTGGCGGAGAGAAGGTGGAAAGGTTTTCACAATTTTGCAAGTGCCCATATCCAGTCTACTAGCTTCCACCACATTGTTCTCCTATGACACACGGGCTCTGGTTTCCTTTGAAGCTTTCCATTCCCACTCACCCAAAACATCCTCTCCCACCTCTTATTTCTACCAGCTGTTTTTCCCCTCTTGCTCACTACCTAACTCATTATCTTTACTCCTTGAATGAGGCATTAAAAAAATATATAAAATCACCCACCCACACAAGAGCAGCTGCTCTTCTCTGTAACAAGCTTCATGACACAAAACAGGAGGAAAAAAAACCCACAGCCAGCCACATGGGTGCCAGCAGGCTCCTGCCAGCCCAAGGACCCTTGCTTGCTCAGAGTCTGGCAAATGCACTCAGCGCAGGCAGGAAAGGTGACCTGCATGTCTTAGAATCATTGAATAGTTTGGGTTGGAAAGGACCTTTAAAATATATCTAGTCCAACCCCCCTGCGATGAGCAGGGACATCTTCAACTAGTCCAGGTTGCTCAGAGCCGCGTCCAGCCTGTCCTGGAATGTTTCCAGGGATGGCGCATCTACCACTTCTCTGGGCAACACTGCACCAGTGTTTCATCACCCTCACCGTAAAATATTTCTTCCTAATATCTAGTCTTAGATGCAACAGAGGTAACATGACACTCAGCGCACCTTCCGACAGCTAACTGAAGGCTGAGTTTGCACATGGCTTGCTCACAGAAGACAGAAACAATTTTACCTGCTGGAATCACTGTCTTGGCTGACTTACTAGAGAGCGAAGGCAGAAAACAGTAATTTCACCTAGATAAAAAATTCACAACAGGCTCTCATTCTTGGTGGATTTGTTGGAGAGGGATCAGCAAACTACACCAACACTGCCATTCATACCTTTTTACTTATATGAACAAAAGAATCACTTGAGTATCTAAAGAATCAATTGTTCATCAATACATTTACACAAATATATCAGCACAATTCAGGAGTGTCCTGGCCCACGCTATACCTTAGGCATTGTCCTGCACACCACAAATCTAGCAGAATTAAGTCAAATTACTAAACACTAAATCAAGGGTTATTCTGATTTTATTTTTTTTTTGCCTTTAAGATGTAAACAGAGCAAAAAGGAACTCAACAGAACATAAGAGCTTGTTTTATTAGCATTGCTATACTTAAAGGTAGATGACAAACCATAGAGAACATTTATTCCCAAATTTGTTTGGATCATGAAACAGAGCTAATGTTAAACCCTCAATATTCCGCCCCCCTTCACTAGCATTAAGCAACGTAACCTTTAATTGAGTATCCTACATAAGCAACATACTACTGTACGTTATCTCAAACAACATATTAGGACCCATTGATCACATTTTCGGAACTACAGCTGCAGTTTGAGGGAACTGAAGGGGAAATAACCAGAAGAATTTAGAAATTAAAACATAGCAACTGTATTTTTACACAACACATGGACTTAATCACAGCCTGCAGCAAGAGTATAAGCAACATATATCATCAAAGCAGTGGCAAACTATGGGGAAACATTTGCACTTAGAAAGTGTTCACCAGCTTTCAGAAAAGAAAAGGACATTAAAAACTCAAACTTCCATATCCATTTTTATTACTGTAATCCAATTATCTTGCCCAAGTTTCTGGTCCATCTAAATTAACATAACTTCATAATTTACTGAAATTCTACAGATGCAGTCCTATGTTCTGAATCTAGTCAAATCGTATTATGACCTCTGCCTTTAAAAAAGTCCCAATATAGGCATCATGAAGGATTAATTTGAATTATATTTCTTTTATTCATTTTTTTTTCCACTCTGAAGCAAAGGTTGCTCCATTCTTCCCTGCAGTCCAACTTGCCAGAATAAAGATAAGAAGTTTATGAATTTTAGATATTACATACAATCAATATTTGATGTCAACTTTTCTTCGCTCTTCAGAGCTCAAAATAAAACTATCAACTATCAGAACAGTATCCTGACCTCTATTTCAATTCATTTTGTCTCTTGGCATGGTGTCCTGCACTAACCACTGGACTGACGCTGATAAGTTCTTCCCAGCAGAGAGGCCTCTGTGTCCTTACACTATCATTTTGTTTGTCTGGGATGCTACAGCAGTATTTTGGCTAAACAAAGGGAGCAGATAATCTAGCCAGTAACACTGTTTGACAAACTCAAGAGGCTGTAAAAACATGTGTGTGAATGTGTATCTGTGTATGTAAATAGAGAAAAAAACATATACACACACCCCCATGCACCCCTATAAATATACAGAGGAACTAAAGGGTAATTTTAATTTTGACCATGCATACAGTAAAACAAGAAACATTTATAAATGCTGTCCGGAAACAGTTCTTTAAGAACTACAAATGTCACAGATACATTTTATCATTAATATAAAGCTTTTAAATTTTTACATAGGGTTTACTGTCAGAAGGGAGTATTACTATCGTGCAGTCATCTAACTAGAACAATTTTGGTCACTGAGCCCAACCCAACAAACCCTACACAGAAGCTATTGCTCAAATGAGTTTTGCCTATCATAGTCTACATTTAATTCTAATACATTTGTCACGCATTACTAAAGCATCAGTCAACACTCTAGTTTTACTTTACAGATGTATTATACTTGATCTTCCTTTGGTGCTTGAGAACCTTGAGAATATATCACCTGCAGGATACAGGCAGCTTCTAGTCAACAGACACACTAGAGGAAGGCAGTTAACTAGCGTCTCCAGCTTACTTCATGTCACAGTGCATAAGACACCAGAAATCTCACCATTTCAATGGTTCTGTGCGGAGTGACTCACATCTTTCCCTTCACATGCTGAGCTCTGGGAGCAATCACACCAAATAAACAAGTATGGACCTGTGAATATCCCATCCCTGGAAGTGTTCAAGGCCAGGCTGTATGGGGCTTTGAGGAACGTGGTCTAGTGGGAGGTGTCCCTGCCCATGGCAGGGAGAGCTGGAACTCATTGACCTTTAAGGTCCCTTCCAACACAAACCATGCTACGATTCTATCATTTTTCTGTGTGAACAGAGATTTTGTCCACAGATGCCTTGGGGCAAAGATGCTACATTTACACTCATTTTTGAATGGCCAGGTCTACCACCAGAAAAAAATGACAATGGAAAACTGATACAATGGATATGGAGTACAGTTATCCACCTAAATGCTGTTAAAATGGTGAGAAGATCTTAGGAACTACTGCTGCAAAAAGAAGCTAAATGAAACAATGTTTCAGAAGATACTAACCATCTATATACCAGTTGCCATTGCTAAGAATGAAGATATTATCAGTTACATTTGCTCATCTCTTCCTCCCTGATCAGCTAGCTGCCTACAAGAGCAATTCCAAACTCTTTTCAGTCACAGTATGACACGTAAAATAGAACAATGTTAAGTCTTGTGAACTCAAATCCTCATGACTCAGTCACAAAAGTAAGGCTCCCATAAGCACTTCAGTTGACATAAGCCTAATGTTTGTAGGACTAGTTATACAATGATGGAAGTCAACTCAGATGCTGTCATGAAGTTAAAGGGATCTTTTTCTTTTAATGTTTTGGGATGCAGGGTGGCATTAAAAGTACCTAAAAGACAACATGAATCATATCCAGAAGAACAAAGACAGTTTTTTCCTATGATTGATCATCCCAGTTATCAACTAGGTATAGGTATTAATACAAACACTCACAGAAACACTGTTCTTCATATGAAGATTGATTTGTGGAAAATAACTTTCTATGTGGAAGCAAGAACATTTAATACTTTGGTGTAATTTCTTACAAGGCTTAGAAAGTTTTAGTTGTCAAAGAAGCAAGAAGGAAACAAGGGACTCAAACATGCCATAAAGCAACACAATGCAGAAAGTGACAAGGGGAGAGAAGCACCTGGCTTGGTGCTAGTTAAAGCCAGAAACCTCTAGATCCTCAGGTTTCATCTGTAATTGAGTTCTCCAGACCTGATCTATGGCTCAGAGAGTGCAGAGAGCTGGGAACAAGTGTGGTATCAATTGCTCTGCTTATTTCAAATGCCATTTTCAATATATGACACTGGTAACAATTTGGGCCTTATGAAAAAGGTCAAGGTTGATGAGAGCAGCAGAGAAAAAAACATCTCTTTTAAAGGCTTTTTTCATGGGCAATACCAATCTACAAAATTAACAAGTGCATGCAATTATGAACCAGGCCCAATTTCGATAAACAATTCTCAGGAGACCAAAAAGGTAAGTTAAGCACATTAATTGTTCCTCGCAACCAAATGGAGCTCCCTACATTTCCAGTTATACAATTCTTATTTTTTCTCTTATTAAAATGTTAGTGATATGTCTCTGCAACAAACTAGCTCTTGTTTTTGACCTTCTGGAAATTAAACAATTACAACATAGGATCTCTACAACTGAAGCTGAAGGACAAGCTTAGTCAACAGTCATCCTATAAAAAGACTAACGTGTGTTTTCCCAAGAGGCAAACAGCCAATTGCAGGCAATTGGTTCATATGGGTACTCAGGAAAATAACACATTTGCTCAGGTTATTTTAAGAGCACTTCATGATTACGGGTTTGAAAGACAAATACAAAGACTCAAGTTAAATATCAGAATTAAGTGTTTACCTCTACTTTAAGGCTATTTTTCTTCAAACCCTGATACTGATCTTGTTGACCTTCAGAGTAAATAAATTTGCAAGACCATTTTCACTGCCAGTTAAAGATAAGTAAGGAAAAATGGAATTTTCTAATAAAAACCAGTTGCAAACCCACTTATAGAAAGAATACTGGAGGAAGAAAAAAAGTCCCTCCACCCAGACCATTAATTTCATTTAAAACAACAGACAACAACAACAAAAAGAAAACTGATTCACTTGTAGAGCCCAGATGTCTCTTTTTGCTGTTTTTGCTAGATACACTTTTTTTTTTCTGTAATCAGCAGTAAAAGGATGATGCCCAAGTTGCACTGGTTTGTCTTCAATATTAAAGGCTTATCTAATGCTTCAGGTATGGAAGCAATAGAAGATACACTGGAAAATCTTGCAACTCTCTTGGACAATTCAGATGAGTCTGTAGACTCTGACCAAGCTTTACGACAGAATTACATCACTTGTACAAGTCTCCAGGGCCTTGGGTAACAGCATTTTAAGACTCATACCCACATTCATCAAGAGAAGCTTTTCTCCCAACAAACATCAACTTCTTCACCTCTCTCATGTCTCTAGAACTGTGCACATGAACTCATGCTTTTAGCAAATGAATGTAGAACACTTATGTCATTTTATACTATCAATTCCAACAGCACATATCAGAATCCATTATCATTTTTCAATAGAGTAAGGTCTGACAGAAAAGCTCTGGAAGACTGAGCTCCAGTTTTTAACAGGTTATTATGCTGAATTTCCCCACTTGCTGACACGCTCAAGGGCAATGCAACAAGTCACCACTTTTCAGGTACCTCAGTCCTCAGCAGATGAGTGTAGACTGCAGGTGAAGATAAGCATATGTCTGCGCCTCAGTCTATTTGCAACCTCCACAAGAGAGCCTGCTGCCTCTTATAAAACTAACATAACAAAAAGCCGTATGAACATAGAATCATAGAATCATTTAGGTTCGAAAAGACCCTTGGGATAATAGAGTCCAACCATCTACCCTACTCTAAAAAGTTCTTCCCTACACCATATCCCCCAACACCACATCTAAACGACTCTTAAACACACTCAAGGATGACGACTCAACCACTTCCCTAGGCAGCCTATTCCAGTGTCTGACCACTCCTTCTGTGAAGAATTTCTTCCCAATGTCCAGTCTAAATCTTCCCTGTTGCAGCTTGATTCTATTCCCTCTTGTTCTACCACTAATTGCTTGTGAGAAGAGACCAGCACCAATCTCTCTACAGTGTCCTTTCAAGTAGCTGTAGAGAGTGATGAGGTCACCCCTCAGTCTCTTCCTCAAACTAAACAGTCCCAGCTCCTTCAACCATTCTTCGTACTTTCAACCATTGAGGAAAAATCTGCCAGAGCTCTTCTGCCAGTCTAAAATTTTGCTGTTGAGGGACTAATCAGAATATTTATCTGCATATGCAATCCTCCTCTCCCCTTCTTCCTCACCTGATAATACTCATTGCACACCTGCAGTTACACTGAGACTAGTGCCTATGGGGCCTTACTGGAAATAGCGGCTATGGGTACTTCAAAGATAGAAACTATGCTTAAGAGGATCAGCTCCCTAATACTGTTTACAGTATGACTCCACATGAAGAGTTATGCTGTCACAACTAAAAGGACCACCAAGACAGCTGATTGATCCAGAATTGCCACAGAGGACAAAAAAACTACAACACTCTCTGACTGGCACAGCATCCTCTACCTATATCTGCCTTCCTTCAGAGAACACAGCATACAGCAGTTTTCAGGTCACAAAGAGAAGCTTCTGTTAGAGGATAGGAGTTAAGATTTTTATTTTATTAATATCTTATCAAGTGAGAGTCAGAATGTGGCTTTGCAGTGTGAGAAACAGGTGTGGGAGACAACATTGTCTTTAACTACTTCAGCATCACAGCTAGTTCATAAGGCTCATAAGAGTCATTAAACTCTTGGCCTACTCCAGGCTGATGTGCCTTGAAGAGCACTATCAGGACACAGTCCTCTCTCTTCCCTTCCAAAGCTGAAATCCCATCTTTTGGCTGAGCTACAAGTCCCATGATGCAGTAATGGGTAATATAACATCAGATGTTAGTAGCAATTTCATGCATTTACTGTCTCCCACACATTCTCACTAAGCATTTCAATATCATTCCTTAGGTTGAAAAAGTGAGCAAGGAAAAGCATGCACTGGAGTATGAGAAGCCAGATAAAAATTAAAATCACACACACTGTTTTTTATAAGAAAATCTAATAAAACAACCATATAAACCTACTGTAGGTTCAGAATAAGAAAGCAAACAAGACATAACAGAGGAGGCCACCAACATTTGGTGGCTCAAATTGAGTAACATACCAGCCCAGCTTTACTGTTGCTTTTTGAAGGACCTGCCAGGGTCTCTTCAGAGTTCTCCAGCAACAGAAACAAGTGAGTCTGCAACAACCTTACTGTGGGCCAGAAGAATAAGGCCAGAACTATTCAAACGCGCTCTCTCTCTAACTACAGAGGCTATATATAAAGTTATAGTTAACTTCACATTAAGCATTCTTGATGCTCAGTTAAGCCCAAGTCTAACCAGAAAGCACATTTCAACAGTGTTCTGGGTTTCCACCTAGACTGGCAATTCAGAGAAGGAAGGCAGCTCAATTTTGAAGTTTGGAGAAGGGGTAAGGAAAAGAAGGTGAGAAACCCTCACAAGTTGCAGTATGGCCCATCTCTTCATGCCATCCAATCCACATTATAAGCCAATCCTACTGCCATCACATAGGCTCTAATTCATACATCATGTGTCTTTAGTAAAGCCTAAGAATCCATCCCCGACAGTACAGAGAGATGACAGCAACAGTACAGAGAGAAGACAGCAACAGGCTTCATTTCAGCATCCTAAAAGTTATAATTTCTGTAAGCTTCTCCTAAACCAAACAAATACTAAGTGGTTGCAAGTTGCTGTTCATCTAGCAAGGAGTTCAAAATCAGCTGATTATATGCCAAAGAGCTACTCAATCAACACCCTCCACATGAAAGTGCAATTTCTGCTACAAGGGTTGGTAGCCATGAAAAGGTTGACCAGTTCTGTCGGAAATAAAGATCCAACAATTATAAGGCATATTGGAACTCAGGGATATATCCTGCTTTTAAAAATTGTAAAAGAAATGACAATCTTTATTATCTTGCTATTACACAAGAAATTTTGTAACACAGACGAGCTAATTAGAGATCAGTTTGGAAATTATAGTGCATCTGACATCTTACACAGTATTTTAAATTTTTCTAAAATAAATCATTCAAACTTTTTGAAAAGATAACCTTTGAAAAGATAAGTTGAGTTAAACTCAAGAATTTCACCTGCAAAGGCCTCAGTGCAGACTTCATACCAATCCCATCTTTCAGTTACTATCACCAATAAATATCAGCTCCTTTATGAAGTTGTCCGACTTTCTAACATACAGCTGGGACACAAGCACAGATTTCTTCCCAAAATGTCTCCAAACAGACATTTATTTTATTAATATATTTATACAAAAATTAGTATAAAGAGTTGACTTATACAGCAGACAACCAGATTGCATCAAAGCACCACAGGGAAGACACAGACTTGAGAACAGACACACGAGCAAACCCACTAAATGACAAGAGATTTACACGCTTTATACTTTGGAATATACTTTCTAGTTAAATCAAGAACAAGTCACTAATTAGACTGCAGTTTTGGGGTCATTCACTTGGTTTACATTTGCTGCTTTCCTGACAAATGTTAAGCAAATGTGCTATACTTAGGATGCAAACCGGCAAATTTCTTAGATAACCGGACACATTAAAAAAGCAAACAAAAATAAAAACCCCGACCTTTTTTGGATACAGTTTGCTGTTTTCACAGCAGATTTAACAGCAAACTGCATCTCAACTGCTCAGTTCAAGCTGTGAGATTCCCCAGGTTCGTGGAAGAATTGCAGATAGCAGAGTGCCACCTGTCTTTCACAGGTCACAGATGCAATGCTGCAGCCTGAAAACTAGCTGAGTGCGACCAACTGACAAATATAGCTCTACAGGGTCGGTTTGAAAAATGTTTACAGTGTTTGACAAAAACAACTCCTTTTTTTTTAATCAGTTGCAGCTTTAGGAAAGAGCAAATGCATAGTCTGTAACTTAAAACTGTTTCCGATGAGGAATGTATACACATGCCAAAGAGGATAAAAGGATGATAATGAAGAGAAACAGACTGATTAACAACAATTTGGAGAAAACTCAGCACTGAAAAGAACTCCCATTACACATCTCCATAAAACGATGTTAGGAAAATTAGAAGTTCCTCAGTGCTGCTTTCTATAATTACAACAGAAGCAATACCAATTCATCTCGGGAGCTGCAGTTAACTTTAGAACCTGTATTATCAAACATCGAGATCATATCAAAATTATATAAACCAGATATTACATCTAAAGCTAAGTCACGTATCACTGATATTCAGAAGTCAATCATCATCAAGATATATTAACTAAATACTAGATACTGCTTTATTTTAAATGACACGGTATTGGATTACACACGCCCTCCCTCCCACCATCAACCGATAGTACTGGTAGTACACACCTACTATCAGCTGATAGTACTATCAACTATCCACTTATGTGTCCTACAGCATAGCAATAACCCACAGCCAACACAGCCCCCGCAGACCGGAGTGCAGAAAGGGGTCTGCTCCTGCTCATCCCAGGAGCTCAGCTGCTCCCTTGGCTGAATTCCTTCACACAACCTCTAACACTGAAGTGAAGTTCGCAGGAGGCTTGTGTTGTATCTCTGCAGTTTATGGCTTGTAACATACAGTTTACTCACTGGAAAGTAATGAACTTCGTTCAGTGAAAACTAAATGTACTTATGTAAGACTGTATTTATATAAGACTACATTGTATTTGTATAAGACTACATCAACAGAAGTTAGAAACCATGTGGTTTCCCTAAGTAGCTGGGGGAAAAGAAAAAAAAAAAAGTACACACACCACACGATTCGTTTCTCTTCTGACAACAGCAGCAATATAGTTACTACCCTTTGCGTGTCTACCCAACAGGAAATGAGTACAACAAACCTGATATAACCAAAGTTTATGGATCATTACAAAGTGCACGAGCACTCCTACCACCTCTAAGTATTTTAAGAAAACAGCACTGGTTAAAGATTAAAAGAAATGAGACACTATAGATATTAATGCCTTCAGCTCTCTCAACCACAACAAAACTGTTACAACATCCTAAGGAATAAGTAATACAACTTGAAAGCAAGTGTTTACACTACTTAGTTCAAAACAACCTCTCAAACAGAAAAGTAAACTGCCACCCTCCAGAGCAAAGTCTCAGCTCTCAGCAGGACTCCTCACAGCTGTTCAGCATTAAAATGAGAAAATTAGATGAATGCATTAGTAAACATAATAAAATTAGATTATCAGTATCTGCAGGAGAGGAGGATGGGAACAGAGCACAAAATACAGGTCTACCAAAATCTTTCACTACTTTAAGCAAAGTACCTAAGACCATACGTCAACCTTTTGAGGCAGCAATACACTTCTGATTGAGTATGCATTATATATAGACATCACTATGTTCAATAATTCTTAGTTTAGCAAAGTTTGACTTACTGAGTCAGACTCTTACTCACATAACAACTAGAAGACGCTGAAACGGCTAAAACTAAGCTTTGAGTGCAATTTCCATTATCAACAATTCTATTTTTACAGCACTCTAGCTGGGCTAGCATCATACCAGCCTTTCACACAAAGCTTCAAACTAAGAGCATTTAGTCAGCTTTCAGAAAACACGGTCGTCAAATACACTCCTTTAGGGCTGTGGAGCATACTATTACAGTAACTTTACCAACAGTTTTTAGTTTTAGGATGTTTTTCTCAGCTGTAATCTTGCAAATTCTAACCACCTTTGCAAGGGTGCGTGTGCACACATGCACAGAACTCTCCTGCTGATAGAGCAGTTTGCTGAAAGAACGGGTGGCACCGACAGCTCCCCCCACCCCTGCTGCCCCCCAGGAATAAGCCCAAACTGATTATAGTTGCATCAGTCTAGCGTGTACATTTAGCATCTGGAATGATATGGCAAACCCCAATAGCTGTCATTTTATCTGGTAAGCAATCCTCAAATAAAGATGGATCAATACAACAGACCGAGGTGTTTCCTTCTGCGTCGTTGGGGAACGGTAACTCAAACTCCACTCTTCAGAAAATGCCAAAATACAGTTACACCACAGACCGAAGTCAGTCCAGTGAAATGACAGTCGCAACAACATACATCGGGACTTCAAATCGTACCGCATGAATACCCCACCGAAAACCCCACGGTTCTCAGCCAACTGCCAGTGCCCTTCATGCCGTTTCTCTTCTGCTCTCACCAGAAGAATAAACTTCACTTGCTGAAGTGTGACAAAACCCCTCCAAAACGTTTCGGAGACACCGGCTGCCCTCCCGCAGCCAGGGCTCAGCGACCGCCACGCACCTCACGCTGCCGGGCGAGAATAACCCTCCCGCCGGTGCGACCCCGAGGGCAGGAGCGGCGGGGGAGGGCGACGCGGGACAGTCCGGGTTTCAGCCGCGTTGGAGATACGACCGCCGGCCCCGTCGGTTTTTCTTTTCCCCAGCAAAGAGCTCTCCCCGTCTGCGGGGAGAACGACCGCCGGCTCCCTAAGGCTCGGTGGACTTTCGGGGGTGGGGCCGGGCACTGCCCGAGACGGGCTCCCACCGCCGGCAGCGCTCCCTCCCCCGCCGCCGCTCCGCCTCTCCGCCAGCTCCCCCTGCCGGCACCCCCCCGCTGCGGCTGCCCGGACCCCGGCCGTACCCCGAACCCCCTCCCCCCGGGGCGCCCCGGCCGCAGCCCCACGGAGCCCACGGGAGGCGGCCCCGGGGGATGGAGAGAGCAGCCGGGTACGGGCCGCCCCCGCCGATCTCCGAAAACCCCGCCGCCCCCCCTCCCGAGCACCGAGCGGGGAAGGGAGAGGGGCCGGGAAGGGGTTACCTGGAGGCTCCGTAGGGCTGTGGGGAGCGGGCGGCCGCCGCCGCGCTGATGCCCCCGCTCCCCGGCGCGGCGCCGCCGCCGCCTCACGCCGCCATGGCCGCAGCCTCGCCCGGCGCAGCCCCCGCCGCGCCGCCCGCCCTCCGCTCGCTCCCACCAAGTTTGCGGGGCAGCAGCTGCGCGCCTCGCCCGCCGCCCCCTGCGCCCGTCCCCGGACCCAGCGCCCCTCCGCGGGGGCGGAGCAGCGGCAGCCGGGGCGGCTGCGGCGGCCGCTCTCCCGCCCGTCCCCGGCGATGCGCGGGTCGCCGCGCAGCCGGCGCTGCTCCCGGGCTGGGGGGGGATCGCGCATTACTCCCGTCCCTCCCCCGCGCTCCCCCCTCCGGGCCAGCCGAGAAGTTGCAACTGGTTGAGATACTTGTGCTTGGGAGTCTGGTTTTGTGGTTTGTTTTTTTTATTATTATTATTTTTATTTAAAAAAAGAATCTAGTTTTTTTCCTTTACTTACCGCAGCCCCAAAAAGCATGACCCGAGGCTTCTCCTCGCAATCAGATGCGAGCAGGGCCGCCCCGGCTCCGGTACAACTAAAGCACAACAAATTCTGGGGAGCTGCGGCAAAGCGACAGCGGGAGGGAAGGAGGGACAGCGGGAGGAGGGGGGAGGCGGCGGGCGGGAGGCAGCTTCCAGGGTGCCGGGGCTCCGCAGGGGCTCCCGCGGGATAGGGGAGGGGGGCGGGGGCTGCGACGCCGCCGGCCGGTGCCCAGGGCTCCGCGTCTCCCCGCCGAGCGGGGCTCCGGGGCCGGGGGAAAGCGCCGCCGAACGCCAGGCGCAGCAGGTAGAGGAGGCGAAGGGGAGCCAGGCTCCAGCGGCTGCCCCGGGGCCGCAGGGGAACGGCAGCGCCCCGGGAGGGGAACGGCAGCGCCCCGGGAGGGGAACGGCCGCCTGTGCGGGGGCTGCGCGCCGCCGGCCGCCCGCTGTCCCGCACACGCCGGGACCCTGCGAGCCAGACCCCCTCGGGGCCCGGCGCGGAGCCGCACGTCCCCGTCGCGCTGCGATGGTCGGGCAGGCGGCCAGCTCCTGCGCTGCGCGGATCGGCGCGGGGGAGCGCGGCACTGGCGCGTTTTGCGACCACGTAAAAAGCCTGCGGCGAGTCCCTCTCCGCCCCGCTCCTCTCCCCTCCCCTCCCCGGCACGGATCGACGTGTCAGCCCCGAAAGTTTATTTTTAGGCCCTGGGAGAGTTCCCTATAAAGGTCCCGCGGCGTGAGCGGGGCGCTGAGACGTGGCACTGCGCGGCTGGCGGCCGAGGCGCGCAAGCATCTTCCCCAGGTACGTACGTTTGTATTTCCGCGCTGATGGTATTTTAGACGCATCTATCTGTGTTAAACCAGGAGGTTATTTTGGTTTGTGCATGTATTGTAATGCATTCCATCAATGTTATTTTTTATTTATTTTTTCGTTTATGGCAGCATTTGCACGTTTCTACTACAGACCACAGCAGAGACTGACTTGCGTTGTTTGCAGTCAACTAAAAGTACTGAGAGTTTTTTATTAAAACAAACAAAACCATGGAATTGATCCATGCTAGAGTAATCCTATAAAAATATACTTAATTAAAACAACTAGAATCAAAACTTATCTGCAAGCCAAAATGTTGCAAATCCAAATTGCCTGAAACATCCAGCTCAAGGGAGAATGTGACGCTGGCTATGTTATAAAGGAAACTTGTTCAAGGGGAAACTTTAATGAAAGTTTGACATTATTAAAAATGAAGCTCTGGAATTTGGAACATCCTTTCTGATTGCGTCTTGGTATTAGGAAAAAAAAACCAACCCCAAAACCAAAAAACCTCAACCAAACCTCAAAAGAAAATACTAAAGGCCAAACTTTTTTTTTTTCCATTACAGTCATATAACCCTGACAGTCAAGGATGTTTCCTTATTTATAACAATACAGTTTTCTAAGACACTAATGTAATGCATATTTATGCACAATCACTTTCCCATGAAATTTCTTATTGCCAGATCTCCAGAAAATACTTAGATAGAGTATAGAAGAATCCTTTTTACACCTAAAAATTGCCATTAAAGTAATTGCAGATATAGGATGATTCACATATATGCCCCTTTAACTTGTTAGGACTATTTTTAAGATGTATCTGTGCACATCAACAAGTTCCATGCTTTGTATGTATCTCTACCCATTAGACTTTTTTTAAAAGAGGATGTATACTTGTTTTTCCAGCTGCTGGGGGGAAAAAAAAAACCCAACCACAACAACTCCAAGCATCCATACTTTGTCTATGAAAAGCAAGCACTGTGTGTGCAAAACCAACTGCCAGTAAAAAAAAAAAAAAAAAACATAAAAATTTTAACACCTCGAGTGACATACTATTTTAGCCCCTAACAATTCCTCTGTAGTTTGGCTATGAAACAATGGGTACATATGTAAAAAATTAAAATTAAAAAGATAGACTCATAGCTTTATATGATACTGAATTAATGATGTACAGTACATCCTAAGCAAAATTCCACTGAAGTCATACTTTATTTGGATCATCCCCAGAGGTTTTAGTCATGTGCTTTATAGTTAACTACCAATCTCATGGAAGAACAATAATTCTGTCAATGATTAATTCTGTTTCATTTTATTTTATTTTGAGAAGGGCAAAAATGGATGAAACTGGCCCGAGATCAACCATGTTTGAAATAAAGCTACAAAAATGTAACATTATTTAATGTCACATGTTACTCTGTGCTACATCTAAGTGCAGAGTTAAATCTGACTAGTTGAGCAAGTGAGAAGAGCGATTTTAGGCAAAGCGATTCCCAGATACACTCCTGCAAGCAGTGGCTGAGGGGGTCTGTACAAGAACCTTGCACAGTGGTGTCGCGATCCCAGGCTAAGCCTCTATAAGTTACTATAACCAAAATAAATAAGGATATCCTAACATAATCCAGAAGTATTATGCTGAGGATAGAGGAGAAAGAAGCAAGAGAAGCTCTACTGTCTGATTTATAGGAAAAATACCCCTCAGAGTCAGTCCCAGCTCCATCCATCTTTCCTTCCAGTACAGACTTCCTCCGCCTTCGGCTTGTATTTTCCTGTCATTATTCTAATTCTCGATCCCTCCTTCCTACAAAATAAAGCCAAGCATGCTAAGGGTTGGCAGCACGTGGAAGCGGGAAGGTGCTGCAGTTGGAAGAGGGAAGGCTGCACAGCACCTTCAGGCTTTCGGCCAGTTTGGCGGGAAGCCAGATTTCAGCTCCTCCCTGTGGTGGCAGGATATAAGGAGTGTTACAAAGCAGGGAAGGGGGTGGATTTCCATCTGTTTAGGTAGGAGAGCCATTGAATAAGGGAAGGCCTGTCTTCACGTTTCCTGTCAAAAGCACCTTGGATAGTATGTCTGCCTTTCATAATTTAGAAAAACCAAGTCAGATACTGTAAGCTCAAAGTTTAAGTTAGGTTAAAAGGAAAAAGGAGGAGGAGGTAGGAGTTAGCTTCAGTAAAACTGAGCCTGGAGCTATGCTTCCGTCATGGGGAAAAGGCCTCTCTTGCTTCACAATGACAGAGTTCAAAGACTTTATTACCATTGCAATTTGCTTTTTTCACTCCATTGAAAACATCAGTTATTTTTGTTTAATTCATGAGAAACACGCAGGGAAAAACTTTGAAATCTCCCAGTTAATTGCCTGCTGTTGTTTTTTTCAACCACATCATCTGTTACTCAGGAGAAACCCTCCTGATGACCAGAAACTCTTCAGAGCAGACCAGCCAGGAGCATGGTGCATGTGAATAAGCTCCCTTTCTTGAACCAATGGTAAAGAACAGAGTTTGTGCAGTCTGGTATCTTGAATCCACACTGCTTGTATGACCTTGCTGAGAGACCTATTCATCAGATCTACGTCACTGTTTCTTCCTTCTTGCCCACTGAGATCCATGAAAGTATTTGCTCTGCTGCGTTTGAGTTGTGTGAGTCCTCAGCATTCCCGTCTGCATTGAGCAAAGTCATCTTCCAAGGCTGGAAGATGGACTCTGCCATATTGGAATGTCATCCTCATTTGAATGTCATTCGTTCCTCACATGGTTCTGGTAGAGAAGTAGCCTGTTAAAAAGCAGGACATGCAAGGCTGTCGCTGTGTACCCCCAGCGGTGCCTGTCCCAGTAGCAGACACAGGACAAGTTCAGACTCAGCAAGACTCTAATTGTCTTAGCAAAAGACACCATTACAATACTTGCTTTAAATCACAGGGAAATAAATGTCAGTTACAAACTCTCTCCTGTTTTCTGTCAAATTATTGTCTCGCATTATGTGCTGTATTTAAAGGTTACACTGACTAGTGGCTGTAATATCTATGCAGTAGGAACAGTGAGATGAGATTCTAAATTACTTGGCTTTGGAGAGCTAGATGTTCTTCTGATGAGTTTATATTTACCATTTGTGATCAAAAGAGAGAATAAAGTAGTATTTCGCATGATATTTGTATGATTTAGACTCTTTATAAACAAAATGGTTTAATTTTATGAATGTGTAGGTGATATTTTTGACACAACTATATAATATAAATAAATGTGCACTTCCTTTTTATAAATCTCTGAGCTGATTTTTACTAATTACCTCTTTCTTTTCATTACAGTCTCTGACAGATAAGGCAGTTAAAGAAATTGTTATATGAGCTGAAAATAAGGGCCATCTAATTTCAAGTTCCTAAAAGTAGTCAGATATTTGGTGAACATGATGAATTCTGGGGTACTGATTCGTGTGATCTGAAACAGCCATCCATTTCCTGATTCACCTTCATATCTCCTCCAGGAAAAAAAAAAAGAATATTTTACAATTAATACCCACAGTCAAACAATTTTTGTGTGTGTGTGTTTTTTCTATCTTTCAGCCACTTCCTCTAACTGATACATTCAAAATGAAGAGGAAGATATGAGTGAGAATGAAGAATGCCTTGGAGAAATCCAGTCAAAAAGTTTGAGAAGCAGAAATAAGAGGAAATATTAATAACTCTGGTCTCTTAAATACATCAGAATTTGGACTGAAATTATGCAAAATTACAAACCTAAGACATGACCCTATTACATTTGTATCTAGATTCACAGATTTTTAAATCAATACATAATAAAAATATTAGCATGTTTTCCCCTCTACTTTGGATCATAAAGTATTCTGCTGCCTCACACAACTTTCTTGTATATACTAACTTAAGTTTTAGTTTTTTGGTTGCTAGTCCCAAGACACCTCCTTAAAATAAGCCACACTATGTATTAGCAATCTATTAGTTTCCTCTCTGTCTGCAAGTCTGTAACCATCAGATTCCTGTGTTACTACATCACCCAGCAGTACAAGTGGAATTTGGATAAAGAGCACATATGTATGACCCTATCACTGCCAAATGGTGCAAAGCATAAGACATAGATCTCTAATAGACTTCAGGGTTTTGTTCTGGCCTTTTGGGGGACATTTGTGTAGAAAGGATACTTGGCATAACTCCTGCCTTCATAGAATTAGACCATCACAATCCTTAGAAGAAATCTTAACTGACTGTGTAGTGCTAATACTTGGGCAACATTTCTGTGACACTGATCCAGCATTAGGAGCTCTAAATCAAGTTTTCCCGAGAAAGCTCATCCAGCCGGCAGTGGGGCATATGGCATGGGTGTAGTGATGGTGGGGTTGTCTGTGCACAAGAATTTCATAGTAAATCCTCCAAGTAGGCCAACCCTTAAGACACTTTTTAAAGTGATTTTGCTAAATTAGAGCAAACCACTGTGTAAACATTCTTGGTTTGCTTTGAGCATATCTCAGATCCACTAAAAAAATGCACGTAAATTAAATTGAAATGAACAAAAAAAGACTAAAAAAGGGTTTTCCTATGAAGACCCTCACTGATTGTCTTTAATGAGAGCTCATTTACCCCTTTAGATAAACACAGACAGCATATTTATGTGACCAAAGTCTCACTCACCCTCTGCCCTTTCACTCTCTAAGACTCACAGTGAACACAATAAGCTAAAAGTAACTGTCAAGAGGGTTAATGTAGGAAATAAGACAGTCGGGAGCTTAACAAGATGCATGACATTATAATAGATTCATTTTTCCAGCCATATCAGATCAGCCCTATCAGATCAGATCAGATCAGATCATTTAGTTGTCCAAAATGATATTTTCCTCAGTTGCTTCTACACTATGTTGTTGCCTGTTAGGAAAAAAAATTAGATGGTGTTATTTACAACCAGTCTTTTTAGTCTCAAATTGTTAAAAACCAAAATGCTTAACAGCTTTACAGTGGCTATAGAAGAAGTATTAGGCACAAACAAAAGAGAAAATAAACTTAAACTAATGAGTGTTTATCACTGAGCAATTAAAACCAAAAAAGACCCAAACCCTTCTGAATGTTATTTACTTTCCTGATTTTACTTGGGTACTAAAAGACCCACCTCACAGTCAGGTCTTCTGTTCCATCATTAGTCTAAATCACATCAGACCAGAGCAATAGGGGTGTAAGGAGGTACCTATGTCATCCTAGACTTGAAAGGAAGCCCAGCCCACAGCCCTGCAAAGTTTTTGTGCATCTCGGTTGGCACTTGTGGATTTAGCAGTTCTGTTCTGCCTGTGTCTGATCAAGGCCAAACATGTAAGTGTCAAACATACATGAGGGAGATCCCCCTAACCAGCATCATTTACAAAAGCAGATGCTGTCGGCTGTGAATCAGGAACTGTAGATACTGGCCTCACATCAAGCAGTTGTTAATACCTCGGGTTGTATCTGATCACTGCCCCAAATCCCACCCACACAGTACTGTCATTTTTTTAAAATGTTTTTCAAAAGTCACCAATAAGCAGCACTAGAAATCTGCAAAATCCATATTGAGCTGAACTCTCTGCAGTTGCGCCTTTAGCTTTCATGCAGTGCTCTGTCTGAAGGAGATGTGTAAACCAAAGGGATGCCACCATTTCCCAAACAGATGTGAACTTTGCTGGCAAAATATAGTGCATCTGTTTATTGCAGGCAGTCCATTTTAAAGCGTGCGGCTTGTTTTCCACCAGAAGTTGTTTTTTTCCATTCAAATATAGATAACTCAGCCTGCATTGTGACTTTGTCAGTTCAAGGAAGATGATCTTTGATGAGCAAAAGTAAAAAGCAGTAGCATTACAGGAAGATGGAATTAAAATGCACTTGGTGATTCTCATTCTAATACTGCCTAACATTTGAGTGTTTGACTTATTACCTTCAGCATGCTGCTAATGTCCAATGTTTGGTTTAAGTTCAGTTATTAAATTTGTACTCCCCTTATTGATTTCCATAGCCTGCAACAGTTGTGATTATTGAAATTATTTACATCAGAAGTATTGTATTCAAAATGTTTTTATTGTTTTTCTTTGTATTTTACTTAATAAAAACTGTTCCATTAAAAATATTGTGGGTTCATTTTTTGTAGTTTTGGCTGGATACATGAAAACGTATAAGAGATTTTGCCAAAGAACAGAATACCTAGCCTGAGTCAGCTCCAAGAAAGCAAAATTTGGTTTTCCAAACCTAAAGTTTCAGAAAATAAGCCTCATTCCAAAACACTTAGGAAGAGGGGGAATGTCCAGATGTACTATCAAAGAGCAAGAACCACTTTTTTCTTTTTGCAGTTAAACCCAGTTTCACTTAGATTACTAAGGATTTTTACTAGGTAATAAAACTTGGGTGTTAGAGGAAGATAACAGAAAAAAATGTTAAGCTTGTAAATCCACCGTCATGCTTTAAATATTACCAGAAGATACCAAAAGAAGGCCAATACTGAGGTTGTATTGGTTCACATGCCTGGAAGTACCTCTTGTCTCTAATGAACACCCTCAATTCAGAGCAGAAGCTGAGGGCCTGTGAGGTGGGGTGGGGTGTGCACTGATGGTGCTATATAAACACAATAAGACTGTTTGCTGTTGGTTCTTTCATCATCCATATGTTTACAAAGACATTAAAGTCTAAAATTTTAAAAGTCGTCGTAGCCTGACAAAACTGTTCATGAAATAATTTGCATAAAAATGTTAGATTTCAATTGAGTTTGGCAGCTGTGGACAGAGTTTCTAATTTAAAAGACAAGTGAGTAAAGGAAAAAATACATAGGACTACATAGCCAATGCTATCTTTTTTATTCTAATAATCAATTCCTTCTACTACCAAAAGGAGAGTGTTAATAATGGGACTCAGTCGACAAGTGGAAAAAAAATTGAATTATCTCAAGAAAAAAGGAGAAAAAAATTAACATTCATCCAATTGCAACCCAAAGCCTCCACGCCTGCCAACATTCTTGACTTTTCACAAAACCAGGCTATGCATTATACCCTAAAGACACAAACTTGGACCACAAGATAGGAACTCATTCTAAAGTTAAGGACCTTTCTGAAGAAAAATCTTCCCAAAGGCATTCGTTTTGAGCACTTAATGAAAGTGGGTAACTAGCACAAAGGAAGAGGTGTGTACACACAGGAGGAAAGCAAGAAGTAACGCAACG
This sequence comes from Gallinago undulata, assembly GCA_026546715.1. Classification (NCBI taxonomy): domain Eukaryota; kingdom Metazoa; phylum Chordata; class Aves; order Charadriiformes; family Scolopacidae; genus Gallinago; species Gallinago undulata. The sequence goes on along the minus strand of JAOTQQ010000012.1, from coordinate 80,122,655 downwards.
TTGTCAATGATTTTGGTTGTAGCATAATAAATCATATAGAAAAAAAAAAAAGGCACATATTCATTAACATTAAGTTCCAGGAGAGTTTCACATAGTGATTTCTCCATGAGACAGAAGCAAATGCAGTGTCATAGCAGCTTCATGTGGAAACGAGCAGCTCTGTGAAAAGATCTATTGAAGCCTGCTTTCCCAAGGCCGCGTCTTATATCTGAATGGTGAAACCCCCAGGTCCATCCTGCTTTCCATATGCTGGGAAATGTGTGAACAATGCTTCTCCATCCCTCACATTCTCGCTGCTTTCCCCATGTCCTCTCGCCTCCTGCCCTCCCAGCCTAACTCCCCAGCCTGCCTGGTCGGCTGGGCAGGGCAGGAGGGTGATGACCAGGCTAGAGCTCAACAGTTGCCTGCTGGCTCTTTGACCAGTGGACTACTGCTGAACACTAGCTACCATGCACGCTGCCTCTAAGAGGCTGGTGGGGGTCAAAAATGTACTCTGCTGCGCAGATGGGACTGTTCAGTTATTTCAAAGACTATTAGAGATTGACTGACAGCTTAATCATCTTTTTAGGCAACCAGGATAAAATCTGAAGCTTTTGCAAATCCTGGCATTGTACTTTCATAAAGCAACTTCTTTGTTGTGGGGTTTTTGTAATTAGATATATAGGTTTTCTCAAATTAGAGCAATAAAGGAAATATTTGCATATATACCCAAAGTGTAATGAAAAAACAGCAAATAAATATGTTCTATAATCACCTTTGCTCTTTGAAAGTTAATTTAATTCACCTTACTTTCCTCCTTCTGATTTGTGAAGCACTATTGCAAAAGGAAGGGCAATCAAGGCCTAGATATCTTTATAGTTTAGTCACATTTAGATACTCTTCTTTTTAAAAAGAAGTGGTGTCAGTAAGTCATCTCTCTTGGACGAACAGAGCAGCTCCGAAAGCCATATCAGATGGTCAATTTTGTTACCTTTTTAGTGATTCAGGGAGTTAACTCGGGCTTGGTCTGAGAAAAAGACTGGTTTTCTAAACTATTCATGTTAGTTTTTTTCTTTTAGAGAGGGAACTGGAGAGATGTTCTACTGTTGGAGGCAAAAAGCATATGAATTGGAAAAGTTCTTTATGGTGATAAATGCTTTCATTCTGCTGCTATGACCAAAAGCAATGTGAAAGGATAGAAAACTGCTGTTCATATAATTTTATTTCACAACAGCTGACAAAATGGCAAGATTAACATAACTTCCAAACCCTTCTAACCAATGTTTAATGGTTGATATTTCCAGGGTCAGCAGGCGTGGAGCTGCCGTCAGGAATGTCTGGACATTCTTTACAGCAGATTGTCAGGAAGAATCTCCCACTTGGCTGACTCAATGGGGTATTTCTTCCTCATGATGCAGTAAAAGCATCTGTAAACATTTTGAAGTTCTGGTCAACAGCAAATCCTTGGCAAAGATTTTTCTGACTTTACTGGGAGAAAGAATGGGTTATATCATTTCTAGCTTGATGCAATCAAAAACCTTTTAAGGAAATGAAGTGCCTACATTTTCTTGCACACCAATGAGAGTTGAGATTAAAGAAAAACTAACAGATACTGCAAATAAATAAAGCTTAAAGTTCCTGCTGTATTTAGTGACATCTTGCAATATACTGCAAGTCTTAACATTGACACAGCATGAAAAAGTACCTTTTAAGACTGAATCAAGTACATTCTGCTTGGAACTCTTGCAAAGAACTACAAAAAAAAAAAGAAAAAAGAATTCAAATGCACATTCTGTATCATGAATATGACTGAAGAAATCGGCAAGGAAAGACTTAGAGGGTGGCAAAATACTCCTTGGATTTTTTAGTTGAGATCATGGAAGAACACCAGAATTGTGTCTTCTCATTTTAAATGATAGCTTTCCTTTCAGTTCTCAAATTCAGATCATTCTTCCCAAAAATACAGATAACTAACATATATCCTATGTTTGATAACTATGCAACATCAAGAGTACAGGTTTTTTTATCTATTTAAGAGCACAATAAGACTGATTACTGCTGACACTTCATTGTCAGCCATAAATAACGCACCTTAGGAAACTGCAGAAGAGTTTATCTCTCTGTGCATTTACTCAGTGGTTACCACAACAGGACTCCAGTTTGGCTTGGATCTACCAATGGGTGTTACCATTATAACAAAAAAGTTGATAACAGCCCTTCTATTTGACAGGAAGTTACACACTATGATTCTCTGGGGAGGCTGTTACAGACAAACGCTTCAAATCCAGTGGAGAAAAAGGTATGGGTATTCAGATATTATGGTCATATATAGAGATCTGAGAATCCCATAACATTCCCAGACCTAGGAATGGAGTGTCTAAATACATCTAATTAAAGTATCCTTAAGGGTACATTTGGTTTCTCAGAAATTAATTACCTGACAAACATATGTCTTTTCTTGGTATTTATTTTCTTCTTTTTCTTACAACTCCCTTCCCTGTAACTGAAATTAAAGTGCTGAAGGAATGAATAAGTCCTACTGATTGTTTTTTTCTGGTAAGATTATAAATGAAAACACATTTGACTAAAGTATGTGGAAAATGTAATTTGTTATGTCACAGCAATCACTCAGCATGTGAACAGCTGGGTTTGACAATACCAGACCCTGCTTATTTTAAAATCAATAGCAATGGCCCCAAGGAAGGAAGGGTAAATGATGAAGGACTGATGGCTTGTGGGCTCAAACTACTGTGGGTCATCGGGAGCCAAAAGGAAATGTTCTAACTTGTCTTATGTCTCATTTCAAAAACATTCCCCGTCTTTTACAGAGGTCCTTTTGATTATTTAAAATCATAGAATTGCCTAGGTTGGAAGGAACCTTTCACATCATCTAGTCCAACCATCAATAGAACACTGAAAAAAGCCTTCACTGAATTATATCTCTAAGCATTATGTCTTTGATCATTGATGAAGATATTAAAGAGAACGGGCCCCAATACCAAGCCCTGGGGAACACCACTCCTGACCAGCCTCCAAGTGGATTTAACTCCAGAATTACGGTCATTGTAGCATCTTGACTGATGCATCTTCCTCTCTCATCCATGGTTTTGGAACCACTTTTTAAACTGATCTCTAAATACTGGGTGAAAAAGCTTGCAACATACTCCAAGTTCTTCTGATATAGTAAGAGAGAACACCATTAACAAGGATCATTTCCCTACAAATCTGCCCCTATGGCATCTTCTGATCCTGCCTGATAGCTGGAAGATCACAGACTCAAGGCTAAACTCAGCTCAACTCCACAACAGAAAGCCAAGAACAAAGAAGGAAAGCTTGAAATGCTTCACAGAGGATACTCATTAAAGTGGGCGCTTACTTCTATTTTGAGATTAGGCTAGGGGATTGTTTGGTAAAAAAGAAAGAAAGAAAGACAGACAGAAAGAAAAGAAATGAAAGAGAAGCAGAGATTAAAAGCAAGCAGATGAGGAAAAACAGTAAGGTACAAAAAAAGCAAAGAGTAAGAAAAAGGGAAAAGGCAAAAATATGGCACCCTTCATTGTGTCAATCAAGTACTAAAATGTTTACTCAGTACTATGCCTGAAATCCACCCATTCTTTTCCAAGCAATATTCAGGTAATCTCTCCACTCAGAGCACTCAGATTCCTTAGTGTAAAAGCTGGAATTATATCTAGCCTAAGTATCCTATCTCTGGTGGTCACCCATATCAAATACTTAAGAAAGAGTTTAACAAGGCAAACATACAGCTTCCCATCAGTCATTTATGACCTACAGATGTCCAGTAACACAGGATTTTAGTACATTTATACATCCTTCATAGCCTTATATTTCCATAATTTATTCCATCACTGACTTCATGGATGCAGAGTATCCTAGAGTGAGGAATGCCACAGCTGAGGTACGTTTTTAAAAGACATGCTTCCTTTTGTTTTGAACAACTTCCCACCTAGTTTCCATGTCATTGTAGACACAGTGACTAGTCATTTCTTATTTGCTTCCTCCGGATCTCATACAATTATTTGAATCTCAATTTTCTGTCTTCCCAGTCTTTTTTTATGTGGAGAGGCCTTGCTTAATTTATATAGTTCACATGAAGAAGTGATTTCATAGAGCTGGTCATTTTGCCACCACTTTTTTTATCCTTACCACTTCCATTATATTCTGAGACAGCAGGAATCAGAACTGCAAACAGCATTTTAGGCTTAGGCATGTTATGGATTTATATAGCATCAAATCTCATATAGAAGCAACAGGATGTTCTCTTTGTTGCTCTCCATTCTTTTCTACTAATTCCTAACATTCAGTTCTATTTTTGACCACCACTGAGAGCTGAGCTGATATTGTCATGAAAGTAGCTATTGTAACTCCAATGTCTTGTTCCTGAATAACCACAGCTCCTGCAAAGTTCATCTTGTTTCCTTCTGTGTGCATCCCATTACACCTACATACATGGAATTTCATCTACATTCTTATCATCCACTCACACTACATTCTGAGGCCTTGTAGTTGCTCTTCATCTTTGTTACCCAAAATAACTCTGTATCATCAGCATGTGCTCAAGTGCCTCTTGCTGTACATGAGGAATAACGGATGAATTTTCATCAGATTTTATTAAACAAGTGCTAAAAATTAGTATTGCAAGTACTCGAGCAAAACGCAACAGAATGCTAGACCTACAAAGGTAGAGAGTATTCCACCCTGATCTTTGACTGAGTTGGAAAAATAGCCACAAAAATTGTCAGGACTACCACCTTTGCACAGGGGGTTTTATTTCCAAAAAATTTTCTGCAGCTTGGATTATTTTCTTGATCAACAGCATCAGAGTCTAAGAGATTATTATCAAATTATTTCAAAACGATCATTTTGAGCCATAACTTTAAGATTCGGTGATGAATACTGAAAAGAACTATTTGAGCTCAATGTGACTAAAAAATACAAGCCAAAATTCCAACTGGCATTCAAATGTTTTAAACAATGGTCAGATAGTGAGTCTAGTTATTTCTAGAACTCTGCTATGGTTACTTAGGAACTGCAAGTACAATGACAGAACTGCACCAGAGAAAACTATTAAGTGTGAACACACAGCACCAAACTAGCTTAGAGCTCACATCAGTGCAACTTGTTTCAGCATCTAGTTATAGCTAGAACTGGCCACAATTTAAAACATACAAGGAACACATGATTTAAAGCTTGTGGTCAATATGCCCTAAACAGATCCAAATTTCAGACACACTAATCTCCTAGATAATAGGTTGGCCAGTATTTTCACATACTTTTTATTCCTCATTTTAAGCAAGCAAATTTAATTGATATGAAAATACATTTTCTAAAGATACCCCCTCTCCCCCAGTACTATCTGAGATATAAATGAGGAAAATTAATCAGAGGGTTTATGATGAAAAAAATAGTGGATGAAGAAATAACTCTTTTGTGGAAAAGCTTAGTTAGATTCTTCATGTAATATGTATTTGGCGTCTGAATTTTCTGGAAGAAAACTTTTCAATCAAAAAAAGAAACTTAAAAACTTGTAAAAATGAGAAAACAGAATATCATCAAAACCAAACAAAAACTAGGATTAATATCCTTTCAAGGCACCTGATTCAGTTATGGTAATTCCTATTTTCAGGGATTCAATTAATGCTGAATATGAAAGCGTGGTTGAGTCATTGCTTCCAGTCCATACAGTGGGTTCATAGCTGTATGCACTTCCTTCCCCTTTATGCAGAGATTTAAGAAAAAAAGCTAAACAGGTACCTACTTGGGTGACAAAAGAGAGGGACTACTGTACACAAAGACCATGTTTAACAAGTAGCCGCAGGACAGGGCTGGGCTTTTAAGACAAGTTATTTCCTTATACCAGATTAATTCAGTGGGCCCTCTGTAGAAGAGTTTTGACTGACCAAAACTTCAACCATAAAGGTTCCACCAATTTACACAAGGCTCATCATTTACAAGGCTATTAACAATACTATTTTAAGCTACAGAGGTTTTTCTGCAGAAATATCACTACCACAGAAAATACTCAAGTCACAGTTCTTTAATATTCAAAGAATTTCTATTTCCTGCCTTTGAAATATGACATTACAACTTTGTATCCTATCCATCAAGTATCCTGTCAATTTTAATACAATCAGGCATTGAATAAATTAAGCAATTCTGTTTAAGAGGAAGGCATCAAACTTTCATTTGAAAAGATTACACTTACAGGCAAAAGAAGAGACTACCACTACATATGTGCAGCTAAACATTTATAGCAAGCTTAACTGGTATCTTGATCATCTAATAAAAATTTAACTAGAAGTTATTATTACTCTAGTTATAATAATACTAATACTTACAGCACAAAATATACAGAAAAACCTCATTAATAATAATACTCATGAAACACAGCTATTCAAGAAAGCTTACTAAATTCTAGCCCTTTTCCCTGGTGCCATAATCACCCTTCTTGTTTCCCTCTAGCTCCTCAGGCTGATGGCACCAGACTTCCTTGGGCAAGAAAGAGCATCACAGCCAGTTGTCACCATTCCAGGCTTTCCGTCAGGGTTAGGTCAATGCTGGTAAGAGGGAGCATCTTTCCTGGGGTGGCCCTGGGGATATTTGTTTAAGTGTTTCTATCACAGCCTGCTTCCTTCTCCCTGCTTCCCAGGCAAAGTTTGGAAGCTGCACGCTGCCCTCCCCCAGTCCCGTGACCCCAGAGGGGCTGTTTGTCCTCCAGTGACTACTTAAGGGTGCGAGCCCTGGGTGCTCCCAGAGCGAAGCCCACACAGGAAGCCACAGGCACATGGCCACCAGGCAATTGCTGCCACGGCTAAAACCAGGTCTCAGCAAGGCAGGGCCAAGACACGTCCGGAGACCCTGCACTGCCAGTTCTTCCCCAAGCCTCTGGCCTTCTGCTAGTGATGGCAAAACCCAATATTTACTGGTCTACATGTTAATGACTACAAGAGTTCATATGTATGGCCCAGCCTTTCAAATCACATTAGATGTGAAAAACTTAAATATCAGGGTAGCCAACAGATATAATACTGGATGCATATGAATATTTTAAAGGGTGGAGAATACATGTTAGGTCTCCCATTTTGAGATTTTTCATGGATCTTCAAGTCTGTGTAAACTTGGAAAAGACTGAAGGATCATTAGAAACATCTTCCCTTGCAAAGTCAGCTGTACCTAGTCTTGGTACCTGCTTTTCTTGGCAGGTGTGTATCTGTCCCTAAAACAATCCAGTGGAGAGGGCAGCATAGCCACAATGCATTTCTACCCATATTATTGCAGGGTTTTTGTGCTTCTTTACCTAAACAGCCCTTGTAACAATATAAACTGACTTCTTTTCCTGATTGCAATGGAAAGCAGTTGATTTTCTTCAGTTGTCACCTACTTGTAATGCTTATGTAGAGAGTAATCGCATTTATTTTTTTTTTTTAATGAAAACAATCCTAATTCCTTCATCATTTCCTCATAGGTTACATTTTCTACACTTCAATAGCTCTTGTTCTGTTCTTTATTCCCTCCTGGTTTTATGTCACCTACAAACCCCATGATCGTCTTTATCTGAAGGATCTCAGATACTGCTTCACTCCAGACCTCTCTTCTCTTACAGAAAACATTACCTTCATTGGGTGAGATGAAGGCATGCCTTGCTGACATGCCCTCAGGAGTGCCTGGCTGCCATCTCGAGTTCAATATAGCTAAAACAGAGCTCTTGGTCTCACCTTCAAGCTGTCTCTTCCCTGCCTCTTCTCCAGATTCTCAAAAGACTCTTCCTGTCCTGCCCTTAACCAGGGTGCCAGGCTTAATTTAGACTCTGTGATACCCACAGAACCACCTCTAAAACTTGGCCTTTTCCGTCCAATCATGCTGTTAAAATTCTCATTAAGGTCACAGTTATTTTACAACTTGCTTACTGTAACATCTTGGCCCTGACAAAGGCATTTTTGTCCCAGGCATATCTATTTATACACTGCTGTCAAGACTCTCTTCAAAACCCACCAGTTTGGTTAGCTCATGCAGCTCTTTGCATTTTTGACAGTTCCTTTCATAATAAACAAAAAATTCGGTTTTGAAGACATTGACAGCTAATTCTTATTCTATGAATAATTTTTCATTTATTATCCAGGGACGAGGTTCAAGCTTTAATTAATCCACATATTGCCCATCTGCTTATTTGTTCAAAAATGCTGCCCCTCAAGCCAACATGGAACTCCCCACAGACATGCATAACTTTAGGCTTTTCTCTTCCATGTCCCCCTCATGCTCACCTCTTCGCTGTAGTGCCTAAAAATCCCCCCACCCCCCATAAAAGCAACTGATAATGATTAATCTGCTCAGGTGTGGAATTCCATGTGATTAGCATTGTCCCATAATCACCCTGTACATACTGGTTTGTATTTCTTTTTTTATCCTTTGTTATGGACTGACAATATCCTCTGTTACCTATAGTGAGAACCTAAGAACAATAGTACTTGGAGGTCCTAAGAACAATAATGATAACAAAATTAATAGTTATACTGTATCTCATGGAAGTTGAACTGATCTACCCAACAAATAAATTCCTCAGCTAAGATCTTGAACAAACATCGTAGTTTAGAAAGTTTAGAAAAGCACAAACGTCTGCCAACATTGGAACATATTTGTTCTCATTAGAGTTGCAGAGGCAGTAGTCCTGCTAAAACTAGTATAATTATATATAAATGATGTTGGCAGACTTCATAAAGTATGTCAGATGGACAAACCCAGATGTTTCCTGGACTGTATATCCTCAGTAGGTTTTACACCATCAATTTGCAAATAAAAGTGAAGTCCTTTTTAGTGAAGTCAGTTTCTCTCTTCTTCCTGGAAAGACCACCTGTTTTCTCATATGGTATAGAGACTTGTACAGAAGTTACCAATTAAGTTTTCAATCATTCAGGCCTTTTAGGCAGTTCTGCTAGTCTAACTTTGTTCATTTTCTATGTTAAAAATGCAAGGCTTTGGGCTTTGTTTGTATTGAATTCTTCATATTTCCTTAATCCCTGAATTTAGGGTTAACATTTTAACTCATTTGTGGGTTTAATATTGCCTTCAAAACTTAAGACCTTAAGACTACGTAGAAAACCTTTATTCCAACTTTTACCCTTGAGTGTAATGTTTAAACAAGTGTATGGCACTGAGTAGGAACTTACACACATTTTTTATGTCAATACTCCCAGTTCTCCATAAGCTTTCTTTTGCAGGAACTTCAGTAGCCTGGATCTAGTGATATCTGTTGCAGGTCAGTCAGTGTCATGGCCTGATTCACACTGTGTGATGAGGCTCTTTCAAGCAATGAGGGCTCAGGTTCATTTCATCTCGAGTGACACACTTCGCTCTTGTTATAGAGGCTGAGATGAATTGCAAGAAATCCGTTAAGTACAACTGCTTCAGACAAGTGGGAGTTATTAGGATCAACAGAATAAACTAATGCATGAGACCTTATTCCTGGTATTTGCAAGCATTCTGAGAACAGTCTCTCTGCAGAAACAAAAAAGAAGAAAAAAAATAATCTGAGGTCTTTTTGATAGTGTATAGGTCTTTAACTGGACTTATTCACTGTTGAAACATTGATCCAAGAATAGACCATGAAAAAGAGCATTTGAGACTAGCGAGAGATTGTCTCCTGGAAAAAAATAAAAATAATAATTGCCAGCCATTGGTTGGGAAAATATAGAATGGGCTCTTCCATACTTGTTCACATGATGACTTAGAGATGTCTGGGAACATCAGGTCAATGGAAACCTTTAAAGGAGGAAGGAATGTCTTTCAGGTTACCCTGATTTCCTTGCCTTCCACAATGTTTGTGTCATCTCCATCTGGGTTCATATAGCAAGGATCATCCAATGGTCCCAGTGAGAAGCCCTCTACGTAAACCAGCAACAGAAGTTTTGTGAGAAAGCTGCATCTCTGTGAACATCCTTGGTTTAGGCTGAGATAGGAGACATACTGTTTGACATTCCACAGCTTGATATACCAACCTCTGCCAGCTCTGTAATGGAGCAAGGGTGACGTCTGGCTTCAGGCATTGCAGAAGTGCAAGCTGACATGTGGCATAACAATCTGAAACAGTCTGAAATCTGTGGCTGACAGATTTATCTTGAAGTTACAGATGACCATCCAGATGGACTGGAAATCTCTCCTCTGGAAGGTATGCAATTGCTATTTGCAGTCAATTTGAGCTCCAGGGAGTGACAATTTGTTTCAATTTCTTATCAGATTCAGCTGTTTGTTACAAAGCTGAAGCTCAAGGACTGTAATGTTGTCCTGAAAGCTCTGGTTTTAAGTAAGTAATTGAACAGAAATAACTGCATTAACTCCATATGCATAACTAGTTGATGAACACTTTCTGTAAACATCCTTAGCATTGGGGAAATCCTAAATATTACTTTGCTGTGAATCACAGTTATTTTATGGGAAAGAAAGAGTGCGCAGTGCAGAAGCATGACCCTTAAGCTGAAAAGTGTTTGTAAGATTTAAAACAGAGAGAAAGAAAGAAAGTAATGTTACCATCTTGAGTCTGAGGCAGTCTCAAGTCAAAGACAGAAAAAATACTTTTATTTTTATTTTGGAGAAATGAATTGTCAGTAGCAGACTTTTCCCCTTGATTTCCAAAGGTGTTTCCTATCAATCAGACATCCAATAAAGCAAGGCTCTATTTTTCTTCACATACTATTCATGAAAGACATCCATGAAAAGGATGAGAAAGGCCACAAAAATAATCTGTAATTGAGGATACCCAAAAGAGATTACTTCTAGGACCTGACTAATGATTATTCTAGCCCAAACCTAACACAAAAGGTAATGATATCTGAAGACAGGGTTTGGGAAGAACTGTTACTTTTCTTCAGCATATCAACGTTAGGCTATCTTGGTTATACTACAAATTGGTTGTTTGTAAATAATGGTAGCTTTTTAAAAGGAAAAGAAAATTCTTTTCTTAAAGCATAACTGTTTAGTTATCACTGCAAATACATAAGTATTCTGTAGCTGCCTGGCCCTGGTATTTGAAGGGCTTCCACCAAAAGATCACAATATATTCAGGCAGATATTCTTTCTAGGTCTTTTCACATCATATGTTCAGTTGCTTAAGAAGTTTGTGCCTTCAAAGAAGAAAAACCTCCATTGAGTTCTCCTTTCTTCAGAATTTTTCATGAACCCTTCACCATTACAATCATTACAGCAAATTATATGGAAAAATAAGTAATTTTAAAGACCAAACTTCCAGTGTTACTCATAGAAACTTAGATGTCCTTCAGAAAATGTAGCCTTTTATAATTTAGCTTGACACTGAAATCTGTTTACAAAGACAAATGTTTTTGTTCTGTCAATAAGCAGTATTTACATAATAATGTTGGCTTGCTAGGCACAGATGGACTGAAATAGCAGAGTACTTACTTTACTTATTTTAATCTGCCTTTTGGAGTTCTTTATCCCTGGGAACAGCTGTCATTAAAAAAGCTGTTTAGCTTTCTTAGCATCTGGAATGATAGTAGCTGGTGTCATTTTTGAATGACTTCAAGATGTCTTCTGTAATAAACATCACTAACTTGTCTCCAGGATCTAAATGGATTGATGATTGATGGCCCTTTACCCTGACCATTGATTTTTCAGTCTTCAGGGTAGTACCAACTATAGATGTCACCTCTTGCAAAGCTTTGAGATCAATTGGGAGCAATGTAAGAGCAGAACAGTGTGTACTGAGTCATGATGATAAAGATGAAGGGTTCTTGGGAAAAGCTGCAGGGTATGACCTCATGATTCAGGATCTGTGTCTTCTTTGTTTGTTGGGTGTTCATCGTCTCAGTCTCTAAAAACTTACCTCAGAGTTCTTGAAACTGAGGACACAGGATCATTAGGCTATTTTAATTAGCAGTACCCTGCACATAAAGAGGGAAGTAAATGTGCTTCTGCACCTTAGTAAACTCAAATTTACTTTGCATACTACTAAAGAGGAGATGATTTACACCAACAATAAATTAACTACACTCATTTTCAGAATGATGACTGTAGTTTAGGATGATGATGTATAGATGGTTTCCTTGTTGTCACTGCTATATATGGGGATAAAGAAATCATATTAAATGTGGGGACTAGAATATCCTTAAAAGTTGACCTGGCTTGGGAACAAGCTTCACTGGTCTTCCTACCAAAATGGTATTTTGAGGTCTGTTCTCAATCAGGAAATATAGTCAGGCAGGATCTCTTTTTTTTTTTAACCCCCTCTACACTTTATGTCAGTGCAGTAAGTTCAGCACTAAGAACCAAGCCGGTGCAGTCCCTTGCTATTATTTGCTTTGTCAACTACACTTTTGCTAACAGCAAGAGACAGATCATAGAAATCAGAGATAGAAAACCTTCGAGTTCTTACTTTTTGTTTTCATAGAGCAATCTTGTTTTGTTGTGAGCATCTGTATTTCCTTCTCGTGGAAGAGGATGACTGACAGGTAGACCAACTCAGTGTTTTATCTGAAAACAATATAGACAGAAGCTTTGCCCCCTTAGGAGGAGGATAAGTCTCTCATGTTTTGAATCCTACTTTTGAAATTGCTGTGACACCAAATAGGCTGAGAAATATTTTGTAAAGAGCTTTTAAATAAAATCAGAATGAAAACTGGCAGATTTTACAAGGAATTAAGGCCTAGTGGCTTGAGAAGAACAGGTTACAGAATGAACTACAGATTAGCAGACATTCAGAGGTAGTATGAGGGATTCAGATAACTGCTGCCATTCTTTTTTTTATGTCCTCATTGGATGAAGGGCTGAAAGAACTTACATTACTGAATATACATTTTGGCCAAACAACAGTACTGTTTGAAGACTTCAGTGTGGTATACAGCAGCTCACATGCAGCTAGAGTGGGTTCCATACAGATGACCACTTAAAGAAGAACCACAGATTCTGAATCATAAGAAAAAATATCAAAAAACGTCCTTCTGCAAAGCTAATACCATCTGTTCAGAGAACAGAATGTTTAAAGCTCAGATACTTTTTCTATATCACTTTCAGCGCTGACAGTTCAGTTACTGAGCCACTTTTTCTGCTGATACTGACTTGGGGAGTACAGAATGCTGGGGTTTGGTTTGAGGTTTTGTGTTTTGTTTTGTTCTGTGTTTTATTCTTTAATCTGGACAAATATTTGTTGTTCCAAATGAAAAAGTTTAAGTCCCTGTATTAAATAGATCTAAGACTCGCTTGCCATTTTTACAGATTTATATAGAAAGATTTTAAAGACGGTCTGATTTCTGACATATGTCCTACAGGATATTCAGTAGATAAAAGAGAGCTGAATCATCTTTCTGATTAGTTCAGATTTCACTAGTTATTTCAAAAGGTAAGCATAATACATAAGTGAACTGATGCTGTATAGCAGCGCACACAAAGCACTTTCTAGAGATTACACATAACCCCACCTACCACACAGCTGAAAATACATAGAAAGAACTATTCAACACCATCATAAGCTAGACAGTATAAGAAGCAGGGTCTGAGTAAG
>JAOTQQ010000012.1:80093439-80109051 GCA_026546715.1 Gallinago undulata | reverse complement strand
ATAGATCTAAGACTCGCTTGCCATTTTTACAGATTTATATAGAAAGATTTTAAAGACGGTCTGATTTCTGACATATGCCCTACAGGATATTCAGTAGATAAAAGAGAGCTGAATTATCTTTCTGATTAGTTCAGATTTCACTAGTTATTTCAAAAGGTAAGCATAATACATAAGTGAACTGATGCAGTATAGCAGCGCACACAAAGCACTTTCTAGAGATTACACATAACCCCACCTACCGCACAGCTGAAAATACATAGAAAGAACTATTCAACACCATCATAAGCTAGACAGTATAAGAAGCAGGGTCTGAGTAAGGAATAATGTATAGGAAAAGGTAAGCCTGTGACACAAGGATGATCTAGTGTAAGCCAAATTTTAGCAGACAGACATCCTCTTCCAATTAGTAGTGCCTGTAGAAGAGGTTCTTCCCTTCCAGCCTCTTGTCACCATCACCTACCAAAGTTACAGCCACTTCTCTGCTAGTGGCGTAGGTTGTGCACATCTTACAAAACTGGCCATGTTACCTTGAACAATTTAAACTATTTACACCAGATTTACACCAGATTAATTAAAGGAAGTTGTTGTGATTATTACAAGACCATGATATAACTGAAAAATATGTTTAACTTCCTCGTCCCTAGTTCTCTAGTTGAAAACTGATGCTTGGCATGGCCAGAGCACAAACTCTTAATTGTTTGGCCCACTCCACAGTTTCTCATTTGCCTGTCTGTGGATAAGGATTGAGTATCAGTTACCCCTATGCCACCTCATTTCATGTCCAAGCTATAAGACAATATCTCTGACAAAGCTACGTGTAAGTGAGTAGAAGTAGTTGTTCCCAGTGGAGCAACATTTCTTAGCCGTCTCTCTTACTTGCCAAAACAAGCAATAGCAACCATCTATGCAGACAATAGAGGAATTTCAAACCTCAGTTCGTACTGTATCATCACCTTATATCAGAGAATGGATTTTTCATAAGCTTGCAGAATTTGCAAGGTTTATGTTCACACAATAGACTCACAAATGAGGACATTTAAGTGTTGAGTTATGCTTCTTTGACTCAAGATCATAGGACTGTTTTATTTTGCTGTAAACCTATTGCATATTTCTTTCCTACCCAAGCAGTGGAACAGGCTGCATGCCTTTTCTTTACCAAGGGAAAATACAGTTATTCCTTTGTGTAAATATTTGTGTTCTTTCACCTGTTCACATACAATGGAATCAGGTTTGATAAATTAATTTAAAATTAATCTCCCTTTTTAACCAAGCTTGCACAAGCATAACACATGGCTAGCAACTGACTCCACCAACAGGGACTGCTACATGTGTACTAGATGGAGGTCAGCATCAGAGCCTGAAATGCCCAAACCATGGTCAGCATTTGCTTGGCACCTTTCAGTAACTGGTCTCAGGTGTCATTTCTGAGGCAGCACTGATGGGAGCTTGTCTGTCTCTGCAGCTGCAGCTAGACAGCATGCAGCATGGTTTACCAGCATGCTCCTGACCCTCCATCAGCTACAGATTCTTTCTGTTGTGTAAATGAGACCTTATACAAAGAGAAGTTCCCAAAGAATTTCAGTGCATTTCATCAGCACCTCACTCCAGGGGAGCAAGTTCCTCTGAGATCAGTCCTTCTCTTTATAGGAGTTCATACAGTCCAGACAGGTGTTAATAGCCAAATTCCAGAGGGATCATTGCTTCCCCCTCCCTTTCTGTGCTGCCTCAGCAATGCTGGAGAAGGGATTTGTCGCTGGGATAATGAGCTGTCTGTCTCAACCCTGTTGCGACTCTTCCCTGATGCTGATCTTGCCACAGCTGCTGCATGACTCTCATACCTTTTTAACAGGACAGACTGCATATTAATCTAGACCTCAAACACAAGGACCCCTTCCCAATTGATGTTCAAAAGAAGCTTTTAATCTCCCTTCACTACAAAGTACAATACTGTGATCCAAGAGGGAAAAGGTGGCATAAGAAAATGCCTGATGTATTGCACTTACTTCAAATGCAAATTGAATTTTTTTTTTTTTATAAAGGCCAAATCCCACTTTGTGCACACACTATTGATTAAGAACTAGCTGACAGAGATCTTTATAGAGGTATTGGAACAGAATTGTCCTTCACAGAGGAGATTTTCTATAAAGGTTCTCATCTACATTCAAATCTATTCAGCTTCTCCTGGCTAGAAATGCAGACAAGAAAGCAAGTCATGTATTCATCCAGCTTTTCATGCACTAGCCAAAGGTGGCAAGCACCACATGGTAAAAATGTCTGTAGGAACTACAGAGAATATCGCTGAAATAAGGATCAACGTGTGCCCTTTTGTCATCCGAACATTCTACTGCAGGTACCCTCGACAGCTGCAGATTGTGAAGCTTGTTTCTGCCAGCCTTTCTGAATGAGCAAGCTACTTGCCTACGTCAAGTAGGCTATCTTTTGCTCTGATGAGATACTTATCTACATATGAAAACGGACACTTACCAGTAACATAAATAACATATGTCTCAGATAACACAGAGCAAAGGATGTTATGCAGCCGATAATTGTTATGGGAATGTTCTTTTTAAACCGCATTGATTTTACATCATGACATTTCACAGCAGGATGAGACAAATACTGCCATCTCACGCACCTGTATAGTTTTGGCACCGATTCTCCTAAAAGCTGCCTGTTGCACATCAAGCAACCAGAAATGCACACAGGGTATTTCTGGAGCATTACAGTGCTTGCTACAGTACTCAAAACAGTAATTAGCTACAATTTGAGTAGTGCATACAAGAGGACTTCAAGCTTCCTGTCAGTAAGTTACATTTCTTATCCCACCCTCTATCTCTGTATCATTTTTATTCATTTCCCAGCATAACAAAAGGAAGGATCAGAAAACACTAATAGAAAGGCAACAAATCCATCATTCCACAGTATATAGAGCAAAAATAAACTTCCCCTTTGCACTGTTAAAGTCAAAAAAGACAGACAGAACGAGCTACAGTACAACGGGCTACTGAATTGATGGCAGAGCAGGTAAGGAGAGAGCACTGTTGAGTCTTGAAAGACAGAAGCTGGGGGGGTAAAGGGGGTATGAAATATCACTGTTCCCAAGTTTCATTTTGTACTTTAAGAAGATAACAATTTGGGGAGTGGAGATAACTGCCAAGCTGTTCATAAACATAGAACACTGCAAGGCATTTTATTTAGTGCCATGTGATATACTAATGAAAGGGCCAATGCTACACAGTATCATTTTATGTGTACTTTATTGGTCAAAAAAGAGCTTGCTGTGAAACATTGAACAAGAGACAGAGATTTCTAAAAATCTCTGGCAATTTCAGGGAACTTACTTTCCCTAAGAGAATTGCCAGGAAAGTGCTGCAAAACTACCTTGCTTCACATTTATTAAACCTCTTGCTGATGACTGCTGTCATAAACACAGATGGAACAAAAAATCAACAAAAACACAAATAACAATAGATAGGTTTGCATGGTGGAGGGTAGGAAAGTAGGTGCAAGCATGCTCTGCCATGATTCCCAGTACTTGTGAGGTCCCTTTGCCTAAATTTCACCTAACGAAATGTCATATGAACAGAGCAGCAAGTGTTGGCTGGATGACAGCTGGCTCGTAGCGTTGGCTAGGAAATGTTGAACACAAAATGAAAAGTGGTTCATCATACAGAGCAAACTGAATCACACGCTCACATCTGAATGGGGCATTCAGAGAAGATGCATTTTCATACTGTCATCTGGCTAATGAGTGACATCAGACTCTTGTGGGAGAGAGCACAAAAAGCTCAGCAATAACTCTCAGCATCATACTATGCCGAAAGGACAGATAAAGGGGAAAGCAGTGATCAGTTGTAGCAAGCTGAAATTACTTCCGACTGCAACTTTAGTAAAACTAGCATTCAGATATCACAACCAGTAACAACATTTGTATTTTTAAAAGGGCTTTGAGAATTGAAGATGATCAAGAGCCGCAAAAACAGTCTGTAGTGCGGGGAAAGAGGTTCTTAGGTAATTCAAACTGTCACTTCATTACTGGAAAAAAAATGAAATGTGACTTGCTTACAGTACAATTATCCTTATTGTGGAAAAAATAGTGAATACTAATGGAGACCTGAAACTAAAGGGGAAAGATGGTGCACTAATGGGCAGAATCTGACATCAGACAACCTCAAAATAGATTTTAGGCATAGCGGACTCGATGATCTCAGAGGTCCCTTCCAACCACTAAGATTCTGTAATACGTCCCCTTTGGAAAAACCTTTACTAGTCAACTGTATGTTTCCTGAGACATGGGTTTTTCAGATCAATAGTTGTGGAAGCTGATGAAATAGATTGGGTGGCAACATGGGACCATCTTACAGCATGGGCTCATCGGGGGCATTACACTGCAAAGAGTGTTCCAACGCTTGATTGCATTAAGTCTCATGAAACCAGTGCACATCATACCCCCCTGATTTTCATGCAGAAGGTGAGCTGAATGAACTGGTTTTATTGTGCATGGAAAGCTTCTGTATCGCACACAACACAGACTCACAGCTTTCGGCCATCTGGATTATTAAGGCAGGTGTGATAGGATATACAGGGGGTCAACCAGTGTGGTCCGATGCTTCCTTTTGTCATTAAACAATACGAGTCTATGATAGCAGAGCCTAAACAATGGCAAATAGTGCATTTACTACCACAATTGAGATCTATGAACCTATTTAGAGTCAGGTAACCAGAACTCAAATACTTAAAATGTTACTTAGGTTTGCCTTCTTAATAAAATCTTTTAAGTCAAAATATAATTCACTTGGCACTAGCAGTGACTTCCTGAGTCAGCCAATTTCTTTACCATGCAGCACTCCAGGGCCTTGCCCCTATAAAATTTACTCAGTTGCTAGCTTACGCTGCTTAGTTCTATAGTATATATTCTTTGTTCCAGTATTTTTGGATATTCTAGGTTGAGCTGTTAATTTTACAAACCCAGATCCTCTTTCTTGATTTAGGCAGGTCATCATTCACCTATGTTTTCTTCTGTGCAGAAATATGATTGCCCCAAAGAGAACGGGTGCAATTATCAAAGGATGCTAATAAGGTTTCCTGCTGCAGTTAAGCTATGCAGGCATTTGTACTGATGTTTTATCCTTCTGCATGCCATTTGGTGCCTTATGTAAAAGATTTTCACTGCATACGTTCCCCGCTTTGTGGGAAATTATTTTACGTTCCTCTTGAATACTATGATCAATGTCACACACCCAGATTCTTGCACAGAAAATGAATATAATCTGTCTGGTTTTAAGAACACCTCACATTAAACCCATGCAGTTAGAAATCATTTATCCATCAGCCACTGAATCTCATATTTAGATTTTATGGTGTTCCAGGAAAGAAACATAACCTTAGCTTCCAAATACACAAAGCTTTGAGCCTTTGATCCCACAATCACAATCATTCATGCAGTGCTATTGAAACAGGTAATATAACTTAGAAGTGTAATGTAATTTAATGATCACGCTTTCACACCGTGAAAGCCTTACTGCTTTCTATCCTCATCATCTGAGCAGAACCACAGTTGGAAGAAACGGAGAAATTGCAGTATTTCTTTGTCTGTCACATTAGAAAAGCATTTAAAAAACTCAAAGTCAATTGAATTACTGAAAGTAAGACTACATATAAACAACATTAAGAGAACTATCAACTGACACACCATGCGTACTAACTGTATGAGAAAATGTAACAACGGGCATATTGTGGGAGCAGAAAATGGGACTTATGGTCAAAATGAGCTTTCTGCAAATAGCAATTAAAAGCTGTACTTGAGTAATTAGAGATGACCCATCAGAAAGAAATTGATCAGAATTCACATGTACAGTGATCTATATTCACTTCAGTGTTAAATTTCTGAAGTATTTTTATTCCAACAGTATTTTAACACATTTCAGTTATCTGCCACTAATAAGATAGCACCTACTGGGGTAGGTTACAACAAAGTACCCATATTTCTGTCAGACAGGATGATCTAATCTTCAGTTCAAATACTCTAGTCTATCTTGCCAGGTACTATTCTAAACCCTTGAGGTATTGCAGCAGTTTATATCCCAGGACATACAAACTGTCTGGTGTTTTCCAGATGTAAGTTCTGGTAAGCCAGAGGGCTTTCTAAATGTTATAGCAAGACTTTCAATATATCTCTCCAATAGGCGGATATAACACGTAATGGGTATATTTAAAACTGATTCAGGAGTTGAGAAGTGGTAGGCGTTTTCAAAAGGGAAATTTCATGGATGTCAACCCTAACTGCTCAATGATGAAGACTAAAATTTAGACAGAAAATTACTTTTACACAGAACATTACAGTATCTGGCACGCAGGTACCTTCCTGTCTAGTGGAACCTGCAGCCATACTGCAAAAGGGGACTGCACAGAAAAAGGTCCACAGAAAGCAATGCGTGCAGAGACAGTTAAACTAGCAAATATGAAGCTTATACCTTGGCATGCCCTCTTTCAGAGACTTTGGTATCTAATTCCTTACAATAAGAAAGCACCTGCTTTTACAGAAGCATTTTTATTATTATTATTTTTACCAGTTTCGGGTTTTTGAGGCAGACACTCAGAAGAAAACACAGAGCTTTCCTCAAGAGTGGCCACAGGTCAGAAGACCTGACCAACTTCTCCCAGCAGTACCTCCAGGCTCCTCTTCAGATTCTCCTTCTCTCATCTCATTTCCTTGGTTGCCCAAAAGTTTGTTAAAAAGTTTTTTTAAACATAGGCTACTAAGCATAGTCAAAGAAACCCAATTGAGAGATTTGACTTTTAAAATCTGACTTACTAGAGCAGGCTGTCAAAATTAATGACTGCGAAAGCACTGAACTGAGCTTCTTCAAGGGTGTTCTAGTATATTTCACTGGGGCTTCAAAATCAAACCACATCCGATGAACTGTGACTATGTGCTACTGTTTGCAAATAATTGCAGTTTGTGTGTTGTGAGGAAATCACTTATAGGGATATTTTTAAAACAACGAGCAGAATTGAATCGGAAACATTGGTTTCATTTTCAAGATTGGAGGCTTGGAAACACTGGATTTGTCAGCCTCCTGTCAGTTTGCCTATTTATATTGCATGAAGCAAATAAGAAGGACAACATTGTTATGATGGAGAAAGGAACCAAGGCTGGTAGCAATGCACTGGTTGAGCTGAATTATGTGGAGGACCGAAAAGTCTTTAAGTGAATGACTCTCCATATCCTGAACAGCCTTTCTATATGAACTTCATGAGGACAAAATGTATCGATACATTGCATGAGGACGGGTTAAATTCTGAATAATTATTATACAAAATAAAAGTATATTTTTGGAGCACACAAAAGGTCACCACTGGGAACTTGCGATGAGTCTCTCAAACCACTTTACTTTTTTCAAAAGGGATGGGCCAAAGTCTGCATCAGTAAAATGTCAATGTAGCAAGGCACAGTGACTCCATATCTTGGAAGATACCTTTATAGCAGCATCAGTGCCATCTTCCAACACAGGCATGGAAGGTATCAGTGTAGAAAGAAAAGGGAAGCAGACCAAAGGCCAGCCACGCGAAGAGTAACAATGTAGATAGTCAAATGGAAACCTGAAGAATGGAGGACAAACAGCATTGACCAATGGCTAGTTGAATGATCATGAGAGATGAAAAACAGGGTGATGTCATCTGCCACCTCATTCACCCTATCCTGAATGAATAAGAAGACTCAGGAGAACTCCAGAGACACTATGAGAAACTCTGGTGGTCTGAAAGTGGAAAAATGGTGGCTGCTCCTCCAAACCAGTGACGAACAGTGGTGGCAGTAATACTCCCTGTACATAAGAAAGGTTGCTCCGGAGAGCAACCTTGAGGAGGGCAGGTCGCCCTCTCATGGCAGCATCTTGGTGTGCATCAAGATTATTTCAGCAGAGAACAGATGGTTAGACTGGATGGCCATATTAGCAAGAACTCCATTGTGCCAGGGAAATTTCCTTGACAGAATTACATCTACGCAAGTTATGAGAGCCCTTAATAGCTATTTTAATGTCATCTCTATTTGTATTCAAATATGGCTCCTCATCTCTTGTTATTAGGTGTTTGCATTAAACCATATCCTGGCC
The DNA here is from genome assembly GCA_026546715.1 of Gallinago undulata. Taxonomy (NCBI): domain Eukaryota; kingdom Metazoa; phylum Chordata; class Aves; order Charadriiformes; family Scolopacidae; genus Gallinago; species Gallinago undulata. The sequence goes on along the minus strand of JAOTQQ010000012.1, from coordinate 80,100,937 downwards.
CTGAAAAAAGCTCTTAATTATTTCCATAAATCTGTAGCAGGGACTATATACTGCTTTTTTGATATCTTCTTTGTAACTTCACCCTTCTCTTTCTTTCCATGGATTGATACTGCTGTCTCCTCACTCTCCTGCAGGCTGCTAATACCTCATTCTTAGAGGTTTGTAATTGGTGGGTGAAGACAGGTTAACAATCAAAATCTCAGAATTAGAAAGGGGGCAGCTGAAGTCTTTTCACTGCATAAGAATTACCAGGGGAATAGCCTTCAGTTAGCCCAGAGAAATGTCTATGCTGGATTATAATAAAAGATATTTTCTTATTCAGAATAGATAGGACTGACGATAGTCAATGACTGTTTTGCTGAAAACTGAAATACTGGAGAGCACAAAGAAAGTTCACAGAAAGGCACTATGAAATGTTGGGGAGCAAGAGCTGAAATATCTGGCATGAAAGACGGTTATGAAAACAACAGTATATTAGGGCATGTTAGTAATACAGCACATATAGGAAATAAGTTTTAATAAGCCATAACAGATGGCATCAGAGTGCAAGAGGACAGAAAAAACAGTGTAAAGAGAGCAAGAGAACTCATTATCATAAGCCACCTCGTACACATTGCTTCTTATTACTTTGGTGCTGCTACAGAAATATTAGGTTCCTTTAGTGTATCTAGAACATTTCATTATTACAGGATTGTAGTGAATTATCATGTAAAATTATCAGAGTATAGCTAATTCTATCTGCACAGATACGCATGGAAGAAATGCGTGAATACGCATAGGAAGAAACATCACAGAAAGGGTGTGCACTGGGCGTATGTGAAATGTGGAGAAAAACAGCCATCAGAATAATGCAAATCTTTTAAAAGAGACTGTTTGATAACACTGCATCTGCAGTGAATAATATATTTCTAAAATGCAATGTAAGCTCTGAATCTAAATTACAATGGTTAGGTAGCTGCAAACTGAAAAATCTTCTTTTGTGCCTTACAGTCAGATAATGGGATCAATCAAGAAAACTTGTTTCTTTCACAGAGCATAAATGAGCGCAGCCTGTATACCGGACATTATCAGCGTTAACAAGAATGTAAGCATAACAATAGAGATCAACCTGCTTTCCTCCCTTAAAGAAAGACGTGGGATGGATAGCGATAGAAGAGGTCTTACCTTTTATCCTCCATTCTCAGCAATCTATATTTTTTCTGTTTGACCTTCAGTATAACTAATAAATAAGTCTAAAGACAATAAAGATATTGGCAGAACAGAAATAGGTCATTTTATGAGTGACATTTGAAAAATAAGTGTTTCTCAGAGCTCAGTATGAAATAGTAATCTCCAGCATGTAAAGTTCAGCAGGAAAGCACTTTGACTGCCTCATCTCAATCCCTATATTTTTATTTTAATAACAGGTATTGAGCAAAGAACTAAGTCATCAAAAGTAGAAGAAAAAGGTATGTTACAGAAATATTACATCCTTTCCCAGGATGATGATCTGGACCTTCAGCAGTGACAGGGAGAGAAGAGTAGGATGGTACACAAGGCTCCACAGATTTTATAGAAATAAGTTTATCCAGTCTTTTAATAAACACTTCCTTTTTCTCCATGTTCAAAGGTTTACGCAGGGATCTTATTTCAGTTATTTTATGATATTTTTAATTTTAACCTTGTAAAACAGAGACAAGCTGCCACAACACCTTATTTTATATGGAATTAAAAGTCTAAAACACAAGTAAAAGCAAAACCAAAACAACAAACACAATGAATGCTTAGTTTGATGTTGTCTGTTTTAGCTTGTACAGACTACATGTATGGTGCAACACCTTTGAGTATGTCTATGCAGTAATAAAAGATAGGACTGCACTCAATATAGAAACTGGAAAAGCAGCTTTGCACGGTGTGCACTGGGTGCTCTTAGCCCCAGAGCCATTGCACCAAGATGTGGGTGCAGTTCAGCCTTAGGCATTTGCCCAGACTTGGAGAGTTTGCAGTTTGTGCTGCACTTCGTGCCACAGCAGCAGTACATCTGAAAGTACCTCAGCTGGCAAATTCACAGCTGAGACATTTTTACACAAATTACAATCATATTTCTGGCTGTAGCTTTGGCACTCACAGCTTCAGGATTTTATTCATTTTACATGTCTTTGCTTGAATGTGGGAATAAGAGGTCTTGTGGCCCGTCTTAAGGCAAGACGACTAGAACATTTATAAACCATATTTTTTTTTTAAAGAAAGAAATAGGACCTAAAGGAGTTAAACAATATCTTTTAGAATTAAAAAACCCAACCAAATAACCAAACCTGAGATAAAAAAAACCTGTAAATAATTTGTCCCTTGGTGTTCCTGTTCTGTTTTCTTCCTATCATAGTTATGTCTTCCTATGTGTTCTTCCTAAGATACCAGGCCTCAGGTGTTTGGAGTTGTGTGCACTTGTAAACTGTTGACATGGAACAAGGCTTTCAATTGAATGTTCAAAAGGTGTGACAGTGGCTACTGCTATTACTTTGATTAAACATTTCCAGTCACCTGCAATGAGTAATCACAGGAGAAAAAAATGGTAAAATATTTGAGGGACAACCCATAGGCAGAAGAGAGCCCTGTAGGTATTCAGTTCATTTTTCACTTTTAGTGGTACATTTTTTGAAATGTACTTTCATAGCAATTCTTCGATAGGTATTACCCCTTATTTCCACTAGATAGAGAAACAAAACAATTATCTTGATTATCCATGAGCCAGCAATGTGTCCTTGTGGCCAAGAAGGCAAATGGTATTCTGGGATGCATTAAAAAAAACGTGGCCAGCAGGTCAAAGGAGGTAATCCTTCCCCTCTACTCTGCCCTGGTGAGGCCACATCTGGAGTACTGTGTCCAGTTCTGGGCCCCCCGATCCAAGAGAGACAAGGAACTACTGGAAAGAGTCCAATGGAAGGCTACAAAGATAATAAGGCACTGGAGCACATCTCCTATAAGGAAAGGCTGAGATCTGGGTCTGCTTAGCCTGGAGAAGAGAAGACTAAGAGGGGATCTCATCAAGGCTTATAAATATCTAAAGGGCGGATGTCAAGGGAGTGGGGCCAGACTTTTCAGTGGTGCTCAGTGACAGGACAAGAGGCAACAGGCACAAACTGGAACACAGGGAATTCCATCTCAACATGAGGAAAAGATTCTTTACTTAAGAGTGACAGAGCACTGGAACAGACTGCTCAGAGAGGTTGTGGAGTCTCCTTTGCTGGAGATATTCAAAACCTGCCTGGACACAATCCTGTGCAATCTGCTCTAGGTGAACCTGCTTTGGCAGGGGTGTTGGACTAGGTGATCCCCAAAGGTCCTTTCCAACTCCTACTATTCTGTGATCTTTCATGTTGTTTACTGAAGAAAACAAAAAAAATATTTCTTAGCATGAATCAAACTGATAAATGGACTATAATTGGATGCTTTTTACCCCATATGCTCTTTCATACTTGATTGCCATGGGAGTGACAATGTGCCCTTCTATTTTTGTTCAAATTCTAAGATTGTTCAAGTGAAAGAGACCTCAGGTTAAAAAACGTGAAGTGCCTCAATATAAACAGGCAAAATTAATAACCACTGGGAAAAATAACTGCCTAATTCTTACACAACATAGGTCTGGTTCTCAGCCAGCCAGTGTCATTTTTCAGCACATGTTCCTGAGACACTAACTCTACAAAACCACATTACTAAGTGGATGGTACATTTTAATACACTTAATATCGTACACCACAAACAAATACATCATGTCAGTATAAACTACCTCAACGCACACTCCCTTTCTATAGCTGATTGTGAAGGAAAATGAAAGCTTAAAGGGTTAAAAATTAAGGTATTTTTGAGGGAATGGAAGGTGAAGACAAGCAGTGGATAAGGAGAAATTAGAATATGAAAAAGTAGCAATTTAAACTGACTACAGTCTCAAAGTCCCAACCTGCTTCCTTAGTAGCTACATGAGCCCTGTTTAGCTATTTTTAACCCACTTTCTTAGAGTGAGAAACTAAACAGGGATATTCATTAGTTCAGGTGTATTTTGTATATGAGAGAAAGTAAGTTGAAATTGGCTGTTTAGGAACTGGCACTAACAACTGAGTTCTTGGCAGCAGCAAGGGAAAAATACAAATCATTCACAGGACATTAAGGAAAAAGGAGAGCAATGATCACAAATGAATTGGTGACAGGCAAAATTTCAAATGGTCAAGAAATTATTTTAACTGTTTCTCAGTGTTTTTTCCCAGCATTTCATTTGACACTGGGAAGATTATTTGCACAACCTTTCACACAAACATTTTTAAAGACAGTAGATATATGTATGTATAAGTAGCTATATGTAAAAATAATTAATCCATTCACTGACAGCAGCAAGACACTCCAGTATATATGTTATTCTCTTAATAAAGAAAACTTCAGATAATTAAAAATATCAAGCTTATTAAGGCATGATGCGAAAGCTCAGTGCTGGATATAAGGACATAGCCCACTGTTGCCTGACATGGAATACAGGAACGTCTGGGGGCTACAGCAGACTCACTGCACAGGGCGAGTCAGGAAGAAACCGCATTACATGTAAAAGGTAAGAGACTAAAAAGACATCCACACCTCTGGGTTTCACCTACGCTGCTCAGCTGGTGAATGCACCAACCAAGAAACAACATGGACCGGTTGAGGACCAGTCAACCTTACCAGCACTGCAAGAATATTCACAGGGTTCCATGAGTAATAGAACCACAAAGCAAATGCAGTGAATGCTACAGTTCCTTGCTGAATTTTACATAGCATGAAAATACCTAACAATTTTCTTAAAATTTGTGACACCTTTGAATCCATTTAAGAGACCTAGAGTTTTTTGCTTTAGTTTTGGTTTTAGGGTTTTTTTTTAGATTTGTGGAAGATTGCTCATGCAAAAGCTAGGAAGTTGCTATGGGATAGACACGTCTCCTGTTAACACTGGACCTAGCATACTTACTTTGCATTCCAATATGCCCAGAGACCTCTCTGGAAACTTTCATTTGTCTCTTTAGGCCTATTGACTTGGCTAGCAATTTGATTTTTCAGTGGAATGCATTGCAGTAATCACGCTTGGCAATCACAAACGTGGATTAGCCTAGCCAAGCATGGGAAGACAGGGTGCAGTTTCCTGCCCAGCCTCAGGCAGAAGGGGACATTTTGCACATCTGGCATTGTACATGTTTGCAAAAGCAACATAAACATGCAAAAGCCCCCCCCAAGGCTTTACATTTTGACACATCCCAAAGTTCAGTCTAGTTGAAGTGCTTCCTTTTGCCAAAAGAAACTGCCAAATAACTTGGGGAGGAGGGGGAACCCACCACATATTAGGAAACCCACAACATTCAGTCTAGCAGCAAACTAAAAGTTGTGTCAAAAGCTAGATCAGCATCTGTCATTGCAAGTACATTTCCCAGAAAAGAAGAGGGGGGAAAAACTGATGAGAAATGCGGAACTGCTTGCAGATTTCCTTTTTAACAGCCATTCCCTCTAGTCTCTTGTCTCTAAGTAACCTTGACCTTATCAAAACAGAAGACATCACAGGCAGAGGATCCTGTACATGGTGGGTGTAGTTTTGCATGTCCAGTAGAGTAATCCTGGGTTTACTAGCAATATTTTAGTGAGGAAAGGAGAAATAACTGTAGTTCTAGTAAGACTGAAGATGGTTTATCCTCTTCCTTAATAAAAATACTGCTGTTTGAGCCTGCCATTCTTGATTTCTGCCTCTGGCCCATAATCAACCTCTTCTCTTATTCCCAAAAAGGAATTGCAAAAGTTTCATCTGAAATTTGACTGTTGTTGGACAACCTTTCCATTATAAAGGAACATAGGTTTTGCCTGTAGATATACCTCTACAGAACCAATCATGATGCATCCACCAGTAGCAAATCAATACTGGATGATTTAAAGAAAGGCAAAAACTGAAGCCGAGCAATGTTTTTTCATCAAAACCTTTTCTAGAAGAAAAATCAGATTTTTGGTAAGAAACCTTCTAGGTTTCAACTGAAAAATACATTGATGCTTTCACTAACAACAGTAAATACAAAGTGGTGGCTTTAGTCAGGGAAGTAAAGGTGAGGGTAAGGCAAACAGACAAAAGAGAAGCTACAAACTGTGGATATACTTTTTCAGGGAATCAATGGAAAGAATGAGGAAAAACTTTTGAAACTGTCCCAGGACAAATATGCGGTCATTCTTCGACTAGTGCTCAACAAAACCCACCAAGTAATTAGGCACTACTCCTGGTACAGTGTTCATCAGTAAACTGTCTAGATGCTGTATCTGCAATAAAATTTATGAAACCACCAGGCACCTACACTTACTCTCCTTTCTCAGCCCAATTGTTCATGTACATTAACCTGCCATAAAGAACAGAACCTTTCTACACACTGAGAACTAATGCCAGAGAGTATGTGATTTCACTAACCCACATGTTGAAATGGAAAGCACCCAGTGAATTACTCAGCTCTTTAGAAAAATTGGCTTCAGGTTTAACAGCTGAGACATTTTTCATGTGACAGTTTCAGAGTCCTTATCGACAACACAGCAAAGAACACATACATTAGTTTCTATTAATCCCTTTCTAAGATTTTTGCAGGAGATTTTAATATTATCTTCCGATTGTTGCTCCTTGGACACGCCACCAAGGATATGAACTATCAAAGAATACTCTTAGATCATAGTCACCATATCTACAGTACTCTACATAATGTTGTTATAACTATCTGATTAATTACCCAACTATCACCCTTAACAACTTCTCAACTGCATTTGTGCCTGCCAGGTTCTGTACTGTGATGCAGCGTTGTTGATATCTCATGAAAGAAAACAGTCACTGGACAGATGGGACAGTTCTCCCCAGGAGTGGTATTGCCAGCCAGATGTGTAACCAGCACTGCCACAAATCTGCTATTAAAGTTTATAATAATTGGTGTCATTTGATTTTGTTAGGCTGTTGTAACAGGCCTTTACAGAGAAGCTATCCAAAGAAAAACTCCGGACTCCAGTGGGTTTATGATCCAGCTAAAGCAACCCTAAGAAATAAATACTCTTTAATTCTGCATTCATTTTACATGTGAAAACCAACAAAATCAGAACTACTGAGAAAAGGAGTGTACCCGTTTTTTCCCTTGATTTTTTTGTTTCGTTGGTTTTGGCAGCATTTAAAGTTACATATACAAAGTTCAGTGTGGACACAACCATGAGGCCCCACATCCTATTCTCCTTCTGGCTGATAAAGAAAACAGAAAAGACTCAACAGACTCACAGAGTCTTTCAGGTTGGAAGGGACCTCAGGGGGTCCAGACTCCTTCATGTAGCAAGGGTAACATTGAATTCACAATCAGGTATCTCAGGGTTTCAGAATCAGAATGGTTTGGGTTGGAAGGAACCTTAAAGATCATCGAGTTCCAACACCCCCCCACCCCCCCCCCGGGCAGGGACACCTCTCACTAGAGCAGGTTGCTCAAAGCCCCATCCAGCCTGGCCT
>JAOTQQ010000012.1:80064179-80089745 GCA_026546715.1 Gallinago undulata | reverse complement strand
CATTGGAATGGGCTGCCCAGGGAGGTGGTTGAGGCACCATCCCTGGAGGTATTGAAGAGACGAGTTGACATGGTGCTCGGGGATACAGATTAGTGTTGGGTGGTGTTTTGTGTGGTGTGAATGCGGTGGTGTGTGTGGTGGGGTTTTTTCTGTGTTTTTTTTTTATTGGTTGGACTAGATGATCTTAAAAGGTCCCTTCCAACCTAGGTGATTCTGTGATTCTGTGTTGCTGCATAATGAGGACTGTAGATTTTGTATCAAAGTGATATGACTATATTGTATAAGTACCATAGGCTACAGATTAATAGTTAGTTAATGATTAGTAAAACAGAAAATCAAATGAAAACATTTCTATGCAGTAAACTTGAATTTTGATGGTAACACTATATATTTCACATACTTTTCAAAGCATTAGACATTACAAAGAGCAACCTTAATTCTTCTTACATATATTTCCAAATTTCCCTTCCATGCCTGCTTCAAATGTCTAAGGAACTTTGAGAGGCCTTTATCCAATGACTTTTAAAATAAAATGCATAATTCTAGAAACAGAAGGAATCCCATGCACTTTGGCTGGAGTCCAAAGATCCACATTGCCCAACCAACTGCCTGAAATACTGGACTATGGCACATCATACCTTCTGGTATAGTTAGGGGAGATTTTTTAATTCTTCGCTGCCCAGCCTGTCAGAAGCGGAAAATGCTGCTGTTCAGTGCACATGGCAGCCCTGGAGTTGGGGAGTATCCTCAAGCTGAAGAGAAGAGCAGAGCCTTTGCCCCCTGTTTGCTGGTTAAACGCTATACCCAGTAACTTACTGGTAACCTCCTGTTCCCAGTAAACTGTCAGGTAGATGCTAGGCACTAACACACACATGCACCATGGCACCTTCCAGATAGAGCTTGGAGAGCCCCAATGTCATCCATGCATTTGGCAAACTGAGAAGTCACACCAGGATAGACATCACTCTCTTCAGTGTCTGAGTCCCAACAGGGCAGGGAGGCAGGGATCTTGCTGCCTGGAGAGAAGCAGCTCTGGCTCTAAGACCAACACCGTATTCTAGTTTCATCAGAATTGTCACTTCTTCAGAGTCAGAATTAGAATTAGATGTTTGTGGGATTAGTTTACCACCAAACAGCTGTCTTTAGATCACACTGATGGAATCCAATGTCCTTGGTTCACCTAAATCCTCTTTTTAGTTTTTTCTATAACTATGAAAATAAGCTCACAGGGCTAGTATTGCTTATGCATTAATATATACAACATATTTCTAGACACTTAAAATATCTTAAAATCTAAAAGAAATATTTCACAGTAAAGAAAATGAACTCCCACAAAAAAAATATTCACTTACAAATGTGTTATGACCCCATTTTTCCAACGTATGTACAATTGAAGGTGCCTACTGAAGATTTCAAAAGTACCTAAGCATGCTTTGAAATCAAGGCAAGGTCTATCTTGAACATAGTAATTTTGAATATGCACACCTTGAATATACAAATGATAATTGCTATTAATAAGTCACTCAATATTATAAATTTTTAACCCATTCCTTCCTAGAATAAGTAGGGAAAGCTAAGACAAAGCTGGTGGCATATTATGTCTTTTTCTCATTAGATTGTTACGGTAATTATGAGAGAGCACTCACATTTTACATTGAGCTTCCCTCCCCAGAAATCTTAAAGCGTACAATTCTGAGTCCATGTGTCTCTCAGTATAAACATGCTTTCTCATTAATGTTTACCTTTTCTTTTTCCAAGTTTTATTCCACAAACAATAAAATTGCACTCACCTAGTATTCACAGTCATCTGTCAATACTATCTATATATAGAGAGGAATAAAGGTAGTTGGAATATACATTATACACAATTGATTCATTTTTCCAGTTGTGTTACTTATAGTCATAGATGGCAAGCGAGTAGTTTGCAGTGACTATTTTGTTTTGTACGGTTCCAAGCACACAAGAAATGGCATTGTAATTCCCTGTCTAGCACAGGACAGCAATGTGCCAGGTCACCAACATGTAAATGAAACCACCAGCATTTGAGGCTTAAATCAAACACTGTCCTCCACGTCGCTGATCTCTCTTAACACCTCACCAAAGCCTCTCTCTGAAGGTTCAGCTTACAAGGCTGAAAAGCTGAGTGGCCAGTCGGGCTCTGGTTTTATTGCACCTCTCAACACCCGACAGGCAGGTCTAACCCTACGTCTTATTCTCTACTGTGTGGTATTCATCTGGGTCCCTGCCAGCAGCAGGCAGAGAGACACATTTGGGGACCGTGTTGTCAGAGGCCAGAGCAGCTGGGGACTGGGGGAGCACAAAGACAACTACAATACTGAGACACCAGTCTCTGAGCTTGGATCCTCTCCTCCAGAAGTGTATTTGGAAATTGCTTTTAAAAAAGGTCCATGTATATCCTTCCAGTAGTCTGACGTGGGTCTGGGATGGAGTCTGCATCCAGATGGGGCTTTTTAATCACCAATTGAGATATTATTTATGATTTCACAGAATTGCTTTAGAAACCTATTTGTACTTCTAGCCCTCGTAAGGTTGCAGGGAGAATGAATTTACAACATAATGGTACATTGTGTGAAAAACTACTTAATTTAGTTTTAAATTAATAATTCCACTGGCTGACTTGAGTCCCTCAATTTGAGGAACAGCAATTAAATTATTTCATACTCATGTTCTTTGTGCCAGTCCTGATTTTATAGCTCTCTATGATACCCTTCCTTTACTAAGCAAGGAGGTGTGAAGTTTTACCTTGTTCAGAACACATGCCCTGCTGCTCGCCAACCTCGTTGCAATTAATCTAGACCAGTTATGGAAAGAGCAGTGTTAACATGATTAAAAGCTAAACCGGAATAATTGTCATACTCTGAATTTTGAGTTCTCCTCCCTTCCAACAAGGTCTTGAAATAACCGAAATGAAGTTTACGCTCAAGCTTTGCACACTAACAAACAGCTGGGCTGACTCTGAGCATTTCAGGCAATCTTGCTAAGAGGGACAGAAGCAGTTCTGATTCAAAAAGTGCTGTGCTGTCAGAAGGGCTTATTATATTAACCTCAGCACAGCACTTTCAGAGCAGAGCTGGCTTAGGGCAAAGCAGAGTGCAAATTGCCAAAAAGACTGTGCAGGCAGGTTGCATGGTGCAGAAGGTAGACAATGGCAGAAAGGCAGGAGCATCCCTGATGTGAAGAGGGAACTAGTGCCCAGGGTAAAGCCTGTCCCTGTGGATATGCAGGAAGAGTGCTCCTTTGGAGACAGAAGGAGCAGAACTGCGTGCAGCCTTCAAGGTATGACCTCAAGGACTCAGCTTCAGGACTAGGACCCATAGAAAAAAATCTGCCAGACATTTTAACAAGAACAGTATCTTTCTTCCCAAATGAAAACTCAACCCCCATCCCCACCCCACCCCCCTTTTGGTTTTATTTGGCATTTCATAATTTTTCTGTCTCATTCCAAGGAACTACAATAATTCAGTATTTCCTGTGGGGAAAAAATTACCTTAATAAAAAAAAAAAAATAATGTTACCGAGAGGTAGGAATAAGGAGATCTGAAACCTCAGCATCTGTAGAAAGGAGTTTGTGACGTATTATCAGAGTCAGTCAGGTAAAAAACTCCAGTATGAAGGGGATAAGACCCCACAAATTCACTTTATTCTTTATAGAACTATTTAAGTACTTTGTGTCTGTAGCCCTGTATAGATAGAGCATGAGATTAGTCCTAAGACAAATACATCTGAAAACAGAATTTGGCTTGGTATTTATGTATACTTAAATTGCTTAATTATGATGTTACCAAGATTAAAATATGTGTGCTTTGCAGAATAGTTAATTTCCCTAAAAAAAATATTTTGCTGTCATTTTCTGAGTTGGCATTACTGTAGCTATTTGTATTTAATGTATTACTATTTTACATGCTGTATAATTAGACTTATTTCGTTTGTCATCAAGTTCTAAATACTTTAATAAAAAATAATAAAATTATATTTAATCACGGTATATAATAATGTATCTATATTTTAATTATTTTTTTTCTAAATATATCTTCTATAAAAAGTAGAGAGAAAAAAAAACATTAATTTTTGTAAGCCTAGCCCCATGGTCCTTATTTAACAGCACTATTATTACCATGATTGACTTCAACTGCTTCTTTTGCAAAGCAAACCCAACAAATGAACAAAACCCTGCATTGACCTCAGCAAATATCTCATTTAAACTAAGTAAACAAATACACTGAAGCTGAGGGAATCACCTGCATGAATTTTTTAGGTAGTTATTGGTGACAAAGTTGTTTTTTCAACACCTGGAAGAATGAGAGAACATGTTCACCAGGGCAACACACAGGTGAAATTTTGCTTTAAGGAAAGAAAAAAAACAACAAGGTAACAAAAATAAATACAAATTTGGGATTTTTCTTTCCAACAGAAAAAAAAAAACAACCTTTAAAGCAATTACAACAGAGCAGAGCATCAGGAATTCCCGAGGACAAGAAAGAGGGACTATTCAACTGATGCCCAGGAAATGCCTTAGGACTTCACTGTACGATGTCATTAATCAATCCCAAAGGAACAGGATACAAAACATCTGAAGGTCTTCCCAATACTAATATGGCACAAGGGATAGAATCATTGAAATATTTAACTTGGCCCAGCAGAACACTTGTTTGCAATTTAAAATGGAATATTTCAAGACTTTGTAGTTAATTACACCTACCAATTAATATTGTTTAACATTAACACTCAAGTCTGGAAAATACTGGGTTCTCTTCAATTCCACTCAAAACACTGACAGTGGTGTCTTTTTACGGAAACAACCACAAGACCAGAATAAACATCATATATATATATATAGGGTCCCACACACTATATATAGGATCCTACACACTTGCAATTGGAAGGTTTTTTTGTTGTTTTAGTTCTTTTTAAAGACTAGATTAAGCCATTAAGCCTAAGGAGGCCAAATCCTCACCCTTGAGTCAACTGCTTACTTGCATACATAATCTATAGCTGAGACTAAATTCCCCAAATTATCATTAAGAGGAGTCAACAGATTTTCTGACAGGATCTCCTTTCTGAAGAAATTCTAATGGAAATTTTAAGCCTCTCTTCAAACATTAGTCTCTCTCCCAAGGAGCAACTATAATAAAGACAGGTGAGCTACTTTATTTCTCGCTGCATTCTGTAAAGGTGGGCCTCGATATTTAGCAGCCCAGCAATCAGCAGGGCTCTACAACATGTAAAATTTTGCACTTGTATCTGAAACTCATTCGTGAGCATTCACAGAATATAGTCGGATACTATTTGTACCTGAGTGGCACAAACAAAAACTGTTTTACAATTGTGATCTAGATTTGAGATTAGTATTCCATGTCATATTTGAAATTGTCAAGGGGGGCTGTCTAAACTCTGATAGTCTGAAAACAAACATGGTGTTTACTAGCTTTTAAAAAATAAGGAACTGCAGTATCAAGAAAAAGAACCCAACCAAAAAAGACCGCAATAAAAATGCAAAATTTTGCTTGTTTGCATCTTGTGAAAAAACACACATTATTCACGAATCTTGATAAAATACAGGATGATCTTGAAAGCATCTCTTACATTTCCTAAAACGGGATGTTAGCATAGTCAGTAGCAATATCAAGCTCTTAGTAAAGAGAGCTTGTGAGACATGACATGTGTTTGGCATTATCAAATCATCAGTTTCCCCAAAGTAGCAATGGACACACCACCCTTCAAATTAGTGAAATTTACTCCATACACCATTGTTTTCATTTTTCCTTGTTACCATGATACATTTCGCCTTCATTTCTGGTGCCTGACATGTCATTACTCCCTTTGTTATTAAGGCAGGTGGGAGACAGTGAGGTCCACAGCCTCGATTAAAGCAATTTGCAGTAATCTAGTCCTTCCCAGAGGCTACAAAATATCCTACTTGGTGGCCAGTACATAAACTATGCTTGTCAAAGTTTCTCCCATCAGTCTCGAACCTCTCTGTTTTGACCACAAGGGATGTCCAGAAAGAGCTATACTTACAGTAGAACTGAACTAAAATTAATACCTGCCACAGCAGTAGCAGGAGCCAAAGAAGAACTCTGCCTATGCCCAGAAATCTCTGTGGGAAGCCTGACATGAAAAGAGACACATTACGGTATGTATGATCTTTGTACTTAAGAAAGTAAGTAGTTTACTTGCACCTAACATTTCCTTTGTGCTCTAACATTCATGAGTTTGCAAGCAATTGCAGAGGTAACTCATGATGATGAGCAACCAGGCAATAGAATAGCAGATTAAATTCACTGACAAAAAGTACACGTAATGAGCAATGCTGGCTGCACATACAGTAATAAATGATCTTACTCCCCTCAAGAAAGAGGTCTTATAGTCACTGTAGATAGTTCTTTGGAAACAAATGGCAAAATGCTCACTGGTCACCAGAAAGACAACAGAACATTTGGAAATAAGTAGCCAACAAAACAGAGACCATTATGCCGTAGTATATATCAGTAACGTGCTCAACTCCAGAATTATCTGCTCCTCTCCATTTCACAAACAGACTTTTACTAGGAAAAAAAAATATGATAACAACACCTCTGTGTAAAAAAATAAGGGAACACAATTAGATACTACAGAGATGAAAAAGAATGATGAAAGGGGTACAACAGAAATCTACAAAAAAAAAAAGCAGCATGCAGTGGGTGAATAGGGAGTGACTATTCATTGCTGATAAGTGCCAAGAGTCATCAGGTGAAAAATGTCAGGCACTGAGCTCAAAGCAAACAGAACTAAGTACGTTTTTAACAGAGTATAATCAAATAGCCTGGTTACATTAGGATTTTCTAGAATATTACAAACAATTTCAAGAAAAGGCTTAGGCAAACTAATGGAAGAAAATTCCATCTTGAACAGGGAAACACAAAGAGGTATGAACCCTGGCTTGGTAAACCCTTACAGGAGTTTGTTGTAAACTATATAGTGGTTTTATTGTGAAGGAGTAATCAAATTTACTGCAAACAACTTCTTTGTAAATTTGCAGCAATCAACCAGGATATCATCTGGAAGCATGTGATACTCTGAATTTTCAATCTAAAATGCACAACTAGTCTTCTAATTAATATCACATTAGTTTTGCTCCACAATTGGAATAAAAACCAATTTGAATTGAAAATCTCATCAGGACTGTGATTCCCACAGACTGAAGGTAAGACAATTTGCAGGAGAGTAAGAAGGAAACTCTGGAGATTTATGAAACCCATTCCCTACACAGTTTCTATAAAAATTAATTCATAGCCCACTAGCCAGGGCATGATTTTGAGAACCAAGAGAACTTTGTCTCCCCTTCTTAACTCTACTGTTGATTTATTACGCAACTCCCTCACACCCTTTGTGCTTAAATTACCTCACTTACAAAACAGAGATAAAATATTTTACAAAACCCGCCCACTTTTAGATCTATGAATTAAATGTTCATTTACTGATCATTGGCTGATAAAATTAGCCTAACAGAGCAGCCCTATTCAGAGACAAAGGTAGACTAATTTGAGTAATCTCACAGAGGTTAACAAAGAATGATTACACACTAGAACAGCTCTGAAAGGTGTCTTTTACTACAGTCTCTGTGCATTGTCAATGTCTTTATTCATTTTGCTAATGACTCCCTTTACAAGATTTCTAGGACATTATTCTCTGAGCTTTTAATGAAGTTTAGCTCTATTTTCTCTGGAAAATGGGAAGATGATAGAGGAAGAAGACCGTTAGGGTGGTCTCTGTTGAGAGAATGGTCACACTTGCATCTCATTTCTATCAGGTGTCTGGTTGCCCATGCTTTCTTAAGATGATGGCAACATTAACACCAAGTCCCTCCAGATTTAGGTAGTTGTCTATTCCTTGTACACATAAATCAGAGCATTAATATTGCATTTACATATTCCTGTATAGCACAACTGAGATTTCTAAGAGATAACTCATTCTTTCCCCTTTACTGTGACAAACACGATCAGCTAGGTCATGCAACCTTGCTGCGTTGGAACCTGTGATAAGCTGTTTCCAATTGAGAATATTTGATTCTGGAACATATATTTACCCACAGACCCCATGCAATGTGTATACTTTTAGCCCACAGGGGACTGGGAAAATCATGTTACAACAAAATAAACATATTACAAAACCCTGTCAGATTATGGTTGCGTATCACCTCAAGGCACATTGCTTACACCTTCATAAAAATATAAAAACAATAAAAGAACTGTAGTTTGAAAAATGCAGAACACCCTACATTGTTTTATGTATCCTTAGATGTAATGGTAGAAAAAAAGTGCCATGCAAAGTCCTGCTATACACATCTACCAAGATGACCACTTTTGAGATAGAAATATTCCAGTATGAAAATCATCCTGGCACAGTTCAAATATGATTAAAATAACTATGTTTATTTTTCATAAACTGTCTCACAAGTAGAAAATATAAACTGTTAATATGCTATGTCAGGACAATACCTCAACAATGCTAGTGAATTTATATGCCTGAATGTGGCATGTTTTCATTGATAAATGAAAATACACAGAGTCAATCTGAACAGTAAATTCAAATTGATGACACACCTCAGCAGCTATATTTGTAGAATAAATATTCCAGATTGCCCACAAAATGAAACAAATTTACCTTACCTTCAATCATAGGTTGAATGCTAAAGAATGAATTCAAGTTTCAATGTGATTGCTATTGTGTGAGGTATTTTGGCAAGAGTTCAGCCTCACATAACAACAGTTCATTTGAAACTGGCAGTGGGATTTTGAACAGCAATAAGGAGGAAGAAAAAAGTGAAAGGCAGGGCATTAACTCAAAAGCAAAAATACCACGCACCAGCCCCCAGTATCCACATCCACTGGGCATAGCTCAGTTGCCTCAATCTAAGCTTGACCTTCAAATCAAACTTATTGACCTTAAGATTTCATTGACATTGAAAATGCAACAGTAGTTTTAAGAAAAATATTGTCTGCTATGTCCACTTCAGTTTTCAACATACAGCTTTCTTAAATAATGCTAAAGACACCCAGTGCTGTAACTCAGGTTGGTATGACTTTATTAAGCTGACTGGAATACAAGGACAATGAACGGCAAACACTTTCTCTCTACTCTGTCTTTCAATTTCTTGTTAGGTTATATACATATGCCTCAGTACACAGTGTAGGTAGTTATATGAAAAGAAGTATAAACACATTTCAAAAAGGAGATTATGAAGACCTACAGCAGACTTGAAGGTCTGCTTTTAGTTTGTTATTTTAATTTTTTTTTTAAGTCTGTTAATTTAAACCTTAAAAAAACCCCACCAGCTGGCCATAGTTATCTCCTATTTTTACTCTAAAAGATATTAGGCAATTTAGTTTGTTCGTCCTCACTAAATGTTTTTGAGGATGATCTTTGAGAATTCATCATGAGATGTATGACTGAACTTGATGTTATCCTAAAAGCATAACTTTAATTATTAACTAGTGTAATTAATTGATTTATCATAGATTTTAACCACCTTTGCTTTGAAGAAACTTAACTTTGAATTCAAAAAACAGAAAGAAAACATAGAAACCAAAAGTAGAAATAGATGAACCTGGAATGACACTGCCTACAAATGTACAAGTTTGTGTAATATGTGTGCAAGTGACATTGCACAGTAAATAAAAATGCTGGCAACACATGCATCCCAGATAAAAGTCAAGGAGTTGAAATACTTTGAAAATGTTAAAACACTAACAAAAGCAGTAAAGGTGAAATCAAAATAATCTACAGTCAAATGTGTAATAGACATAAGAAAAAGGAGAGGATCATGGTGGAAAGGCTCCTCAATTTTCATGATGGGGATTGGTTTTAGTGAAATGTGACCTTTTCCATGACAAAGATAGTCCAAAATCACTAGACTGGCACGGGCTAAGCACTATCCAAACCCAAACATACTGATGTTAGTGCAATAAGGAATCACATGCACCTAGAAAATATAACAATTCATTTCTACTGGAACAAAACCCATCTGGAAGTTTGGGGACAATGTATTTGGATAGCAAACATAGGAAAATTTAGTTTCTTTGAAATCAGCATGAGAAGAAATGTGAGCTAACTTGTCTGTCTGGCTACTGGGGTCTGTAAGTGCAACTGAACAGAAGCATAAGTGCTTAAGAAATATTTTTTAAAAAATGTCAGCTCACCTAAACTGACAAAAAATATACACTGGGATTTGAAAGCCTAGTGCAGAATGCGTATCAGAGATAACAATTTAAATCCTAGTGATATTGTGTTTTAATATGTTAGATCTAGAGCATTAATAGAATAAACCCATGGGATTTACAAATGAATACTGTATTAAAGAAATCTCAAATTCTAATAACTTTACCATGATGGCCACTATCAATTTGATTTTTTTGCTCTCAGACTGTTTACATATTAATTTTAAAAGAAGCAACTGGTCTCAGGGAACCCAGCAGAAAAAAAAAAGGGGGGGGGAGAGAGGAAAGCAGGAGGCTTTATATATATATATTTATGATATATAAATATATATATATTTATGATATAATGGACTTTATTGAGGAACAGTGCTCTCCAGGCTCCAAGAGACAGCTTACAGGAAAAAAAGTGGGTATAGTATTATACTAAGCAACTGGGGACTGTAAAATAAGAGCTGTGAAGCATCAGAGGTCTTTGAATGTAGACAAAAAAAACAAAAATGTCATTTTAAACACTACAGAGGTGCCATAAAATACATTGTAATCCACATCACCAGCAAGCTCATAGAATCAAAGCCTGAAAGCAAGGATTCCCCTGCACAGCAGGCAAGGGGAGAGTTATTTATGAATTCTCCTTATTTGTAATACTTTTCTATTCTAGTCCATTCAATTTTCCCGCTTCTATTTAAAAACTACATTCTTCCTAAGCAATATTCTAATAAAAGAAATCTCAGTGGGATTTAAAAGCCATTTTGGTCATTGTCTTTAGGGAGTCAGTTGAGAGAATATCTAGGCAGATGCACTTCAAAGCCTTGGCTAGCTCAGTTACACTGCACTTACAATAATGTTTTCTGAAGTATGACTCTAATTATACTGGACTTAGATTCTGTCTAAAAATAGAACTCCAGCAAGCTACAAAGGGCATGGATATTCTTTGATTCTGAAGATATATACCATATAAATTCTAGTATCTTATCAAGTACTGCTTGGTTAAAACTGGTTGTTAAAATGTTTATGAATCACATCTCTTCTCCAATAGTTACTGATTTGCTTCATACAAGCAGCACCGTTCTATACAAGCAGCCATGCCTAGTAAAATAGTCAGTCTTAAAATCAGGTAGTTATAATACAAAAAAAAACACCACTAAAAAAACTCAATGTACAAGGGTTTTTTTTGAGGGGTGGAAATATGTCAGCCCTGTTTTGTTGTAAATTATGTGAAGAAAAAGACCTTAAAGTATATTTTTTCCAGTTAATGTTGTATTTGGTAAATTAGTGATGTTTAGAACACCACTGGCTGCATTAAAAATAAATTTCAGGACTGAGACCATGAGTTTTAAAATAGACATACTTCAGGTACTCTTCCAGCTGCGATCATTAGGAAACCCCAGGCATAACTCACCTGAACAGAGAGGATTAGATTTCAGATTAAGACTACTTTCAAATGTGAGAAATTACATTTTCACTTCTGGAGTCTTTGAGAAGGAAAAAAAAAAAAAAAAAGACCAAAGTATCAGTATCTCAAATCAGTTTGCCAAGACTGCTCAGACACATTAAAGGGTGAATAGCTGCACCTTGCTATAATATCACATCTGTCTTTTTGGGACAGGATGCAGTCACCTATTCACAGAGTCATAGAATGGCCTAGGTTGGAAAGGACCTTACAGATGATCTAGTCCAACCATCAACCTAATGCTGACAAAAAACATCACTAAACCATACCTCTAAGCAGTATGTCTACCTGTCTTTTAAATACTGCCAGGGATGTTGACTCAACCACTTCCCTGGGCAGTCTGTTCCAATGCTTAATAACCCTTTCAGCATAAAAATTTTCCCTAATATCCAATCTAAACTTCTGTGTGTGCAACTTGAGGCGGTTTCCTCTTGTCCTATTCACCTGTGACTTGGGAGAACAGAGTGACCTCTCTACAGCCTCCTTTCAGGAGATTCAACTCCCTCTTGACTCAGGAATTATTGCATTTACTAGGTGGGGATGCAACAGGTATATTTTATGCGTACAGTTTCAGTCCTGACCATAACCATTACAAAGACAACAGTATGATGCCATACAAGTATCATTAGGTCCACAGCAAGTCAAGTCAACACAGACAGAAGCACAAATGAGCAATCAGAGCTGATAGTGTGATATGTTGCTGGCTTTGTAGTTATAAGGCTTACTCACATCCCTCATCAGGTCACGTGCTTTAGAAGAATTCAGTTCTTTCTTCGATGTGGCATGTACTGGTTTGAAAAAAAACTCCCATAATTGACGCTTGCTGGCATCCAAGTTAATATAAATCAGATTTGCTAGCGGAGGATTACTTGAGTACAAATGCTTCAGCAATAGCTTCCTCCTCATGCATGCTAATTACTACACCTACACAATATTTATGCAACACAAATCTCCTACTGCCCTGTTGAGGCTCTTACAGTCTGGTTTAAAAGCGAGAAGGCTGGTTGGAAAATTACCTCTTCCTATTAACTTAGGAGAAAGTGGACACTTACAAATCAGGTTGTTTTGGGCTTAATTCAGAAGATGCATACATAGTGGCACAGACACCTCATCCATTCTCTTGAATACACTAATTGAAATAAAGAGAAGATCCTTTCCACACTGCCTTATTCTGGAGTAGATGTGTGTTTGACTAATTCCCAGTAGGACAATCCTACTGCAGATTAAGAGTGCCCTTTTAGAACTAGCTTATCTTTCTTCAGAAATGTATTAAACTAACTTGAAATAAGTCACTCTTACTGCAGATGAGGTGTGTGCAACAGCAGGAACCGGTCAGAAGTACCTAACCTAAAGTCACGCACATCCAATCTGCACTAACCCTATGCAAACAAGACCAAAGCCTTGTGCTGTTTTGGTTGTTGTGCTAGCTTCAGAACAACCTGTTTGTAACAGATGTCACTAAACATGTCTGCATTTGCAGCATCTTAGGGTTTGCCTAAACTAGAAACCTTTTGAAAACAAACTAGGACATGAATAATACACCCCAGCTGTTGCACACAACTCCCCGTGTGGATTCCGCCGGGAAGGAGCACCTGTACTGCAGTAAGGATCGAGATGCTGCCACATCTGATTTAATTTCACAAGCTCCCACGCTAACAGCCTCTGCAAGAGAGGCACGGTTACTGACAGTGTCAGGAGGGCAACAACGCTGCGCTGTTGGGTCTAAAAGAGAAGTGAGAACTTGCAGGTGGCTGGAAAGCAGGGACCCATGTTGATGACATGAAGGTTTGTGCCACTCTCCCATAGGCACCCTCTAACCAGCTGCAGGCAGTCAGGCAGATTAGCATCAGCAGTTTGAACAAGAGGTGGGACATAACCTAGTTTAGTTTGCTTGAAGCAAATGGGCAGAGAAGGAAAAGCAGTATCAGAAGATTAAAGTATTTACATTTTCCTACAAACCATCACTCCTAAATGAATCAAAGAACCTGTCAGAAGCCAGCACAGCTACAGAGCCCCAGTGTCAGTCCCCAAAGGGCAGCATGCTGTATAAGTCCACCAGAGCAAACATTATCTATGATGACAAATCCAAATTAGAAAAGGCACAAATAGCACTTGGAATTTACTGAGGGCTCACTGACAAAAAAAAGACACAAAAAAAACCCCAAAAACCAAACAACCACCCTAAAAAGCCCAAGCAACCAATAACTGAACCTGCCTTGCACAATTTAATTCAAGTGATGGTTCACGTGCACAAGCTTCACATTGCAGAGAGAGCTCAGTATATCCACCAGTTAATTTCCCCATTCTGAAACCTGAGCTGAGATTCCATAGAAGAGGATACAGTGAATCCCAGAGTGAAGAGTTAGAATTATTTTTCCTGTTTTCAATTCAAAATCCTGCAGAGCTTTATCATGCTTCCTTTCTAATCCCTTAAGCAACAGACCAGTTATCTAAATAAAAACCACCATTTCTTCTAAGCCTAAGGTCTCTTCTTTGATAGGCAGCTACAAGCAGGAAGAGACACACCCACAGAAAGACACACTAGATTTTCACAGAGCAAAAAGTTTCTGAACTGTTCTGCTCCCTGGCATGCCAGCTAAAAGCACCTCTCCGCTATCTAAGAAACCTGTTAGTATCTGGAAACTAGTTCTGTAGGAATCAGGTCATTACTTAAGAGAGAAGACTAAACTGTGAAGGTGACTTAGGTTGTTAGAAGCTATTCTTCTGTAGCTTAGAAGCTATTCTAAGGAGGACAGGCAAGAGTTTCCTATTTAAGTAACTTTATTGATGACTAGAAGATTTATGGCTGATGCACAGTGAGAATCCTTGCTGACTGAGAAAATAATTCTTCAAAGCTGAAAGTGGGGTTTCTATTTCAAAATTCATCTTCCTTTCATTATTATTTACGGTGCATTCTGTTACATGGAACAAGATGTTTAGTCAGCCTAGCACACAATCAATACATACGCTTCCACATATAACAATGTCTGGAAAGTCATCCTAGAGGAAGTTGAAAGATACTCTGTATCATAAACTACTCTCAGTTATATCACTTCTTGCTTCTGCCCAGTACAAATGCTTCTTTTTCTGTTCATAATACTATGTTTTTAGAGTTTCTTCTGGTTTTATTTGGGTTTCTCTGGTTTTCATGCACTTCAAGTTATTCCATGCTGAAACAGGAAATGCAGTTCTGGGTACTGTTTAAGGTTGCCATTTAAACATTGCATCATGTGTCACATCTCCTTATTGACAAGGAAGTTTATGTGACACTGGAGCAGAGAGTTACTGAGATGACACCATGCATTTTAATTTCAGTCCTCATTTTATGCATGTTGAGGAAAGAATCGTTTTACCCTTTGCACTCCTGCACATGGTAACCATCAACACAAGGGTCTCACCAAAAGCATGCAGAAGTCTGTGAAAACCTTTCTTTTAACTTCCATGGGGTTTTAATCACATTATATACTATTGCTCTGAAACAGAGACATTTGGCTTTTTTAAATTCCTTCTCAAAACACATATGTTTATTGTCTATTTCATGAGCAAATTACTAGTTTGTTGGTTTCCCTTAAAAAGCACACAAAACTTTGGCAAGAAAGTGGTGCAAGCTGGAGTCCCCACTTCACTTTTAATTCACACAGCTGCTTAATGTCAAAAAGCCACTAAAAATCAATGTCATCAAACAGATATGTACTTACTTGAATTTATTATAAATAATGTGGGTTAGTTATTTATGGGGTTTTAATGGAAAAATTCACACATTTGAGACAAAATTCATCACAGAGCAAAAATGTATCTATTGTCATGTCTTGCAGGCTATATGCCTCCAAAATCAGACATTTATGGCATTACCAATTTTTGCAGGATTTCTCTCACTCCCAAACAGAAGAGTTACAAGTGTAAGGTAGGGCTCTGTTTACATTGTTTTGGTAATATGTTAAGGTGACATGAATCTGGCTACAAAAATATGAATTAATTATGATAATACTTTATTATTCTAAATATTAATCAGACATAAGTGTACTGATAAGCGATATTGTAAACCATCAATTACCAAAAAAGTGACCAGGAGTAAAAAGTTATTTCTTTATAAATTGTTTAAAATAGTACCTAGCATAGTACCTAAATCTACAAAAACACTTTTTTTTTTACAGAAAAACAGAACCTTAAAGACAGTTCTGCATTGCAAGAATTCACCTCAAAAGTGAGTCATTCAATTCAACCCTGCATGAGCCAGTTCAATTCCAGAAAGAATGAGAAAACAGGCTATAAAGTCGGGGACGGATAGTTGGACATTAAACCTGGCAAGACAGGCCTGCAAAGGGTGACTCACCAGCAAGAATCAAATACCAGCTTGGAGACTGTGGCACAGTACCCACCTTAGGTGAGATTAGGTGAGAGGCTAAAGTTGATCTGATTAAGCTGATGCAATGTGCACATCAACAAGCACCGGCCTGCAAAGACCTCAGTTCAACTAGATTCAAACTGAAAGTCTGGGTGATTTCCTCGACAAATCCTGACAACAATAACAAAGAATTATTTCATTTTACCAACATTCACCCTCATGTAACTCATCAAATCTGTCTTACCTTGACAGTCTGTGAATGAACTGTTCAGTTGTAAGGTTACTAGAGCCACCATTTTGATGCCACTGCCTCTGGCCAGAAGATTCCAGCTGCAGGATGGGATTGCTGGTTTCTAATCTCCACTAAATACCAATTTCAGAGTTCCTTCACATACCTTATAGCCTGTAACTTGGGCTCCACACTTCTGCTGATCTCCAAAACACACTCCTACTTCCTCAACAGATCCACATAAGCAAGCTAAAATTGGTGCTTTATCTACGGTAAACTGCTGAAACCACTAACTGGTGCAATCCAACATAAATGCAGATCACCTCAGGCAGTCCATTCATGCCCCAGGTGAATGAGCTAACCACTGAATAAAAGAAACATAGAGGAATACACTCTTCCCTTTCAAGTTTCATTATCTAGAAGGCTCCCACAAAAGTTTCCATTTAAATTATTTCTTAATTCAGATATAATTTGAAGCAGTTTTGGTTGAACAAAATTGTATTTATAGGAAGTAATCATTAATATAATAAATAGAAGTACTGTTCCAGAGCCATATAAAATGCCCAGCTTGCGGCCTAGAGAATTCAGAAAAGAAGAATTAGAAAACAGTAATACATCATAGCTTGTTTTCTTCTTATTGGAGGTCAGTTGAGCCAAGGCAACCTAACAAAAACATTTCTTAAGGTATACTACCTGCAGAACAAATGGATGCTAAAAATGCCATCAGTAAAGCAACTTTAAGAAATATAAATCATAAACTCCTATATAACTTATGGAGACTCTTCAGAAATTGTATCCAACCACACAAGCTCAGTTCTTCTGAGACTTTACTTGTGTACCCTTCTAACTGAACCCATTTGCACAAATGACCGTCTTAAGCTTACCAACTACTGTTTCAAAAGTAGAGATTAGTGCAAAGTATCTCCTTCCTCTACAGAGGGCATTTTCTCCTATTTTTATGGCCACTTACAGAAAGCCAATACAACATGTCACAGCACTGCAATGACAAGAGATCCATAATACTCCTTCCAGCTTTATATGCTTCATTAATCAGCCCCTAAAACAGGACCCATTGAATGCATCTCATAGTTCAATAATTGTACTACTTACTTTATAGGTAACTCTAGAAATATGCTATACCATCATCTTTCCTGGATTTGATCTCTTAGCTTTCATTTTTACCACATCTACTGTCAGCTATGAGTAATAGTACTCTTCCCTTGCTAAAGCTCCATTTTACAACATACTGAGTGACCTGCTTGGTGCTGGACACTCAATTCAGAGGACTTGAAAATTCTCCTCCTGGTTGAGTGAAGACTGGAGAAAAAGAAGATGAATTAACATTTACAGATATTCCTGATGTGGCCACATGGACCAAAGTCCTGTTCCTAGCAATTTCCACAATGGCTACAGTGAGGGCAGCAGCACTAAGGTAGTCTTTCTTTTCCCTACCACTTGATGGTAAGGTGAACTGGTGTACGCAATGCACTGGGTCAGGATTATTTCTTGTCTGTCCTCTGCATTCTCCATTTAGATTTTCTCCTTAGTGATTTCTTCCACAGAAAAATTCGTACAGAAAGAAGCCCATGAGCTGTAATTTACATCCTGAGCTCTCTACAATTTTTAACACTAAAATTCATGCTGATTATATTTGGAAACTTAAATTTCAAGCCCCAGAAGAATGACAAAAGTAAAGAGTATTTCAACAGTCAGTACTGTCATATACATCATGTTTTACTTTCTTAGCTTTTCTGCCTTTTTCTGTTTCTCCTTCTCTTGTCCAAACTTGAACTGCTTAATGAGCAAAGAGAATAACTTAGATAAAATTTAAGACATTTTCCAAACTTTTAGTCAGAATAACAGCTGTGATTTCATCATTTTTAATGTTCTGGTTTTGGATTTAATCCAAAAGTAGAAGTAGAAATTATGGTTGCTTCAAATGCATCTTTGATAAATATTGCCAATGTGTTCATGCTACATAGGACACAATGATAGATGGTGTCTATATCAGAGCCATGAATGCTTAAAGGCTCACAAGAGAATATGTTCTGGCTCACTTGCCTGCCTAAAACCCATCATTGATTTGGGGATAAAAAAAATAGTCTGTATGCATTTTCATGTACATAAAACCTTCATCTTGTGACTGTACCGAGATAACTGCATAACAGATACATACACATCAGACATACAAGACTTCTGCAAGATTTAGAATCTTACTACACAAAAACATCAGTATTCAGATTGGCTTCACAGCCATAAAAGCTGATGCTGAAGAAATTGATAATTTGGACAAGCTTTGGTTGCAGCCATAAGATCTATTCAAACAATGATAAAATTTTTCATGTCTGCCCTACAGTATGCACAAAGCCAGTGCAATGTTTGAACAAAGCAACACTATGATTAATATTCAGTAGAAAATTTATCATTATGAGGAAAATTTTTAAAACTTTATCTTTCCAGTTTACACTTCAACTTAAAGCCGACTGAATTCAATAGGATTCAGGAGCCTGTAAATTAGATGGGGTATGGATTAGGCCTTTAGTTCTTCTGGCTGCCCAGATGCACCAATTCACAGAGAAATTGTGTCTACCTTCAAAGCAGGTGGGGAAGGAAATAATTTTGCCATTTAACTTGTACAAGTAAGTAAAA
This sequence comes from Gallinago undulata, assembly GCA_026546715.1. Classification (NCBI taxonomy): domain Eukaryota; kingdom Metazoa; phylum Chordata; class Aves; order Charadriiformes; family Scolopacidae; genus Gallinago; species Gallinago undulata. Next base: position 80,070,855 of record JAOTQQ010000012.1, on the reverse strand, counting down.
AAATCAACTGGTTTACATTACTTGTAAAACTACCCCATGTCATAATTGCTATTATTTAATAAAAATCTTACCTAGAGATACTCTGCCCCTGTGGCGGGAAACTATCAAGTCATACTTAGCATGTCTGAAATTCCCATTTTGATAGGCACCTGGGAGCACATAGAGACAGGAGACTGTTCTCTAACAGAGAAACTTATGGCAGCTGGCAGACCTTCACATGATGAAGGTCCATCTGAATAGAAGTCCCATTGTTTTAAGACTGTTAAGACTGGAGAGAAAATAATGAGCAATCAAAGCAGAGACACAAAAATGAAATGGAGTTTTAATTCTCAGACAAATAGTGTCTTGCTTTTTCTGCCACTTTCCATACATTAATGGAGCAGTAAATGCTAACCAAATACTTATTAAAAATACCAGGAATAGGAAAGCTATCAGAAGTTTGAATTAAAAACTTTATTGACTGAATGAGGCTTCATCAATCATAACACTGCTAATTCTAATCCAGTTTATCTATTCAGTCTGCTTTGTACAGTCAAACTACTCAATTATTATCCTTATGTCTTTCTATTCTCACTGTTAATGTCTCATCCTCCTCCAACTTATTTTTCCTTACTCAGTTTGGAAACATGCTCTGCTGTTTGGATTCCAGCCCCTATTAACCCTACCTCTATCCATCTATCTGTCTGTCTCTCTGCTTCCTTTCACCATTAGGCAGAGCTTTTAAAATTTCAAAACCTATTTCTTCTGCTTGTTATCAGTTACCAGCTGAGCAGTCTAAAGTGGTATATAGTCTAGCCATTCAACCAAAATTGCTCTTAGTGTTTCCAAGCCTCCTTATCTCTATTCAGTCTTCATGTATTTCACATCTTTTTGTAGCTACTGACTGTATGTATTTTCCTTCTATTCTCCATAAACTGCTAGGGTAATGTCCCTACATGGCTTTTCATTTACTTTGGTGCCTGCCATTTCCGTGGTTGCTTTTCCCCCAACTTGTCACATCCTAGGGGACCCAAAATAAAGTTCTGCTTGCTGTCTGCCAGAAGCAGTTTCAGTGAGACCATTAAATCTTTTTAGAGTCAGCTACAGGCAGAGAACATAATTTTCTTTCCATACTGCTGTGCCTCCTTATCCAGTCCTACCCTTTCCTCTGTGTAGCACAGCTTCCCAGCACAGTGAAAGCAGAAGACACTCAGGAATAACCCACCTAGGGGAGGAAAACCCTGGGACTTAATGGTCCACACAGCATCCTGTCCTGAGCCCTCTCAGGCAGCACAACAATCCCACATATGCCTGTCAAAAAACAGCCCAGAGCACCCACCACACTTCTCTCTCAAACCAGAACCACTAACAACCTCATACCTGTCCACAGCTTTCCTTGCCCCTCAATGGTGAGGACAGACTTATGTCTGTCCTGTTAAATCCTTATGTCCCATTTAGGATGGACCACTGAGGCCCTTTGCCGTACATGCCCAGCCACACTGCTATAGCAGCAACAGAAGAGGGACTGCCCTTTTACTAAGACACACGAGCCCCTCAATAGACAATATTTATTCTCACTGCCAATGTGGACTTTGATGTGGAGGAATGGCTGTCTGCAAAAGGACATGACTTGATTGGGATGAACAATCCAGTTCTAGACACGGGATCAGGGGAGAGGCCTTAGCCATAGGCCCAAAGCCTTGGCCTCAGGCCTGCAGTCTTAGCAGCAGGCCTGAGGATGGCATTGTCCTCTCCCTGATCCCGCTTATTTTAGGGTAAACATGCTTTTCTAGCCTTTAAGATTAATAAAACGGAACTGTGCTTGGGAACTAAGGGAGTAGTGTTGTCTGTATGAAGCAACTTTGTATCGGTTATGAAAACTTAAGCCAGGTGGAGGACAGCCAGTAGCCAATCGTGCAAACGCCTGCTAGCGTGTGTATCTGCTGTTTGCCTATATAAACTCTGCTAAAACTTGCAATAGAGGAGAACGATCATACTCATAATGAGATTCCGTTGTTTCTCCGGGTCCGGCTCCCACTCCGACACTTTGAGAACAACAGAGGTTTGGCCTTGACAGTAACATGTTTGTCTTGGCAGAAATAATGTAGTATTTAACTAATCCTTCTGTCTTGGCTTGCCACCCTGGGGAGGTGCCTCAACTTCCACCTCTCATCACCACTGGCATGCTGGCCTAGGGACAGACTGGCCAGTCTCTGCCATCTCTGGCCATGCTGATCATCTCTGCTCACTTTGTACCAGATCTATGGCCTACAGCCATTGAAAAGTATCTGGATCTAAGGGAAATCAAGGAAGTAATAGGCATGCCAGGATCTGGCATGGCCCTGGCTTCTCAAGGGAAGTAAGGAGCTATCTGCTTTTTGCAGACTTTCGGGCTGGGCTATCAGTGGGAACTACCACTTGGCCCTGTCCCTACTGTAGCTGAAGTTAGAGGCCAGTCCTTAAATATTCTTGGCCCTCTTCCCACTAGTCATCTCTTCGTGTCCTATGTTGTTTTACATTATCCAGAAGCAAAATTAACCATTTACTTTACCCGTCATAATAGCACTAGATTTTCAGGTTCTTTTAACAAAAGTGTTAAAAATCTCCTCTCGTCATTCAATTGTTTCTCTCCTCACTTTTTCTCAAATTATTTTCCTAAACAGCCTTTATATTGGGTTTTCTCTTACTTCCATGTCTCAATCTCTCTTTGCGGTCCTTACTTCTTCCAGGAGAAATACATTTAAAAAAAAAAAAAGAAAATAGAGCAACAACCATATGCTTCCTTTCTGATCTCTATCCTTATTCACAGTAGTAGCAATCCCATTATAATGAATGATTCATGGCATTAAGAAATACTGAATATAAAGCCAGCTTACTTTAGCACTAAAATGGACTGATAGATAGTGAAGAAGAGTTGAAGGACTCACATTTGCAGAAAGAACAGCTGATTGTGAAAGAACATGTTTCTTCAAGACTTAATTTACTCCATGAAAAGTTTCACTGATTAGGAGAAAAAAGGCTCCACACATGTAATGTAACTGGTTCTATAAAAAGACAAGGTATTTTCTTGTGCCCAAAGCACTTTGAAAGTACTATCCAATAAATATGTACAGACTTGTACCCAATGGACTTTACAAAGTATTTTAGGCTTTCATGTTATTTTAAATGCAGCTTACTGTGTCCATTAAAGCTGATGCAAAACCCATTTTGGTTTAAAAAAAGAATAAAAGATTTACCATGATTTAAGACAGTCAAAGCTAGACCTTGCAACATATAACATACATAAAGGTTTTTTTCTGTTGTTATTCATGCTATCTTTGAGAAAATAATCACCTTGAGAAGCCTCATATTAGAACACAGATTTTATTTATTTTAACACCTCTCTTAGAAAGGAAGTTTTAATTTGTTGCTATTCCTTGCAATACCGTTTAGAAAATACTTCAACGCACATGACATGCATTATGCTAATTTTGGTTACCAGCATCTGAATACAATTCTCTTTTCTCTCTCAAATCAGTCACTCTATCCCACATACTTCATCATTTAACTAAATAATCTTACAGCACACTGCTGAAACAGGAGGTGTTTTGTTGTCAAAGAAGAAAATCTGGTTAACAGTGTATGCTTAAGCAAATTCACAGATTTCACTGTAAAAGAAAGTTGTCACCAGCTTTTGTCTTCTGCACTTAGTTCCATCATTATCCATAGTTAAACGTGCAGCTCAGAATAACATGCAAAGCTAGGTTGAGAAAAAACTATCTATTCTTGAAGCAATAATCCTAACATGGTTTCAACTGTTGCCTCTTGGCTTTATAGTTGTGCCAGACTGACGTTCAGGAGCAACTGATTATTGCCTTTGACACAGAACAGATTAAATTAGGGAATCAAACTTCCAATCCACAGACTAGTTGTTGCCTTACACGTGGGCTCAGGATACTACAAGGACTTAAGTAATGTCCCAGTCTTTCAAGGCCAAAGGTTCATTGAGTACAATGCTGTCTCTGCAACAGAGCAGTAAGAGATGCTTCTCAGGAATATGACAGGCCCACTTTCTACAGTCCATTTCCTCCTCCAGCACCAGACTTCATAAATTAGGAATGACGGACAGTATGAACTTCCCCTGTGCTTTTACTGTCCATCTATGGAGCTGTTCATAAATTCATACAGCAATCTTGAACCTGCTGATACTACCTGTTTTTACAGTTTCCTGTGGTAGTACATGCCAGAAGTTTACAAGCTGCAGTGTAAAATATTTTCTTCTGAGTGCCTGAAATTGATCTACTACCATTTTCATCTAGTGTCCCTTGATTCTTGCATTTTGGTATTGATGAACAAGAATTCCAACAACCCTTGTCTGTTCCTTTCATGATTTTGCAAACTTCAGTCACTTCACCCTCAATCCTTGCTCTAAACTGAAGAGGCATAGATCCTTTAAGTCCCTTCTCAAAGTCTCCTTCATCATTTTAGTTGCACTTCCCTCTGTACCTCCTGCAACGGTACTACAACCTCCTTCGGGTCAGGAGGCCAAAGCTGCACAGTACTCCAGATAGAAGTGCATGAAGATTTTACACAACAGCAAATGTTGCTGCACTCTATTTTGTCTTTAAAACCCTTCCTGATGATGTTTTGTTTGTTTCGTTTTGTTGGGTTTTTTTACTTTAAAACTTTATTTGGCTTCTGCTGCAAATTGAACTAATGGATTCCAGAGGACTGTCAAGATAGTCATGACAAGTCCAAGAGCTCTTTCCTGAGTTGCAACTGACAGTCATGAGTACATTAAATATTATATTCATAGTGTCCTGATCTAGTGAATAAAGCTTTAGGAATAAGACCCTGCCTTTCCAAATCTGTTCTGCAAACAAAGATCGTGTTTATTTGAGCTTGGCTTCTATCTACACACAGAATAGATCACAGCCTTGTTCTCCAGCCCTCTACCCCTGCAGTCCAGGCAATCTTTCTGTAGGAAACCTCTCCCATCTCTTTTTAACCTGGCTTCTTGAAGAAGCAACTCTCATGTAATTATACTGCCTGCATGTGATAACTGGGGAATGGAATGACGAGTTATCTTTGAACCTCTGAGCCAATTTCAAACACATTAGACAAAAGGATAAAAATCTCTAAGGTCATTATATCCTTAAGGTTCACGGAAATAGGAAACTGGAAAGAAAAGAGAGCCCAATTAGAGCCTCCACTAAAAGAAAAGCTATAACATGCAGTCATCCTTAACAGAAAATCTGCACAGAGAAAGATTTTCAGTGCTTCAATTGCACAAGAAGTTTCATTTGGAGTTTGTACTTCAGCAGACATCAGAGAACGTACCCATAAGATACAAATCTATCAGAGACTAATCTTCATTAGTTTTAACACTCATAGAAGTACACATTGATTCACCTTGGGTAGCGACTTATAGGAAACCATTTAAATTGTTTCATGGCAGGAGAGAAGTCTGAGGCAGACAGCCTCAGCTGTAGTTGCCAACAGGCCCTCTGTTCTGGCTTGAATATACTCTTGGACTAAATTTTCTAATTAGCAGTGTGACTACTGCCCCACAAATAGTACAGCAGAAGAGAAGAAAAGCATACTGCACCATCTTTTTACTGCACCAAAATCCATACTTGTAAAATACAATCACCTCTAACTGCAGAACAGGGGCTGGCAGTCACTTTTGGTGGACAGGATTAAGAGTAGGGAGAAAAAGGGGGATCATCCCCCTGAGTAGGTTTCCACTGGGAACTTTGGCAGCAAGGAGGACAGAGTTTACCTCCGGTAAGAGAAAACCCTGCTAATGGCTGAGGCAACAGCCCCAGGTCCATCTTGAATGATTTGGCTGTGCTTGAGCACCTCCAGGAGAGGCAGCATTATCCCTTTCCAATGCTGTGCTGGTCTCCGCAGGGACTGGATGCTGCTACTCAAGGAAGCAAAACAACCTGATGCTCCTAGTTCACACAGTTCCTGCTGAGCGCCTGTGTCTCCCAACAGAGCCTGCTAACAGCACCTGGCACTGCCCGTGCTGGTCAGACCACATGGGCTTGCCCATCACCAGAAAAGTCCTGCCAGTGGTGAGGAAGGCTCAGCTCCAGCTGATGTGGCATGCTCAGCTGTCAGGCAGGAGCTCTGCCATGCTACCTGTCCAGGCAACAGTAACCAAGCCTTCTTTCCCACCAGCCTTTCCCAGAGCAGAATCCCACTCTTAGCACTGCCTTCCAACACATTATCTGCTGTGCTTACACCTGTGTTCAGTGCTGGCTTAAACAGAAACTCAGCAATATTGCTCTGATGGAATTTTACTTAGCTCACCAAGAGTATGTGTTAATGTTGGCCTAGAAACTCCAAAACTTACGATTCTGAAGAGAGAAGAGGCAATCTCTTGCCTTTTCCCTTTGAATTTCCACTGAAAGGCGCCGTCAGCTTCTCAATATGTTTCTCTCTTCCGGTGTTCATTATAAGTTATTTTTATTGCTAAAGCCAAACACAGCTCTAAAAACCAATCCTGCTCATACTCACTGCTTTGATGTGCTGAGACAACATGATCAACATATATTGCAATTTTTACTCGGGAAGAGCCGCTCTTTGCTATCAGTAAATATAAAGTTGTTTTGTTTCTTTTTTATTTTTTTCCACAGAGAATCACAGAATCACCTAGGTTGGAAGGGACCTTTTAAGATCATCTAGTCCAACCAATAAAAAAAAAAACAAC
>JAOTQQ010000012.1:79993455-80063740 GCA_026546715.1 Gallinago undulata | reverse complement strand
ATATTTCCTAATATCTAACCTGAACCTCCCCTGGCGCAACTTGAAGCCATTGCCCCTTGTCCTATCATCTGTGACTTTTCTTCCTGATCAAAACAAATTCTGGTTCTAATAACTGACATGCCATAAAGTTCAGTAACCTTCTACATTTTCAACCAAAATCAGATTTTCCCCTCAGTAAAGGAACTCATTTTCCTATATCCTTACCTTCAAAATGTTCAGTTCATTTAGGCTTGTATTCTCAAATTCAAAGTATTCCCTTGATAAATTCAGTAAGGCTATTAAATTAGAGCTTTATGTATGTAGGCAGCAGGCTCATGTGAGAAGTGACCTGCACCAGATGATGCAATGCAAGTGGGAATATGGAGAAGTTATCAAGCTAGAACAGCTTTCCTCTTCTTTTTGGCAAACCAATAACTGAGATGACCTGTGATAGTGCCACTGTATTCACACTACACCAACATGGTATTTCAAGCTACATAATACACAGGCATTTAACTTCAGCCTTGAGAAGCTATAATACTGTAGAATCCATAATTACAGTTTTCTGTATTAAATAAATCCCTGATGGAGAAAAGCATGAACCTTCAGTGAACGTGTGTCCTGTGACAATAGAGTTGTTGCATGTAACAGAGCAAGCAACACGCTATTACCCACATCTGCATCACTCCGCAGCAGGAATCTCTTCCATTCAAAAACACAGAAAAAGAAGGAACAGTTATTATGGCTTCAATAGTAAGCAGCGCAGAATACAGTCTGTCCCAAAAAATGGAGAGTGAAGGCTGGCTCCTTGCTTGGTCATTTTTAAAATAATTTAATTCCATGAAACAGTTCAGAGAACAGTCACCAAATAAATAAATAAATATGCAAACTAATAGGGCAACAGTATCCCACAGTGGTAGTAATAGTCTGGGAGCTACCTGGGGGCAGCAGGGCTGGAAAGAGAAAGGGACTTGGAAACTAAAAGGCTAAAGATTATATTAACTTTGTACAGCAACAGCCTAAAATCATCTCAGCGTGTCATTAACTTGACTTTTGCAGACAGCCTGAAACAGTAGAGCCAAGAGAAATAAATATGGCTCCTGTCAACTTTAATGGTCTGTTAACAATACAGGTTTTGTGAATTTGGCCTCTTTATTGCTGATGATTTTAGCAGTAGCATTCTATCAGTGAGCTCACAGAGCAGTCCAAAGTTAACTCCCTGTAACACTTCTCTGGGTGGAAAGATCCAATAGAAATGTAAACAGCTGCCAAAGTCTTCAGCTCCCCTTTCCCTACCCATTTTTATGGTGCAGTCAAAAATTTCAAGTCATGATGGAAAGACACAGAAAAGTAAAACTGAATTTGTTAGCATTTATGTCCATTATGTTTCTACTTAAGAGAATAACAAACACACAAAGCTGCTGCAGAAGTCTTTCAGTGTTGAAGAACCCAAGGATTTTGCTACACAACATACCCAGGGTCCTCAGTGGAGAGGAATTAACCAAAGCTGAGAGTAATGTTGTGACCTCCACGGTTCGTAAACCCCTAATCATAAAGGACGCACAGCAAGACATTGAGAATCAATGAGGCAGCAAGGGAAAACATTTGCAGTTGAATTTTATAGACGCACTTTGTCTCTTTTTCCTCTAAAAGAAGACAATTCTACTGTACTCAGAATTTCAAATTAGGCTTTGCCAGCAACAATATTTTACTAGCAATTAGTGCTAGTGGAAACATTGGGGTTTGTTTTTTTTATTTTTTACTTCTCCTTAGGACATCTTTCTTGCTAATAATCTCCAAATTTTTACATCTTTTGCTTTTTCAAATAACCAATATTGTGTCAGAAGAAAGGAGGCCAAAGTGTATCTTTACTGACAGAAACAGCACAGATTTAAAGTCCTAAAAATGCAAGCCTTACCCATGCTGTTGAATGTTCATTAAAAACAACCACCTCACTAAAATTTATCAAGTTACTCATGTGAATTCGCCAAATACAGAAGAGAAGCTTGGGGACACAGAGGGTACGTTTCAGTGTAAAGACATTACACAAAATTATCACTATATTTAGGAATAACCCTGGTACTGGAAAAACTCGGTCATGTCAACTTAAGTTTCCCTTGGAAACTCCAGAGGGTAAGAAGCACTGTGCCAATAGCAAAGGTGGGGTATTGCAGTCTCCCATACTGTGCTAGCTACAACCCCACACAGCATATAATAATGGAGCACAAGTTATTTTCAACTACAAACAAGAATAAATGGAGGAGGCCAGCAAATAATCTGGTCATGTTGTCCTGGTACCTGCAAGATCCCACAACTGGATCCCAGCTCAAGAGCGTGCTGTCCTATGAACCTGCTCCAGAATCGCTAGTTAAAATGAATCCAAACCACGCAGCTAAACACAGATTAGCATCTTTGATCTCTTAAGTCAAACTGAGACTAGAATAGTTCTTTTCAGCTTTGACAAGAACAATGTTACGTTTATATTTCTTTTTTCTTATGCTGTTGTAGGGGAGATTGCTACAGATGAAACAATACTTACCATTTGTGTGGGAGGAGGGAAATAACATTTGTGAGGATTGGGACTTCTGTATTTTTTTTCATAAGATAATTTCTCTGTATTTCAGCCCAATTTAAATTTATCTTGCCCTTTCCTAATAGACCAGCAGAAACAGGCTTTATTCTGTTACAGAGTATCTCTTTGAAAAGAGATAATCTGGAAGTGACAAATCAAGGGAAAAAGAAAAAAAGCAGAAAGCAAAAAATTCCCAAGACAAAAGGGAGAACCTGATAAGTAGACATCTTTGATATCACAAAGTGATACTTTTTTATCTGGTTACATAAAATAGCATTGCTACTCTTCTAGGAACACAATAAGTTACAACAGTTAAGAATAGAAACTGCATCTAAGTTAAAAATAAGAGTATGATTGGTTATGATTCACCAGCCACAGCAGACAGAACTACATTTAAACTTCTAAATATCACTATGTGCTGTTACTGCATTTGTGAAGTTCTAGGCAATTCTTAAAGAAAAATTTGTAGGCTTTCAGCAAGTGTGCCTCAAGCAGTGTCTTCCCTCTGGTGGCCTGTGTGGCAGTATGTTTCTAGTTCCTAGTCTTGAGGCTTGATTTTAACTTTTAATAACACTAATCAAGCAAATCTTTTTCATTTTCTAGTTTAAATGAAGATAATTAATTTAAAAATAGCCCTTGTATAATAAGAAAAGCTGACCAATGCTGACCCTTAATATTCCCATACACTGTGATACTAGTTGAATTTACATTCTGCCTTAGTCAGTGAAGCCAGAAGCACTATTTTCTTTGCCTTCCATAGTTATATGTATTGTTATGGCTATAGACGGTCCATAAGTATGCAGTGAGCATTTTAAACAATAGTTATTTACCTGTGTATTGATTACAGCCACTTGGAAAAATCTTCATGTTAGGAGCACATTCAAAATCTTTCATTTGTATAAGCACTTTTCTGCAGTGGCTTGAGAAACAAATAATCTTCCCCGAACTACTTTTGTCTTACATAGGAGTATTTTGCTTCAGCTCTTGAAGTCTGTCTTTTTGTTTGCCACCCTTACTAAGGGTACTAAAGCTACATTAGCTTTTTCGGCAACTAAGCTGCCTAGTGAATTCCATTATTCCAATAACAAACAAGAACACAGCAAGCTCTCCTTAATCTGAAAGGCTGCCACAAAAAAATACATATATAAACCTTTCTTTAATGGATCTTAATTTGTAGTTTTCAATTCCATTAGACCTTATAGTATGTTGTGAAAACTGCGCTTCCCAACTTGCTTTCTAGTTCTGCAGATAAATGAACTAACCACAACGCAAAACTGATGGAGGCAAACAGGAACAAACAAAAAACCACAAACCCCAAAACAAACAAACAAAAAAGTCAAGAAAAAACACCACATATAAAAGTTGCACGCATGCACACATTTTCAGACTTAAACTTATCTTTCATAAATCTAGCAATTCAACCAATTTCACAAAGATTCACAAGAGCATGTGAATTTTTTCTCTCAGAGTAGCTGAGAAGGACAGAGGGGATTTTGATGCACAGCCCAAGGAACTACAATAGGATTGTACAGGAACTGTACTATATAAGTATCCTGTTTCATACCAGTCTGCACTTTTCAATATAGAGCAGGCTATGAAGCATTTGGTGGGTCTAAGTATCTTCACATGGATCATGGCTTACCAAGAAGGAAAACAAAACAAACACACAAAAAAAGGCAAGATGTATCCACATCCAACCACAAGACAAACCTATCTTCTACTAAAAAAAGAGACCGAGGGAACGAAGGGGATTTTATTTTTTTGTTTTATGAGGAAAACCTAAGGCAATATCCTATCAAACAAATCTTCCTTAATATTTCTGGAAGAGTTGTACAGTATTACTGATATGTTTTTATAATGTTCTTCCAGTTTTACTAGCTGGTCAATTTACATTAAAGTACAACACAGATGGGCAATATTATTTTAACTCACTCTAAACACAGCTGTAAAGATTTTTTTTGCAACCAAGGCACTTTGATATCTAGAGTGAATTTAATTCATGCAGACCCTTTTAGAGTATCATGCAATAAAGAATGGTTTGCAGGCTAAAAACACAGGTGCTTCAAACAATCCACTACCTCTTGTGAATTAATCACTATTTATACAAAGAGCCAGTTATGGTATCTATTTTTAAGATATGGCAAAGTGAGTGTAGACGGGGTTTATCTTTTATTGGCAAAAGTTTTTGAAGAAAAATAGAACTACTTAACAAGAATGAGATTTAGGGTCATTTTTATCCATTACTTTGAGGCTGTCTCGTGAGGAGACTTAAACTGTTTTAAACATTGGACTCACAGGCACACATAAGAAACAGTAGGAGCAGACATCTTTATCATGACAAGGGAACATAAAATCTTACTACAGAGCAAATACAAAAATGATCTCTGGAAAATCTTGGTTAGATGTGGCTGAAGTGAGTCACAGTGAATAAGCCAGTCATTTAGTTCGGTCTGTATCTTGAAATAAACTACAAAACAACTTGTTGATATAAAAGTTTTTCAGAGCAGAGAAACCACCAAAATCACCACCTTCTCAAAAGGACTATTTAACTTGGTATGTAAATTTTGTTTCTCCTGCCTCCCTCTTGTCTTTGCCTCACACCTTCTCTCCCTGCCTGTTGCGCAGATGCGCATTTCCCATAGGAGTGCTCCCTGGCAGCACTCTGCAGCTCCAGTTTCAGCAGGACATGAAGGCAAACGGCTGCTCAGGCTCCATTGAGGCCAGAGAGAAAGAGGATGGGAGGTCTACTCTGCCACCACAGACTATCCCAGATACTTTTTCAGTTCAGCTGAGCATTTGGCTTATATTTCTCATGAAAGGTCCAAGCTGCTGCTTATCACTGAAAGATTAGGGGGAGGGCTACTTCCTATAGAAATATAAAACAAGTAGCTGATCCAGCTGCATCCAGGCTGAGGATGCTAGGAAGCCCTGGCCACCGATGTTGCACTCTTCAAATTTATCTCTGTGCTGCAAATTATGAGCTTCTTGATGCAACCTTTCTGGAGCTTCAGCAGCTACAGTTTATGTTTGTTGGGGAAAAAAAAAAAAAAAAAGCCATCTGGGAACCATCTAGTGTTTCTGACTGCATTTTTCAATAGAAAATGAAAAGGAGCTGCTGAAGAAAGTTTTGAGATGTGAAAGGAAAGCTGGGCTACACATGGGCAATAATAAGGTTTGTGATAGCGTAGTGAAAGAGGTCATCTCAAGAATATTAAAAAGATCTGGTAAACAATTCTTAAAAAACAAAAGTGAAAACTGTGTATGGTGTTAATTCTTAACAAGCTGACACTTGAAGGGGAAGAAAGTTTGAATGACCCAAAGACATACATGTATGCAAGTAACTTAACTATATAAATGAAATGGGAGAAGTGATTATTCAGGTGGCACCGACTCTTCAAACCACCCTCAGAAGCATTTTCAGGTCAGGAAGTCAAGTCCTCTGCTTTTTCCTTATGTCATCTCATGTAAACCCATTTGTAATAAGCTCTGTTTAAAACACTTTTTAATTAGTATGAACAGATTTTTTCATGCCCAACTTGTACAGAGAACATGATATTGTAATTCAAATGTGTCCAGTGTTATGTGCACGAGCAGACAAGAACAGAAAAATTTGCAGCAAAGTTTGAATACACACATGCTTTTTTTTTTTGAAGAACAAAATCTTTTAGATTCATGAATTGGAGTTCTGACAGGTGAATTTTGACAAGTCTAGCAGGAATGGCTTAATTTATCACCACTCCTAACTCTCCACATCATCCTTCTGTACATGTTATCACATCACAACAGATGGAAACACATGACTTGGTTTCCTGGTTCACAGTGCAGTGTATAAACGTACACCACTGATGAAGGTGTGGTTTGTGTGAAGACATCAGACCACGAACTGAACTTATTGATGTTGTCCACACACACCTTACCAAATCTGCAGAGGGAGTTGCACGTTTCAGGATGGTGAACTAGATGCAACAGTGCCTTTATACATGCAGCAGCTACTTTTGTTCACTCGGTGAATGTGAGCAAGACGACTCAGCCGGATGAGTGCACTCCTTGGATGAATTGACAACACTTATGTTGCCCAGTTGCTTAACGGGCCATATCTTCCTTTCATCTCTTCATTTTAGTTGGCTCAATTGGTTAGCTTTTATCTTCCACAAAAAGACTAATCACAAGTGAGATGTCCCAAAGCCTTCCCTGTCTAATATGAGAGTATTTAAATGAAAATAATGTAATTAGTATTGAGAAAAATAAGTTAGTCATTGTAAATAGTTCAGAATTAGGTTTTTCTCAGAAGAAAACCAGAAAGAGATTTACTGCTTAAATCTACAGCCAGTCTCCTACTGTCAAAAAGTTATAGCCCCTCAATTTTATGTAATTTCTAAGTGCATGTTAAAACTGAAGAAAGACTATTCCAATCTAATTTAGTCCCACTGTTACTTATTTCCCCCCAGCTTTCTAGAAACATCACCAAAAAAACATAAAGAAAGCCACTGGCTAACAGAGATGATACCTCAACCTCAAATTCAGTTGTCAAAATATGAAATTGTTTAAAAAAAAAACACGAGAGGAAATTTAGAAATGAAATTTTGTTTGATTTGCATTTTTCATGTCTATATTCATGCATGATATCATGTTTACAAAAAGTTAAAGAATTGTGTTAACATCAGCAGCAATCAAAGCTTAATTTCATTCTATGGGGAATAACTGGAAACACCCATTTTTCCCCATGTGTCTTCCTGTCCACCACAAGAATACTCAAATAATAACAACTAAGAGGAATAAAACATATTGTTCAGCACACTGAACAAAAGCATGGCTAATACATAAGACAGGACAATAAACTCATCTTTGGCACTTTTGCAGGAAGGAAACCTCTTTTTTACCCAGTATATCTATGTAGTCTACTCAGATCAAAGACTCTTCCTTTGACCTTCTGCTCAGAGTTTTCCCCAGCCCCCCTTGGAAGGCTGCTAGCATATACAGAATAGTTGATCCTTTCATATCTAGCTAGCCTGGATCAGAACAAGAGTCTACCACACCCTTATGCCCACTGTTTTCTTCCTTCTCAATCTTCTTCAATTAAGGTTAAGAACTGTAGGTGAGTGCACAGGTGCAGGTGATGGGCTGTTTCCTGCAGCTCTGATTCCTATCCGGCCTGTCATTTTTCAGCTATAAATCGGATCAGAAACATGCTCCTTCAAGAGAAGTACAGCCAGAGGAAAGCACACAGGCCACACAGAGGCGTCAGTACCCACAACCTAACATTGCTCAGGAGTGGAGCGTTTTGCTTTTGCATCCCAAACTTCCAGACATTTGTTGTCTTCCACAGTTGTCCTCTGCTCATCAAGCAGACACTGGAAATCCTTTAGGTTAAAAGGTCTAGCACCTCATTTTCACCGATGCCTTCATTATGCATTGCTCATAGAAGTTATAATTTGTGAGTATTGTTCAGACTAGGTTTATTTTTCTCTTCTAGTATTTCACTATTTGTGTATGTGTCATCTAATGTAAGGGTTGCAATGGTAGCACTCAGTAATCACTGCAGTAAACCTTGCATAACATCCAGAAAACAGCTCCAAACAGCCTTCTGTACATTTACATATCCAAATGTATTTTTGTAAAGCTAAACTAAATGTGTGTTAGTCAGACAAGTCATACACTCTAAATTACCACGTCCTCAGCCTCTTTTCCACAAAAAGTCTTGCCCTTATAAGGGGGCTGGTATTTACTACTAGGCTGTCAGCTACTGTCAAGCAGAAGCCCTGCTGCTCAGGGACCACATGGTAATCCTATTTCCAAACCTAAAAATCAGCCTAGGGCAAGATGCTGTTCACATTTCAGAACCAGTCATACCCACTAGGAAGAAAAAGAAACAACAAGCCCCTAAACACAACACACACAGAAAACCAGAAGAAGAAAAAAAACCACAACAATTATTTCCCTTAGGGTAAAGTTTTCCTAGGGTCTTACGCCCATCTATCATCTCACCAGCTGTTTTGGTGATTACAGCTATAGTGTGCAGCAAAAATGAGGCCAGACAGCAAGGCAGAAAAGTTTGCTGATGACATACAATTCTAAATTATTAAATTAATAGGTGAAAGATAAGATAATCAAAGTCTTCCAAACAGAAGAAGCAATATTAAGGATCAAACTCTGCATCACAATTAGACAGTACTGCATGGCACCAAATAGATCCAAAGGAACTACTTTCAAAAGAGATTGAATCAATAGCTGACAATAATAACACCCACCAGGTTGGATAATGTGACTAGCAATATATGCAAACACACATCTTTGTGGGTTTTTTTTAAAAAAAAAAAAAACCTTCTGAAAAATCGGAAAAGAAATAAATCTAAGAAATTGACATTAAATGAGCTATAGTTCCTTCCAGGCAAAAAAAGTTATAAAAACAGTACAAAAGTAGAACCTTAATTAAAAGCTTCAAAAGCAAATAATAGCCAAACAATAAAAAATACAAATAAAATAGTAATTAAAGAATTACTATTATAAAATAGTAATTAGAGTATGTGGAGCGTGACAGCATCACAAGGAAGGAAAAACCATGAGTGTAACAGTGAGAACAGGAGAATTGAAAGAAAAAGTGCACTACATTCTATGAAATTGAGATGAAATATGACAATTTAAAGATCGCTTGTAGTTTACTATTGTCTTAAATCACAGGTAGAAGGAATACTGCCTTAAATAATTGTATAACATATCCTTTGCCAAAAAAAACAAACCAAACAAGAAAAACAAGATTATAAAACTATTCACAGATGAAAAAAAAAAATTAAGAACATGTTTCAGAAAGGTGCTGGAACTGAAATGCTTAAAAACAAGTCTACTTACTGCAGAATTGTATTTCTGAAATTAAAAATAAAAAAAAAAATTATGTGCCTAAAATGGGACTAAGGCAAAACTGAAAGCAACTATTCCCCAGACTACACCCCATTCTGCCTTCTCTGCTTTTCACTCAGTTTCCACCTCATCTTGAAGGCATTTAAAGACTACATGCATTCCTGTGTCTGATCTGAAGCCCTGGAACAGTAACTTCATGCCCAGAAGTGTCTCAGCTCTGTACAGCAACCTGGATAGTACCAGTTCCCTCACCAGTACATCGTTCATGCCATAACTTGAATAGGACCCAGGAACTGGGAGTCCCCCTACTTGAGTTTGCTGAAGCACTAGCATGGTTGTCATTTCAGAGTATGCTAACAAGATTGCAATTCTACAAATGCAACTGTAGCTCTGTCTAACTTCGGGATTTTTGTATTGAACTTTGTGCTAAGCAGGCCTTGGATAAAATACAGAAGCTGACCTGGAAGTCAGGACAGGGTGACCATACATTCCTAGCTGAACACCAAGCAGGGAACTCATGTCCTAATGGAGGTATCTAGGTTGTCTGCAGTAAAGAGGAGGCTAACCCACAGAGCCAAAGAGGACTAGACAGCAACTAACTCATTGGTCCAACTAACACATTGGTCAAATGAGTCACTGCTGACTCCATTATTGACTCTGGTGGAGTTTTGACCCTGCCCTAAAATTAACACTGACTTGCTGGCACCTGAAGTCACATGTATTATCATTATCATCAGTCACTATTAGAGTTTAGTTGCTCCTTCATTCACTTATGCCCAGAGAAGTCCAGCTTCTTTGCTGTAGACTGGCAGACATACAACTTCAAGGAAGAAGTTCCTTATCCAAGCCCTTCATTGCAACAAACACACCTCTCTCTATATAAATAAAGGTATGATCTTTCAGATAAGAAATGCAGCAAGTACAAAAGTTTCCCCCAACTTGAAAAAGTATTCACACTACTTGGTTAAGAAAAGAATGCATCAGCTACTTTCAATCTTTCTTCCACAGGAAGTCAGTTTTTCCACAGCTGTTTATTAGATAGGGGACACACACCTCCCAGGGCACCAGGGCTACAAATCCCAGGCAAATCCCATGAGGAGAAGCCAAGTCCCAGAAAGGAAAAGGCCTCTACATATGCACCTCTTCCCACTATTTTCTGTGGGCTGGCTGTAGGCAGGATGTAAAAATATTTAGCACGGCATTCCAGTTTAGGTACCTGGACACTTAGTGGACCTTGGCCTAGTCACATAACTGCTTTGCAGAACCCAAGCTATGAGACTTCTCTGGCATTTTCACCTTTTTCTTCTCTGTATTGCAATGTCACTCCTATAATAAGATTACCTTTTAATATTTCTACCTCCTCCTCACAGCATTTAAAGAAAGATTTAAGTAAAAGTTATGCATCTTATTCCCAAGAGTGGGAAGGTCAGTTCATGACAGATAGGTAACTCAGTTAATCATCAGGTCATAGCTTCCTTCCACCTAACATTAATATACTTGGGCAAGCTTACCCTTTGCTAAGGTATTGCTGTTTTGAAATTTATTGAAATTTATTGAAATATTAATAAATGGGGAAGAAAATTATATGCTGGGTTGCAATATGTAACACACTAATAAATGCTGAAGTCGTTTCAGTCCTCAGAATCCCATTCTTGAATTCACTGATAGGCTGGCTGAGAAGTGCTCTGTACTTGTCCTACATGAATGGATCTAGAATTTATGTGATCAGGAAAAAAAAAAAGTCTGTACCTGAATCAGCACTCACTTTGATCTGCAAAATGAAATCCCAAGAGAGGCATGCCCAAATTTTGTTCTGAAGGAGGACTAGCAAAGACTACAGACAGAAACCCTCAGCAAAAACAGTTCTGCAAGCAGCTGTCTCACAGATTTTTAAGATAACAACACAGTGGTTTAGTTGATACCATGTCTGCACAATGCTATCATAGTTTAAAAAGAGAGAAACCCTGCCTTCTTGGAGGAACTATATAAAATATCTTGAATGAAGATGATAGAGCTGAGAGATAGATAAGAGTCTTGTCCATTTATTTTTATATATTTACATATTACACACAAATATTTAATTTTTTTTCCTTTTAAGAAGATAAAAGCAGCACTTGCATACTTCTTAGAGACTCTTCAATAACAAATGAGCCAAAATGAGCCAACCATGTAGCTATCATTGGTACATAGCAACAATATGTGCTGAACGTATTGCAGGAGAAACATATTGTCTAGGTGGAGTAGGACTGGGAAAGTCATCCAGATTGGTAGACATGAGCAATCTGTCATCAACCAGCTGTAAAAAGAGGTTGTATTGAAAAAAAAAATAAAAATGAAAAAAACAACTGCTTGAAGGATGAGAAGTCAGACAGTCCACTGCAACCACAAACTGGCATTTAAAAATTGCTGACCGAAGAGACAACACCTCGGAAAGAATTGCCAAACCATTAGCAAAAGTCCCTATTCTTTTATAGAACAGTTTGATGAGATGTTTGGAGGACAGGAAACAGAGCCAGGAACTGACAGGGAATTTGAAATGTAAGCCTGTAACAGTGAAGTGAGGCAAAGGAATCATCTATCCAAGATGAGCTAGCAGGAGGGCATGGTACTCACAGTGAACTGCAGCATGCTCTGATACTAGTATGAAATAACTCAGCCCGCAAACAATTACCACTTCTGGAGATTCCCAGGCAAGGGAGCTCTATGAGGGGAAAGTACTAACCCTTACCCATTCCTGTTAACATGGAGAAAGGTAAAAGCACACTCCACCAGGCAGTTAGTGTTCTACACAAAACAACAATCCCTTGCCAAAAGTTCATGGCACAGAATGGCAACATATTTTGCAATTCAGACATGAGGCTCCTATTCCATCCTTTGCTATTAAGGGATGAATTCAGTAGCCTTCTTACAGAGAACTTTGCTACCTTTGTAGTAGTATATGTTGCCCTTAGGTCAAAAAAAGCTTTATGTTTTTTCATTTGCTGACTGCATTATTTTTCTCGGATTTACTTTCTCAATCCAACTTTGTTATAGAAACACAATGATCCATATTTCCAAGTGAGAATATTTTAGGTTATCAAGAAGAAATCCAGTTCTGTACCCTGAGATTACATACACAAAGTATCTCAAGAAATATCAATATTTGCTTTGCAGTGAGGGGGAGGAATTGGGGTAGGGGCTACTGAGACTTAAAGGTATGCCATTATGGGCTACTTTCAAACCAGAAAATTACAGCATATTCCTTGGCTTCCAAATCAGATTCCAGTCCTGTCTCCTATAAACAAAGTTTTTTTCATAACTTATCACAATTTTCAAATACATCAGTTTTTCAGTCATTGCTGAAATGTAGCTACTTACATAGGACTTTAATGTATATATAGTATGTTCCTTCCTCAGCATTGCAGGTGATCATTCTTTGTCCAGGACCGAAAGTAGCAAATTACTTCAGCACTAGGAGAGAAAAACATAGAGGAAGAATAGTCATATAGAAAAAAATAAGGAATTATTTGTTGGAGAGCAAACAACAAGAAAAACCCCCAAACTTAACCCTGCCAATAATCATCATTACTTCAAGAATACACTATTTGACATTTTTAAAAAGTCTGTTACTGGACTGCAATACTGAGAGGCACTCTAAGTTAGGCACAATAATATTAATAAAATACATCATAAGTTTGGGGGAAACGTTATTCCTTTATCCTATACAGTTATTATCTAAGACCACGTCCCACTACACAGTTCTGTACCAGCACACAATGAAAAATTCCTTTAACAGACACGTTTATTGGGGCAGGATGAACTCATGGAGGAATATTAACTTTGATTATCATAGGAATAAAACAACACTGTAAACTATCTTTTCTGAGCATTAATAAGCTTTATAACTACAGTGTAAGAAGTGATGACCTGGTATCTTTTTAGATTTGAAACACTTCATTGTGAACCATAATTACTGATCAGCTTTATGAGCAATGTAATGTCACATTCAGTGGCCCTCACAGACTAAATTGAACAAGTAATAGGTATCCATATTTTCATGCTGGGCTGCAATAAATACAAAATATCACATGACAAGACAATAGAAGCTGACCATAACTTACAGCCTTAAGCTATTACTTTCTTGGAAGCCCTAAGATAGGCTGCCTAGGACATCAAAATAGCTTGTAAAAAACACTACCATGTGCACCCAAAGTGAATAAATTCAAATTTGGCCACTTCTTTCCAAATTCTTACTTTTCCTCCTTTAGGCAGATCTGGTTTACAAAGTTCAAAGCAGCACAAAAAGCAGCTGGTGAAATGATTCCATAGATCAGCAAGGACCAAAACCGTGAAGACTTTATTTTTCATGATGGAAAGACATCTAACAAACGTCCTTGTAAATTAATGAATAATCCTAAAAATAAATATATCCCTATCTGATCACAATTACAGCTCAAATACTTTTGTTCACTGTGTTTAAAGCTAGCTATACCTAAGCAAACTCAATGGCTGTACAGCTTTAGCCATACAATGCAGTTTCAAAAACAATAAAAGAGCTTTATTTTATGCCAGAAACAAGCACATTAAGTTAAGAACAGAAGTCACAAAGGTTTATTAATAAAATCAACCATGAGTGAAGAGATGTGAAGATAATTATCATTCTGCTTTGCAGCTGAACCTTTAAATCAAAATACAGCCATTAAGAAAGGAACAGACCGCTTTGGGGAAACAAGACATTACCATCATATAGACAATGATATTATTAACTCGAGCAAAGATGTCAGCACTGAAGTGAAAAAAAGAAAAAAAAAAAGGTTTTATGTGGTGGCAATCAGCAATTCTCAACAGTTGCAGAGATTCAGGTTCCACAGCCAGCTTCGTGAATTGACTTGTGTAGTCAGTAGCCAACTGACTCCCCTGCTAGAGCTCCAGGAAGGTAGTCTTAGACACAGTTGCATGAATAGCATGAATACAGTCCCCAAAAAGCTGCTTTGAAGCACCAAATAAGACATCAGACTCCTGAAGCGTAGGGACACAGAGCAGCTGCACACAGAGAACAGCTCAGTCTAGGACCATTATTAAGAAATGGGAAGATGTTTCTCTTGAGCAGCTGATATCCATCAGGCTAGGTATTGGGAAGGCACTGAGGATTAGCTACAGGCAACTGTTAAATCCCCATAATTTCACCAAATCTCACCTGAAGGAGCAGGGATCAGTCTGGATGCAGAGGAGATGAAAAAATGCTGAAGGGCTGCAAGCTGCCTCTGCTCTCTGGGGATAGCTCCTTGCAGCTGCTGCTGGTCACACAGGAGAGGTAGGAGGACTGTGCAGCTGATCAATGAAAGAAGACCAGCCAGGAGCCAAGAGCAACCACAGCACAGCCAACAAGCAGAGCTAGGCTGGTGAGAGCACAAAGCTTTAGCAGCAGACCAGCAGCCACCAGGCAAGGGCAAGACAGCAAATGAGGTCTGAGGCCAAGCAAGAAAATCCAAACCATTCTAGAATAGCAGAAGACAGTACCAGACGCAGACATACCCTCAACACAGCTCAAGCACAAACAAAAAAAAAAAACCAAACTGAGCTTAAGTAGAGCTCCTAGGCCTATGGGGCACAGGGTATAGGTGAAGACCCAGGTGAGGCTGGTTAGGGCCATTAAGGTCTATCAGTGTCCTCACACATATCACATGTGTATAGGGAAATAGACAAATGTCACCTGAAAGTTCTCTGTGTTCCACCCAACTCTAGTGCTTCTGAGCTATGGTTCAGACTTCTTTGCTTGGCTGTATCTGGAGACCCTGTCCCCTCAGCTTCTAAAGACTCTTCTGATTTACAGATTCTGCTATGTATATTCTTGCACAACTTCTGTTCCACCATTCTATATGGAACAGATGTACAGTCTGGACTGAGTTCATGGAGAACTGAGAAAACGCAACAAATCTCAGTTGGTTCTCAAAATGAGTGGAGTATGAGATCAGGGTTTCTTCAGAGACATGTTTAGACAGCAAAATATACAACATTAAGATACTCCGTTAATTGGTGTGCATAGTTTTGCTATGGAAAATGCATAGCGTAGCTATAGAACAAAGAGATACAAAGTAGCATTATGATGATAGCTGGTGATCACAAATAAATAACTACATTAAAGTTGTCACATGAAAGAGCCTCTATCCACAACGAAAAGTGTTCAAAAGGGTTGGCGTGACTTGCCACCGTTAAACCGCTGGCTAAATAACTGTAAAAAAAAACCCAAGAGTGATAAATTTTCTTTACATGCCAGCATGTACAGATGACTTGCATACAAACAATGCTTTTATTCACTGTGCCCTTCTTCCCTCTGTCCCAAAAGTTATAAAGATATGAATGTCTGCTCAAAGGCAAGGTGAGCCTCTGTAGTTTCTGAAGTCAAAGCAGTAAACATGAGTGTTCAATACTCAAGAGCACAGAACAGGGAGCAGATATTATGGTACTGGTGGATATGTCTGAAATCAGTGAAGTGTATTGCAAGAATATATTTAAAACTGATAAATCTTTACTCAGCCGCTTTTTCTGCCCCATCCAGAATTTACCTAAGTGTTTTATATGTGCCCCATTCAAATTCTACTGAAATGTTTTAAATATTTATTAAGATAATACATAAATGTTACCAATCCTAAGGCTGTTGTCCATCCAAATATTCCCCTTCCTTTAAAATCCATTTAATATAAAAAACTAATTATGCAATACTTGGTAAGATTGACAGCTAATTATGAGACTAATTCCACTAAATTTTTAGACCATTAAAGTCTGTGAAAACCTACTCCAAGAGAGGAGCAGAAGTCATACAAACTAACATAAAAATAGTGGCATTGTCATGGCAATTCTGTGGTTTACATGAGAGACAGGGCTCCCATATGCCAGTTCTTTCCCTCCCTCAATCTTCCTTATCAAGTTCTGCTATTTGGAACAGACAAAAGCATAATAGAGCTTTAATTGATAATTGAAATGTGCTAAGGTAGTTGCTAACTGAACAATGTCAGTCGCTAAAAGCCCAGAAGGTATTTCAGAGTGACTCCCAAATCTTTTAGGTTTGATCAAACTTGATTAATGGGATAACCTGAACTTTAAGAAAGTTGATAGGCAGGTGTGTTGAGCCTCAGGTCTATGTTGAACCTGAAAATGAGATACCAAGCTCCAGGAAAAGCTCTTTGGCAAAAATATGTAATGGGGCAGAATATTATTACCAAATTTTCAAGAGAATAGCACGCTGTGCCTCCAAGCTGGCCAGGTCAGAGGGGCAAAGTCATGTCCTTCACTGCTCTTTCCCCTGGGTTTTGACTGATGCCTCTGCAAATGCAGAGGTTACAATTGAGCCTAGGCTTGGAAAATATAGTGAAATGAAGGAAAAGCTCCCTACAGTCTCCTTTCCCTGTCTGCATGCACAAGGAAGAGCTCTGTTTCAGCCTCATATACCATGCTAAAAATATTTAAAAAAAAGAAAAAGAAACTGTTCCTCTACACCGTAATGTCAACACAAGTATGGCAGAACTGGGGAGCTGGTTTGCAGCTCCACACATAGTCAAGCTGTTGAACGAAGGTGTTACCACAGGCAAAGACTTCATGCAACAATTAACTGCGGAAGAAAGATTTTGCCAAGATTTGCAGTGAAGATGCAAATTTTCATTAAAATGGCGAGAACGTATCATTTTATAACCAGCCTATAGCACAAGACAGGCTGAAAGAGGGCTAATGTTACCTTTCCATTGTCTCCTGTGTTCAGGAGACCTGAAAAGGTCTCATGTAAGAGGCTTGTGACAACCAAAGCTGTCAAGTTCATGGGTATAAACATATCACAAGTCTTCTGCACTTTTCTTCAGCCATTCATATTATACCATAATTTCCCCTTTCTGTATTCATACAGTTCATTATTTTTGCCCAAGAGAAGAAACTGGTAATTACTTTTCATTTGTATTTCTTCAGCGAGTTCAGGAAACATGAAGAGGAATGAGGAAGAATGCATTTTCAGGTACATCAGGGATATATGTTTTGCTTTCAAGTCTGGGCTGTTGAGCTCTGAAACTTTCTGAGTGATGGTTAAGAAGGAAACCAATAGCAGACTTCTAGTGAGCAAAATACTAAACTTGATGGAAATGGGAAGTTTTTTGGTTGGTTGAAAGAAAACACTAAGTGCCCAAGAAGTTCTGG
Organism: Gallinago undulata; assembly: GCA_026546715.1. Taxonomy (NCBI): domain Eukaryota; kingdom Metazoa; phylum Chordata; class Aves; order Charadriiformes; family Scolopacidae; genus Gallinago; species Gallinago undulata. The sequence continues at coordinate 80,046,174 of JAOTQQ010000012.1, read as the reverse complement.
GTTTGTTAAATATGTAAATGGAAAGAAAATATCTAGAAAACACAGGTTTGCTTCTAGTCAAGAGGGAAAAACTGACTGCAAAAGCAATCTGGGTGAGAGCAAGCATGAAACAATGAAATTCACAGTGTTTAGGAGGGTAAAAAGGAATAACAGCAAAACAAGCAGCCAACATAAAGAAGGCAAACTTCTGTGAATTACTGAATTACTGATATCAAATATGAAATGGAAGCATGGGAAAAAAAAAGACAAAATATTACACAACTAATAGACAGTACCAAGCTAACAAGAAAAAACTTTGTTAGTAGTAATGGAAAAAGAAGTATAACATGGACCCATTACTCAAGACAGAAAACTATTGACATATGGCAGTGCAAAGGAGAAAAGTTTAGTAAAATGTAAGGAAAAAATACATTAATTATGGTAATCGCCCAATTGTAGTCGATTATATCAATAGCATTAGGAGTTCAACGTAAAAGACAGAAAAAACAGTTCAGGTAAATTTAATATTCTCAAACTGCTGAGTTTGTATGAATTTAATGCAAAAAATACTTAAAGACCTGGCTGAAGTAGTGTCACAACAACTAAATTACTATCTGTAGGACCTCAGGGGAAAACGAAATAGCAAATGACTAGAAATAAAACATAGGCCGTATTTCTAAAAAGGGTGGAAGTAAAAGTCTAGGGAACTCTCAATTAAGATAAATTCCTGGAGACATACTAGAATAAAACATATCGTAAGTACAAAGATAGCACACAAAAAAAAATTATAGCTAAGACAGGTTCCTTATGAATAAGTCACATCAAACCAAAGTAATGTATATCTTTGGCAGAATCGTATGCCCTGTGAATAATGGAAAGGCAATAGAATTTATAAATTATAAATATTTGGCATGATCTCATGTAGCATTTTTGTAAGGAAGCTAAGAAGCCAAGGTCAAAATCTACAAAAGGTGCAAAACTAATAGTCAGATTGCTGCTGTATATTAACAGGGCTCCACGCACATCTACCTGGTAATGTTGGAGATTTTCATTAATCGTCTGAATAATGTAACAGAACATCTATCGTTACTAAATTAAAAGATGTCAGCAAGCTGGGTTGTAAGAAAGAATGAACTCAGAAAGATCTTAAGATATCACTAAGTAGTAGTGATTAATACCCAATCATGCAGTGCAATTCCTGGGATGGTAATCCTCAGTACAATCATCCCTACTGTGTTAATTTTAGAAGTATTTAGAGTATTATAACAATCTAAGTAGAAACTGAAATATTAAACGTCATGTTAATTTCTGTTTTATTCAAACCATTGTGGAAAGAGAAAAGTTCTATAATACAAAATTACACAAGATTTGTCATGTGTTTCAGCCTGTTTCCAAAGTTAATGTGGAAAGCACTCACACTCTGTTCTAGTATACTGGTCTAATCAGCAAAAATCAGGGTAAAACAGAAATACAAGGTCACAGTAAGCATTTAGAAATCGATCTAAGTCAGTATTGAGGATACAACTCGTTCTCAATCACCTTAAGAACTCTACTGAGCAGACAGCTGCATTCAAGCTAGCTGCCTAGAGCACCTCATAGTCAATAAGCAGAAGCAGGCACATCAACGTGCAGTTTATCTCATCCTAGGATACATACATCCTAGGATGACATGAGTCACACCTGACTTCTGCATTCTTCTCTCCATGGACCACAAGGGAGACTGCATGACTAGCTCTCACAGGCATCTTAAGTTAGAGAGGTGTAGTCTTGTCCGCAGTATTAAGGCAGATGTTCTGAAGCATTCCTGTTATTAAAAGGGCACCAGAGTGGTGTCACAGTTCTGCTTTTTCTAACTAGATTGCCAGAAAACAAAGACTGTAGGCCTCCCACTTCAGTCTAGCTTTGTGTTGCCAGTTAGGCTGAGGCTGATACAAGAAGGTTATGCAGAGTCCTAAATTACTGTCCTTAATAACTCTGAGTGCACATTTTTCCAAAGTAAGCAGCTGACATCCTTCCTTCTAAGATTTCTGTGGTTCCTCCTCAATTGCAAAGACACTAATCTCTACGCTGCCTTTGGATAGAATTCCCTATTTGTTCCTTTTCTACTGCTGATCGCTATTTCTGTCAGATGGTTCAGAAGCGGGAACATTCCTGTGGCTCCTTGTAAGGGGGTTAGGACTGCTCCAATCCTGGCCCAACAACATCAGCAGGAGTTTTGTCTTTGATTTCAGTAGTGCTAAGATTTCACTCATGCGGGTTTTTGGTCCCAGATGAGCATAAGGTACAGAGAACTCAAAAAAGGGAGTCATCTTGCATTGTTCCTCTGTAACACATGTTTTCAGTAGTGACATGCTGCTGGATGATTATTGTCACAAACTTGTAACTTGTAACCAAACCCACAACTCTTCCATTCTTTATTAAAAAAAACACTTGTAAGAAACAAAGAAAGAAGAAAAAGATTATTAGGAAAAGAGTGATGAAATATGTTTTAAGGTGTTACAATCTAAATTGGTCAGTTAAACACTTTATGACAAATGCAGAAGAGTGGCTGCAGTTCTTCTGACCAGGTAAGAAAAGGCAACCTCTCCCGATAGCAGCTGAGCGCATTCTGTGAAGCACTCCATTTCCAGAGCATTTCTCTGAATACATTTTGCACAGTAAAGGGAAAGTAAGAACTTCCAGGACACTACCATATAGACACCAGTAGCATTACTGACATTTCCTTTCCTTCCCTTAAGCTTTCACTGCCTTAGGTTTCTATCTTCATATCTCCTGTTAGTGATGCTTTCATGCACTGCTGGTGAAATAATACAAATAATACAAAGAAAACTTAAAGCCTATTTCAGGTGTAGAGGAATAAATCTGCTGATTTAAGAATGATAAATTCTACCTATTGTTTCATTACAATGGATTCGCGCAACAAAGAAAAAGAAAGGACTAGCACCCTCTTTTCCATTGCTCAAACATTGGGTGCAGGAAAAGACTCAGGGCCAAGATTCCCTGAGGTCTTTCAAGCTCACCGTTGCTAGCAGAAATGTTTCCTGCCATCATCGGAACTTATTGTTAAATCAGTCACCTAAGGAATGCAATTAACGTGACATGTGAAGCAACAGGAGTTGCAAGGCGGGAGCTGCCTGTCCTGCACACTGTTCCAGAATCAGGGAGAATGCTCATGCTGGAAAGCGTTAATGCTCCCTGTCCCCTTCTGAAAGCAGGAACAGTGAACACCACAAGCGTGCTCTGGGAGGTGAAATGAGTCATATAGTGCCTGCTGCTTTCTGCCTTTCTTAGAATGAGATAAAGGTCAGCAATATTACGAAGGTTTAATTCACACCACAAACTGAATCAAACATATTCCATTATGACCCATTTGTTTTCACTTTTCTTGGTTATCACACCATCCCTCTTATTACAGCAGAAATGCTTACCTCTGTCCTGATGTGAAAACAAACAGGAAACTGACTCCCAGGAAAATGTGGTCATTTTTAATTAAATGTCATCCTACCTCTAACAAAGTTGGCCCTGGATCTTGGAAAGATATCAGGAAAAAAAAACCTGGCATAAAATATTGTCAAGATACAGTTGATCATCAAAATATATTGAACTATTAATTCAGTGAAACTCCAGTATTTTCAAAGCTTTCTCATGCATGTGTGTGAGCATATTTATTCTTAATAATAAGTCCATACATCCCACCTCCACAGAAGTGACCAGTGAAATAACATCTAATGTACATCTGTGTTCAACTGAGCAAAAGATGACTTGCATGAGTAAAAGACACCTCAGAAAACTGACTGCAGGATCTTCTTTCTGGTTCATGATCAGCAATATTCTCCTGCCGATTTCCTGTTTTCTGTAGAGGACAGACAAGACCAAAAATGAGAAAACAAGACCAAAAATGAGAAAACGGAAAGTCACACGTCATAAGAAAAGTCCACATTTGCATTCCATTTGTCTCCAGGCCTTATTCAGCTTTCCATAAGGATCACACACACTATGTTAAAGAAGTTGGGAAGGTCCATGTTCTATGTTCTTTTATGAATTACTTTCCTGCTGCCCAGCTGCCCATTTGCTTTGATCAATTTGGGAAGGTGATGCAATCAGAGCCGCTAAATGAAAAACACTGTCAGAGTATGATATTCTAGCGGCAGAAAGCCCTCCAGGTCTCCATTCTTGCTAGCTAGCCTGCAAATCAGTGTAATAGCATTTCAGCAATTTAACTGAAGACACTTTCTTACCATTGTCATTAGAGTGACTCCTTACTTACATTAGGACAAATGAGAATTAAGTTCTAAGACCAGTCAAGTAGAAATGAAATTTACAGTAATAAATGCAGTGCATATGGGTAGTCATCCCCCACTACCCCAGAGCCATACAGTAACTCCTATCATGAAAGTACTAAGACTTTTCAAGCTAGTGATATTTTTCAAACTGCTAGGGCATTGACATACAACAGCTTAAATAATAATTTACTTTTTCACAGGAAAACGTAAAATATCACAGCATTTTGCATCATATTCATTTACTTCTTTCACTTAGATACAGAGAGAAGATATGAAGATCTCTCAAAGAGCAGAACAATTATTTTTTTCCAAAATGACTTTAATAAAAACAAAGGCATTAAAGTTTTACACAAAACATTCTAAAATGCCAAAGTATTAATTCAGGGTAATAACTCCTGTAAGCATTACTGAATTATACATTTTAAATTACAATTTTCAAAAATGGGATTTAGTATATTATAAAAATGAATATAAATTTCACAAAACCTATTCTAAGTATTTTCTATGCAATGATTTGTGTGAATTATTTAACATTTTCATTAACATTGTCTGGAAATGTACAATTTCATCGGACTCATGTCTTGAGATTCTTAGGACTTAGTTCTGCAAGTTTTCCTGCATAGGCATGCCATACGCATTTCTAGAACTCAGGAGATCCAGTACAGAAACTACACACTAATGCTGAATGTCAACACCATTTGAATCATATTATATGTACATTGCTCCCTTCAAAGCATTATATGTTTATTATTATGTATTACATTAAAAACCAACCAAACAAACAAACAAATACAAAAAAAACCACACAAAAAAACCCACAAAAAAACCCAAACCTCAAACTTTTGCCTGGTTTTCATGCTCTTTCAGAAGCACATAAAATTTAAGCTTGCAAAGGGAGACAGAATTCCATCAAAGAAAGGATTTCCTTTAAAAATTCAAGTACCTCTTGTGCCCAGTTAAGCAATGGAAAAGAGCTGCATTCCTTAGTGCAGCACATATTTTGAAAGAAATGTGGCAGACAAAATAATGAAATAAAAATTATTCAAACACCAATTAACATTTGTCTTGAAGCTAGTCAAGATTTAAATTAGAACTGATGTTATCAGAACCATCCAGACCATCTCTAATACAAAAAAGAGTGAGACAAAAACAGGTGTAACAGTTATTGAAAATTAAAGCTGCTTAATTGTTTACATCAGACAGAAGGCAGTTGAGCAACAGAGTGGGTAAATTCAGTGGGTAAAATTTCCACAGGAATTTTAAACCTATGTATGTGAAGGAGAACTAGGTCCTTCAGTGCTCTCCTAAATACTGAAAATATATTAAATAAATCCATTTGTCACTGGTGAGCTCTACAGACATCTAAACCTCTACATGCACATGCCTCTATCAGTTAAAATTCAGGTCAGTTAGCAGTCAGTAATGAGTGTTGCTGATCATGCTTACAGATAGCTTCAGTTCGTTATTCTTTAAAACCAATACACTGACTGGATAAAAAGTCCTGTCCCACATATATCTAACCATAAGCCCAGTGCATCCATTGCTTTTTCCAACATTAAACTTGCCAGCTGCTGCCATGTCTCCTTGTCAGCAGCTCCCAAATAAATGCACTGAATTGGGCCTTTCAAATTAATACATGTGAATAAACCCCAAATTCAGGATGTCATTGCATTAGCTTCAGATATGCGTTACAATGGTTTTTGTAGCGCTATGAAAAATTTCCAACTGCCAAAGTCTGACTAAAGTGAGGGCGAGAGAAGCGTGCACTTTTGCAACAGCTTGGCAGACGTAGACAAGGCAAAGTATTTTGTATGGATTTCCTGAAGGTTATATCAAGAACTATCTTCACTATGTTCAAGATTATAAGTAAGATTTAATTTGGCGCATTAATAGGTATCTTGACAATTTTACTTCTACAAATGTTATTCCTATTATGGGTTAAAAAATTCTAGATCCATTTGGCTGAGGCCATTAGCCTGGAAACTCATGTGGTGAGAGGTATTTTTTGCTTAGAATACATATTCACTTGAACGGTATATATTTCACAAAAAGAGAGAGTACTTTGGTTTCCAGACTTTTTAATGAGAGATAAAAAGAACTACAGTTTTTTTTTTTAAGTTTTGCTTTTACATTGGCATGCATATGTTCCAGGTGCCTGCAATTATACAGACACACTCAATATATTAACACTTAGATATTTAACTTCATATTATACCTATCTAGACAGGATGTTAGATGTCTAAATGAGGAATCTTGTACTTACACTATGTCATTACAGAAAATCTCACCTGAAATCATCTTGCCCACAAAGCTGTAGTCATAAAAATTGAGAATAAGTCTATTTTCCAAATGAAAATCATAATGTCAATATCAAGAATTTTATATTCTGGAATGATTGCTTATTGCATGATTTCATATCTTATGGTAGTCCAGTAAAAGTCCTAATCTCAAACCACAAATGCTGGATTTCACAAGGATAGGGGATACAGATATGCATCTGTAGAAAATCGTATGAAACCACAATATGAAATTACACGTTTTCCATAGAAAATACCTGTTTAATTTTGCAAAGAAAGAAAAAGAAGTGAAGTGCAAAATAGCTACCAACAAAACCTTCAGAGAGATTACAATGCATTCACTCAATGAATTAGTACAGTCTTATACCACAAAAAACCGTCGGTAAGAAGCTCACACTCTCTAAATGAGCTGTACTAACATTCTTGATGAGCATAACATGAAGAAAGAAAATTTCACAAATGTTACAAAACCTATCTTTTTAACTATTACATCATCAAAAAGAATATGTATCATCTCTTTCAAGGCTGCTGATTACAATGAAAGCATTCCTTTAATATTTATATAAACATAAATTTTTAAAATTATACCTAAATAAGAGAAATTATGTCACTAGGTCCTCACACAGTAGTCCCACTCACCAACCCAACATTGGTTTTTAGTTAGAATCCTGTCATTCATGTTTTGCACTCAAAACATGAATTTATTCTCAGAATAAAACTGAATAAAAGTGAAATCATGGCAAGACCTAACCCTGTAAGAACTGTTCAACTAGCAGAATGGAATAGCAGCAGGAGTAGTGTTACTACCTGAAGTACAACAGAAAACAGGGCTAAGAGAGAAACAGTCAATGTAAGCATATGTCTCAGCTATTATTTACTTACATATAACTCCAACAAAACATTGTTTTCTGTGGAAGACATTCCAGAAAAAAAAGTACAAATTTAACTTTCTTGCTAATAATGTGAAGCATGGACAGATTCACAAATCTGCTGTTATTCACAAGCTGTGCAAATTTGCCTTTTGTAATACCACAGAAAGCCAGAAAATGATGGGGAAAAAGAAAAATAACTGATGCCAACCATTCAGCATATAATAGCACAAATGAAAGAAATTGATTTTCGTATTATTGCAGGATGGCAGCATTTTGATCGACACTTGGTTGCTTAGCATTTGGGTCAGCAGACTGAAACTGCAGTGAGAAGACAAGCCTAAGCATCCTACAATATTATCACAGTGTTTCTCTTTCTGGTGCATTTCTTCATCAGAGACAAGATGTAACTTCATAGTTAGACTTTTCTATAGAGAGTTTAGTATCAAGAAATTGATATATTACATCCAAATCCCCCAAGATCTTGTAACTGCTTCCAGGGCTTTGAGAAAGCCAAAACTTCTGAAATCTTGCAGATTATCACTTGAAATATAAGGTTAGGATTCAAGTCAACTGGATTGGAGGAGCTTTTTTTTCTTAATGGTTAACAAAACCCCTAAGAGACAAGAGACTAAATCAGTGGCAGACACAGTTCTGAGTAGAGAATAGGGAGCTAGACTCCAGGTTAATTCAAGACAAGAAAGATCACCTGCCACTGTATCAGCTGCAAAGAGCCCCATATCACAACCACAAACAAGTTCTTTGCCATAGGCAAAGCTCCAAGACATATCCTGAGACAGGGCTATGTCAGAAATAAAAAGAAACAACAACAACCAAAAAGAATATTTAAGTTGAAGATAGCTCCATTATCTCCAACAGATACATAAGCCCCACATGATGGATGAAGAAATTGGTTTGAGGTTTAGATGTTTGATGCTAGCCATTTCCAAGACAAAAGCAACTCTCTTCCTACCAAAGCCAAGCAAGAAGAGAGCGAAGCTCTTTTCGTTCCAGTAGGACAGAACATACAGCCAAACTACATTCTGGACTCAAAGAACAGGAATGGTGATTAGTAAAACTTAAAGAGTCTACAAAGGAGGCCAGCAACATTCTCTTTATCTTGTTCTTATCATGAACTTCCTCCCAAGCTCAGAGATAAGACCACAGAAAGGACACATCAAAAAAGACAGTATCTTTGGCACAGTCACACTCCACTGAGAGATGCAATTTCTTGTGTCACGGTCCCCCACTGGTACTGCTTTCACACAGAAGGTTCTTGTTGAAGCTTCTGTTGCTTGTGTGTTCCAGACTTCTCTGAAGTCAGTCTTGGCTAGCAATTATGTCTGCCTGAAACACATGGTGAAGTCACACTTCTTAAAGGGCATCAGGTCAGCCAAACAGATGGGCACAAATATAAGAAATGTTTGCTTCAAGCTTTTTTTAAATAGATTTTCATCCAGACATGCTATAAGCAAAGTGAGCTGTGTCTATAACAGCAGAGTGTAGTAGACAAAGCTAAGCAAGCCCTTAAGGACTGAGTGTATAAAATAAAATCCATCACGAAGCAAGACCAATGTAGCAACTTCAGTTGGAGTTTCACATAAATAGCACTTCCTACAGATCCTCTCTCACGTTACAGTCTCACCTACCCATATCACTGCTGTCTTAAGGGGACTCTAGACAGCAACCAGTCTATGGTATGTTCAAAATCAGAAAAGCCTATATATACCTGCCAACATTTCCTGAAGCAGGAATGTTTCATATTGAAAACACTTTTTATTCAAATCTTCATTTTCCCCCACCGTTTCCTGTTTGCTGGGGACCTGCTACAGCTTCTGGGGAAACTGAGTGGGTAGTAGAGTCCTCTCTGACACCATAGTTCAAAACATACACAGAAAGTTTCATCCCTCTCTGATTCAAGTAAACTGAATGGTCACCATTTGATTTAATTCAAAATGAGTCATTGCTCCGACTTTAATTCTGTAGTCTGGTCAGTTACAGGATCACTAAAGTAGAGCTGCAATACAACATGAGTTTTAACTCTACCACAAATTATAGCCACTAGACATTTTTTCTAAATGTCTATACGCAATTATAAAAATTGTAAGACATTTTGATACTGCATGATGCTGACTAGGAATAAAAGACATATCATAGAGCCCTGAAAACCAGAGACCTTTGCAAATTATAGCAAAATAAGACTTATATTCATTTAACTTTTATAATGCAGTTTTATGATGTACAAACTGTGTTATTAATTAACCTTGAAACAACTTTGAAATGTTCAGTCTTTCTTTCAAACTCTTTTTAAACTTTCTGGTTACTATTAGTGGAACTTTGGTTTTCTAAATCACACTGCCTCATCAGACCTGTCCTGTTTCCGGGGCAGTTGAAGAAATGCAGAGAGCAGCCTAGACACCCATCCAGGGAGACAACAGCAGGAGTGAAACTGCCAGTCAGGAATGGAGACTGAAAGGAGGACAAGTACCTCTCTCACTCTTTTAAAAATACAAAAGAACCCTGTAACTCAAGAAATTGCAACCAGTGTCCCATTTGAAAGTGTCAGAGGTATATATCTACCTTCTCCCCACTCCTGGGGTTGTGACTGAATGTATTCAAGCAAAGCACAGAAATGCAAAACGTCTCTCCTGAGCAGCATCCAGAAGATGTAACCCTAGGATTTTTTACCAACTCTGTCAAATTATACACGCATTATGTTGTTTGAATTCCTTGGCACTGTCCATATTTGTTAAGTTACTTATCAGTAACTAGAATTCTTCAAAACATTTGCACATATGCTTTCTATTTATGTGCAAACTGCAGTTACTGGGACATAACCTGCATCTTTCTTCCAGTGACTGCCTACATCCATTTCCACAGAAAGAACTCCAGGCTCAGTTACCAGGGTCTTGGTGTCCTTCATTTGGGCAGTAATGGAAGGATCATCCTACTAAGGCATGTCCACAGTGAATACTGTAAAGAATTAAAGGAAGAGACGGGCAACAGCTCTCTGGTAGGCTGTCAGTGATGTTGACAAGTTAACAAGGGCTAACAAGTGAGAATACGCTGCCAGAATAGGCCTTGAGTGAGGGAATCTCTTACATCTGCATTCCTCAACATGGAACCTGAGGCAAGGCTAGCACTGGAAACTAGGGGTTTTGCAAACAGATGAAACTACAGGAGCAGGCATGTATCTGGAGACGAAGGCACACTGCAACATCAGAGTGCCTTTTTAAAATAACAAAGGACACCATAAATCCTCACCTTAAACATGGTGATTCTAAAGAGTAAATCTTTAACCTAAGAATGCATATCCCTTGTGCAATTAAATATAGCTAGGATGTATTGTGTTTGCTAGAGGCAACTCAGTGTTGCATTTAGCTATGAAAGCTGATTTGAGCTAGGACCAAATTGATATGACGTGTTGCCCAGAACATAGGAGCAGATGCCACCATGGGTCTTTTATTTACTGTAAGAAGACAGTCATGGTAGTTACCTGGGCAATCAAAAAGAACACAAAAGTTTACATTCTTACCCAAAGCCTCCAGGTACCTGCAGTCTATAAATTTAGACTCTGTCTTTTTCTCTCAGAAGTGGCTGTGATCATGAGGAGAGGTAGCAGCAGCTGAATATACGGGAGAATGACCATCCTTCTGTTCCCTTATTAGTCTTTGTGGTCATGGGAAGCAGGGCATGGAACATGGTCAGCTTCAGAATGGTTTCTTTTATGGGCAAGGAGGATCAGGATGATTCTTGTCCAATGTTCTATTATTCTATTAGAAAGTTTAATATCACTCTCCAAAAGACAGTCTTCTAGCACATGGCTCAGAAAACTGAATATGATCATTGTATGTGATGTACTCAGGAAAGGTTATCTCTATTATCTCCACTGAGACAGAAATACGCAGCTTGAGCATAAATCAAGGAAGGCTGTAGTTCAAAGTCAAAACTTGGGCCACACTATCAGTCAGAGGCAGAGCAGTGGTTTATGCTACTGAGATTGTCCATGCATTATGATATGGGATTAGAGAGAGATGCTTCCTATGCTCTCCATGCTACCTTCTTCATACAGTAAAGAATTGCCAAGAAGTAATGCAGTAGAAGAACCTAGGAAGCCAGTTCTATTCTTTCTGACTTAAATTAACATAGGTCAGAATACTTAGCAATAATATTCTTCATCCATACCTGATCTTTTATAAGGAACAACAGAGATAGCCCTTTACAATCCCCAGCATACTTACTGTATTGTATCAAAGATTAGATCACTTTACAAATGTTTACTTAGCTAGTATATTAAAATCTATCCATACCAGTTGGACCTCAAAGATTAGCTTCCTACCACAGGAAAAATATTTGCATGAGGTTTACACTTTTCTTTTTAGGTGTCATGGGCATTCTGTAGGAATTATGAAGTACTTGTCCTGTCACATGAAGGTATTAAAAAAGTGAAATGCTGGGAAATGACGAACAGATTTAGCTCTCAGCTGCCTGCAGTGATGGTGGTGGTCTGCAGTGTTGAGAGGTTACAGATTTTAAAAAATATTTTCTTTCAGAGCAGTATTATTGCTAAAAACAAAGTTCACCTAAAGAGCATGTGGAAAGGAAGAAAATGTTGCTTAGGTTTTAGGGGTGGCAGAGCTATAAAATAAGTTATATCTGCATGAGCTGCAGGATGAAAATAATTCACTAACAACCCCCACCACAATAATAAGCAACCACCAAAATGTCAAACAAAAGGCTGGAAACCTTTATTGAATCAGATGCTTGTCAGTCTTCTGACAAATGTGTCAACTCTGGGTATTTTAGTCAGCAATTTCAGTAACAACCAAATGGCCTTTTGTACACTGAACATGAAGACAGCCTTCAGTTGGCACGGAAAAGAATAAATCTCAGGCTTTTGAACCTTTAATTCTCACTTTTTTTTTGGAAGTGTTGGAAGAGATAAATGGGAGCTTTACTGATCTCCTTGCTCACATTGATCCAGAATGTAATTTTATTCAGAAATTTTATAAATTGCACACGTCATTTAAAAATCTGGAATTAAACGTTCCCTTCCAATGTAGATCATCAGCACAATTCTCAGAACAACTTCAAGACAGCAGGCTGTATGCACAGCATAACAATGCTCATAAATAACTACCCAACTGGCAAAGGAGTACACACTGTATTGAAAGCCAGTTTGAGGGGCAGATTGGAAGTATGAATGCTCTAAAGCTGGGTGCTTCATAAATGTATTGCTTTTGACAAGGCATGTTTATCAGCTATATCTCTGTAGGTAAAACCCTCTCAATCACAATCTGCTTTTTTTTAAAAAAAAAAAAAAACAAACAATGAAAGTCACCTTTTCTCTCTAAAGAGCCACAAGGGATGGAGGCAGAGGAGGAACAAATTCAAATCAAACAAATAGTCTGCTTATTGGCAGTAGCTCTGCCAATTTGGTGAAGTTATGCCAAGTTTACTCCAGATTTGCACCATAGGTCTGATGAAAATCTGGGCGTAAGGAACCAAGTTGAGGAAAAGATGCCAAAAGAGAATCTGACTTTCCAAAGTAAATTTTTGTATCTCTTATAACCCTGATACCTGAAATTTTCTGTGACCAGAGAACAAAAGAGGTGGAGAAAAATGGGCCGTTTCAGACATCTATGCCAGTTTTGATTAGCTGGGAGAAGCACCCTCATATTGACAGGTCAGCTGGCTGTTATTTTCATTACTCAGCCCATAACCTACAACTTCATATTATCATTGTTTTAGAGGGATGACAAATGAATCTCTAGCACTCTTGGGAGCGCTAGCATGAGGCTGGCAGATCTGAGCAAGAATCACTCAAAACCAAAAGTTTTTTAAAAAAAAAGAAAAAAGAGTGATGACAGGCAGGGATTAAGTAGGAAGTTTTGTCTCTGTGCCTGTTTAACAGTTGGCTGTCAACAGTCATGTGGCAAATCCAGACATCTCAGGGCCCAGGCAATATCTGGGCTCACAAAAGTGACATATTGCTCAGGTTTGTTTCCAGATGACCCAGAAAGAATTGACTTCCAAGTCCAAAAGAGATTGGTTCAGGAACTACTGCTGTCACTGCTGTCGATCAGTAGTACCCTTGTGATAAATTGCCTTAAGAGTTTGATTGAGACTGGTATTTCTTACATTGTCTAGAAGAACTCAGTATTATATTGTCTCGGTATTATATTATTCCCTCTGAATCTCTCAGAAATGCTGAATATACACTTAAGACATCATAAGAAAGAGAACTTTTGGATAACAAAAATTCTTCGAGATACTTTGGTCCTTTAAAAAAATATATATCTGGAAAAAAAAAAAAAGAAAAATCAGTAGTTACTGAAAAAGGTGCCTACTGACAAATTTGAGTCCTGTAACTCAATTTGGTCATGTAACTGCACACTAGAGAAGTAGCATTAAATCAGTAACCTAACTGCACATAATTTTTTTTTTTTATATAGAATTTGGTGTCTCAAATTGCTTTTTTTCTTGTTTTAGAAAATAAGTTTTGCTGTTTACACACTGTAAACTGATAGCTGTTATAAACTGCCAGTTGGGCAGAAACATATTGATTTGCTTTCAGGACACTGAAGCTGAGACAAGACTGCATACATGTCTGCTGGAAGTGTTACTATGAAAATTGCTTCCCTCCAGAATGTCCACTTGTTAAGAATAAATATCATATAATTATAATTCAATGTCATTGTGAAAGACTTATAAATAAAGTCTGCTTTTCTTTTAAGATATGAAAAATAAAAAAATAATTTAAAAAAGTAAATAGCACAACCTGAGTATTAGGAAATAAAAGGTCTTGTTAAAAAAACAACAATCTCTCCTGAAAAATAAAAATTATATTTCAAATTACCCTTGTATCTCTTTTGCCTACATACTTGGCCTCTGTGAAACCATAAATGGAAATTTGAGATCTCAGAAAAAAATTTCAAAGGACATATTTACAGAATTTATTTGACATCAGCAAATTTCCTGTACAGGTTTAGAGACTGTTTTTTTGTCCTTTACAAACATCAGACCCTCCAAAAACTTACTCACACACCAAATACTAATTTTCAAGTAATAGAAGGCACCTAAGATCAAGAAGCCCCAATTACAGCTCAGAATTTATCATTCTATTAATATTATGAAAGACGTAAGCTAAACATCAGAGAAAAAAAAAAAGCTGTGAGAGTAGCAGAGAATTTATTCAGGCTACTCATCAACCTATAAACATTGATTGATGAAAGCAGTGTTCTGGTAGTCATTGCATTTCAGTGCATGCTTCTAATAGGCCATTTACTCTTATAGTTATTCATGAACTTCATCAGAGCCTGAGTTCAAATATGCTAAATGCTGTATTTAAAATGGAAAAAAAAAAAAAAAACCAAAACCGAAATGTAAACAGCAACGCAATAAAGATACTGGCTTGTGTGAATTCATCACATCAGTGATTACTTTCAATAAATCTGACCTTTTTTGGCCAAGCGGGTATCATGTTGCATTAGTCAACACAGGAAAATTATGGAAGAGGTGAGTGGAACAGAATCCATGGCAGGTCTTGAAACACCATTCGCATCCTGGGAAATGACACCTGGTTACAGACAACTCTGAAAATTGTAGTCTTTATATAAAGTTCTCTGAAAGTGCCACTTTACGAGTCAGTAAAAGTATGAAATATCTGAACTGATTTTTTTCCCTGCACTGCAACCTGTCACATCTGTCATTTGAATGTGAATATAATGTACATGCTATATATGAATTTTTTCTTTGAACAGTTTACTTATTGTACTTTTCATTTTTACGGCTATGATGCTGACTAGAATCATAAATTTCAATTTATTCTTTCTCCAAACAGCTGTTTGATTATGATTTTTACTCATTGTACTGAAAAGCACAAAACATAGAAACACTTTATACATCCATTCTGCAGTGAGATGCAGTGGAGTGCCACACTGTAGTTTGTGCCAAAATTCAGTAGGCCAGAGTTCTGAAATGGTTATCCACGTACCCACAACCACCTAGAGCTGTTATCTGACCTTTTCCTGGCCTCTTCCTTCAAAGCAGTAAGGAAGTCCCAGAACATTTCTGAACTGCTGCAAACCTTAACATCTGTGCTGTGAATGTTAATTCAATATACATGCAAAACGTCCTTCTTTTCTCTTCATACGTCTTCAGTTTCTATCATACAAATTACAGCAGGATATAACACACACTCTTCACATTAATGCATTCAGCAGTACTTCCAAGAATAAATGCTGTTATTGGAGATGTGACAAGTTACTGCAAGACTACCTGTTTTGTGCCAAAGAATTCATAGAACCATAGAATGGTTTGGGTTGGAAAGGACCTTCAAGATCATCTAGTTCCAACCCCCCTGCCATGGGCAGGGACACCTCCCACCAGACCAGGTTGCTCAAAGCCCCATCCAGCCTGGTCTTGAACCCCTCCAGGGATGGGGCATCCAGAGCTTCTCTGGGCAACCTGTTCCAGTGCCTCACCACCCTCACTGTAAAGAATTTCTTTCTAGTATCTATTCTAAATCTACCCTATCTAATCTAAATCTTCCTGTTGTCACCCAGTCACCTGGAAGTTTTTGGTACAGTTTCTGTTTGTAGCTTCATAATTTTGATCATTTCTACCTTGGAACTAAAGGAACTACCCAAGATTTTCAAGAAATTATAAATAGAAATTTGAACTGAATAAATCCTCAAAAACTCTCAGAAGGCTTCAGGAAGTAATCTGACAGTTTAAGAAAAGGTAACATCAAAAAAAGACCCATCGTGTCATCCTACACGGTCCTACTGTTAGCACAACAAGTACAAAACACGGAGGTGATACATGTAATGCAGCTGAAGTGGACATGCTGGGGAACAGAGTGCCTCAGCGCTGTGCTGGAGGTCAGCATCAGAAACCAGAAACGATCATACAGGTCTGAAATGTAACGATTTTATGCTCCAGAGTGACAATTATAAACAGCCACTGCTTCTGGAATCTGGTATACCGTAAATAATTTGATGATTGTGGTTCACCATTGATAATAATTAATCATAATGTGACCCCCCTCTGACAGACATAGTACAAATGGAACAAAATTAAACTCTTGTCTCAGACAGCAAAGAATTGGGAACAAACGTAAAGAAGTCAGGGAACTGACTTCACTGGCAGTGAAACAGGTGTGTTTGCGCTTTTGGTGAGCTCTGAAGTCAAAGAGCAGCAGCAGCCGCCTCAAAATTTTAGATTTCCATGCCATCAAAGAAAACAAGGGTTTTGATGAGGAAGTTAAATAAAAATGAAGTCTTATGATTTTACTAAGGTGCACCTGAGAATACGAAAAGCAATTTGCAGGGTATCTCATATATTACAGTTAAAAGGAAAAACTGATTGTATCTTGCATATTTATATACTTGATTCAGGAATATTCTTAGGTAAAACATTAAAGTTCAATCAGGGATTTGATTGAAATTTCCGTAGACAGAGGTATTCTTTGAAGCAACTATACAATACAGTGAGATAGCTGATCAAATTAGATTACAATTACATACTGTTTACTCTGCAATCTAAATTCTGTATGATTTCTTTAAAGGGGCCAAAACAATAAGCTGTAAAATGCAAAAATTTTATTAAAAACAAAAAGTCTTCAAGAACACAAATCAGAGTTCAGAAAGGAATAAAAAGAGAGGAGATGGAACTACAAAGACCTCTAAGTAAATGCTTTTTTTTTTTTACCTTACTTTTAGATAGGAAGGTCTTCTGTTTAGACAGAAAGATAATATTTTTATATAGGCTGCCAAGATGCTTCCTCTAACTGTCCTTATTGAAAAGGCTATCCTCCTACCTTTACATTTGGACTTCTCTCCTACTCTTTTTGGCTCTACTCCTTAAAACTGAGACTGCCTTTGTTAATGGTTAAGCAGGTCAGTGATTTGCTGTCAATATACTAATAAGGAGTTCACTTGCAGCAGTCATGCACACATATTTATCCTCAGATTGCAACAAGCATTTCTTCCTGATGAGTAGAAGTGGACTTGCAGAATGAAGATCTCAGGAAATGGAGAGTCTATTGATTGTTTTTCCCCTCTAACTTAGAAGAGGGCATGCAAAAAGCAAACACAGATTTGAGCTTATTTATGTTACACTTTTAGATATGAAACGATGAGAGTCATGTGCACATGTTAAGAAAGATGTGCTTTCTTAACAAATATAATATCAGTAATGTTGATGTTTATCCATTTTTAAAGGACTTTCTGGAAGGCCTGAGAACATTCACTGCATTCACTGCATTTAATTAAATGGATGAGAATCTTATGTATTTAAACAGGGTTTTTTTCCACTAAAATTATAATACACAACAAGTGATAAATCTGTTAAAAGAAGATCTATGCTTTGCTCATAAAATCCAGGTGAATTTGTTTATATTTAGTTTTCCATTAATTTACAACCATAAGTTATCCTTGTGAACACCTACATAGTGAGAAAGAGGGTTATCTACACTGAGTTTAAGGGTCAGCCTAGGGACTGCAGTGATGCAATAGACACAGGTCACTAATAAGTTTGATATGGAAAGCAAAGATCTTTATAATGAAATTCAGAGACATGTTAGCACCCCAAAGAGGCTGGATTAGACACGCGAATCAGGGTTACAAGGAAGTATGTGCTTCCACTTGGAACCCAGGTCTGAAATTTTTTGCCTGGCTCTACCAGTTAAAAATAGAAAAAAAAAAAAGAAAAAAAAAAGTTAACAAATTACACAGCAAGGATTATTCTTTCTTTAAATTACAATGAGAGAAAAGCACCTCTTTCCTGTGAATCTCACTGCAATATTAGAAACCTGATTTCAGCTTTTCCTGTGCTGAAGGGAAGGGGATATGAACTAATCAATATATTCCAGAAGAAAGACTTGGCTACAGAGTCACAGGGGAAAAGATCACTGTCACTCTTGCCTACTTTGCATACAGAAATAAATGATTCACTGAGCTGAAAGAGAGGGGAAGAAGTGAGCAACATTCTTTCGCCTTGTGATTAAGCTGCACATTCAAGAGTGTGGGAGAGCAGGGTTTTGTTCTCTTTGCAGTGGCCATTTCTTTTTTCTTTTTTTTTTTTTTTAAATCTGAGTACTGTTAAATGTAAGACGTATTAGCCAGTCTAGATACAGGATAACACGCAATATGTACCCTGGGTATCCTGTGTGACCACTCTACCATACGTCCTGGCTAATATTTAAGCAGGAATACAGCACCATGCCTTCCTCTACCAGCCTTCACCACCACCACTGGAGCTGCACAAGAGAGTTAACGAGTGTGACACACATTGGAAATGTATCTAGAGATGAGGACTCACAGATACCATCTGCCTTTGAAATCCCAGCAGGTGTCCCACACAAGACAGCTACAGTCTTATCCTTTTTTTCTAGCAATATACTAGCATTTACAAAGCACAAGGCCATGCATTGTGTGAGAACTGTGAGATAGTTCTGCAATAACTCAGGTGCTAGAGTCAAGAGAGCATTATGTGTTAGCATTATGACATTACAGAACACATATACTGACTGTCTCTCAGGATCCTGAATTTTTTATGTTTTTTTACATACACTTTATATAAAAAGATACATGGTGTTATAGAATAATACTGAAATTAGCAAGGCAATAAGTCAAAAGGTCAATCTCCTTTCAGAGATTTTCTGGAGGATTTCATGAAATCTCAAAAGATGTTACTTAGTATGCATACATGTGTATGAAGTGCAGCACCTCAGCACTGCAAATACTGAACAAGTCCTTTTCCTCCACCACTTAGAGTCTCTTCTGAAACTCAGACCCCCTCTGAGAAACTTGAGGTCTCCTGAAACTTCTAAGCACCACACTTGTAGCAACAGTACATTCAGTGATTCCTGAAAAATATGTCTGAATTACTATTTGCTAGTATAGTATAAAGCAGAAGAAACTGATTTCCAAGCCTTGAGGGACTGGCAATAAACATTTCTGATTCTAAGACACCATCTTTCCTATCTTTCAATGATGACTTCTTAGTGTAGGACTAGTTCTAACTGTCCTAGACAAGTGGGAAACTTTGTGGGTTTGCATAAGACATGCCTCAGACATCAATTCATGTCTGCAGTGGTCAAACAGTCATGATGTGCTTCACACCATGGCAGGAGGAGCTGCAGATACATCAATATTCTACAAGAAACACAGTGTTTGGAACTAACAGGGGAAACAGCAGCCACTCACTGTACAGAAGCTGAAAGGTTCTTTAATCTGAAGAAACAAAGCTCTATAAAGAAGGCTTCCTACTACAAGCTCAAGAACTGGAGTAAAAAAAAAAATAGTCTGAACTACATGAAGTCAGGATGCAGGTCAAGTTCTGAGAGAAGGAAAATTTTGTTCTCAGTGAAGCAACTGAAAGAAAAACTCAGAGAGTATCTACTCTGTCTACTTTGTTCCTCTCAGAGATGATTCATTGATAACACATGCAGAGAGATGGACTCGGGATCCCTTACACAGATATTCCCAGGGAAAAGCTCTTCAGCAATGCTTGAATATAGATACATCCCAAGAGTGGACGTATCTATGAAGGAAAAGGAAACTTTCAATTCTCCCCAGAATTGGCAAGGAGAGAGTAGAATGTCTCATATCGATCACCTTTTTTCCATTAGACAGAGGCTTCCTGGAAAAAAGCAAGAATGATCAGACTAAATTATGTGTGTTCATTTATACATACATACACACGTGTTCATTTTCCCTACATGCAAGGGGGAAAAGAAATGCAAGGAAGATAAGCTCAGTCTTAGCATTCTCAGAATAAATTGTTCTTTATGTCCATGGCAGGCAGTAAAATAACTAGACAACAGCAAGGAAGAGTTAGGCAGGGTATTAGCAAAACAGTAAGGATACTCAGGTATTAGAATCTGCTGTAGCATCATCAGTATCGGAGACATCCAAGAACAGATCAGGCAGTCATCTATTAGCATAAAACATACAGCTGAAATCTACGTACCAGGGAAAAGAATCTATAGGGGGCATACGATGAATTATTTGGCCTCCTGAGGAATACTTTGTTGCTGCCATTAATTCCTAGCTCAGTACTGTATATTTTCGGGCAGGGGTAACACTTCAGAGGTGAGGTTCTATGAATGAAAAACACTGGTTTAGCTCCCTCAAGACCTCTTCTTGACATGCATGTCAAACATGCACAAAATTTGCAGCAGGAACTGGAAAAATCTAGTTGTGTGCTAAGCTGGAAATAATTTGTATGTCTACAGACAGTGATCAAGGCCACCTATGTCTTCTTGGAAGCTCAAGAAGTTAAAAAAGTCCTAATCAGGTCTATTGGTTAAGCCACAGAATCCTCCCTAATACCACTGTGCATGATTTACCAAATAATTGACCATTCCCATGAACAAAATGTGTCTGTCTTGAAATTTACTCCAGGGAAAACCTCCCTGAGTTTGTAAGTATCAACAAATCTAATGTAGTCACTTTCATTATTATAATTTTTTCACCTCCATTATGAGAAATCAGTATTTTCCCCTGAAGTCACCATCAGGTTTCTGGGTACATTATAAGTGTCTTCAACTAGGCACAAAGGATAAAGTGTTTGAAGACTAATGGATATATTTTTAAAGCCATGTTAGTATTATTTACATTGCAGAGAAAAAAAGTGCAATTCATTTTTGCAGAAATACATCCCTTTCTATTAGTTGGAGATCTGATTGCTCTAAACATAGTGGGTCTAAAACTATTGTCTTTTCTGTTGAAGCCTTCCAGAGATCAAGAGATATTTAGGGATAATTTCCAACAGCTACTCAAAGAAAATTATGTTGTTTTATACAATGGAACCACCTTAGCTGGAAGAAGAGACATCTGTCTTAGTTTAAAGAGTATTGCCATTTTTCTCTGTGTTTCTCTGTGTTTCTCTGATAGTGAATTTTGTTGAACTCCAACCTTATAACATCTGCTTTCCTCCTGAAGTGAAGTGACACACCTAACTCAGGGCCATGAGAACAAGTGCAGTGTCTGGTCTACCTGTTCTCCCCCTTGCATAGATAAGGGAAAATGATGCTGATTAACATAGAGTCCGTAGACCTAAACTTTATAGTAAGTTTGATTTGAAAACAATTAACTTTTTTTCCATTGGAAAAGACAAGATATTAAACTTTAATGGGGGAATTCTTTGAAGTGTATCCTTACTCTCTCTGATTTTTGTTCAGTTTTCATATGCCATATCTTGATTGTAGAAATCACTTATCAGCCCCATTTGACCTCTGATTTCAGTGGGTATTCATTTTTCCAAAGCTAGCCTTTTACAACTACCTAAGTGCAAATTCCTTTGTCCTTTGACTGATTTTGTGAGAACTAGTGAAGCATAGCACTCAGTGGTCATTTTAGCTTAGTGCTTTTCTAAATACTCTAGGAAAGTGGCAAGTGTGTTTCCTCATGTCTAGCATAGCCTGGTTTTTGTTATAGGGAGAGATTTCAAGCTCTTAATCTCTTTAGCTGAAGAGACACAATTATCTTTTTATTAATTAAAGTGTTCAGAAGGTAAAGATACGAATAAGCAATGAATCAAAAACATCTTTCAGGTGGCTGCAACAGTCTCTTATCTCTAGTCTTATACACCAGAATGAGAAAACTTTAAATGTATTCAACTCCTTGCCTCCAGGTTGCATCCAAGGTAGGGATAAGTATCCATAGGATCAGTACTACCCCACCCAGCTCAAGTCCATTTTATGCCTTTGCTCAGTCACAGTGTGTATAATGAAATGCAGTACAACATTAATGATACTTGTTCAAATAGCACTTGGAGAAGTGGTGAGAAAGATTGGCTGTGACCTGCTGCGGAGTTATAACAAAATCTAATTAATTGCTTATTAAAACTGTCCGTGTTGATTATGCATAAACAACAAGGATTTGCATATACATTCATTCTTCAGGTTTAATTTAAGCACACTGATGACACTTACTGTAGTATACAAAAATATACAGACTCTATAAGGTTAAATAGCCAATGGCATAGTTAAGTTACACTTATCAATTAACTTACTGATAAAACAACCAAATGGAAACAAAAGCCTGTCACAGAGTATTTGCAACTTGCAAATTCAGAAATCAGTTTTGTGGGCCACAGCTCCAGCAGTAGAAGCCATCCTTAATTAATAATGCTTAAAACATACTAAGAAAATAAAATTGATTTAATAACAAGAATTTCTCTAACTGTTCAGACAAGTTCAAAAAAGTGTGAATAACACTTCAAAGAGTGAGACAGAGTAGATCAACATTTGACTTTCAAATGTAGGATAACTAGAGAAATGAGTGAAAAAGCAGGTAAAAATATGAAAATTAAAAGAAAAGTCATGGAGAAGCTCAAACAAGATAAAAATGTGAGGTTAGTCTGCCTAATAAAGACCAGGTGATGCATCATTTTTATATAGGCTTGGAGGCTTTCTACTTGTTTAAATATTAACAAAGTTCATGTTTTGTCACCAATATAGGATTCAGAGTGGAATAATACAACTTTCACAGCAATCATCAATCTCTTCTTCATTTGGTAGGAAAGAGAATATAAATAATGCAGGAACAAACCATTGAACTTCTCCAGTTCCAAACATTAGTGTATCCTAAAAGCAGTCAAAATATGAAAGGCAGTTACATGAGCAGTTACCATTTATACTGGTTTTGGCATTCTACTTTTTATATTCTGGATCCAAATAACTAGGCAGGGAATTGTAAAACATAATTCCATGCCCTGTGGCAGCGTGATTATGATTAAGTACATAAATGAGTTTTGCCTTTTTAAAGGCTAATTACTTCCATTCACAAATGAGTTAATGCATTTCAATTTTTTTTTCCAAAATAAAGGCCTATTCTTGAAAAAAAATGTGTTATTTTCTTATTTAATCAATATTCTATAAACTTTTTAGGCTGATGTGTAAAAAACATTTTTTCCATATTTCTTATTAATATCTTTATATAAAGAAACCTAGTACACCTAAAAGTACCATACGGGAGAAAAATGTAACACTATAAATGAGGCACCATGTCCTAGTCAGACAGTAGTATCACGTTTTCACATAGTAGTTGATTAGTGTATTAATAATAAAGAGTAATACTTCGCATATCACAACTTATAACAGTTCTCAGCGACTGGCATGCACTGTTAAAAAATATTCAATACAAAATAAGACTGCTATCAGAACAGCAGGTGTGCAGAAGTTCAAAATCTCCAATTTCCTCCAGCTATATTTTCAGGTGAGAAGGGTGAGAAGCTTCTAACTTGCTCCAAGTGTTAAGCAGACAGTCCAGTTCCTTTTGAATTCTCTGCAGCACAGCACATTTGATATCAGTCAAAGCTGGAGCACAGCTATCACCTGTGTGTGTACAGATGCTGGTGACTGTTTAGGAGTGGGAAAGCAGTGACACTTTTAAATTCTCTTGTATGTAGCAACCGCAATCTACACAATTTGCCTCTGTGTACCTAAAAGAACGTCTGTACCATTTTCTATTAATTTGTCCCACAACATACCTTAACATCAACGAGTAAACAGAAAATTCAG
Organism: Gallinago undulata; assembly: GCA_026546715.1. Lineage (NCBI taxonomy): Eukaryota > Metazoa > Chordata > Aves > Charadriiformes > Scolopacidae > Gallinago > Gallinago undulata. The sequence goes on along the minus strand of JAOTQQ010000012.1, from coordinate 80,022,212 downwards.
CAATGTGCTAGAAAAATTTGGATTTTTATGGACAAATAAGGTTAAATAACCTATAACAGCCTTCAGAACCATCACCTTCTATAATAGTTTGCAATCTCTAAGTGCTTAAGACTGTCACTGTTTTGTTGTGTTTTTTTTAATTTTCTCACAACAATCGTGCATTTAACGATTGCTGTATTGCCTTATAGGAGTAAAATGAAAATTTTATTGGCTTTCCGATGTGTCAACATCAAAGCATGACACAGCAGAACATATGGTGGTGGAGTCATTCTTGCTCGTGACCCCGCTGCTACAGAGCCTCATTACATTCTCAGCATAATTCACAAGCAATTCCCATTCTTCTTCCTGTTCTGCCCACTTCGGCTTAAGCTACTCTATGATGCAGTTCAGCAGCAGGGCAAGAACCTTAGTGTCTTCTGGTGAGTATAGCTTCCTCACAGAAATAAACCCCTGCAATTTACTGTATCTAAGGGCTGTGAAATTCTTCTACTGACCACATATATCCTTCTCTGGAATATATTGAGACAGCTTGGAACAGGAGCATCATCGTGAAACACATGCCTTAAATTGACATGGCTGAGACACCAGAAGTTTCAAAACTCATTTGCATGTACTAAACTGCTGCATGTCTACGGGCAACACTTCATTTGACAGGCATGGTAGAGCCCATTAAACTTAGCCTCTGCACTGACTCTTCCCAGTCATCCTCAGTTTCTGTTATCCTCTGTGAGCGATGCGTGCTATTGTATAAAATCAAAGGGCTACAGAGACGGCATACAAAATATCTCAAAGCGTGCAACTTTCTTGTTTCTGAAATAGGTTGTGCTACTTTGTTGAAAGACAAAGCCCTTACAATCCAACCTTTTTCCCTCTGCATGGGAAATAGTCGTTCTGGGTTTTACCCTAACCATGTCAGACACAGAAGCTATGTGATATAGCAATGTTGATTTCTTACTTAGGTTTCATTAATAAGTAAAGATTCAAAGAATAGGAGAATGTAGTCCACACAGATAGAGATTTATTGCCAGTATTTTCTGTTTTGGATGTTGGTTACAGCAGAGCACATAGCTGCTGCATCTTCTCCAAGATCGTGATTTGGGTAAACAACAGAATGTCACTGATGACTCAATCAAATGAAAGGCTACCCGTGGCTTCTTAGGATAAAACAAAAAAAAAGAAGGGCGCCTAGCCACTCCACTCTCCTGCATATATGTACAATGGATACACACCTGACTCCAGCACATCCATTTAAACAGCATGTGTCCATGCAGAGTAAGTAATCAACACATTTCAGTGATTACATCGTTCCTTACCTACTGGGGGGGGGGGGGAGGAAGGGGAGGGAAAAGAAAAAAAAAAGAAAAAAAAAAAGAGAGATCACTTATCAGACACCAGATAAAAACATCCATCCAACTCAGGTTAGAGGCATGCCAGTGTCAGAGGTTATCACAACCTGTTTTCAGCTCCAGTATTACACAGGCCATAGGGTCTGGCTGTGCCACATTATATCTGTTAGAACAGTAAGTCTCAACCATAAAACTTTCTGACAAAAAGCTTCACTCTCAACTGCTAATGTCCCATCAGTTACACACATAACTAAACAGTTGTCCCTCTTCTGGATTAAAGAGCCAGCCTGCATGAGAAACTGTAATGTATCACAAAGGAAACCCTCAGAATGAGCCAGCTCAGAGGCTGCCTGAGGACGGATGATCATGCAACACTTTGTCAGAAGATGCATGTGTAGGTACAGGGAAAATGTCGTGTCAAGCAGCTCAGCAGGTAATCCTTTTGTATGTCAGATAAAGAGGACTCCACCTCCTCTTGTCTGTGGTGCAGGAAGAAGAATCACAGTTCTATGGCTCACAATGCCATTACAACAGCACAAGCCTATAACTGTTGTGCTTGAGGAGCTGAAGGTGCTGTGTGGCTGGGTCTCTGTATGGAAGGACAGAAGGATGGAACCACCATGGCAGCTATGTGCAGCACTTGATCAACAGTGCTGGCCTAGGCACTCATACAGGAAAGTAGCCAGGAAATCGTTTTCTGACATCCATATTTTGCCTATCATGATTCACTTGCTCCAGGAAGATACTTTTAAAGGTCACAGGATTGCTCTCAATCAGACAGGTGATGCCTGTTGCTTACCCAGAACTCCCCCCTCTGTGCTTGTGCCTACCAGAAGCTTTTTGTTCTTCTATAAGACATGTGCAGAAAAAGCAGCAAACTCAACCAAGGTGAAGTCAGAAATGCTGGCACCAAGAAGTTGCTAATTCATATCAGAAAAGCGCCCCTGGATGTGTTATCACAGACAGGACTCTTGTGAAGGATCTCAGGTCATGAATCCCAAAGCAGCTCTTCCAGACTCTCTCCTGCATCATGGCCTCAGAATGCAGGGTACAGAAATCTAGAGTAGCAACAGGTTTAATGATGTCACCCTACCCAAAAAAATCTCTTTAAGCTTTCCAGAACAGATGTACATCTGTGCCACCTCAAAGTTCATTTCTGTCCTGGGTCTTCCTGGAGTAGCACCTTATTTTTCTCCAATTTTATTCAGTGTCGCTCATGTCTTTTGCATCTTACAGTAGTTATAAGATTAATGATAAAGCCGTTGGATGACTCTGCCACATGAGAAATTTCCAACCCTAATAACACAGATGAGTAAGCAGCAGCCTCTCCTCAAGACCCCAAGTGGTGCCTCACCAGAACTTGAGTTGATAGACTTTGCCACAGCAGAAGAGGTGCCATGATTGTTGGTTCAGACCCTTATGGCTACTCCAAAGGGCTTCCAGTGTCTGAGGAGTTATTCTGGATGAATTTACTCTAGTAGATATCTAGTTCACATGCACCATGACCACCTTGAAAGCTGAGCTGAAAATGGAGAGCTGACCACCTTTCAATCATGCTGAAAATGGAGACAGTCAGCAGGATTGCTTCAGAAGCACACTACAGCTTGAAAACAGACTGATAATGTACACATAGCCTCAGAGATTGAAACCATTGTTCAGCTATTGTTTACTTAAAATGCTGACACCTAAACACAGAGGAAAACTAACATAAATATTTGAAGGGGTATGTGATGATGCACTCTGTAAACAATTAACTCCAATTTGATAATTTCATGGAAATAAGTTTCCTAATTGCAAAAGGAAATACTACAGTCTTCTCATCATGCTTGGATAGAGGAAGATCTCTCATTATACATTATTTAAGTGGACTCAATCACAACAGCTCTAAATTATGTAAATAGAGGTCTCATGTCTGGAAACATTTGAAGCCTATTTGCAAGGTTTAAATTACTTCAGTAGTGAGAAGGAAAATCACTCATGTATGCCAAATAAAAAATTCTGCACTCATTGAACTGAGATCATGTTATTGTTAAAGCAGAATTATAAATATGATTTAGATGTTAGCACAAAGTCCCTTAAAATTTTAACATGAAAAATCCTTAAATAGAAATTCCTGAGAAATGCAGGAAACTCTTCCTTCAGGGGAAGAGTTTAAGGCTGTATAATGTTGTATAAGCCCTGATACAATCATTATCTAACAATTTCTAGATCTGGTTATCTTGTCCTCAAAATACCTTCAGATATCTGCCTGCAAACCCATATTGCCAAAGACCAATTGCAAAACTTAAATATGGGCATAACCAGGGCCTGGACTGAAGCTATAGCAGAAGTCCCATGTTCCTGACCTGAGAACATCAGCTTGCCAGCCTAATGAGTTGGTTTATCTGGATTCCAAACACCAGTAAAGGGAATTAGTTAGTATTATATGAAGGACTAGTACACTTCATTGTTTACATTGTGTTTGCAAGAAAATAATGAAGGTTCATAGTCAAAGTATTCATCTTTGAGAGCAACAATGACAGTGAGCTCTCTAGATCACACATCAGCACATAAATAACATGCTGATAATAATAATAATAAACAGAACAATTAATAATGTACATAAATGTGGAAATCCTGAAGGTACAGTGACACTGTCATAGAAGCTGACTGCCAGAAAAACTGACCTGCCTTTCCAGACACCAGCTGCCCAAAACTTAACAGAAACTCCACGATACACTAGGCATGAGTGGCCCACACCCTTGCACAGTAAGAGATATGCAAAGATGAAAAAATATGTTTGCATTTTTCACAATAGTTTTACAGCAGTTAAACATTTCTCTTGCATAAAGTTCAAATAGCTGCATAAAATACAAACCGTTTCCATTTTGATTCTAACCAACCAGTTTCACAGCACACGCTGTGCAAAACCCACACATTCCTAATCCTTAACAGCTGGCAGTGAACAGATTATTTGCAATAGCCACAATTACAAGACTACTCACTCACCAGGCAGAGACCTCGTCAAATAGTTATGAGGAAGCCCTTTCTTTAACAACAGCAACAGTGAACTAAAAGACAGAGAAGCTGACAACTCACCTGTTTCCATAAACTGTCCATAAGCTCCACAAAATCTGAAATTACAAATCCAATAAAAAACCTCTGAGGAATTGTCCTGGAGATTCTGCAATCTAATTTTCTTTCCCTGAGAATCATTCCTGCATGCAAAATTCCCATGAAGATGTTTCTTGCACTTAAGCCATCACATCATGGAGGTGAATCCAGCACAATAAAAAGTTATAAGGAAGAGCAAAACAAAGTAAACTGAAAGTCAAATATAAAGTCATGGCAACCGGTAGGAATAAAGACAGCTGAAGAAGCTATACATTACCATATCAAAATTCCCTGTTAAAATAAAATAATACACTTCAATCCAGGTGAATGGAATTGCATCTGTTAATATCAGGAGGAGCCCAGTTGATTTTGTTCCCTTTTTTTCATAAGAATGGGAGAAGATTGCAAGAGTCACTGCAGCAAAGTAGATATATAGGAGGTATGCAAATAGAAAATTGTGGTTTGTTAAGGAAAATTAACTAAATGAACTTGCTAAGGCCAAATACTTCTAACTTGTTTGCACACACATACAGGCAAAAACCACAACTACTTTTAGCCATCCAAGGTGCAGCAATAATTTTCTTTCACAACTAACTGTAAAGTCTGTCCCTTAGTGTCATTGGTTGGGGTCTGGCAATGTCAAGCCCCTACTCATTCTCATTCTTTCTCTGTTTACATATCCTGGTGTGGTACATAGCAGGGGTGTATTGCTTCTTACAGCTCTGCCAGGTCCCTAAAGACTGATATTCTAACTCTGAATTCTGGAGGGTGGGGGTTACAAAGGAAAAACAACAGAAAGTTTTGGAACTAGGTTACTTTCTCATAGTTTGAAAAGGTCGTAAACTTTATAAAGAAATACAAAAGTGTGTCTCAGAAGATTGAGGAAGCACAAACATCAGCCTTTATTTTTAGGGTTTTTATCAAAATCAACACAATCCTGCAAAAAAAACACTTTCTGAGAATACAAAATTGTCTATCTCTTCATTGAACAACTGAAACACATTATTGAGTCTGTAGCTATTCTGAAATAGGACATACGTACCAGCAGTTAGGGTCTATCAATAGGTAAAAAACAGCTGGTAACAGCTGGATAGTCCAGAAAACAAGTTTTGGGTTCTCCCCAGTATGGGAGAAACATTGACAAAACAGGAGACAACCAGAGGTCACTAGAACAGCCAGGGACTAGAGCAGATGATGTAAGGCAAAAGGCTGAGTGAGCCGACTTTATTCAGACTAGAAAAGAGCAGTCTCCAGGCTGATCCAGTCATGGCTGAGCAGGCGAGGAGATAGAGAAGACGGAGCCAAACCCTTTGTAAAAGAGCACAGTAGAAGGGCAAAACGGTACAGCCACAAGTTGCAGTAAGGGAAATTCCGACTAGATATACGAAAAAAGAAAATTTACAATGAGAGTGGTTAGGAGCTTGAACAGGTTGCCCAGAGAAGCTGTGAAATTTCCATCACTGGAAACCTTAAAAACTAACCTGTATAAAACCCTGATCGATCTAACTATGAAATTACCTGGCTTTGAGCCAGGGGAGTAGATTAGGTGACCTCCAGGGTTCCCCTTCGGACCTAAACTGACTCCATGGCTCTAAATGCCAAGAGTCATAATGATACAGGGCAAGGCTATAGATCAATGTACAGTATTGACAAATGCATTCTTCTCTCTATTTTATATCTAAACTCATTACTGTATGTGTTAGATAGATGTGATTCATCATGATTTCATTATAGCTTCCTTTAAGGATAACGGTGTAACCCATGACAAATATATATTGCTGTGCAAAACGAAACCTATACACACTGTTATACACACACAGCCTTGCATTAAAAAACAGTTTAAGTTTTAACCTTGTGAAGCAGTAAGGAAAAAAAAAAAAGTATTTAATCTTTGAAAATCTTCTCACCTCTTTAGCATTTACCTGTTAATAATCCTTCCGGTTTGGCTGAAGTCTTCAATCAGGAGTCCAGGCTACAAGCCCTCTGTGTGTAACCTGCTCTACTGCAGAGCAACTTTGATAGATCAGTGGCTGTCAGGGTAAGGAACATAAGTGAAAAACTTACCAAAGAGGCCAAAGCATGAATGCAGAGAGTATGCAGAGCACCTGCAAAAGTCCCTGGTCCTGCCCAAGTTTGTGTGATTTATGCTACAGCTTCCTGAAGAGTGCCTTACATGCCTTATCTGTTGGATATTTTAAGGCAGCTGTCCATCAGCTTTTCCTGGTGAAGTAGGACTTTATATAAAGTATTTAAATGGTATCAGAAGGAGACAGTGAATAAAAATGGCTTTCTAAACTAGTGGCCAAAATACTCCCTTGAAAAAGAGAACTTGGCATCTGGTTGAATTCCCAGAAAATATTTATAAGTACTAAAATGTCAATAGAATTCGAAAACATCTTACAGTATTGCCTCTCTGGAGATGATTTAATTGATTTTTTTCTTAGAAGCCAAAACCTGAGTTTTAAAGCCTCTTCAGGCATACAAAGACTTGAGTCCATGCTTTTCGTATTCTGGATCAATGCTCTGAGACTTGCATCCTTGATTAGAAGAATGTTACTGTTATCACTTCCCATTCCTAGTAGTGTACATCAGTTCCTGAATTTTTTCCTGGAACCTCTGCACAAATCCAGCTATCACATAAGGCATCATGTATGCAACAGGTGCAAAAGCACATTAAAGATTCTCCTACAAAAACTGATTTTCCGTCCCAGCACAGTACCAAAAGCACTGCTTTTTTCTTCAGCTATTATCAGTTTCTTTCACTTTCTTGAATTCTGCCACATGTGGAAAGATAAATTATGTATTGATTTTTTCCCCTGTTTAATAGCCTCATGAACAAAGAGGCAGTGATGTTGAAGACAGCGCTTCTGGGAGAGAAGGGACATCACCAGCAGAGCATTTTGAATCATGGCTCTCATCTGGGTGTTTTTTCTTGAAGTTAACAGACTTATCACCACAAAAGCACACTTCCAGAAAGTGCATTCTGCTGATTGCTCCTCACATCGGAGCAAGGGATAGCCATATGCATCTATCAGTATAGTTTTTCTGCCAAGAGTATTGCACAACTAATGGTCCTTTTCTGCCTCTGTCCCTCTCCCTTTGCTCCTTCATATATTTTATGAGAGCATACCATCCTCAGTGTTGGTGCTTTGTGGCTGCTCCTGGTACCTCGTATCATTAATGTGCCCATTAAACTATTCTTCTAGTACAACTGCCCCAAGTAATGCATCACTGGGAATTTCAGCCTTAGGTGAGCAATCACTTTACAATAATTCACTGTGCTGTGCACAATTATGACTACAGTAGGTTATTGCTTTATTGAACACTTCAAATCCCTCAGCTATAAATGGCAGAATTTTCAGCATTCAGCAGTCCAACAATATTCCGTTTCTCTCCTCTTCAAGCATATTTTGTGATGGTGAGTTAATTTAGCCAAGTTAACAAATGCCATGAGGATAGTTCCATCAAGGTATTTTGTTATTCCTTATTTGTTTTCTTATTTGAAGTCTTCAGCCAGAATGGAGACCAACAATGCTGGAGGGTGTCTGAATAAAGACATATTGTTTATTAAGCCATGCTATCACAAAAGAGATACCACAGAGTTTTATGCTTTGCTTCAAAAACATACTAACATTGTCTGGAGAAGAGAAGGCCGAGGGAAAACCTTATCAATACTTACATCTAAAGGGTGGGTTGAAGGAGGATGGAGCTGGACTCTTTTCAGCGGTTGCCAGTGAGAGGACAAGGGGCAACGGGCACAAGTTGGAACATAAGAGGTTCCAGTCAAATATGAGAAAAAAATTTCTTCACGGTGAGAGTGACAGAGCCCTGGTACAGGCTGCCCAGGGAGGTTGTGGAGTCCCCTTCTTTGGAGATTTTCAAGACCCACCTGGGTGCAGTCCTGAGTAACGTGCTCTAACATGCTCTATGCAATCCTGCTTCAGCAGGGGAGTTGGACTAGATGATCTCTATGGTCCCTTCCAACTATAAAAAAAATTCAGTGAAATTTAGTGAAATTGTCAATCATGATTTGGTCCACAAACTAAATAATAACACCTATTCCAGTGGGACCACTCCATTTCTTATCAACATTTAAACACTAAAAATTTCTTTTGTGTTGAAACATAAAAAACTCCAAACATTTCAAAAGCACTATTTCAACTATCTGGGTTTCTGATCAGCAGCTAACAGCAAGCCAAAGACCTTAATATAACAAAACTTTACTAAAACCAACATAAATACTCCAGTTTTGAGAAAACAGCAGAGCACACCAGTATTTTAACTCAATGAAAACATTCTGTATGTGAAGTTTGGATAATTTTTTAGTGAATAGTGTGCCTGTTCATATTTAAAAAAAAATAGCATTTTTGTCCAAAATAAAAATCCTTCCTTCCAAAAATAACAAAAAAAGCCCTCCACCTTTCTAAAGGTGGAGGTAAAATGAGGTAAGCCCAAGTTTTTTTTCCACCTCTGTTTAGGGTTAGGTTTTTTTAGCTTTTTTCTAAACACTTCAAACATCTGAAATTTTCAAAATATTTCATTTGGCACATTTCCAATAAAAGTCACATAAAAATGGTCTGCAGCAAGATCCACAGTTTGAGTTGGGGAGGGCAAGCACTCACAGCTCCATTTTTATATTAAAGCTCAGTAGGTCCATTTTTAATGCATTCAGGAGGGCTGGGAGATATGTGGATTCTTTTCTCTCCCCTCTCTGAAGAGAACCATGCTTACATGTCTCCTTCCTCCAGATGAAGGCTCTAAGCAATGGATTTAATCTTTCCCATTCACCATATTTGATGGCTATTTAAAAGGTCACTGAAAAAGGGACCTCCAGCAGCACCTGGCTACTATGGTGCAGAGAGCATCACACCCGGAATGTCTCAGCCCAGGAGTTCCAGCCCCCTCTGGAGGTGCAGACACCAATCTGCCTGGGCAGAGGGCCAGACTGACAGTCTGTGTTTCATTCATAGGATACTGCTCCTATCTGCAGTCCACTGGCCTCTCCTTGACCTCCTGTTCCTGGCATGAAGTCCTATATTACTCTTGTTTTTATTATGAGTACACAAAATAAGTAGCCTGCTTAAGGTTGGAAAAAATCCTTTCAATCACCAATGTATTTTCCTAAGTTTTCATTCAGCTTTTATTTGTTTGTTTATTTTTCCATTTTTTATTCACTGCACTGGGTCCTAACCCCTGCTTCAGCAGCTGACTTGGGCAAAATAAAAGACTGACACTCACAATTCTAGCTATAGTCAACAAGGGAAGAGATTGCAGTCTCTTCTCACAGCTCAGCTCCTCAGCCTCATTCGTCTCTTACTGAAAGCTCAGACTGTCTCACAGAATTTATGACTCTACTGAAGAGTTTACAAACTGGGCAGCTGCCACCTGTTGAGCACACCTCAAGCAAGAGCATCTCATAACAAAGCTTCATATGTGTTACTGTAACCTCACTCTATTTGCTTCTTTCTTCAAAGAGATTGTTCGAGGATGATTTCCTTATCACTTACAAGAAACTTGTCTATAACTTGTTGGGAGATTATGCAAAAGGCATTGGCGGACTTTGAGTATGAGAAATATTCTGCCTGTCCTAAAAAAAAAAAAAATAGGCACATTGTGTCCTGAGTTAAACTAGAGCCTTAACTCTACCCTATAGACATAACAGAGCCAGCTACCTTTATGCACAAAACAACTTCAAATTGCTTTGATAGGAATTTGATATCTTAGGTCAGATATCTTATCTTTGGGAGCAAAGACTATTGGTGGCAAAGAAACAGTTTAAGTGTAAAGCCAAGACATAGAAGACGTAGAAGAAAACAATGTGACCAGTGGTGAAACACCACTGGTAGAACAAAAGAAGGGTAACACAGCTTCCTTTCACCTTCTGCCCCAAGACTGGCTTCTATGCTAGTTACCCACCCATGGTCCTTGGCTTTCTATGGAAGGTGAAGTAACTAGCATCTCTCTTCAAACATAAATGTTTAAGACATCTAATTTCTATGCAATTGTGAGCTGCCCCCTTGTCCCTGCTTTAATTTTGTGGATCTCTTCCAAATCAGATTGTAAACCAAATGACATATCCTCTTGTCCTTGTAGGGAATGCCAGCTAAGATCACCTATGGCATATTAAGATTCTCTCCCTGTCAGCAAAACAGGGACATCTCTGTTACAGAAAGAAAAGATGAACCAGGGTCCCCAAATGCAGATTTCACTCTAAACTGTGGCTCTGGAGTAACACGTGGGAAAGCATTTCTAGTCTGTAGCTGACACTGATTGAAAATTCAAGAGTCCCTGTTCTAATCTGCCCTTTTCTACCCTACATATCCATTCACTCCGCACATTTCTAAGGGTCAAAATTACAAGCAGATTTACATGTTGTGAAATGATCAAAGCACAGGGCTGGCTTTCATTTAATCAATATTATGTATATAAAAGTATTGCTGTACTGAACTCTTTATTTTATAACATGATGATTGCAAACTTGTGTCATGATGCTTTTTTTGTCTAGTTGCAAAAAAATGGCAAGGCTAAGTGTTATTAGTACATCAAAAATTAGAAAAGATTTGACTGTATCATCTTGCTCTTATACTTGAAGATACAAAGGAGATATTATTTTACCTGTACCAACAAATGTAACACTCTAAAGAACAATGTTCACTGATCATCTCAGAGCAATGTTCTGTACTATTTTTCAGGTTAAAAACTACTTTACTCCACAAATAGCCCTATTTGAGTGAACGGTAGGATATCATATGCAGTAAATAAAAGCAATATATCTAAGCTTCATAGAATTAACTATTTGGAAAACTAAACTGTAACTTTTAAGAAACCATCTGCATAAGTAATACTATTTTATTTTCTTGCACTCTATATAGAATCATTACTTTCTGTTAACCATGCAAAGAAATACAACAGGACAAACTCATATTGGTTAGGTTATACAAGTGTAGACCCTATCAAAATTCACGTGAACTACAGCTAAAAAGCTGAAAGCAAATTTATTCAAACTTTGTTCCTCTCGACTCCTGGAGATCCCATATGCAGTTCAGTAATTCAGCTTAAGCATCAGTGAAAACTAGTGGACATTTGTTACAATGCAGTTTAAAATTATGGCATTTCAAGGGATTTGCTACACTCATTGCCATATAAAAAAAAAAAAAAAAAAGTCATTTCACAGTTTCTTGTGGACCAGTTCCTTGTATGTTTCATGTGCAACATGATTCCAACCATCAGGGAACCACAGAGCGAGAAAGCATAACACCAACATAAAACACACAATCCTACAGCATTAAAGACTAGTTTACCTTCATTTCTGTTGAGGTATTTAATGGTGTCACCATCTTAGCTGTGTTTCTCTGCTCCCTGCCCCAACTCCTCAGCAATTTTTTTTTTTTTTTTAAATCTAAGAAAATGAAAACAGACTTAATGCAACATTAAGGCCAGATGTTTAAATATGCAGAGGTCAAAAAAATAAAAAGTTATGGTTCCCAGAGAAACATTAATTTTACCACACTGAACATGCTTCACATATAATTGTATGCATGTATTACTACTAGCAGCAATGTTACATAACATAAATCACTCAGCATAGGAAGTAATTATTACTATAGGAATCTTTATATTTTTTAATTTGCCTAACTTTTTATATCTATGCCATTTAGCTGTTGCTTAGAAGGATTTAAATTTTCTCATTTGCTTTATGTTATAATTTTACAATATACTGTGTCTTACTCCAATACACTTCACTATTGGGATCACTGAATATGGAGAACTCGATGTTTTGGGATGCTTTTATTAGAAAAGAAATTTCAGAAGATTTCACAAGTTCTCAGTGACAGGAAACTGGAAATGAGGAGTGAATTATCAATAAAAATTTGGGGCATTTATTTCTGTCCAAATTTATAGATACAGTTTCAGAAACTCTTCTAAAGAGTAAAAAAATTTCAGAATGTGTGTTCTAAATTCCAGTAATAAAAGCACCTCAAAGGTAAAAGTTTGGACATACCAGTAATTCAAATTTCCATTTAACATCAAGAGTCAGATACTTCAGTGTAAAAAGGGGATGCAAAATGCTACAAGTTCATGCAAAATAAGCAACTGTTCTTTTTAAGGAAGAATTACTATGCAGAATTTGCACCAAAAAGGCTCAGCTGCAACTAGTTGAGGCCAGCAAGGTCTCCTCAGCTGGACTGGTGCAGTGCTGCTCACTGTGGCTATGATGGAAGCCAGCTCTCTGCTTTTATCTTGTTCTTATTCCTCATAAGGGAAGCAGAGACAGACATAAAAAAACCCCAAACCTACCTTTTCTGCAGGCACACATTTTTTCCCTCCCTCTCCATAAACATTGTCTTGCTTCCCTTGCCCACTCATTCGAGACTGACATTTAGCCAAAGTAAATGTCTTGCTGCGTGAATGTTTATGCTGCTCACTTGCCTGCTTGTTATCCAGCAAGAATATCAATGTATTATGACCTGCAAATGCAAAATGGAATTGTAATTATACAAAATACTTCAGAGATTGCAAATGGAACTAAGCCTCATCCTGTTGGTTAGTTGTCCATTCCAGAGGCCAGCACAGATCCTTCCCCTTAGAGGCCATCTGTCTTGCATGGCTCTGTATTGTTCTTTTTCCCTGAAAAAATCCACCATGAATTTAAAATTTCAGACAATAACACTTACCTAAAGAACAGGGAACCAAACACATGCCCCTCCTTTTCCTCTCAAGTATGAGAAAAATCCCCTGATTCACAACGGTGACAAGCTGAGCAGTCATCTGGCAACTCCTCTGAAGTCCAAAGTAACGACTGTCTAAATCTAATTTCCTTCCTTACTCTAAAACTTCAGCCAAGCCTGCCAAGTCTTGCTAAGCTAGCAATTCCTTGAGGAATATTAGATTTTATCTACAGGATAAGCTAAAATTTTACTGTGTGTCTTTTCATTTCAGCAGTATCTTATATTTCTCTCAGGTCTGAGGTAGATTTTTTCTCTCACAATATTGGTGAAACTTTGATAAATAGTAAGAAAGGTATTCTGTTCTTTAAGTTTTGATTCTCTGATTTCTGAGCCACCTCATCATCTAGAAAGCAAATCATCTGCTCGCAGAGAGCACTGTTATGCATTCCCTTAGAGTTAATACTAATCCCGCTTCAGAGGATCAATCTTTCTAATTCCAAACCTAAAAACATGGAAGTATATCATGTATCCCTAAATTAAGGAAACATAAAAGAGTCAGAACTACAATGCAGACCTGCAGTACAAACAATACTGAAGTTAATGTTTTAATTAAAAATACAGTATTTTACTTTCTCCCAAAACTCAGGTTTTACCGCTTTTCCTGATAAATTCTGTTAGTCCATCTTCTCTTCCTTTATTTGGTGGTAGAGTCTCTGTCCCTGGAGACATCCAAAATCCACCTGGACACATTCCTGTGCAACCTGCTCTAGATGGACCTGCTCTGGCAGGGGCTTTGTACTAGATGATCTCCAAAGGTCCTTTCCAATTGCATACCATTCTGTGATTCTACCTGCTGAGAATCTTTGAATTAAAGAAATGCGAAATAAGCATCTTTCCAGAACCAGGCTGCATTGATTTAAGCTTAGCAGGGAGGGTTGTTTTTTTTTCCAAGAGTCCAGCATCGAAAGCTTCTTTAAAGGCCTGAAAAACTAAAGCTGGTATGACCTGTGATGATTGCGCATGGAAGCTTGATCCACATCTATTTTACAGCACATCTGTACTAGTGAAGTGCTATTAGTTTCAGTGGATTTACTCCTAGTGTGTGGCCATATAAACAAGAGAAAAAACCCTATAGGGATAGAGTGCTCCAGTTCAGGAAAAGGAGGCCTTGATCAGAGCTAAACACAACTCTGTCAATGAAGAAGGGAACACTAATATTTACACATTTTTTTCCCAGTAGTTCTGAAACATAAATCCAACAAAACCACCATTTATCAACAATTTACTGCAAAATAAAGTACGCGTTAAAAAGCTGTGTTTTAATTTAAATTATTAATGATTATAGATGAAACCAATATCTTAATTAAATCAGTCTGCGCATACTATTTGACTCAAGAGTTAAGAAGATATAATGCATCTGGCTGGGATGGAGTTAATTTTCTTCATAGCAGCACGTACATTGCTTTGTGTGTTTTGAATGTGTGAGCTTGTGACTAAAAACTATGACAGCTAATGCAAGTGTTTTCGCTATCTCTGAGCACTGCTTGCACACTACCAAGGTTTTGTAGCTGTTTTTTCCTTCCTTCTTTTTTTCTGCTCTGCCCTGCCTCCCAGGCAAGTAGGCTGGGGGTGAGAAAGAAGTTGGGAAGGGGCACAGCCACAACAGCTGACCCAAACTAACCAGAGGGATACTCCATACCATAGAACAATGCACAGCAATAAAAGCTCAGGGAAAGGAGGCAGAAGGGGGAACACTAGGGCTATAGCACTTGTCTTTCCCAGGAACATGCACGATGGAGCCCTGCTTTCCTGGAGGCAGCTAAATGTCTGCCTGCCAATGGGAATGAGTGAGTGAACTCCTTGTTTTGGTTTGCTTGTGCTTGCAGTTTTGCCTTCACCTATTAAACTGTCTTTATCTTCAGTTACCTCATTTTTGTCTTGATTCTCTCTCCCACCCTGCTGGGGCTAGTACCTGAGCGAGCAACTGGGTCAGGGTTTAGCTTCCAGACAGGGTCAACAGGGTCAACCTACCACATAAGAGAAATTAAACACAATAAATAGACTTAATTTCATATAGAGTCCAGGCAGACATATATGATTATAGATCCCAGCTTTTAGATCGGGAAGAGTCCTCTAGAGTGATCAAGTTGAGTGGAAATTAGCAGAGAACCTGTTGAGCCAAGCAAGAAGCAAAAAACAGACTCTCAAAGTCATTCATCAAATTCATCAAGTCTGGTACAGGCTTAAGGAGACAGTATCTGCTCCTAGGCAACTCCAACCACTAAGAAAATCAATTAGTAACAAACAGAAAATTAGAACAGAAAAAGGCAGAAACATTCAAAGCAGGGAGATAGGTTTCCCTGAACATTAACGTACTGATAAGAAAAAGGAGAAAGCTCAGAGGAAATAGTATAATAACAAAATGTAAAAAATACTCAATTAGAGAACTGATGAAAATCTCTTCACTTTGGGGTTGGCAGCAACCTTTTTTAGAGATAAAGTGTGGCTGCCACTGGAGGACCTTAGCATGGAAACTTTGTTCCATGGGCATCTAGTCAACTAATACACTAGCTACCTATAGTGTATTTATTACTTCTGCTGCCAAAGTTCTGCTTTCTAGTGCAAGGACACAACACTCTGGGACCAGAATCTTCCACTGCTGTTACAAAAAACCACCCCAAAATGCCAAAAGTTGAGCACTCAGCAACTTGCATTTATTGAGGTGATTATGCATAGCTGATGCATGTGGATCATTCAAGCACATCTTTATTAAGACCTAAGCTACAAGATGGATAGTACAGTGAGAGCAGAGACCCCACCTCACCGTGCTATGCAGAGAGAAACATTTATAATGACTTATTCTGCCCCAGTAATAAGGAAGTCATCAGGCTTCTGAACTTTATCATCTCAATATCTAAAGCAATAGGAGGTGGGAAAAGACGCCAGAAGGCATGTTGTGCCAGAGGAACAGGAAGAAAGAAGAGTCTTGAAAAACAAGCCCTGTTTTCTAGGAGTGGGAGATCTTAATGAATAAAAATGGAAAAAGCACTGGAGAGAAGTTTGCAATCCTCATATTGAAGTCTGGCTCTGATTCACTGCATTGCATATACAGAAGGAAGATAACACAAATGAGCATAGTTTTGAATGTCTAATTAAAAATTAATATTAGCTACCTAAGTGTGGCCCACTTCAGTGTCATTCTCCATGAGTTGTGCTACATCTAATTGTTCTAAAACAAATGAATCAAGATGTGCTCTTGAGTGTTCAGCACTTTCTCCAGTAATTAATTCAGGCCTTTCATCACCTGCATTTGAAAGAGGAAAATAAGGTAACAGTTGAGTTTGGGGATTTTTTTTTCCCCCTGTAGCTTGTCTTGCCATGCAGCTGAGTGTGATTGGGCCTGTGCATGTTCAGTCCACAAGCGGAACAGAACTGCTGAGCACCCACAAATACTGCTGAAATCAATAGGAACTGCAGGGACATTGTGATTCTGAGAAACAGCTCATCCTTCTTCAGGAGCCTAATATAGGTAGAAATGCTTATTCTGAAGCTGCTTAAGAAGATTTTGGCACTGGCGGGGCTTTTTCTGTTTTGTTTTATTTCCAGAGGTTAAAATCAGGCACACTGTGCCAGATGGGCCAAGTCCCATGGCAGGGTGAGAAGAAAAGAATAAAACCTCTGTCTCAAGAAGATGAGTAGAGCTCAGGTGCATCACTGAACCCATTTGTGCACACGGGCAATAGACCCACAACAAGAACTGAACACTGCAAATTAACAGGCCCAGCTGAGGTTTCCAATGAGAAAAATCCCTCCCTTACCTGTTTGCATGTGTCAGCCTAGCTGAGATGAGTGTGGAGAGTTTGGCATTCAAGGACAACTCAGTGAAGATATCCTATAAGAGCATTTTAAAGCTTGTCTTTATTCCATCTCCTGTTAAGTACAGCCATCAGAAGGACATGAGTAGTGCACAGTGGTCACAGCACAGAGGTCACAAGCACTTTCAAAATCAATAGGCCAGGCTGTGCAGGCTTTCCGACTTCATCATTACTACCAGAGGTTGAAACATCTCAGTATTAGCTAGATGAGTGCAAAAAAAGGCAATGTGATGATGGAGTTGTTTAAGGAAGGGTCATTGGTTTAGAGTACAAAAACTGTAGTTAGCGCTGCAAAACATGTGGCCCCATCAAAGAACGTGAAGGAGTCAAGAGGGAGATCTAAGATCTGGAGACATTACCTTTACCCTTTTCAGCAAGTTCTCCTGGGTTTACACTTCATCCCTTTCCCAGCACAGGACTTAACAGGACTTAACAACACAAATAGCTCGTATGTGGCTCAGGCAGTGGAAAGTGGCTGTAAAGCAAAACCGAAAAGTAATCATCAGCAGAGTCCTCGAGATACTCTTAGACAGAATATCTTCTTTTGAGCTTCTGGCAAGAAGCTCAAAAAGTTCCGAAGAGAAAGGCAAAAACAGGCTAGACAATTGAGACCATCATCTACAAAAAATGTTTAGTGAGGAAATAAAGAGTAGCTGAAATGTCACAAATACTCAATCTACCCTATGTGTATTGTGTACAATAGAAGGCAGGAAACAAAACATACTGTCTTTATATACTGCAAAACTTCTAAGAGGTGTCCAGGAAGCCTACAATACAAATACACATAAGAAGCACCATTTGAAGGACACAAAAAAATATCCTGCTCACACAAAAAGTTTCAGATTACTAATTCTGAAAAGAAAAGGGATTTTTTTTTCCTCAGTTTATTTTAAATTGGTATGTTCTGATGGCGGAAATGGTGATCTTACACACTGCAATGTATTGGGCTATATGCAGAGAATAGTGCATTTGAAATTTTTGCTGCTTGGAATTTTTAACACATTAGAGCTTGGACATTATCAACAATCTCTTTT
Source organism: Gallinago undulata (assembly GCA_026546715.1). Classification (NCBI taxonomy): domain Eukaryota; kingdom Metazoa; phylum Chordata; class Aves; order Charadriiformes; family Scolopacidae; genus Gallinago; species Gallinago undulata. The sequence continues at coordinate 80,004,195 of JAOTQQ010000012.1, read as the reverse complement.
TTTGTTTCTTAAGGCATCCATTTTCGTGTCATCTGTGCATTCTTGCTATTCCTCCAGAGCATCTCAGAAAAAAAATAAAGATGTCAATATAGAAGTGAGTACTGCATAATTTCTTAAATTAAAAACCCAGGTAGTTAAACCTAGTGGGTCATTACCACTTTTCTGTCAGTATCCTTGTCACACTGGTTCTTTGTTCCTGATTAATTTTAGTAATGTCCCCCATTTTCCTGCACAAAAAAATTATAGATATGATTCATACGCAGAACAAATGCATTTAGAAGTACACACCAGAGTATTCTGGAATAATGTGTTAAGATCTTATGTGAAACACCTCACCAGTTACTGTTTAATAATGAATATTTAAATTTTCCTTCATTTCATGAGTGAAGACAGCTTTTTCAGAGAAGTTGGTATTGGTCGCTTTTAGAGGAAAATAAGAGTGGATCCCTAAAAGACCCTACTGAGAAGACAACCTATGTCAGGGAGCAGCAAAAAAACAGCAGCTCCCCATGGGGCGGGGAGCCGGCAGAGCCCATCAGCCAGGGCCTATCCCACCACCCTAGCCAGGAGCAGGGCAGCTGAAAGGCGCTGGAAAATCCCCAGCCCTGGGGACCGGGACAGGCCAAGGATGGGCTGGGATGTGGGTCCAGCTCGGCAGGGCACACAGCTGGGAAAGGCAGGTCTGTAACAAGCTGGAGACCAGCCCTGCTGTGGCATTGCTGAGGCAGTGCTGGGCAGTGACAGTCAAGGCTGGTGGTACCCCCAGGGCCACCACAATTTACACACCACCATCAGCAAGACCTGTAAACAAGAGCATGTGACAGTTTTTTGTTTAAATCTTCCAAGTTTAACACTGACCTCATAAAATGTTACTCCCTGCAAGTATTTATCACTTAAGTGGCACTGAAAATAGTGTGCCACAAAAAAACCCAAACCACCAACAACAACAAAAAAACACCCCACAAAACTTAAAGAATTAATAAACTAAAAATTTTAAAAGTTAACTTAAATCTGTGAGAAAGTAACAAGATACTGAATTCTGCTCATGTTTTTCAATACGACGATGGCACAGTGTTGCATCCTCACTGCCAAGTGATAAACACATACCACTGAATTTGGCTTTTCCTTCCCAACTAGGAAGGAAAGCCCTGGGTATGATGCCTACACTGGCAATCTGTTAAAAAGACTGCTTCCTACCATGCACATCATTTAATATCTGCTTATTCCACTATTATGCCAAATGCATAAGTGGTTTTGCCTATTATTGGTTAGTGATTTCAAATAACAGAAAGATGGAAATTTATTTGTAAACTACATTAATTGGTAGAATCCACCTTATCTCCATCAGCAACACAGTTTTCTTTTTTAATCATTGCACTAAAATTGAACTACTCATCTTTAACAAAGCCAATGAGCTACTTAGTACTGCTGCTGTAGCCTCTTAGTCTACAGACTAAGAGAAAAGAAAAGGCCTTGAGAGCTTAGCAGCAACCAAACTCACCAGTGTTTTACCAACACTGTTTTCATCCCAAATCCAAAATATAGCACTATACCAGCTGCTAGTAAGAAAGTTAACTCTATCCAACTGAAACAGAATCACAGAATCACATGGGGTTGGAAGGGACCCCTGGAGATCATCTAGTCCAACCCCCTAAACCATGACGTTATCTAAATCCAATACGCTTGGGCAGGTCCGAGTAGCAACCAAGTTAAGGCAAGTTTTGCCCAGGTTATTGATATGAACGCTCCACTCACTGATAATATTTTCATAACAATAACAGAAAAATATTTCATGCTGTATAGTCCCATCAAACCAGTGAAATTCAGTAAGTGGTACAATAATCAGTTTAACTGTCTCCAAAAAAATCTAAGCCTGCTACCATTTTAAATGTTGGTCCTAAACACTCTAAGAAGCTTTCAGGGTGATCCTTGCTTCACAGAATCACAGGTTCTTGCTTCAATAAACCATATCCTGCAGTTCTGACAGTACATTTTTTATTACTTTCCTGTAAGTAGATAAAAACAAGTTAACCAGCTGAGTTATGAGAGAAGGGCAATAATGCTTGATTTTTTCATTCTTCTTCTAATAAAATAAAAATATAGTAATTCCATGTAAAAGTAGAAAAAAATGCCACACACATAAGATTATAATTGGCATCATCATACTTCTATGAAACAGTATCTTAATTGCAGAAGCTACTCAAGACTCCTGCTTACAATATTAAAAAAAAATAATAAAAGCTCCATTGCACTCAGTGGAGATGGGTACTCCATACTTGATAAAATACCCTCTTATTTAAACGGACATGAAACTATTTTGTTAAGGTTTGAACACCTGCCCTAGTAAAACATTAGCTTCTCAATTGTATCAAACTAATTTGACTTACAATAAGTGGGAGGAACAGTTTAATTAGCACCATTGAATAGACTCCACCCCTGACTAGATTTTCTTCTCAGCATCAGGCAGAACTCATTAAAACAGAGAACTCAACCTTTTACTAATAATTACCTTTGAATGACCAGCACTTGAGACAATTTTCTAATTGCAGAAGAGGAACTGCACAAACCTACCATTCAAATGCATCTATTAATTTAGTTTTATTTTCTGCTCAGCCTTCCAAAGCTAATTTTTTTAACACTGAGATTAGGAAATTGGAGAGCAAGCCTCTGGAGGGATGGAGCAGAAGGTTTCCTAAAAAACGGTAGTATTTGAGCCTTGAGGGGGAAGGAATATTCTAAATAATCACTTTTGTGAAATTGCATAAGAAAAAAGGACCCACAAACAAGCCCTGATACAGACAACGCACTTCAGCATTGTTTTTGCCTTCACACAGATGTCCTCTGAGATTGAAGAGTTACACGACAGTTGAAATTGACTGTTGATAAATGTAAAGTTGTGCATATGGAAAAAGAAAAGAGATTTGACATACAGAGTGACAGGCTCTGAGCTGACATTGAGATTGCCTCATGAAGAAAAGAGCAATGTACATGGACAGAAGCACAAAGGTAAGGTTTCTTGCTCTGCATTTATTAGCTAGAAGACATGTTCTCACCTCATTGTACACACATAACAATGTGCATACAAGAAACTGTATCCAGCCCCCATTTTAAGTTAAATGACTGAGAGGAAACTACTTAACACACAACGTAATTCATCATCTAAATGGCCAGCACAAGGTTCATACATCAATGTTTCCTCTAGATACCCTTAATCTGGATGGTATCTAGAGGAAAGGGCACTAGACCTACTACAATAGTCATATCAACCAAATATTTTCCATTACAGGAAGCAATGCTCACACCGAGTTTAAAATTTGCTTTGGCTATCCTTAAATCACAGCCAAAGATCAAGCTCAGGAATCTTAATGGAACAGAAAGAACCTTGGCAGCACCTCTGAGAGGATCCTCAGCATCATCCAAGATTCACCTCTAAGTCTAATGACTAATCTCAGTGTTGTCTTACATACAAGAATAATTTGCCTTGCTAAATCCAGCAAGTCTCTGCCCTATGGTCATCCTAATATGTAGATCTTCATAAAGACCATTTACTCTCACTACAGCTGCATCATAGATGGGAGCTTGCTATTAAGAAATGTATAAGCGCCTTCTAAAAAGTGAGTTTCTCTCTGCTAACTTACTTTGACAGCATCCTCACCTATAAATTTATTGACAATCAATTCTTGCTTCACTGCATAACTTCAAGTATTGTTTTCTTGATAATAGAAAGGAACAAGTTAATATGTAATGTTGTTCATTACCAAGTTCTGCAGAGTCCTGCAAATCTTTCAAGGGTTATTGCTTGTTTTAATGAACACGTCTAAATTAGGCTTCAGTACTGACAGCAGTGTTCAATACATTTAATAGCTACAGTAATATTGCTGTTTACAATATTACTGTTTAATCAACTACTTTCATGTAAGCATCAATAAGGAAGATGGGCAAGGGCATCACAGAAAACACTTAACACTTTGTGAAGAGTAACTGTGATGGCTGTGGATCCTGCAACAGGGAAAATATTGAACAGTAACAAGAAGTATGGAGACTGATGGAAGAGTCAGCTCCCAGGCTGGATGATACTATTTGAAATCATCAGACACAGTCTCACCAGAAACCTGCACAGGAATCCTGCCACTCAAGAAAGCATTGCCCAAAACCCATACAAATCATATCTTATATCTTAACTGTCCAAAAGCAGCACAATACTACAACAATCTCTAACAATATACTACCTAAATTTTACCAAAGAAATCTGCCCTAGACAATCAAGCTAGATTTATATCTTTCACTTCACCTCATTAATTCTAGTTTTTCTTCACCACATCTTTCATACAAACTCCAAGCAATCCATTAATAAAATAAGAATAATGATATTCATATCAAAACAAAATCTCAGATTTGCCTGGTAAAAATAACTACTAGACAGAAATCCTATGGCTTGATGGTATGTTCATTTAGTTTAGCACATATTTCCTTTAATTTTATGGCTGAATGGGCTGAAAGAGCCATTTAGACCAACACAACTGACATCAGAAGCAGACTTTTTCTCCTCAGATATAGGCTTGGAATCAGTTAAGCCAGGCCTAAGCTTTTGATATCCTTCTCAAAGAAGAGACTGAATTATGAATTCACGCCACAGAAAAGCACAGGAAGATTACTCTCTATTACTGAGGAGGGTAAGATTTGTTCTTAAAAGAAATACAAAGAAAATGCAATTTAAGAAAACCCTAACTATAAAAAAGGTAATGTGTTATGACAAAAGCACAGGAATTATACTGAGAAAAACAGACTTTTTATGGCTGCAATTCAATTATTATGAAGTATCATAAGGTGAGGCTTGAATACAAATGGAAAGAAACAAGATTAAAATCTAAATCATAAAAATTACAGTATTTTATGGTGTTTCACCGGACTTACATCTAGCAAAATAGCGCATTACATAGTTTCAGAAGAATAATTCATATGAAGATTTGCTCCACAAATTTAACCACAAAAATCCTTACGGTACACCCTAAATAAAAGTCTCTATTTTAAATTCAAGATTATCTGTAGCACCCAAGTGATTAAAAAGAATATGATTCTAAATTGTTAAAGAAAGAAATCTGCGTAGGATTAATACAAGAAACATATTTCAAAAGCTCAAATCCTTCATCAATGAGTCAGTGCATTGCAATCCCTCAGCATAGCATGCACAGGAGCAATATTCCATAAAAGCAGAAATATTATTAAATGGATATTACTACTAGGGAAAAAAAAATGGGTTTTTTTCTGTAAATTTTTCTCCCCTTCCCTCCTACAAAAGAGTAAAAACACAAATTAAAACATGTTTTCAATAAATTGAAGTCCCAGATGCATCTAAAAAAATTATGATATGAATCGTCCAATATGTATAGGCCCAAAGGATTTCTTAGCTCAGAGGAAGCTCAGAAAAAATCTTCCATTCTATTAATCTCTTGCAGGGCAAAGAACACTAAATGCCTGAGAGGTAATCAAGACAATTTATTTAGGCACCACCTTCTGACAATCGTAAAGAACATTTTTACTCAAGACACAGAAGTATCTGTTAAGGAATAGAGTTTCCAAATCCTATTCCTCCTTTTTTTTTAAAAAAAAAAAAAAAACAAAACACCAAACTCTTCACCTCTCCTAGGAGCTTTCCCCACACTACCTGATATAGAGGGTAGTTCTCCACTTCAGTGGGCTGTGGATCAGGGTCTTAATCCCATGACCACCTAATGTAAATATTCATGATTAAAACCATGCAAAAATACTAAGCCTAATTTTCCTCTTCCTAATTCCTTCTTCTCTTTATAATCACACCAGTATTGTAAATCAGACCAGCAGACAGAAGGTCTCCCTGCCTGCTGCTCCAAGGAAGCAGGGGAGCAGCTGCCTGGGTAGATGTAAGAGGTCTGCAGATGTCAGAACATGCTTAGCCATTGGTTTCTTTAGTTTGGTGGAGATGGACTTCTGCAAGAAGATGCCTACATGTCTTCCAGTGGAACTGGTGCCAAAACCTCCATCCTAGCAGCAGCTCTCCGCATTAAATGTTTTAAGTCCTTGTGGACCACTTGCGTCTACTTGGATGTATGGAAAAACTGCTGAAAAGGAGTTAACACTAGACCACTCACTACCATCCTCATCTCATGTATTGCAAGACTTATGCTTGATTGATGTGCACAGTGACTGCTGTACTTTGCTGTGAGAAGAACCTGCCAGGAATTCAGAAACTGAGGCCAATCTTTGGAAATCCTGTTACATGTTGGTGAATCCGTAGAGGTTGAGATGTCGAATGAAACTCATGTTTCAGTTGCAAAAGTGCACAGAGGTCCTGCCATGCCCAGCACTTCCTGTTTGAAGAGGTCTTCGTTGATGGCAATGCATTTTCCGCTCTCGCTCCACCAAATGGACATAGACACTTTCCACCATATTCCAAAGCTTTTTTGGAAATGGGATGGATGAGAATTTGGTGGTTTCACACACACTCTCTGTTAGAAACAGGATGGACTCGTTTGGTCTCATGCTCATTGGACATCCTTTTTTTCCTTTATCAGTTCTACAGCTGCATCCTAGGGTGGTCTTTTCTCGTGCCCTGGAGGGCCAGAAGAATTTGTGTCTGCTGACTCATTGTCATATAAATGCAAAGAGCAGCTGCAAGTCTGTAGGAAAAAGGTTATGCTAGGCACAGGAGAATGTTGTCCAAAGCACAAGGAAAGTGTTGGATATAAAGAGGAGGGGAAATTATCAGCTTTATTGAGTGGCATAAATGTGCAGAAGAAAAGAGCAGGAAAAAAACCTTTTCTAAAAAATCAGACAGAAAGGAGGAAGGAAAACTATTTGTCAGAGATATAACAGGATCAGCATCAGCTTACACCTTTTCTCTTTGGTCATGCAATGCAGAAACATCATCTCCAACACAGAGAATCATTTTCCTGACATCTCCTGCTCTAAAGCAGCAAAAGTGCCACTTCCCAGCAGGAAATTAGGGCAAACCTGTTTTCTTCTAACACCTTTCCATTATGGACAGGGACAACAAGGCAGTGCTCACATGGAACTAGCTCCATTTCCAACCATTATATGCTCCTCATTGAAGAAACGACCACAAGCCATTCACTTCTCAAACCAGTGCTGAAGGGAGCAACTGCATCCTTAGTTGTCTTAGTCACAAGACAGTCTGCTCTTGGCTGTGATTCAAAGAACAGTCCAGTTGGAAAGTCTAGGTTTCAAAGACAATTTCTCCAAATCATCCATATCCATCAAATGTTTTTTCAAATGAGAAAATGCTGCACAAACATTGGCTGTTTCATATCTTAAACAGTTTAATCATTAACACTAGAGCTATATTATCAAAATTTGATAATTAAGACCAAGTGGTGATATTTATACCAGCTAAGTAACAGCTATAAAATGTACAACTTCTGGCACAGATTACACATGTAATACAAGTGAAAACAGTTTATTAAACAGCTGAACAACTGGGAGAGTTGGGCGGAGTGTGTGTGTTGCACAAGCAGAATTAGAATATGCAACTGGAAAAGCAACAAAACCAGTGCTAAACTCTCAAGCCAGGGCAACAGTTGAAATACTGACATCATAGTAATGTCATCTGTTAACCATTCTAGTATCAAAAAAACCCCATTCAATTATTGCCCAAGAAGCAATAATTGCTTAAGAGAATTAAGCAATGTGCTTAAGAGAATTCAAAACACTAATAAACTATCCAACTTAATGAGATATTCAGGAAGCAAGGGTCAAATTTATGTCTTCTTGGGAGCAGCAATCAGGCTCATGGCAGGATGTAAAAACATAGCCAAAAGCAATACTTCATGAAGGCATTTCCATGCAGACCTGCTTTCATCTAGAGAGCAGTGCCATTCACTGGCCCCACTGCCTGTGGCAAAAAACAGTAAGGAAAGAAACACCACCAACATTAAAGAAGAATTTAAAAAAAAAAAAAAAAAAACAACAAAAAATCCCACTTAACAGTGCAAAACTAAGCCAGCTGGTAAGGAAATATGTAGAAGCACTGTCCTGAAAACTGATTAAGACAGCAACTTCCACCATATGCTGAAAAGCTATCTAGTATCTTCAACAGCATGCATACAGTGGTTGCTGCAGATAGGACTTTTCAATAGTAAGGTACCACTAGGTCAGGTGTGGCATTACAAAAAAAAAGGGTGGAGGGAGGAGGATGAAGCAGTGCCATCATATCAAATATTTCTGTCTCACTGAGTTTGTGAAGACGATATATACATCACATTTCACTATGACATCTGAAAGGGTGAAGGAATGACTGAGGAATGAGGAAATTTAAAAAGGACAAAGAACACAAGGGTTAAATTTTTGAACAAAAACTGAACTTGTTAATGCTTTTGTAGAAAACAAAGTCTTTTTTTAACGATAGCAACAATGAAGTCCATTAAATCAATGGAAGGGCAGCAAGTACAGAGTTTACAGAATTCAATCTAAAAAACAAAACATAGAGGAAATTACTCAGCTTTCCCTGGAAAATGTTCACCATTTAATACCATGTTATGTACAAAAGACGTCACTGAAACTTTGATCCAGTATTTATATTCTGTAGCTTTGCATTTGTGGAGATCTTTAAGAACTTTATTTTGCAACTTCTAAAATACTACTTTCTAGTGTTTTAATTAAACATGAGCCATGTAACAGAACTAATCCCACTTTTCTAAAACAGTGCACGTCAATATGCTGTATACATCATTCATTTCAGTCAAAGAGAAAGTTGAGCAGTTGAAATGTGAAGTAAAAATTCACTTGAGATAAAAACTGGAATTGGTAGAGTTACATTTTAGTCACAGTGCTGCACTTCTGTAGTGTGATCTTTTGCTAAAAATACTAGTACTCCAACTATTTTCAAAAATATGTGCTTCATTTCACTTTTAAATTTACGGGTGTTTACTCTTGCAATTCAGAAATAAAGAACAAGGAATTACACAGGAATACTCAGAATAAATTTGAGATAATTTCTTGGTAGAAACATGTAGCTGCTGAATACAATCAGCAGCTTCTAAGAATGGTAAGTGCCTCCACATTTCAGGTCTAACTCACAGGCAGCAGCATATTAAGGATCTGAAATTTGAGGTACAACTGCAGTGTGTTAATCTAGGATGAAATTCTTAATCACCTGTTTTAAAAATTAGTTCTCACACAGTTCCAAATTAAGTATGACATCTTTTTTTTTTTTTTTTACCTCCTAAAATACAACTGCTACTGAAGCTTAAGTGATTACAGTGTTCAATGTGCTCTGCAGTTGCTCGCTTAAAGACTTAATCACTGTGTGCACATATACAAACTGTTTTGAGACTAAAAATCCTGGAGCTAAATGCTGAACCATTCCAATACCTCTTGATAAGTAAAATACAGACAACCTACAGCAGAAGTCTGACATTTGGGTAGCCAGTAAAATTCATTCCTTTACTGAAACTACAATCAAAAAGATTGCATTTTCTAACTGAATGGCCCTCTTGTCATTATACAAGTAGTATAAGTACTTCTAGAAAAGTAAGAATTTGTTCAGGAAGAAATGAAACCACAGTATATGAATGAAAAAAAAAATGAAAATAGCAAAAGGATTTCACATTATTCTATGTACATTTCAAATTTTTAGTCTGCCATGCTAAAAGACAAATGTGCAAATGAAGGCACAGAGGGATGAGGGTTTAGGTCTGATTAAAAGACCATTCAGAATAAACTGAACTTTAAAAATGTGTGGGAAACAGCATAAATTTTAAAAAGAGATATATGACTATTTTAGTCACAAAATTCCATTTATCGTGCTACCTGAAGAACCAAAAGCATAGCATTTGTTGCAGATGAATTATTTTAAAAAGCTGTAAATTAGAGCAGTAAGAAATAATCTCTACCCCAAATACAGAAGAGTTGCAAGGAGCTATTTCAGTTAGGACAGAACAGAACTACATTTGGTTTACATGAAAGACACGTCATATGACAGCTAATGAAATGAAAGAAGAACTGTAGCCATGGATGTTTACTTTGTGTCTACATTGAAATATACAAAATTGATTAATAACTATTCTATTTAGCTTTTGAAACTGCAATTTTACTACTGCTATGATCTCTTTTCAAAACCTAAGTGGAATGCAAAACTTAATAATGCTCTTCTGATCAAGTTACATTTCAATTACATGTGCATAATGGTTCTATCATGCAAGTTAGACCCATTCATAGATGACAGAGGTATAGAATAAATTCTACTTAAATACAAATTTCAGACAATTATTTCTGCGTGTTATGAATTCCCTCTAAAAATAGCTTTTCTTGCTATTAAAACTTGAGAATAGAGGGACAACTATGTAGCTAAACAAGAGTAGATACAAGAAACCAAGGCGGGTTCCTGTCAAGAAGACAAGTAACCACGTCACAGATGATATCCTGATATGGGATAAATCTTTAATTAACTCTGCAGACTTAGGTGCAATGTTAAGTGCTGCAAAATAAGAATTTCCCCATCACAGAAACAAATCCAAAAGATCTTGCTGATTAAAGAGCTAGTGAAAAGATAGTTGTAAAACATGGTAGATCCTTACACTGTCAATAGCACACTTCTGCTGAAACAACATGGTGTTAAGCATTTAAGTCTTACACAGCAATGAAGAAATTTTCACTGGGGCACCAAGATTAGAATAGAATCATAGAATCATTTGGGTTGGAAGGGACCTTAAAGATCATCGAGTTCCAACCCCCCTGCCATGGGCA
>JAOTQQ010000012.1:79966156-79993355 GCA_026546715.1 Gallinago undulata | reverse complement strand
TGCCTCACCACCCTCACTGTAAAGAATTTCTTTCTAATATCTAATCTAAATCTCCCCTCTTCCAATTTAAAACCGTTACCCCTTGTCCTGTCAACTAGGTCTGGTGTTTCCAGCCACTGAACTCAAAAAATGTACAGAGTGAGTTCCTGAACACTAGGAAGACCTAGACTTGAAGAGAAAATTGACACCAGTATTTCTGTTGCTTTGACTTATTTATCAAGGAAGAAAAGCAATCCTCTCTACTCACTTGCATACTTAGCATCATAAGAATCTTCTTGTATGAAAACACAAACTAGCAGAGCCTGGAAATGGATGAAAGATTAAGCCTTTCTATACATCATGAAGGAGCAGCCACAAGAGGAGTGGGCCAGGTGGCAGCTCAGCAGAAGCAGCAGCTGCTCCAGGAAGGGCAGGGAAGCTAGGATGTCATCCTCCAGCAGAGCACAGATCAGAACAGACCTGTGGCAGACTTCTCTGTGGCCACCCCAGCTACCCAGGCTGATGGGTACTGCTTCTTTCAGACATCCAGCGCAGAAACCTGGTCCCTCAAGACGCTTCTCTGGAACAGATTCAAGCTGAGGACTTCAACAAACACTACTAATGTAAAAATATGTTAGGCTATTCTCTGAGAATCCAGTCTAGCAGGAGGACTTCTGGTAACACTTTCACTGCACACACCCTTGTAGCAAGGCACATCAGACATTGCAGTCCCTTGGTTTGAACCTGATGCCTAGGCAGGAGTAAAATTGGTTGCATCAATATTGACAGCAATTACATCCAATAGATCTGGAAGGTTTCCAAGCCTGTACGGTGTAAAAGGTGTAAGACAAGCTACTGCAAGCAGCCATATCTTTTCATTTTTCCTCATAGGATAGCTGGGAATCTCCATTGGCTGCAACTGCCCACAGAGCCTACCAGATGAGGCAGTTTCAAGGGATGGGCTCTGCTCATTATTTTGACTTCATTTAAATAAACAAGCTGCTAGGGAGGTCAAGATTATGCTCCCAATGCCTTTGCAATGTAGAGTTCAGGCACTATTTTAAAGGCTGTTTACATGGGGGCTACATGGGGAACTAAGTACAGTGAAAATGCAAAATGAGGCAGGATTTTTTTCCAGATAGATATATTGCAAACTCAAAGTACACCTTCACTCTCAGATAAACCTGACAGGATTTTTTCCTAATGTATGCTTGAATAAATTCATGTACTCATCACAACGGACTGAAGGTGTTTTCTTTAGAGGAATACTTCACTAAACTGCACTTTAACAGAAACACAATGCATGAATTACTGTGGAAATTCTTGCCAAAACATTTTAGCATTACTTGTGAAAGGCCTGGAAACAAGAAGAAACAACGAACTCATACCAATTCATAACGTTTGAATTACACTGCAGAATTCCTTGTCTATCAGAGCATTGCTGCATGACTGAATAAAGTTAGACACCACAAAGACAGCAATGACAATGCACTATTCTCTTTTCATCACTTCATTTATTTCATTTCAGTGTTGAAAGTCAAACAAACGAGAGTACTAATCAAGCAAATGACAGTGCTAATCTACCTCTTCATCTGAGTTTTGAACAGAATATGCATCCTTAATGATTCCAGGCTCTCAACTTGATTATTACTCAAAAAGAATGTGAGAGATAGTATATTAATTGTGATCTGGAACTGTCCATGTACACTAAATAAGTGTCTCTTTTATAATTTGCTCTTAATTAGCTTACAGATAAAGCAGAGTGCATCATGCAGCAAAACCTCTAACTTTAAAAAAGTTTTCAGTCATTTACTAGCATTGCATCCTATTAATAATTAAGCCTGCACAGCATTACTGGGGTGCAGTAAGGCTTTTATAACTCAGCTTCATCAGAGTGTTTAGAAACCAGCGCAAGCACTGTTTAGCAGACATGCAACTAATCTTTTGTATGTAGCTCTAATTGGGAGCTATCAGACAACTCTGGACCAAAACTTGGGACACCTGGGCTCATCTCCTGACCTTTGACAACACACTTTATGTTTATGTAGATAAATACTTGGCTGCTTCTGAGAGCTAAGATTAGAAGACAACAGGATATACAGTAAGAAGGTTGCTACACTTAGCTAGCAGAAACACTCCTTTTCACTTCACTATAAAATTTATGCAACTTTAAAGAGTCTATTTGCATCTTGTGTCTGCTTCAGTCTCTTGCAATTTCCACTCTCCCCACTCTTGCATGCAACTCTAATGCTGTGTCATACAGGTTTTCTGCACCCTCTCTCATCCCATATGAAGCCTCACTTTTTCCATGCACCAAGATGGAAAGATTCCTCTCTCAGGAGTCACCCACTGAAGTAGACTTCTGCCTGCAGGATGCTTGCCCCCCCACCAGTTACAGGACTTAGAAAGGTCTGTACCAAAAGAGACTCAGGACTGCAGGAGACAGAAGGACAGTCATGTGGTTAAGGCAGCTCAGTGCCTTCCTGGAAGACCTGACTGATTTGATCTTGACGTCCTCAGTGCTGGAGCCCTCAGTCTTTGGCAAACAATTTCTCACAGATGATCACTGAACATTCTGTGTCCATCTGCTGAGACTCCAGACTTGCAGGAATGCTGATCATGCAAAAAGGCACATCTGAAGACACTGGGAAGTCCATTTTCATAATAAAAGAAATTCAATAATTCCAAGTACTCTGGGCATTTAAAAGCATACAAAATAAGAGAAGATGACAATTTCAGCTTTAAATCTCTCTGCACTTTGTTTTCTTCTCTGTAAAATAAAGGCGAATTATTTCCTCTTTTAGCACATTATTTTCACAGCATCTCTGTGATACCTGTGAAAATCTCATACTACAGCAGGAAACTTTGGTTTAGAAATTGTCTTTTCAGGAGAATTTAAATCATCCATCAAACAAGGCATCAGGTGAGGTACGGAGGGGGTGTTACACTTTGTTTTTTTAATTCTGTATCTGTATCAAATGTATCTATCAGCGCAGAAAATGCACTCCTGTTTGCTGAACACTTTAAGGTTTGTACTTAAACACAACCTTAATGCTGAACACTGCCTTAATACATTTCTGGGTACTTACACTGCCTCTCTGACGTCTCAGAGTTCAGCAAGCTTTATATCAAAGGGGAAAAAATATATATAAAAGAAATGAGAAATATTTTTTGAATATTAAAAACTACTGAGTTCAGTTTCAAGTTAACTTGAACTTTCACAGTGATTCACATTTTGTGCTTCAGCTCATCCTTTCTCAGTTAAAACTTAGATATTTGTCAATAAAGATTTAGAGATCAGCAGTTCATTTACCATGTTTGAGTCACTCATTTCTAAATCATGTGCCCCTTCCAGTTACTTAGGACACAGCAGAGTCGGAGGAACTGATTAAAGACCATGGTTTCTGTTGCCAGTGACAACTATGATAAAAGCGTTTTTCACTTAAAAGGAGGAAGGATTGGATCCAGTGTCATGAAAATAACGTGCTGAAATACAGCAAAGTTTTTCAATCTTAAAATGGCAGTATTTTCCAACAAGACAGATGCACTTGCTCTGTCAAAACTGAGGCTATGAAAAGCTTGGCCTGCTAAACACAAACACTGCAAATTAAGTAAGAGAAGACAAACAGCAAAATACCTGTTTCAACTGAAAAATGTTAAATATTCCAGTAGCAAAGAACCAGAAACCATATTCAGTTTGTTTATAGCTTTCTAAAGAAATGTTATCTTCATGTTCAGATTAAGCACAAAAACTTGTCACAGAAAGACACGGTAGGGATCAAGGAATAAATGGGTAAAGGGAAACAGAAGGGAATGCTGCAAGGCTAGGTATTCCTAGAATCACATGGGCACAGCAATCTGAATCTGCTTGCTTGCTGTAGAAAATTCAGTGCTCAGCTGCAAACAACTCTTCCTTCTTATTTGAACAACTAAAAATTTTAAGATCTAGCTCTTACTTATTCCCCTGTGTTTTTCTTTTTGGTTTGTTTGTTTGTTGGGTTTGGGTTTTTTTTTGTTTGTGGTAGTTTTGGTTTGTTTTTTGTTAAGTCAGTCACACTTTAAACAGCTGCAAAGCACATCTTAAAGAATATGAACCTTTCATCCACTTTGGCAACTCCAACTACAATGACTGGAACACTTAAGAGGAAAAATCAAAGAATCGCATCTCAGTCTCCAGGAGAGTCTCCAGGATAAAATGAAACCCTAGAAGATTAGGAGCATTCACACAACCAGTTCAAAGAAATCTCTCAAGGTATTTGTAAATAAATGTCCTGAATAAAAATGCTTTATTTTGTTTGTTATTTTTGTGGTTCCCCTTCCCCCCCCCCCCCCAAAAAAAAAAATGTACCAGGAGAGAATAAAATACATTCATCCAAGGAAGTGCAGATCTCAGGCATATTTTTATTTTATTATTCCTAAAAGACATTTTCTAGCCTACATCCTCAGTTTCCTATACTTAGAAAAGCTGCTCATAGCTTCACTAAAGTTCCTGTCTGCATAAGTAAACGTGTAAAGTTTCCTAAACACTTCCTAAACACTAGGAAAGTTACGTGGCAAGAACAACTATAGAATGCAGCTCAAAGCCATCCACTTAAAAATTACAGATTTTTAAAAGAGCCTCATGACATTTTGGTAATCATCTTATGATCATAGACTATTTAAAGGAGGCAGCACCAAACCTACAGTAAGAAAGGTGTACTCATATGGAAGCTTTTCTTTGTGTTTGGTTATTTGGGGGTTTTTCCCCCCCAAAAAAAACTATTTCAGGTCCTGCAAATGGTTAGGAAAATGCATAATCTGATAGTTGCTCTTTGTCACAATGTTCTATTACTATATGGACACTACTGTATGGCCCTGGCTCAGTAACACACTGTGAAAAAAACAAATGCTCATTTATCATGGTTTTTAGGAATTTCTTTTTGGTGAAAAGGCTTTTTTGTTTGTTTCTTAAATAACATATGGCAATGTTGGATGACTTAGTCATTGGTTCAATTATACTTTTCCAGTTTTCTTTTTTTCATCTACCCATAAAGCATTAGTTATCCATCTTCATGCTCAGGAATTAAAACTATGTTTACTATACTGGTGAAAGTTTTGAAAATACTCAAATATATATATATGCCAGTAAATGTCCAGGGGTGAATACTGACTAAGATTACACTGTAAATGCAATTGCCATTTCCTTACCAAGTATAATTATCTATGCCTTCCTTCCTCTCCCCTCCAAGTTATAAGTGAAGGAAACAAAGCACCCAGACCCAAAGAAGCTGGAAAGGAAGAGGAGCACCCCAAAGTTCCCCTGCGTTTCAGTCCAGACAGCTGCTTTTAATGGTGTATTTAGACAAGTAACCTAGTTAATTGAGAAATATGAAAACCTTATCTTTTGGCAAGACTGAACTATATTTATAGTCAGTAGACTTTGCTACTTTGCTAGTAAAGCCAGTACAGATTAGATCTAAATATGTCTTTCTATACCAGTCACTCTTATCTTTATCTTGCAGTCTCCAGGTGATTATTACACTTTATTCAGATGCCAAACCACCTCTTAAAAGTTGGACTGAGCAGCCCGGTAGAAAAGATTTAGGCTTGTCCTGGATCTCCTTTTTGCAAAGGAAGTCTCTGGGAATTCCTGCAGCCTCAAAGGAGTTTTGTCAGCTTTTAAACCCTTTATATGCAAAACTAGCAAGGAGAAAGGAGAAGGGAAAATTTTTCTCCCATGTAGTTTGATTAATACATCTCAAACCAAGCTTCCATCCCAGGAATAATTCATAAATTAACCAAAATGTAACAGTTTTGACCTAAGAAGAAATAGAGAGAGAGTCATAGGAAATAGAGAGTCATAGGAAAAGTAAAACTGCAGCTAGAAACTGTAGCTGGAATTCAGACCTCAAGGTGGAAGTGAGACGTCCAAAGAAAATTCCTACAGAATGAATTGTTCCTTCTCTAAATAGTCAGTTCAGTAAGCAAATAGAAATGAAACATAACACTCTATATCTTTTCCCCATTTGAAGTTTCTTCAGAATTTTGATGTTGGCTTTGGAGAGAAAGAGGTTCCTCCTAAACTCATTTTCCTTCCTGAAACTATATGATATTTCTGCATTTCCTAGTCAACAAAAAGGTCTTTCTGGTAATATGAAAACCACTAGTAGCAACAAGAAAACGTATCACGTTCATGTGGGTGCTTTTTGCTTAAGGTTTTTGAATCTAATGAGATCTTAATCTTAGAGTAACAAGAACCCAATGGTTTTCCTTTTTGAGAAGTTGAGGTTTCAGCCAGTGATCAATAAATCCATGCCATTTCCAAACTCTCCATAGAAAAATGAATCATCAGTCCTTTGAGTCAGTCAAGCCTTTTAAATACCATATGGATTGTTTTCTCTCCTGGAATAGCACAAAAAAACCTCTTCTTATTTCTAGAAGTTCTTCAATTACAGATAAATCTATCTGTAACCATCCCCTTCCAACTTAGAAGGGGAATCATCCCCTTCTAACTTGTTTCCTGTCAACAGAATCTCTGGATTTTCAAAAACATGGCATTGCAGATAAATGTAAACAGAAATGCAGAAAGTGAGTATATAATAAAGAGGATTATGTCCTGCATGTTTTGAATAAATTCTTTTCATCAAAATAAATCTGATGCTTTCCTCTGGAGAATTAATACTCCAGGAAAGGTCAAAATGCACTATTATGTTGTAATAAATATAAAGACATTTTCTCAGTCCTTTGAGAAAATAAAGTTTACATATCGTAAAAGTATGTTTATTGTTCTAATTAAAAAAAAAAACCACAAAACTAATTCCAAATTCCTTTGACATGATTTCCAAATATAAGATAGATACATATATATCTCCACTTTCTACTCATACCTCAAGATAAAGAGCTAATTATGTAGCTGAAAAAAACTTTGACCTATAACTGTTGTCATCTGCTTACATGAATGCACAAGAGGAAATTTCAAAAGAAAAAGGTATAAAAGGAAATTTCTAGTGGATTTTCCATTACACAAGAAACCAATAATCAAGCACAAAATAAATTGTTTGGCTGTAACACATATGTCTATGTCCAGCCCTATCTTTACAGTGAAGCAGAAAACTAGGGAACTCATTCCTATTTTCTACTCATTCTAACCATGTCCTAGAGTTCTCCTTAGTTCTCTCAGATACACACAGATTTTCTTTTACAGTGTATGGGCTCAGGAAAATTGGCCATATCTGCCTTAATACATGGGTTAGTATTCCACCTTCAGAATAGAGTCTTATTTATCTCCTCATAGCTGGAAGCTAAGACTAATGCTGCAATCAAAGATATCCAGATACAAACTAGATCTTTTTGTTTGCTTTTTTCAACTAGAAAAAAATTGAAGCAGCTCATAAAGTAAATCTTACAGGGTTTTACACAGACCTTGATCTTCTCTTTCTCCCATATTTTATATCAGCATATTAATAAGTGCCCTGGATTGCTCATCAGTGTAATAGTCTCTTCAAATAGCTCAAAAGTCTCTTGAGATAACTCAAAAGCAAAGGAAGCATTTTACTGAATAAACTAACAACATCCAAGATCTCCACTTTACTGGTACCATTGTGCCACAGTAAGATTCACATCAAACATATCATGTTTTCTGCTCTCTTGCTGCATAAAGTATGACTTCTTTCTAATATTTGCAAACAAGACAACAATTAGAGCAGAATACTATTTGAGCTGTGAGAATATTTATCTGTGCATCAATTTTTTAAAAAATTCAACAAGATTGAGTTAGAGCTCAACAATAACAACTTACTGGTCTCGATGAAGTAACACTACAGCTTTCTGAAAGTAAACCAACAGTCATGCAGAATCACCATACATGCCAACTAGTATTAGTCTGGTCATGTTTGTCCCATTATAACTGACGCTCTATAAAGGATGCTTAGCTAAAGGTTTCAGCTTAATGACTGCACACATAACCTTGCAAATCTATCACACAACATAAAACAAAATGGCTAACTTCTTCAGCCTGCAAACATATTGGGGTGTGAGGACAGTGCAAAATTTGAATAGCCATGATCTTCTGAACACAGACTTTAATGCTTACTTTGTATTCCACCACTGATTTTAAAGCACCAGCAGTGCTATTCAGTGCTATTAAATTTATGGCTAATAATTCAGCACAAAAAACTACCACATCCAATAGCAGAATAGGCAACTGGGTGCACTTAAAACTTTACAGAATGTGAAATTCAGTTCAGACTCCCCTAATTTCATAAAACACCTCTGTGTTTATTCCCAAGGGAAAAGGGCATTGCACATGCCAAAAGCCTAAACTGACTTTGAGAATGCACCTACTGTTCCCCACACCATTACAAAAGCCTACAGTTTTTCCTCACACAATGTTGCTATGGCTTGTAAACACAAATAGCCATGACAAGTTGAAACAAATAAGCAAAAAGCTCATAATATAAAGCTATTTAACTACGACTAACAATGGTAGTAGTTCCATTACTTAGGTTTAATAATTCACTTCAAGGTTTGAATTGTAATTTAGTTTTAATTGACACAAGCTTTAGCTTGGAAAAATGCTACTGAAATAAATAAGTTAAAGCTTTGTTTATTTTACTGTATTTATTTATATAAAGTACTTTCACCATCTCAGGGCTGTTGGTGGATTTCAATGGCTGAGACAACAGAGGTTTCCAAGGAGTCTAAGGTGAAACAGTGTAGGTTATAATCACATTCATCACGTTCTCCCCACAGGGACAGTAAAAAACGTTCAATATCTGCCTATAGGACTTAACTGTGATTTGGAAAATGTTTGTGGGTTTTTTTCAGAAATGAAATTTTCTTCAGAATGTTCAGGCTGTCTTTTATATAAGAACTTTCTTTTCAGAAAGTTAACTACTGTTGTAAACTACAAGCCAATCAAATCTTCTACTGCAAGATGAAATAATCAGCAGAAGCCAGAAAACACATTCAGCACAGCTATTGGTTTGTATTCTGATACCTTGGTATTTATTCTGATCCATCAGCTGACACAACATGCCGCACAACACAAAGACTATGTTCCACATCAAGACTGTTGTGGCAAACATAATTAATTGTATGTCTTTCACAAATCTATTTATTTGGCTTGACCAGTACTCATTAAGTTTTCAATCCAATATAAAACATATAAGAGAAAGATAGCTCAAAAAAGCATCATATTCAAGTAGGCAGAGCAATTATTCAGTATACAATCAGCTTGATATATTTATATGACTCTTCAAAAAAGGAAGAGCTATGAGAAATCTGGAAGTCATAAACGTTTTAATCGTTTCAAATAAGTCTGGTTTAAAATTATCAAAGCATAAAACTTTCAGATGTCTTATCTAGCTCTTCCCATATATCCCTATTCATGCAACTATTTAGAGAAATGAAAGATGAACAAATTTTTGTGAAACTTCAAAAGAAACATAGCACTAGTCTGAAGCCACATACAACGAATCTCAGATTAAACATTACCTTTTGTGAAATTAAGAAGTTTTCAAGTTATAAAACACATTCTCTTCACCAAACATTATAGCTTATACCAGGAGGGCAAACATGTTAAGCTTCTCAGAAGCATAGTGGTTCCGAGAAGTTTATAGTGTCAAATACAATGGCAGGTCCTGATTTGGCTTGCAAGGGCGGGTGCCACAGACACGATTTTGAAATATACAGGAATTTAGGAGCCAAATTCCTACTGGTTTCATGGTCTCCTTGAAACAAACAAAGCCGACCAAGAAATATGAGCTCTACAAACACCTGAGGGAACTACTTAATGGTCTCCACAAACACGTAGTAGGTGTAAGAAAAAGCAGAACACTGGAAAATATTCAAGAGAGAGTTTTAGAATAAATCATAGGTGTGTTTTGGAGAAACAAGCCCCTTTTCTTTCAATCTGAATGCTCAATGCAAGCAAAATGAGAATACAGGAAATAAGGAAGCTAAATCAAGCAAATTATTTTCCTCCAGAGCTACAAATTTACCTCTTCTCATCAGCTCAGAAATACTGAGGTTGGTGCAATCCCTTTCCTGTCCCACAAACTCTTAGTGATTAGAAAAAGTCCATCAAGAAAGCTGTGGGCTGGGCTGCTCTCAACACTGAGCAGCAGGGCAAATGCAGCCTGAGGCAATGGAAATACACTGACAGGAAACTAAATGGAAAGTGCTGTATTAATTACCGTGAAATAGATAAGCTCAGGGAGTCAATGATGCCAGCAAGATCCTGTCATTCTTCAGTCCTAAGCAGTTAACTATGGTTCAAAGACTTGAGTGCATCTGCTTTGCCTCACGCCAACTCCCACTGGCAAATCTTTCTGTGGACCTTTAATAAAGAAAACCCAACTAGGTTTAAAATTTTAGATTTAAAATGAAAACCTAATTTAACATTTCAACAGCACATCTTTCAGCTGCAAAGCACTCTTCCCCTCCCCATGACAATCTTCAGAAGAAAAAAACTGAGCTGGGCTAAAGCTCCTGTGAAAATCTGAACCATTTTTCTTAACGCAAATATAAAAATTTAAAGGCATTTGTCTGCCTCACTCAAATTCATTTCTGGACACAGCACACAGTCTTCTCAGTGACTTCAAAACCTGGGAAAAGGGCACTGCTCTCAGGCTATGCCTGGCCTTGGTTTAGATGTCCAATTGTCCCAAGAAGAACAGCAATGCCACAAGACAGTCAGTCAGTGACTGGCAGAGATAAAGACTCCTTAAAAAAAGGCAAACCGTGTAAGGAGGAAAACCAATAAATAAAACAATGAAGTGTATGAAAAGAAGGGCAGAAACTTTGCAGTTGAATTCCAATTATCTGCAATTTTATAAACCATTGGTAAAATGGTAGTTAGAAAATCCATCTTAAAAAAAAAAAAGAAACAAAAACTGTAAATGCATGAACTAGTTAAAGTCATCCATCAGCAGAGTTTACTGGTAACGGATCAAAGTTTATCTTCTGTTCACTTCATGGAATAGTCTTGAGGCAACAGGTTTTGCTTTCACAAATTTTTTTCAGATACCAGCTTTTAGGTTTGTCTAGTAAGGTAGTTCTTCCACCTTGACTACCCAAATTAACCCCAAACCTGGTTCCAATGGGAATTTGTAAAATAAGTCAGGTTTAAGCCTGAGTTTTGGTTTTCACAATTTCAGCTGATAGCAGCAGGAGCTGTGGTACTCTCACCCCCCTCAAGCTGTTCAAATATAGCTCTCAAGAGAAGGTGAGGAGTACTTGATCTTTTCTAAGTCCTTGACAAAGCATAAAGCTCAAGGTGGTATGTGAGATGAAGCGAAGTACAACACTTAGCATATACTAAAATGAACATGGGAAGATGCTTGACTAAAATAGACTATTTAATGCTACACGTAAACCCAGTGTCGCAAAGTACTCCTGTTTTCAAATCTGTGTGTCACAGGTTGCACACTCCCTGCATGTTCTATCTGTTGGCAACACAAAAATATCAAAGCAAAAACTTTTGAGCAGATTTAAAAATTACCAGAGGCTTCCACACAAGAGATTGACAGGACTCACAGGACAAACACATTACAAACCAACTTTTGCCAAATAAATACCTGCTAATAAACAGAAATTGTGGATATGCTATCCAGATTTTTTGACAACAGTGAGAAGGAACCCTGAAGAGTTTAGTGACTGTCAAATCTCCTAAAATTATGCTAGCTAAGTATTTGCTACTTTCATAGCTGAAATTTCAGCCTCTAAAAAATAATCTACTTGAGAACTTCAGTATATTTTTATCCATACTTACACAACTAAATTCCAGATACATGAATAGTAATTATATTTTTTAAATTAATAACTCATTACTCTTCCCTCAGACTACAAATTGCCAGACTAGATTGCTGAGATAGTGCTAGTCTATCTCAGAATACTTTTAATGGCTTTTTGAAGTGCATTCACCTGTGTGAAGTAACATAAAATAATCTTTTATCTTCAACTTTTAAAATAAACTGACAGAAACTCAATATGCATATACATTATTGGCAGATTACAGAGTTCAGATAATGATGTCCATTCACTTTTCCAATATCCTCATGCTGTTATCTGTTTATTTACCTATATGTGTTTTTCCATTCAAAGATTAAACTTGCTTCAAATTTTCTGATGATTGCATGAAAATATAGAACATTAATGCAGATACAACTGTCTTCTGACATCCAGTTTTCTGAAAACAGATGACATCTTTTAGCGGCTAAACTCATGTCTCCAGAACATTACTAAAATTTAACTTCTGGTTATAACAAAGTTTATCCTCAAACATACACAGGAAAAAAAAAAAGTTTCTGTATCATTTGAATTATTTTGATTTCTTCCATTGTGACAGGGAAAAAAAATAAAGATGTTTGGGATTTTTTTCCCCTCATAATAATGTCATTCATATTTTCTATGATTACTTTCCATTCATTATTTTAGGACTGAATTTACTTTTTGAATAAATACAAAGTTCTACATGAAAAAATTCAAATCTAATATGGAAGCTGATAAAATTTACCTCTTTTTAAGATGCATGCATCAATTTTTTCCACAGTAAAGAAATCAACAGCTCTCTTCCAACTGCAGAGCTTACATGACAACTTAACTCCAGTTAGAAAAATCACCTTACTGAAGTTGCTCTTCAGTAATAAAAATCCTTTGTTTCCCCTCTATCAACATCAAAACAGGGCTTTTTGTTACGCAACAGATTTATCACAGTCCGTAAGTTATGATTTTGTTCAATGACAATATGGTTTCACTCTTTCATGGAAAATCAACTACTAAAAACAAGCAGTTAGGGAATGCCTGAAATCAACTTTTTGCAACTACATGTATGCATGACCTCAAATCATTGTTAAGGCAAAGATTTCCTAAACATCTCATTTTTCAAAAAAAGTTATTTACCATAATACTAAAACATGAGGCAATATACTGCATGAAAACTTCTGATTTCAGAAACACCTTCATACTTACTGATTTCTCATTTAAATAAAAACAATCCAAGAACAGCAACTGCTCAAAAACCTTCCAACTACAGACTTTTATCAACAATTACAGGAAAATTATGACACTAAACAAACAATGATTTCTTTTTCCTGATATTCAAACACTTCAATGAGAAAGTCTTTGTCAGGATGATCAAATGAAATGAAAACAAATACACTACACACAGTTTTATATAGGAACCCTTCATAACAAAAAGCAAGCACTACAACACACAGGAAATAAACTGCAAGATTTACTTTCAAATTATAACATTGGTGATGTTATTCCATTCTTGGTTTCTTATCATGTGGCTTGATCAGACTAGCAAATATGCTGCACTCTGAAATTCTGTTTGCTTTACAAAGTCAGTTCATTGCTACAAGAATTGTGACTTGAAATCTTAACATACTTTCCATTGCTGGTTTTCTTTCGATTTTTACCTCAAATTCTTTCTTCTCTTTAGCATCTGGGTTAATTAATTTCCAAATACATTCACCTTCACAAAGTAACGTCATACTTTTGAGTGTCATTCAATCACATTTCCACAAATTCCATTTGTGGAAAGGAATTGATGACTGATTATTGAAAGTTTTCAATTAAATT
Source organism: Gallinago undulata (assembly GCA_026546715.1). Classification (NCBI taxonomy): domain Eukaryota; kingdom Metazoa; phylum Chordata; class Aves; order Charadriiformes; family Scolopacidae; genus Gallinago; species Gallinago undulata. The sequence continues at coordinate 79,979,810 of JAOTQQ010000012.1, read as the reverse complement.
ACATTAAATATGAAATAGCTTATTTACCTTCTTGGTGTGAATGCAAGATGCAAACTTGTGAAGATAACAAAACAGGAACCCTAGTTCCACCTACTGACCAAATATTCCCAAGTAAAATGTATCACTCTCTTGTCTTAAAAAAGACTAGTTGGAAACTTGTTAATATTTCAAATCGTTTTGAAGGTGAAGAAACAAAAGCTTTTCCATTAATTAACAGAAATTATAATGCTTTATGTGGCAACACTGTAGTAGTTAAAGCTTTATTTTTTTTTTAGCTTCTGTCAACCCAAAGTACATTAAAAAATAAAGTATTTCAAAAGAGAAAGAAAAATTCCACATATTAAATACAGCAGACTACAATAAGTATATTAACGTGGTACCGCACATATTTTTATTGTGCTATAACAGAATGCTTTACTGAATTATGCATTGCAAGAAACTGTAAAATAAAACATATTATGAAGGACTGCCTAAGAAGCTGTTAATTACACTGCCTATTTAAGTTTTTATATCAATTAGTCCATGCATAACAAAATCAGGAAATCAAAACAGTCTTTCCAGTTTACACACACCACATAATTGGTAGTCATAGGTAAGAATTTAGGGCATAATCCAAACTGACACTTTACTGGATAGAAACATGGATATCTTGCTCTTATTTGTCATTTAAGTCCAAAAAAAAGATTTATGATGACAGAAAAGGATTGTCTGAAGAAAACAGAACAGACAGAAAACGAACAGGTTTACCCTCATCACCAACTGCATCATCAAAACCTGAATCAAGGAGAACTATGCCCCATGCTGGCAGCAACCTTTTAATAGAACCATAGAGTGGTTTGGGTTGGAAGGTACCTTAAAGATCATCAAGTTCCAAGCCCCCTGCCATGGGCAGGGGCACCTCCCACTAGACCAGGTTGCTCAAAGCCCCATCCAGCCTGGTCTTCAACACTTCCAGGGATGGGGCATCCACAGCTTCTCTGGACAACCTGTTCCAGTGCCTCACCACCCTCACAGTAAAGAATTTCTTTCTAATACCTAATCTAAATCAACTCTATTTCCCTTTAAAACTCTTACCCTTCATCCTATCTCTATACTCCCTGATAAAAAGCCTCTCCCCATCTCTCCTGTAGGCCCCCTTCAGGTACTGGAAGGCCACTGTAAGGTCTCCCTGGAGCCTTCTCTTCTCTAGGCTGAACAACCACAACTCTCTCAGCCTGTCTTCACAGGAGAAGTGCTCTAGCCCCCTGATCATTTTCATGGGCCTCCAATGGACCCGTTCCAACAGATCCACATCTTCACTGGGTTGAGGACTCCAAAGCTGGACGTAGTACTCCATGTGGGGTATCATGAGTGCAGAGTAGAGGGGCAGAATCACCTCCCTCGACCTGCTGGTCATGCTTCTTTTGATGCAGCTCAGGATGTGGTTGGCTTTCTGGGCTACCAGTGCACATTGTGGGCTCACATTAAGCTCCTCACCCACCAACACTCCCAAGTCCTTCTCCTCAGGGATGCTCTCCAGCCATTCCCTGCCCAACCTGTATTTGTGCCTGGGATTGCCATGACCCAGGTGCAGGACCTTGCACATGGCCTTGTTGAACTTCATGAGGTTTGCATGGGCCCACCTCTCAAGCCTGTCCAGGTTCCTCTGGATGGCATCCTTTCCCTCCAGCGTTTCAACCTCACCACACAGCTTGGTGTCCTCAGCAAACTTTTTGAGTGTGTATGCTATCCCACTGTCCATGTCTCCATGTCTTCCTGTATCCATTCACTCTTCATTTGGACAATGGAGACAGCAGAGTAGACAGCAGTTCCTCACCGGATAAACGCTTCCCTAGGACAGAGAACTTTCCATGACACTTCCACACTATGATAATGCACGGATGGCACTGATTTGCTGAAAATATGAGGAACACAGGGGACACAAGAGGTAAGAGAAGTTTAAAGGAGTTGCTCTTTCATCTTTTCCTCTGGTGGTAGAGAAATTGCTTCGTCCTTGGTTAGGATTTTAATGACAGGCTATCCTTCAGTACTGGTTACTGATATGTGGGACTCCCAACCCATAGCCCCTGCAGCAGGGGTTGCTTAATTATTCATACAGAATGAGAGAGTTCAGTGCCCTCGCGCTAAGGGGCACAGACTTCACACTCCTTCAGGCAGAGAAAGGATTACAATCCAGGCAACTGGAGTATTTTCCACTTTTTAGTGGAAATGGAACACTTTTTTATATTTCATTTCAGCATGAATCGTATTTCAATTCAGTTAAATTCAGTCATAATCCAACAATCCAAATAAATCCAAATAGCATTTAGGCCAAAAATTTGGAAAATTATGCAATGTAATAAAAAAGGTCTGACATTTACATAAATGAGACATGATTGTTCCTATTATATCAAATAGTACTCTCCCAAATAATATATTACCTGGAGAAGAACTGCCATGTAATACATGAGTTCTCCTTCCCAGCTTTTGTAAAACCTGCAGTGTCATTCACATATTTTAGAAATTAAAAGAACACAACCAGAGCAGAATAATCAATATAGAGCTTTGTACAGGATGTTGCATAGAGACCTGTGCAATATTTATCAGAGCTCATTTATTCACAGAAAATACAGTTCCAGGGTCAAAGCTATTTGTGAATTAGGTCACAATTCAGTGAATAGCTTCAACCAAGAAAAGAAAAATGCAGAAGTCAATGTTTTCCTTCAGTATTTTCCTTCAAAAAGTTAAAATCCCAAAACATTTTGTTTGCAGGCAAGCTAAGTATTCTATGCTGCTCTCAGAGTATCTATACTTGTTAGTTTTGCTATATAAAACTGTTTTTGATCTGCTATTTCCATGGGCTTTATCACAATTGGTGATCAAAAATGTAGATCTCATTGCACCAATATAATTTCTCCCTAGGACTATGAATAAAACAGGAGTATTCAGGAAGAGTCAAAAAATATACAAGGAGAGGCAAAAGTTAAATACTTAACATATATCATGAACAATTCTATCTTTCATAGACTTGCTACTGTGGTCATAATGAGGGTAACAAATTAATTATTAAATAAATAACCAAGAAAAATAGTTGAAATCCATATAAGACAAGCATGAGTTCCAATATCAGATTTACCAGGAACTGGTAGAAGGAGGAAGAGCTGCAGAAGCAAAGGCTGTGAAGATGTCAGAAGTCAGTCACTGTTTTTATGGAAGAGCAGCTTTACAGTAAGCATTTTTATCTCCTTGCTTAACCTTCATTAAGCTGATAAAACAGCAACATGAAGCCTCTTATGTTACTACCCAGCAAGTTCTGAGTATATAAAACAGTGGCAGAAAACACCAAGCCTATGCACTGAATAGCAAAAAGAGAAAGCAGTTAATTGCAGAAGTCTAAAACACACATCTCCTCTAAAATATAAAATAAATAATAGTACAAGGGTTTGTTGTGATAACTGCATAGAAATAATGGCTTCACAGTCAAATATATTAGCAGACAAATTTTATTTTGTTACATTAAACAGTCAAATTATGATCAGGGTTTCAAGCACAAAAGCCTCAACCTATCTAGGTATCATGACAAAAACAGTAGGAAACATACCCAAAAGTGCGAAAACATGGACAGACACACAAATAAAGGTCTAAACAAAACAGTTTGGAATTTAAATCTTTTGAAGAACATGGTTTAGACAAGAAAAACTTATATCCTTGTTTTTGCCCTCCCAGAGAGAATAGTAATACTCTAAACGGCTGAAACTAATGAAAAAGCTTAAAATCTTATTCAAAGCAAACACAGGGCTGTGCTTTATCATTAGCTCTTGTTACGCCTGAGGAACCCATGGCTTTGTAAAAACAATGCTGAAACACCAAGTCTCAATAAACAAAACAAACGTCCAAGTCCTCATTAACCAATCAGACTGATTGGACAGAGGTCAGTCTGGCCAGGAGCTCATAGGACAGATGAAAGTCCAAGGCCAAGGTTGAAGCAGATACGGCAGGTACAGGCTGATAACGAATAGGTGTCAGGATTGAGCACCAGACCTTACATTAGACAACACCAGGAGCCAGGTCATGAGGAACAGACAATCAGAACACGGGAGCCCCCATGGAGCGCGTCCACAGTGCAGCACAGAAAGCATGAGGAAGCAGAAAGGTATTACCTACCAAATGGATGAAATAAAACTACCCATCAGGCCCACAGCCCTATTTTCAGCTATTCATGCTTGCGCCTTCAGAAACAGGTCAGGATGGGAAATGTCTGATAACTCCAGTGACTGCCTGCCAGCACTAGTTGGTTAATGAGAAAACTGAAGTTTCCTTCAACCATTTGGAGATATCATGCGTATTCTGTCTGCCCAGGGAATTTCACTGACAAATCTTGATTTTTCACTGAAAATAGCCAAAGTGGACACTGAAGGCCTCTGTGCTTACTATGGCTGGGAAACAATAGCACCCAACTCAATTATGCCAACAAAGTCTCTTCACATATGGTTATGAGTAAAGATTAAACAGGCTTCAGTCACAGTTCAGTCTTCCAATTGTTATTCAAATACAAGTTATACTGAATAAAATGATTTAAGTATGGGCAGGTATCTAGAGAATTATGTGATAGAAGTGTTACATCTGCTTTGTATTCCATTTCTTTCAATATCTCAGTCCCCTATTTAAGGAGACAGAATTGCATACTGCAAGAAAATTAGTATTTGGCTACCTTATAATTAACAATTTCCCTAGCAAGTGAATTCAACTACATCTAGAAAGGCTTAGAAGCAACAAATTGAACACGGCCTATAAAAATTATAGTGTAAAACATATGCTATATTACATTATTATTATATTGTGACATGCAATACCAACCAGTAAAAGGTTAAGGACTGCTTTGTGCTGTTTAATTGAATATCAATAAAAATACAGTCTTCTCGGTACAAGGATTACTAGTGATTTAAAAGTCTACATCTCAATTACTGTTTCAATCTTCCTTCCAACAGGTTCAAATGTTACTAACTGACCTTCACTAAGATTCACGTATAAAATGAGTGCTGCAACCCACTGAGAGAGGTTATTTATTTCCTATATTTTTATATTATCCATACTGAATTAATGCTAATAAAGGAGAATGGGTAAGTAACATCAGGAATCTGATAACCAAAACGAGGCTTCTAAACAATCTGAATGCATGTAAAAAGTAGACATAGAATACTGACTGGGGTAAAACTAATTCAGGTTTCGATTTTGTTACAGTTTCATTAAATTCCGACAGAGTAATTTGAGGAATTCAGAGTAGCCCAATAGAATTCAAGTATAACTGCAAATGATCATATAAATTCCCACCTACAGAAGTTGTCTGCAACCTTGGTGTTGAGATCAGCTTTTTTTTTCTGTAGGCCAAAGAACTGTTCAATCGGGTAAGAGCCAGCAAATACGTGTAGTAGGTCCAGACCAATTGCATTTCAGAGGAATTTTTCTCTAGGAAAGGCTAATTAATATCTCTACTCCCTCTAGCTGGATTTATTTAGGATATAGTCAGTTGCTTCTACTTTGTAAGTCACGAGAGCACTAACAACTATTACTGTCTTGCCAACAGCAAGAAAAAAAGCTCTGAGCTTCTCAATGTAACATGCCATTGCTAGCCACCTCTGCAGCACATATTCAGAGAAGGCTGCACCTTCTCCTCATGTCTAGCAGTATTTCAGTCCTTTTAACTAGGTCTCATGTTTGACATTTGGCCTGCTGGCATGCACTTACCCAGCTTGTTTCAGAAGCTGGCAATTAAAAGAAGACGAATCTTCCAGAAGAGGCAGAAGCCCATGTGAAAACTCCCCTGGGTGAGCACTCAGGTTCTCCTTGCTTGCTGGACATGGGCTGAAGTGTGGATTTCAGATGCTCCAGCCGTGACTCTGCCAATGCATAGGTACAACTCTGACCTCTGGCAAAGGAACAAACACCACCCCATCAGTCTGTTTTGCAGATTGTCTCTAATCCTTGTATTCAGGAGAGCAAGTCTGTTTAAGAGCAGCATTAACGTGAAGACAATTCACTAAAGCTTGCATATTCAACGTTTCTTTCTTCTCTGCTTATTTTTGATGGACATCTGGTCTAGCAATATTCAGGATAGACATCTGATTTTTCAGTCCCTGCTCTCCCCCCCACCTTCTTTAATTGAGGCAATCAGTAACTGCCACCTGGAGTTTGTTTTAAGTCATTAAGACAGTTCTTCATAAACCATTCTCCAGAAAATACCATCTACTTCATGATTTTCAGTCTGGCACCTGGAAAAAGATTTGCCATAAGGGGCTTTTCTACCCACTAATAAGGCTGCTTTAAAATGCACCTTAACTTACATGGCGAAGGAACTGACTTAAATCCTCCTATTGGTATCTAGAAAGGAAAAAAGTTGGGAGCGGGGGCAAATGGCAAACATGGCACTGCTGATACACAGATAAAAGTCTGACCTCTGTCTGGATACCAACTAACAGAATTTGACCCAGAAACTGAAAGGCAAGTGAAAGTAACAAGAACAATTTAGAAGCAGTGGAACAAGGATTAGAGTCTTCACAGGTCCTGCAACTTACAGCCCCCCTATAATTGTGACATACCAATCAATGCCAAGAACACGCCATGATTTTGAAACATTTTATTTTAAAATGAGATGGTATCAAGTTATTCTTAAAGAACAGGTGCACTGATGCCATAGTTTCTGAAATCTTAGTGACTTCAGTGTTATGAAATATAAGAGCTGAAATCTGTTCTTGAAATCTTTGGTGCCTATTGGTACCATGCCCAAATAACATGCCTAGCCTACAACATAGAAGAAAATACATTTTTATTGAGACTGACTAGCATATGGTGTAAATTCAGAGTGCTCTTTGCGGTAAACAAATTTAAAAGTTAAGGTTTGTAACGCACTCCAGCAGATTATCTATCTAAACATGTTGAAAATTGGCGTTTGTGGTTCAGATATTTGATACTTGAAAATTATAATTCTGTTGTATAAATGTTCAAGAAAAACAAAACAAATCACTGTCTTTCTTTATGGCAAAACTACACTACAATTTGAATAGTTTGCTACATTCTTTTCACCCTTAATGAAGAGGTCTTACTTTTCTTTTTAATACAAACTGCAGGAGAAATGTTTTTCTCAAATAGTTTTTAACAGCACAATTTGTTAAATATTAAAGCAGTTTACAGAACAAATACTCCCTAAAGCATATGGATATAATAGATGTCGTAACAACTCTGTAATAAGAAAAACTATTTAAAACAAAAGATACACATTTCTTCCCCATCACTTTTCAATAAGCATTTTGAAAGCAGGTAGCATATAGGCTTTTTTGCTCCTCAAAAAAAGATTCCGTTTTTTTCCATTGGGTTGACCTTTTTGCATTGTTCATTCCCTTCTTGCCCTAGCTGAAAAAATGTATTGATTTTTACCTGATCTTATGGCTCTTGCTGTACCATCAATGTGGCATGAGAGAAGTAGTGCAGGCTGAACATCCAAGCGTTACTATGGCTGGATAACGCTACCTAATTGGAAGCAACTACTGTTCTCTGTAGCATCTTTTCCTTTCTATGTAGTTCTAGTGGTATGAATAACATGTGTCAACATATTGAAGCAAAGTAGCATTCTCCATAAGGTAATGCAGAGGAAAGTCTTTCAGTCTCAGGGCTGGAGAATCTTTCAACCAGGGGGGGAAAAAAACCCAAACAATTAATGTTGCTCTGTAGAAAACTAATCTCAAGCAGCCTTTTCTGTATACTTATTTTGAATTGCTTTTTTATTTGGCAAGACTAGTCTGATTTTGTGAACACTTTTCACGATTCAGTGATAAAAGGCAGAAAGCAGCAATGATGTTTACTGCTTTGTTCTTGGACTAACAAACATTGACTATATTTACTTAAGCAGTAGATAAACAATTTGATTGCCATGGTGGAGTTACTGTATCTGTTCATAAACTGCTCAATATGCATTTTTCTGCATATTGCAGAGAAAGTCTTTTGTCTTAGCTTTGCTTGTGTTTAGAGATGGTATCAAGCTGTTGCCTCTTATTTTAGAAAAAATAGTCAAAGCAACTAATCCAGATTAGAAGTCCCCTAAGAAGGCAGCACAGCCAACAGCCCAGCTGAAGGGCCCCTACACGAACACACGCAGCATGGGCAACAAACAGGAGGAGTTGGAAGCTACTGTGCTGCTGGAAAGATATGACATAGTGGCCATCACTGAAACCTGGTGGGATGAATCCTATAACTGGAGTGTGGCTATTGAGGGCTACAAGCTGTTCAGAAGGGACAGGCAAGGAACGAGGGGCAGAGGTGTTGCCCTTTATGTTAAGGGGTGGATAGAGGGTGAGAAGATGTCCCTAAAGCCCTCCCTGGGGTCAGATGAAGAGATGATAGTTGAGAGCTTGTGGGTGAGGATTAAGGGGCAGGCCAATATGAGGGACACTATTGTGGGTGTTTATTATAGAACACCTGATCAGGATAGAGAAGTTGATGAGGCCTTTTACAACCAGCTCCAAGTAGCCTTGGTTCTTCTGGGGGACTTCAATCACCCAGTTATCTGCTGGAAAGGCTAAACAGCCAGGAATACACAGTCTAAGAGGTTCCTCCAGTGTATTGGTGATAACTTCTTAACCCAGCTGGTGGAAGAGCCAACAAGGGGATAGGCCCTACTGGACCTAGTACTGATAAACAAAGAGGGACTGGTGGAGGACGTCAAGGTTGAGGGCAAACTCAGCTGCAGTGACCATGGAAAGATAGAGTTCAGGATTGTGCGTAACATACAAAAAACAACAAGACTGAAGCCTTGGATTTCAAGAGGGCTAACTTTGTCCTTTTCAGGAAACTGCTAGGTGAAATCCCATGGACTAGGGCCCTGGAAGACAAGTGGGCTCAAGAGGGCTGGGCAATATTCAAACACTGCCTTCTCCAAGTTTGGGACCAGTGCATTCCCAAGAGCAATAAATTGGGCAAGGGAAGCAGGAGACTGGGGTGGTTGAGCAGGGACCTTCTGAAAAAAACTGAAGTGGAAGAAGGAGATTTACACTGAGTGGAAGGGACTGACCACTTGGGAGATTTACAGAGATGCTGTTAAGACTATGTAGGGAAGAAACAAGGAAAGCCAAGGCCTCCTTGAAATTAAAATTGGCAAAACATGTCAAAGACAACAAGAAGGGGTTCTTCAATTATATTGGAGGCAAAAGGAAAACTAAAGAAAATGTGGGCCCGCTATTGAATGAGTCAGGTGCTATGGTAACAGGATGCAGGGAAGGCTGAGTTGCCTCAGAGTCTTTTCAGTCTTGAGAAGAGAAGACTTAGGGGGGATCTCATCAATGCTTACAAATACTTAAAGGGAGGGTGGCAGGAAGACTGGGGGCTAGTCTTCTCAGTGATGCCCAGTGACAGGACAAGAGGAAATGGGCACAAACTTGAGTATAAGAAGTTCCCCCTAAACATGAGGAAGAATTTCTTTACTGTGAGAGTGGTAGAGCACTGGAACAGGCTGCTCAGAGAGGTGGTGGAGACTCCTTCTCTGGAGACATTCCAAACCCGCCTGGACAAGTTCCTGTGCAACGTGCTCTAGGTAGACCCGCTCTGGCAGGGGGCGTTGGACTAGATGATCTCCAGAGGTCCCTTCCAACCCTATATGATTCTGTGAAGATCCCACAGGTGATTTCAGCAGCAGACGAATATAACATACATCCATGCAGTTTTTAGGCTGGTTAAGCTGATCACTATCTGAACAGCAATCTATATCTTCTGAATCAGAAGATCTAGACAGTTACCGTATTTAAAACTGATGGTTAGGTCAAGGCAAAAAGACTTTGGGCCTGTCAGAACAAAGTTCTAACAGCAAGAGCTGCTGACAAGTCACAACAACAGAAAACTTTTAATTCAATTTTACATGCTATTTTGATGCAGTTATGCATTTGATAAAATTATTAGGACCTGAGGAAAATACTTCTCTCAGTTCACCTCATTTTTACCCACAAATAACAGACCAAGATGTAGTACATGATGCAAAGTCATATACTTCAATACAAGTAATGAACCTTATTCCAAGGTAGCACATATAAACAGTGACAGAAGGATCCAAATGCAGTTAAAAGCAGTAACCCTGAGACATCAAATGTAGTCAACAGCTAGTAAACGACAACACCAAGATCACAAACCTGACAGACACAACCACTGTAGATGCTATTTCTTACAGTCATAAGCGGTACTAAGTGCCACATGTGAGCATCTGACCTTTATCTCTCTGGCTCCATCAGTTGTGAAAGTACACAGGTACTGTCACCTTCAGGAGCAGCCAATTTAAAAAAATACATTCGCCCAGATGTAGACACAGATGTGCAGTCACAGACTTAATTATTTTAATCAAAGCATTGCCACCAATCACGTCTGTGGTCTTGAACAAACTCTCTCTTTGCTTGAGTTGTTGCAGTTGTAAAGGGTGAAGATAATACCAGCCAACCCTACAAAAGTGTTGCTAGATTTACTATTCAGTAGCAGTTTGAAAATTAATACTGCTGTATAAACATTGCATTTTACTGCAGCGCTGAATGCAAACTAATTACTAGCAGGCCAACTGCTGTCTTCTACATCTACTTTTTTTTTAGCACATGCAAAAAAATTCCCTCAAAGTTATAAGAATGACATGCATATACTGAAAGGAGAATAGACTTGCCTTTCTCCAACCTACAAATCTCCGTTCAGTAACATTTAGCTTAGGCTATTGCCAGAGTATTCGTATCAGAAGATTATTGTTATCTTTTCATTATTTTAATACATTACAATATTTTTACTAACATATAAAAGAAATTATGCTACTGTAAGGATAAAATCAAGCATAATTTGATTTTTGACATTACCCAAAAAAGGCAAACAGAGTCCTGCTACTCCAAGCCTCCATACCAAACTCAGTATCAATCTCTTTGAGCTAACCTTAAGCCACAGGTAGTTACACCAAGTCCTGGTGGAAAACCAAGATGTTCCTAGTAGTGGCCCTGACAATTTGCATCTATATCAGCAACAAGAATTTGAGATAAGGCCTTCCCAATTCTACAGGTACAGGATCTTTTTGCTACTGAGAGACTTTCTAAAGGAGAAGCCCCTCAGTTAAAGAACCTTACTCTTAAGCTTGTGCTGGCAAGAGGTGTTAAGTTTTTCCCTCCAGTAAAGGAAAGTTTATGATTAAGCTGTGCCAGGAACAAACAGCAGTGAAAAACTAAAAAACAACATTCTACTAATATTAGGCAGAGGCAATATTGGAGTAAATTTATCCTCTGTGTTGTGGAGTTCCTAAATTGGGGGAGAGATCAAATTCAGCAGTGCTAAAACAATCTTTATAAAAGCCTGGTGAAAACGTTGATGCTGTGTCTCATACTAAGGCAGCAACTCTTCAGCACCCACATCTGCTTGTTTCAGAGGCTTCAGAGCCCACAAGGACTTCTTAGGCAGACCGTTGACTGAGATAGCCGAAGCTACAATTGAGCCTACTTAGACTGAAACATAAGCTGGGAAGGCCTCACTATGTCCACAGCCTAGACAAAGCTGGAAATTAACACGGTTATTTGCACTAGCGGCCAAAAACCAAAAAAAAACACATTGCAATGAACGAGGTTTGGGGAGGACTATTTATCTTGGGGGGTGGGGGGACAGTGATCAAGGATATATATATGTATATATCATGCATACATAGATTGGGCATACAGCAGAACAGAAAGATAAATGAATCTTTCTAAAACATCTAGTTTTATGTCTGTGGAAATGAAAATTTTACCAGAGTCAAATTTAAACAATACCAGAGAAAGGATCACATTTTTATTAGTTAACCTGAAAGGGATTAAAAGTATGCTTCACCCTCTAATTTGTCCTTAGGAGAGACACAGTGTAAGTATCACCCAAGGGCGCAAAAGTCCCTACTCCAATCATCTGATCTTCACAGCCGCACAAATTACAAACAATCATGAAGAAAATAGCTATAGACAAAGCCTCATGAAAGATCCAGCATCCACGTTTCCTTTTTCCTGGGAAATGCTTAAACTATCTAATTTTCATTCAGTAGACAAATAATCCTGAGACAAGTGCTGTTTGATCAGCATTTTTATTAGAATAAGCAAGCAACCTAATTCAGATTGCACATCCAGGAGGCTTACAAAAAGTGCTAACTTCTTCTAAGGAACTTAAACCATTTGTTAAGTCAGTCTGGATCTGACCTACAGTATAGTTAACATGCGCTGGTAAAGAAGACCCAGTTGCTGAAGCCAGCAACTCTTTTCATATTAGAAGTTGTTTCCTAATCTTTAACTTCTAAGGGTGATAAATGTAGTTTCCATTTAAAATCTGTATTGTTGTCACTTTGCAGGTATTTTGTTGGGAAAGCGGAAAGCATAAATAAAGAAAATATCTGAAAGTACTAATGAAAAGCACTTCATGATGCTATTTGCATTAGCCCAGCTAATCATATTCTTCCAGCAACATACTCTTTATTAGAACAATGACAGTACTTAACAATTAAATGAAACCAGAAGGCAGCCTCTGATGATAGCATTAGAAAACAAATTTATTTTAAAATACCACACAACAGTGCTGCTTTTCTAATCATCTTTCATTCCCTGGCTTTGCTTGACACATCAACTGACAACTGAAATTATAAGTATCTGAATGGTTGGAGTCCCTGCCATCCCTGTCACTAAGTAACAGTGTTTCCACATCATGCCTATTACTTGTCCTGTTCCTACTCAAAATTCTTTTACAATTGCTTCAGTGCAAGATCTGTGTTTACAAATAATCTTAATCAATATTGATCACACTCACAAAGCTTATTTATGCATTGAGCAGAAAGGAAGTTAAGAGTATAAATTTGACTTTTACGGGTGCTGAAAAAAAAGGAAGAAGCAACAACATATACACAAACACAGACTATGAGAGTCTCTATAGACAATTTAGAGAAAGGTACATTTTAACTCAAATTACTCTGATTTGTGTGTACAATCTGAAAAGTTTGAAAAAAGAACAGGAAAGACACAAAAGAAGTGCATTTTCAAGAAGAGCTATATAATCCTAGGGAAAAAAAAAAAAAGGCATCAAACCTTCAGGGGCTAGAGTGATAGTGATAGATAAGACTCATTAGGTTTTGGCCATGACCCACACTCACATTTTTCTCTCCCAGAACTTACACTGACCCTCGAGTTTTTATTGCTGATTTTGTGTGCTTTCCTCAGATTTCCATTTTCAATCAAGAATTGAGAGAGCTTATGCACAAGTTAAGCACATTTCTGACCATCTAAACCAGAGTTCTGGCATGGACAGCTGCAGACATTACAGTATTTAGGGAGTACATAAGCTTTTGAGAAAGGTTTCAGTGGCAGCTGATCAGGTGTTTTGAAAATGCAAATTTCACATTTAGGCAGCTTCTAAAAAAAAAAAAAATCAAACAAACAAAAAACCCAAATAAACAAACACCCCCACAATTAGAACCTTAAGCCAGATCTATCAATCATAGATTAATTAAATAGATTAATTAAAAAGCTAGACTTATTAGAATGCAACGGGAATGTGCAAAACCATGCAGCTGCACTCATGTAATGAAATACGAACTAAATCACAGAATCACAGAATCTTCTAGGTTGGAAGGGACCTTAAAGATCATCTTGTCCAACCGTCAACCTAACTG
>JAOTQQ010000012.1:79917745-79966056 GCA_026546715.1 Gallinago undulata | reverse complement strand
ACTCCAGCACCTCAATGTCTTTTTTATGGTAGGGGGCCCAAAACTGGACACAGTACTCGAGGTGAGGCCTCACCAGTAAACCCATATTTTTAGTTTAGGGATTCTCAAATGTTCATTTCAGACACATTAAAATTTTCCAATGAAAGGGCACAACCATGGGGAACCTACTGATAGTAGATCTGCTCTTTAAATTACTTTTTGGGGATTTTTCAGAAGGCACCCAAAAAGCTCAGGTTCAAAGTCATTAATTCACTGCTTCTGACCTTGCAAAGACTTCTGCTCACCTCAAAACTTTAAGCCACAAGCTTTGTATGGGTCTTCAAAAACCTAGTTTATTTTTAAAAACCATAATATATGCAGTAAGCTGAAAAACATCCCTGCGCTTTTACTGGTAAGCAGGTTTTACTTAATTTTTACCAATGTTAGCAGTCCACTGGATTGTATTATAGTGATTTTTCAAGGACTACACAGCAATTTCCAGGAAGAACTTCAGTCCAACTTTTCAACCAAAGCCTCCAATAGAAGCCCAAACATTATACTAAGAAAAAGAAATCAGCAAAATTCCCACCTGAACAAATAACTCAAATCCAAAGAACTACTGAAAGGATAGAAGGCCTGTGTTCATTTACCAAGTGGTGACATATAATAAAAATATTAAATTAAGTACTCAAAAATACTAAATAGTCAGAATTGCTGTAGACCGAGGCTATTTTTTCAGTCCAAATACCATATGGGTAGATGTGTTTTTCTTTCATTTACTGGAAACAAAAGTCATGCTATGTCAGCATATGGGCTGCTAAATAAATCAAGGAGGTTAGTTAAATACATGTTAGAATGTTAGAGAGAAAAAAGACAGTCCTTAACATAGTCTTCCTGTAAAATTGCTGAAAAAAAAAAAAAACAACAACTAGTTTACAGAAAAAAATATTAAAGGAAGATCTGATGAATTTATGATGTCAAATAGTCAAATTGAAAAAATGCAATATGAAAACTAAAAGCAAACACTGAAATAAGAGGGAGAATTCAGAAAAAGAATGAAGGAAAAAAGGTAACTATCCATGTGTAAGTCTTCCTCAGTAAAGCACACAAGGATGAATAGAATGACAATCATAAAAACACTGAAAATATTAATTCTGCAGCTACCTCACTCAAGGGTGATTTTTTTAAATTAAACAGAGGTGCCACATTGTCTCATCAAGAAGTCTTCTAAAAGAAACATGTTACTTCTGAAAAACCAGATTAGGGCTAAATTGCAGAATTGCAAACTTGACACATGTAAAAGAAAAATAACTCAAAGCAGAATTTACTGTCATTAAATCTGATGTTAGGTTGCCCTGTTCAATCATGCATTTGAAGGATTCATGTCCTTTCTTGAATAAACACTTCAGCATTTGTAAACCATCACGAAAAGTGAAATTACCAAAGTCTGAGAGCTATCAAGAATTAGTGTTCGTTCTAGTGTAATGGTATCAGACATGAACCTATTTGTGAGTGAAAGATCATCACACCCCATCCTTAGCATGGACACTGCTATTCAATGAGAATGCACAGCTGATGTGCAAGTCTGTCAAACTGCTTCTGAAATAGTTCAAACTGCCATACTTGGGCCATAAGATTCTCTTCCTCCTTCTCTCCCATAGCTCAAAATATAAAAGATAAACAAAAATGCTATCTCTGCTTACTTCTTGCTTACTTGCTCTAAGAATGGTATTATGGTGGCAATAATTTTTAAAGAACACACAGGAGAAAAGCAAAGCTCAAGTCATTCTTAAAAAAAATTATGAAGAATTCAGGAGATCTGTCACCACCTGAACTGCGTCCTTCATGAAAGGTGAAAGACTTTCCCAAAGCCTGGCCTTTGGAACTCTTTTTTTCCTCCCACAGACCATACTCGTTCAACTGGCTTCTGAAATGTGGTACTTTATTTTAAATTTGATTCTGTACCTTCTTACCTGGCTACAACTTATGAGTCAGAAATAAACAGCAGCTTAGAGACAGAGAATTAACTTCCTTGGAGCAATATTATATTATAACAGACTCCAGAGGGTAAATCAAGAACTTCAATACACCCAGTAAACATGGAAATGCCTAAAGCTCTCAAAACGTGTGGACATTGCACAAACAAATCTGGACAAGCTTGGTTGATGTTGCTATATAGCTGCCATGACTGTGCAGTGCTCTCTACTGAGCAACCTGTGTATCAGATGGCTCTCTTCTAGCCATACCTCTTCTCCTTGAAAGCAAATTTATGCAAAATAGAAAACTACAAAATTAGAATTGTAGCACTCAAGTGCTGCATTGGTACAATTTATCTTGCATCACAAAGCCTGTGGGGACATAATCTGTCTCAATGCAAAAAAAAAAAAAATTTTGAAAGTCTGACTCCTAGAGAACTCCGACCTGAATTATTTTCAGACAGATCAAATCAAATTCCACAATATTTCAGAAACACATTACTCATTCAGCAATGTAGTAATTTTTTTGCTAAGATCTGGCAGGGCAAGGAAGGAATAAAACAAGTGATTCCCAAAACAAAAGTGATTCTACTAGAAGGCATAAACAAAGACAATCTATAGGTTTTTCAGTGTATCGAACAGCACGTGTAGCCTGAAGGTTTCCTTTTGGCTTCAGACTTACACTATAATTTGATTAAGCCAGTTTTCTAAGGCTTTCCTGGTTTTCAGAAGAAAAATTTTGCTCTGAAGAAGCATATCAACAAAATCATAATACGTCACCCTAGTAATTGGAAGTGTATCAACATAATAATCCATACTGTGATAACTGAAGTCACAGTTACATATTTAACCTTGTAAACTATCAAATGAACATAGCGAGCAAGGGAAAAATTGAGGACAACATGGTAAGAAAATGCTTTCCCAGTTCCGCTTTGTAAATCAAAAGGAAAAGACAGTCCAGCAAGGGGAGGTGGTAAAGCTGCTCTTTATGTGAGACAGTAACTGGAATGTATCAAGTTCTGCCTAGGGGTGGATGAAAAGTGCAGAGGTTATGGTTAAGAATTAAGGGGCAGGCCAATGTGGGTGACACTCTTGTGGATGTTTCCTACAGACCACTAGATCATGAAGCCAATGAGACCTTCTACATGGAAATAGCCCCATGATCACAGACGCTGGTTCTCATGGGGCACTTGTTATTGGCTGGAAAGGTAACAGAGCCAGGCTTACACAGGCCAGGAGGTTTCTGCAGAACATTGATGGTAACTTTTTGACACAGGTGATGGAGAAGCCAACAAGGAAAGGTATGCTGCTGGACTTTGTACTAACAAAAAAAGGATTGGACTTCAGAAGAGTTAACTTTAGCCTCTTCAAAGACCTACTTGGAGGAATCCCATGGATTAAGGCTCTAGAAGGTAAGGGGGTCCAAGAAAGCTGCTTAACATTTAAGCACCACTTCTTCCAAGCTCAAGATCTATATCCCTGTGAATAAGAAATCTGTGCATGAGTACAAAATCTGTGCTTCCATTCAGCAACACCTGGACAGGATGGAGATTTGGGCTGAGAGAAACATAATGAGCTCAACAAAGGAAAGCGTAGTGTTCTTCACCTGGGGAGTAATAACCCCATGCACCAGTACAGGTTAGGGGCTGATCTGCTGGAAAGCACTTCTGCACAGAGGGACCTGGGAGTCATGGTGGACAAGTTGGCCATCAGCCAGCAATGTGTCCTTGTGGCCAAGGCAGCCAGTAGTACCCTGGGGTGCATGGAAAAAAAAAAAAAACACACACACAAACCATGTCCAGCAAGTCAAGGGAGGTCATCCTCCCCCTCTATGCTGCCCTGGTGAAGCCACACCTGGAGTACTATCAATAATACTGAGCCCCCTAGTTCAAGGACAAGGAACTACTGCAGAGTCCAGCAGAGGGCTACGAAGATGATCAAGGGACTGGAGCACATCTCTTATGAGGAAAGGCTGAGAGACCTGGGCCTGTTCAGCCTGAAGAAAAGACTGAGAGGGGATCCCATCAATGCTTATAAATATCTAAAGGGCAAGTGTCAAGAGCAGACTCTTTTCAGTGCTGCCCAGAGACAGGACAAGAGGCACACACTGGAACATGGGAAATTCCTGGGAGGAAAAACTTCTTCACATTGAGGGTGACAGAGCACTGGGACAGGGTGCCCAGAGAGGCTATGGAGTCTCCATCTCTGAAGATATTCAAATCTGCCTGCACGCAATCCCGTGCAACCTGCTCTAGGTGAACCTGTTTTAGCAGGGAGGTCAACTAGATGATCTGCAGAGGTCCCTTCCAACCCCTACCACTCTTTGATTTCGTAATTTACTTTCCATTTCACACTTCAACCATGGAAACAGGAAATATAACACATTCCTTTATGTAATAAGGAATACCGAACCTTCAGACCACTGTCTATCCCAGTTTAGGCCCCCAAATGTAAGTGGCCTGAGCAAGAAACAGCCTTCTGCTTTAATTTAAAAGCATTCATAAATCTATCCTTGCCTTGAGGACAGCACTTAGTACTCCCAAAGCTCAGGCCATTACATCATTCATTCTACCCTGCCCTCCGCAACAAATATTTCTGGAGTGACAGGTGGTTACTAAGTAATACAGGCCCCAAAGCCTTTACCACAGGCAGAATTAAGAAATTCAGTTTTACCTTTTAACAGACAAATGATAATGCAACAGACAAATATATAGTCAAACAGCAGAAAAAGTAAGTATCTGTTTAACTCCCCGCAAACTAACTTTAGTGAAAGCAGGCAGCAGAAACACAGGTCAAACCACTGCAATGCAGATAAGTCACAATTCACTTGGTCAAAATCTTTTGCCTCCTCTTCTCCTTTATAATCATTCAGGGAAGGACTCTGCTTGATTAGCTAATTTCTGCTTTGTATGGTTTTTTTCAACAGAAATCATGCCAGGTTTCCATTGTCTGAGGTTCCAGTCTTATGGCCTTGGGATATTAGAGTAAATTCAGCCAGTTTAGATAAAGCCACTGTAGCCCTGTCCTGTCACTGTAATAATTACAACACTCTAATCAATGTTGAAAGAGTTTAGTGCAGTTTTACAAGATGCACAATGTTACACTGCAGTCAAAGGCTGTAAAAGACAGCTTACCAGAAATCAGTATTCTTCAATACTTAACAATCTCCATGTTTACAGCTGTGCCTTTCCATGCAAGAGTGTGAAACCATCTCTCCTTTGCAGACTCCAGAGTGGATAGGTTTGCCTCTTTCTTCTCCTGCTTTGTATATATTATCAGGATGCAACTATTCATCTGCTCCATATCAATTCCTTAGTGCATCTTACATTGTCCTTCCTCCGCCCCTCCCATCAAAAAAAAAAAAAGCCTGAGTACATGTGTAACTCAAGACTATACGTCCCAAATAATATCTAACTTCTGTTCAAGTCACATACTATAGTCCAGCAAACATGCTTTCCCAATGCCTAATAAAATATCACAGGATTTGTATTTACCTCGCATTGCAGGGTCTCAGCACTTCTCTTGGGCTGAGCTAATTTCAGTAGTGGTTACAATTGCCTAGAAGTCAGGTGACAATTCCCTAGACAGTTTTAACTGCATTCTATGGGTATCCTATACGCAAAGGTCTGCCAAGCTTACATAGTCACTGCTTAACAAACAGTCTGTATATTAACTGTGGCCAAGGGAGGCTAACTATGGACTTTGACTAACTGCTAATGGGTGAAAACAGTTAAACCTTACCTGGGAACAAAAAGAAAGACCAAGTAAGCAGACTGTTACAAAATAGAAGAGTTCTGTAACCACATCAGAAAATAAACATGTTGTGCTACTGCCAGTACCCCACTGCAAAACAGTATCAGCAAAAAGACAGGGAGAACTTGCTTCATTTTCAAGGAAAAGCCATGCAGCAATACCATGAGTTTGACAGCTCGTCAGATGGCAGACTGGCTCAGAAAAGTAGAGGGGGAAAAAGAGGCCTGATTGAAAACCTTCCTTCCAATCTAACCATAAATTAAATGAGGTCAAATCAGATTTAACCAAGCCAGCCAGACCAACTAGCTCTGGAATCAGAGACGGTCTTCATGACACGTTCAAGTAAGCAAGTCTTACCCATACCTTATACAAGGTTTGAGCACACACAAGTGGTGACACATCACTGCCAAGCAGATGACTTTTGAAACCCTTCCTCAGAAAGGTTAGATAAAATCATGGTCATTTGCAACAGCTTATACTAATAACTTTTCCATAAGAGCTCATTTTCTGCAGAGTTGTCTTTAGGTAACACGTTAAATAAAAATACATTAATACAATTAAAGGCTGCACTTGTGTTAATGAATAAACAACTCGTTATATTTGCTTGATTTGTTACATTCAACTCTGAAAAAAAACCAAAACACATTCAAGACTGAGGTGTAAAACTGATATCATCACCATACTCAATCTGCATCAGTTTGATGTATACAGCTTTATGCCTACTTGGCATACATAATGAAGACATTTAGGCACCATGGCTCATTTAAGTCACTTGCACACCACTTCCAACCCCAATAACAAATGCTACATAGGATCCGAAAGAATGCACATGTTAAGTTCGCCAATTGGAGCATTTTAACTTCTACATATATTCCCCTTAGCAGTACTGAACCGTGTTTTGTACTATTTTCCATATTAAAGTTTGCCACTTCTATAAAACTTTCTCATAGTTTTTACTAACGACATTAAGCTATTTAACTACACCTTTCACTAACCTTCTTGCGCTTTCAGGTAACCAGTGTACTTCAGCTATTTCAGTGAATATGTATCTCCAGTCCTGGGGATGTATTCATGTTAATCTTATCTTTAACAGGTGAAAGTCAAAGCTGAAAACTTCAGGTCAAAACCAAACTAGATATTTAAAACTCTGTCTCTGGTGTAACTTCCAAGGTTTTTGTTTCATGTCTTCTAGAATGTTTCAAATCATAGGCCCACACAGTGTCTATTCCCTCTCCAGTAGTGTGATCTGGGATCCAAGAAGGGAAAGGAAAACGACAGGCAATAATTCTGGCATTACAGTCAAGTTCTTCTTCTAGCTTCTTCTTCAACTGTGGCATCTGTTGAGCAACAATAAAAAGCTTTCAGAAGCAGTAATAAACAGAGGCATTCTCTTTCGAATCTAAATCAAGTGTTTAAGGAAAGTCCAAGATTTGAGGAATTTTTGAAAAAAATTTAGGAAAGTACTTATTATACACATTTCAGGTTTGATGCTTTGACAAAGATTACCTAAAACTAGAAAATGGTTATTGAGCCCTAATTGTTGAGATCAAGGGAAATGTAACTCTTAAGTTCTAAAAACTCAATCAAAACCCATAGATAATCCCTTACATTAAAAAAAACAGCCCATAAATACTTTACACGTTCCAATTCATGATTGTCTTCAGTAGGATTCTTCTCTATACAGAATGAGAGTTCAGCCCCCTGAATTTATGCTATTTATGACAACCCAAGTCATATAAACTATGTGATAGTCAAAGGCCAATGCCTCTCATAATACCCAGTCTAACCCCAAAACAAATCCTACAACACTCAAAACATCATGCGGCCAACAACTCAAAGCAAACATTCTGCTGTCACCATATGGTAAAGTTCTGCTATGTTACATACTATTAAAATTAAGCTTTGTTGGTTCCAGTCTGTCAATATATGTGTCAATTCCTGCATTAGTACTGTATGAAATGGCATATAGAGTCATAGAATGGTTTGGGTTGGAAGGAATCTTTAAAATTCACCTAGTCCAACCCCTGTGCAACAAGCAGGGACATCTTCAACTAGGTCAGGTTGCTGAGCTTTGTCCAACCTGACCATGAGTGTTTCCAGTGTTTTACCAGCTTCATCTTAATAAATTTCTTCCTTGCATCTAGTCTGAATCTACCCATTTTTAATTTAAAACCTTTACCCCTTGTCCTATCACAACTGCTATAAGCACCCTTTAAGTACTGAAAGGCCACAACAAGGTCTCCCTGGAGCTTCCTCTTCTCCAGGCTGAACAACCCCAACTCTCTCAGCCTGTTGCCACAGAAGAAGTGTTCCAGCCCTCTGATCATTTTTGTGGCCATCCTCTGGACCCATTCCAACAGGTTCATTTATTTTCTGTGCTGAGGGCTCCAATTCTGGATGCAGTACTCCAGGTGGGGTCTCACCAGATCAGAGGGTCACCTCCCTTGACCTGCTGGCCACACTTCTCTTGATGCAGCCCAAGATGTGGTCAGACTTCTGGGCTATGAGCACACATTGTTGGCTCATGTACAGCTTTTCATCTACCAGGACCCCCAAGTTCTTCTCTTACAGAGCTACTCTCAATCCCTTCCCCACCCTGTACTGATACTGGCAATTGCCCCTACCCAGGTACAGGACCTTGCACTTGACTTTGTTGAAACTCATGAGGTTCAGACAGGCCCAGTTCTCAAGCCTGTCCAGGTCCCTCTGGATGTCATCCCATCCCTCAAGCGTATCAACCATACCACTCAGCTTGGTGTCATCTGCAAATTTGGTGAGAGTGCACTCAATTCCACTGTCTGTGTTATTGATGAAGAGACTAAACAGTACTAGTCCCAGTAGGGGCCCCATGAGGGACACCACTCATCACTAATCTCTATCCAGACATTGAGCCATTGACCACTATGCAGTGGCCAGCAATTCCTCATCCACCAAACAGTACACCCACCAAATCCATACCTCTCAAATTTAGAGAGAAGGATTGTGGGGTACCATGTCAAATACCACTCCATAACTCTCCTTGGTTGAAGAGCTGCATTCTAGCTTTCCTCCATTTGAAAAAATGAGCAGACATGAAAGCTGAGAGAAATATCACTACTCTTGCAGAACGGAGCAACACCCTGCCAAGTCAGATACTCTACCTCCAATAAGTACTTTCAAATTCTGTGACGGATTAAATGAGAAATGAATTAACACATCTAGACTTCAAAGAAATTTCCTTCCCAACCCAGACCGTGATTAGGTTTTGGAAAAAAAAATTAAACTGGATAGATTTAGCCATTTTTGTCCTTTAGAAAAGTCTGATGTTACACTTAAGTGGATCAGTGCACATCCTCTTGGAATTCCTTTTATTCTTACATACTGTAGTTATCTCAGGGAGTAATTCTAGCTCCACAGTTTACTTCTATTACATGTAAAGAATCTATTTACTTTGATATCATGACATAGTATTTAACTACTAAAAGGTGAAAACAAACACAACTCATTTAAGTCACAAAAGAGACAAACTAAAATAAAAAAAAACCCACACAAAAAAGAAAACAAACCACCATCAGAACATTATTAGAAAACAAAACTGACTGAAGAAAATGTATTTCCAAAGACTGAAGATAATTTCCACTATCACATACATGCAGGGTGTGCCTTTGATGTAACATCCTATTATATCTATATTTACGCTTACAATGGAATATTTTAGGAAAATTACAGCCATAAATCTAATATATCAAAGAGTCACCACTGAATATTTTTAAGCATTCTATGCTCTGATTTAATCCACACAGCAAATGCTTTCAAACTTTTTTTTGCTACCACACCTTAAATAAACTAGAAAAATAAGCCCATTTTGGTATCTCAGACTGAGCTGAGACACTAGAAAAGGAAGGACTAAGCTGTTACAGAAATTACTCATATAGACATAGCCTAATTTTTAATGAGTAATTATGAAAATCAGTGACAACTCATGTCTATATTAGCTCAAATTGCAAAACTTTATTAAAAGTTCAGCCAAAAAGAATTGTATCCTTGAACCAGTCAGTCAAAATAGTTTTTAAGCTAAATGTCTCAGTAGCACTATGTGTTATAATCGTACTATATTTTGTATCACCCCAGGGTTGGGTTTTTTATATGTCTACACAGATATATAGTTTAGTAAACCTTTTTTACAGTATATAATCAGTTATTATACATGGAAGCCGTGAACATGAACACCTGCAAAGAATTCTGTCATCCCACCTTGAACAAGTAAAAGTCTCTCTGCAGTGACTCATAGACAAACACATCTTCCCCCCATTGTTGCAAGAACAGAGAGCTCTTAGTCTTCCCTGAAGATCAATAAATCCCACTTCTGTAAACTAATCTTGGATATGACAAAAGCACTGCATGACAGCATCGAATCAGACCAGTATTATTTTAAAAAGGTAAAGAGATCTACTGCCCTCAGTAAAAAAGGCAAAATGCATTGAAGTTTCTAGAAAATCGATTTAGTCATTCAGGAGGCTAAGCATTCACAACTCTAGAAGTAAATTTAAAGGGGATCATGAGCAAAAAAAAACGTTCAGGAAACACAGTAGTTCATATGTTTGGATATGTTACATTTGTGAGAGGTTTTTTATTGCAATAATTTAGCCTAGTATTTACTGAGTTTACTGAACTTATTCTGAGCCTTATAGCTACTCTTTCTATCATAGCTGTTACTAATTTATCCCACTTTATACTATTACATTTAAAGTTAAGCCAGTATTTCTGCTAGGTTTGCTCACATTTTCCCAGGGCATTTTTTTCTAGTTTACTGAAATATCTTTCTTCACCCATCCCTGAATGCCATTACAGAATTTCTGACTGCAAATTCAAATATTTATACTGCCCCCTTCTGGAATTCAAGCTAGAGAGCACACAATACCCAAACTTGGCAACATCTGTAGGACAAGTATCATCATCATAGTTCTCAGTAACACATCACCCACAAAAGTAAGGGGGAAAAAAAGTAATGCGTTTTCACTTCAGTTTCCAACATGAGTTAACATTTGAATCTCAAGTAGGCATTTAATTCCAATGTTGTTAAAGACAAAGCAGAGAAAAAGGAAGTTATATTACATTTCTCGTTGCATCTTCCTGCTACTACTACAGAAATAGTCGTTTACATTGTATGGTATAGCATCACATAAAGCTCTTTACTCATTTCATGTCACATCTACCTTATCAGAGGAAGAACCAATACAAAAGCATAGGATATTTCTGTTTCACTCTTCTACATGCATTCAACCTATATAGAATATTTTAATAATAAATCAAAACATGAAGAATATTTAAATATTTAAGATTGTTTCCTATTCCAGTAAAAAGAGAAAAAGAAAACTAGATCAAGCTGAAAGCCAAAGTGAATGCAAAGTCTGACTGAACTTATTGAATATATCACTAAAGCAGTCACTATGCAACTCAATTTCTATACCAGTTCTGAAGAACACATTTTCCCCACACATACAATGAACAGAGGCTACAAAAACCTTCCTAGAAGACAAAGAATTTGTAGACTTGTACTTTAGCAATTATACTAGAAGTATGTGTCTTGCTTCCCAAACCTTCACAGTCTAATATGGGCAAGGGATTATTTCAACACACCAGCTGCTGGTCTGTTTGGGGTGATCCAGTTCTTGTAGAACTTAAGCAAAGTTCAGTCCTCTAACAAGGTTCCCAAAAATCAGCTGTAGCCAATTTCCAACTCTATGGTTTTCCAGTATGAAAACCAGAAATTTTCAAGAGCCGATCTATTGCCTTCCACCCAAGCAACTTGAGCACAGCAGTTTTCATTTTGGTTCTGAACCAATGGACAGAAAATACTTCTCAAAAAAATATATGTATTTTCAGAGGTCCAGTCTGTATATTGTCCCAAGTTTTATCAAGTTTTATAATGGACATCGATAAGCAACAATGAAATATCAAAATATTAGTACCAACTATGTTTGACATTCTGCAGGTTGACTCATTTTGCAGACAAATGTACTAACACTGAATGCCTTTGTATTCAAATAATCAAACAATGCACAAATTGTAAACTTACCATTTGAGGTACCCCAAAAACAACAACATTTGTATAATGGGAAAAAGAAACCTAAAAGAGAATATGAGAACAAGTCTTAATGAAAATGGCATTTATATTTGGAGAAGTTCTCACCATTCTTTTCCCCTAATTCTTCTAGGTGCACTCCTTTCAACAGGGATTTAGACCAAGAATAAGAAAAAAGATCCCGTATCAACTTTACATCACACAGATTTCCACTTAAAGACAACTTTATATTGTATTGCTGAACGCCAAAAATCTTCTACTGCCTGACCATAACTATGGCATCAATTCTAATAGCACAGAAAGAATTAAGAAAATACCAACATGATTTTGCTCACAGCTGTTTTTCCACAACTCCTGTATATGTTAAAATGAGGTCTGTTTTCAGATTGCCCCCACTTTTGTTAAATGCTAGCTAGCTATAAAATCTTGCCAGGCATTCCAACACCTGGGTTCTTCCAGTCAGTGCCTGAAGTTTTCCTATGATCCTCTCAGAACAAAGATAAAAACAGTACATTCAACACTTTTCCCCAAAATTCCTGGTACTCACTTTACCCATTACAATATGCCACTCTTAACCAAAACAAACCAGCACCAAAAAGACCCCAACCAAACAACACAAACAAAAACAACCCCACAACTTTGACAGGAATAGCAGGGGAGAGGCCCGCAAATATGACCCAAAAAAGTGCACCTCATTAAAGAAGCAACTGTGACTCAAATGACTGAAAATTGTGAAAAAATCTCAGTCACATGTAAGTAACCTTAAAGCAACATTCAAAATCAGTTAACACATTGCACAGCTAGAAAAGAACATGTCTAATGAAACATCGTATGAGACTGTGATCTTGCACATTAAAGGAGAATCTTGTTACTGACTCTACAGAATCAGCTGCCAGTGAAGCCTGACATCACAGCACCCCACACCATTCATCAGACACAAGCATGACATTGCTTGAAGAACCTGTACTGAAAAAGGACAGCACTTCACTGAAGCACAACACAGAGCAGTGAATTGTGTTGCAAGTCTAGTTTCTATGGGCTCAAGTACTTTTCTCAAAGCCCAATACAGCACCTTGTAGTCAGACAGCATTCTGGTTCTTTCAAGAAAGTATCACCAAATTATGGAAATCTCTCAAACATCCCAGGTTCATTCTCACATCCATCACCACCTACCTTCCATAGGTCTGAAATATAAAATTTGGTGTTCTGATGTACTCCATCTCTCCATGCACGGTATCTGGAGTACCAGACTAGCCAGGGATTTAATTCATAACCAACAGCTTTGAATCCCCTTTTTGCAGCTGCTATCACCTACAAGGAAGAAAATAAATCTTCACTTAAAAACAGGGAAAGTGTAATCATCTAAATAGGAGCACAGAGTTAGTTCTACTTACAATACAAATTAAAGGAATGCACTTTCTAAAGTAATTCTGGTTTTAATCTCCGATAGATCAGTAGTATAATGAACAAAAACTCAAACTACACTTTACTGTTATGAGTAGTCCCATTGAAATGAATAGATATATTCACATGAACAAAATGAATCACTTAAACATTCACATGGCAAAGCTGTAAGCTTGTAATATGTCTACAACTTATATAGTTTAATTTAACATATTCATGACACTACCTTGGGATTAAAGAATAGCAAAATTGAACACTGAAATACTCTTATTTGAAAAGCAGTGATGGGTAGGCACTTGAGAGACCCCTGAATCAGAGCCAAAGCGACCTACCAATAGAAAAAGTATGAATGTAGATCAAGAATTTACACGTGGGTTAAAAAATTGGGAAAAATAAACCACATATAAATCTCACAGTACAGCTTTCATCCAATGCTAAGCTTCATGTATTATTTTAAAAGGCAAAAAGTAATTCAGATAACAAATAGGTTTTCAGACATTACTCTACATTAGGCACTAAGATTTAGAATTATTAAACTGTACAGTGACTGTCATCAAACAAGATCAAAACATACTGATTTTTTGAAAAAAAAAAAATTAAGGAAAACACAAAATGGCACCAGTTGCTAGAATTAAAGTTTAAGGGATAATTTAAAAGGCTACTGCCAAGTTTTTACCAGAAAAAAAAAAACTGACAAACTATGAATTACAGAACAGACAAGGTCAAATCAGAAAGTAGTACACATTTCTTAATAGAACCTATCAAACAGTATTACCTGGACAGTGTGTTTCACACTATTAAAATAATGCATCTCACATCATGCACACAGCATTTGCAAATATACTAAAAAGTCTCACATTTTTACCATATTGGAAATCAAAAGATTTACCCACCGATTACGCCCCAGTAAGTGCTAAATATTTAAAAGCATCACAACAAAAGCTCAGCCTTTTTAGGACAAATACATTAAGGCAACACCAACCATTCAATTTTAGGCACTTCACTCTCTAGAGTAGCCTTCAATCTCCATTTAGGCCCATACAATCAGAAATAAACATTCAGTATTTAGTCAAATAGGTGTCTCAGATGAGGGTCAACAGCCAGATGCTGAGCAGAGAGGACATCAAAAACTGCAGTTCCCTTGTACCTACATGCTTTTCTCTATTTCCTACTTGGGCACAATCCCTTCTAAGCCACCTTCACAGATTTGGATTTCCAAATCAAATTTTTTTAGTGTGGACAAATGGTTGATTCATTCACACAAAATATGGCCAAGGGAGCATTCAAGAACTTACTTGCTTCCATCAAAAATTCTTAGTGCGCCATCCTGTGGCTAGAACAGTCTTGAAGCAGATAGTTACTAAGTGGTACACAAAACACAACGACTACAAAAAAACCCTCACCATTCTCTACTATACACCACCACATTTCACAAATCAGGGTTCAGACATCCAGGAAACACGGTATCACTTTGGCTTTGGTGATTCTCACCATTTCTCTTGCCAATTATTGTAGTTTCACCACATTCATTTTGAAGCAAGGCAGGAAGCGCTGCACAAAGGCATGAAGGCTTCAGTTCTAACAATGAGGAATTTTAGTTTTGTAATCCATTGCACATCTCTCATTCTCTTTTGCTATCACCTTTATACAATAAGCATAGAGCTACAGCTCCAAAAGCAGAGTGTTATTTAATCTCATGCAGCCTCACATGCCGCAGCTATAGACCTATGTGGAATCAGTTTCTTCTGAAGAAATACCAATACTTCAATTGCATCTTTTCATGTGAATGCAGTACAATTCTGTCCAGCCAACAGGATGAGGTTATAATTTTGTACACTACCTTGTCAAGCTGCAGGTAAGACTAGCACAAAAATATTGATTACCCACCTAAGTTGAATGTAAACCTTCCTCAGCTTCCAGCGTTTTTCTAAGACGCAAACAAAAACACTGGACACTAAAGACATTTATATATATGAAAATAAACAACCCAGCAGTCACAGCTAGAGCATTTTGCACATTTGAGAAGTGATATAAAAAGGTGGTTCTGTAACTTACAATACGGCCATCCCCGCTACCAATGTCAACTAGGGAACCACTTCTGCTTTCTAACATCTTCAGCACATTCTGGATCTGGGTAGAAGTTGCAGGAACAAAGGGCAGGCACACTCTCCTCAGTGCAGGGGTCACAAAAGGGGTGACCACAGCATACAGGGCCACCAAGGTCCCACCAACACCAGTGGTGACCATCAGCCCCCAGACCCTCCTTTGGGAGCTGGCCTCACACACCTCCTGTGGGCCTGCTGCCTGGCTGTCCTCCACCAGTGCCTTCGACATCATACCTGAAGACAGATATTAGAAAGACTGTTTTCTCCAATCTATCTTTATTACATACTCACTTAAAACAAAGCAGTGTTTTGTATCATAGATAGGACAGCAAAGAAACAAAAAAAAACCCCAAACAACCAAAACCGTGTATCCCTCTAACTATTCCTAGAGCCTAGGGAAACATTTCTATTACTGCTTTTGAGGAGCTGAAGCGCCAGCTTAGTTTTTCAGGGCAGTTTCCTTTTAGGCCTATACCTCTCCGGCCCCGGGCAGGCAGCAGCACGCCGGGCACAGCTGAGGGGCAGCGCAGAGAGCGTCCTTCCCCCCGGGACTGCCCACAGCCCGCGCTCAGGGAGCCGTCCCTCAGCAGTTATCGTCCTTGCCTTCTGGAGAGGCTTTTCTTCCGAGCACAATGCTCCTCAGCAGCAAGATACCCTCCCCCCTAACCCACCGCTTCCCACAACGACCGCCCTCAGACCCAACAGCCACCCCCCCTCCTTATTTATAGCACTGGGCAATACCAATTCGCCAAACGGGGGCGGACGAAACCTTTCTGAAGGCACTTATGAGAGGAGCGGCACGCACCCTTTCGCCATGCCTCTGTCCCTCATCCTTCCCGTCACCCGACGCGGCCTGCTGCTGCCGCCCTTAGCGCCCGCTTTCTTTCTATCTAATGTGGAATCCCCCACCCCCTCGGCTCCCCTCCCACAGCTGTGGGAGGACTCCGCCGCGCAAGGCCCACCCTGGCGGATGCTTCCAGAAAGGCCAGCCGGAGGCGCCGTGCACCTCCCGCCCGCCAAATAGGTCGTGCAGCTGCTGGCTGCGCAGGCGTGGTGTCGGTGCGTCGGGTGTGCGTGTCGCGTCACGGGGCGGTGTCTGGCTCGTGCTTGCCCGGAGCGGGGAGCGGCGGCAGCCATGTCGGCCATGGGGACTCTGGCTTTTGACGAGTATGGGCGCCCCTTCCTCATCCTTAAGGACCAGGAGCGCAAGACGCGCCTCATGGGGCTTGAGGCGCTCAAGGTGAGTGGGGTGAAAGGGCCGACGATCCGCCCGCGGGCCCTTGCTGGCTGGGCCGGGCCGGGCTGGGCCGCGCCGCGCCATGCTGCCGTTAGGGGTGGGTGGGGAGCAGCCGCCGTTAGGCCTTGGCGGGAGGATGGAGGCCTTTGGGACGAGTTGTTCCTGCCCTCGATGGTCTTCAGTCTTGGTGTCTGGCGCAGTTCGCCTGAAGTCTCGTCTAGGCCTCTAGGCGTGGAAGGAACAGAGCGGGGAGAAGAAGCCGTCGCCCGTGGGGCTGGGAATGTGCCCCCCGCGATGTAGAGTCTGTGGGGTCTCCGTGCCCTGAGTCGTGTGGCTTCGGGGTGGTCTGCCGCGGGTAGGGGAGCTCCCCTCCGTCCCCAGCCCCCCTTTAGCCTTCCGCCATCTGAAGCTCGGTCCGCGTTCCCGAGGAAGGCAGTGGCTGAGCGAGTAGGCAGCCTTGTGTGGATGCGTGTGATTTGAATACTGGTGGAGGAGTGGAGCAAAATTGTACTGGCTTCTCGTTGCTTGATTGTGTTGCTTCCCTGCTTTGAACCTTAGGGCTATCATTTCAGTTGCTCTGCTTTTGTGTGCCTTGGTGGTGCAAGTGCAAGCTGTGCAAGAAAAGGCACGGGAAATATTTCTTGGATAAAATCAATGAAACTATATTAATTTTATTACTATTTTAATTATGATTGGCTGTTGACAGTTAAACTACAATACTTGCATTAGCTTTTTTACCCCTGTGTTTTTCTTAGCTGAATATTATGATTTTGGGATGCATGATAATGATTTAACTCATTTCTCCTTTGTTTTATAGTCTCACATAATGGCAGCAAAGGCTGTAGCAAGTACTCTGAGAACATCCCTGGGGCCTAATGGTAATTGTGGAATAATTTTAATCGTTCTTTCTCGGTAATTGTTTTGGGGGATTTTCTAGATTTTTGTTCGTGCTTTGAATATTATTATCTTTAGGTTTGGATAAAATGATGGTGGACAAAGACGGTGAGGTAACTGTGACAAATGATGGTGCTACCATCCTGAATATGATGGATGTGGATCACCAGATAGCCAAACTTATGGTGGAGCTATCTAAATCTCAAGATGATGAGATTGGGGATGGAACTACTGGAGTTGTTGGTAAGAAAAGATTTAAATTTAACTTGGCTTTTCCAGCTTTAAAATCAAGCTGCTTCAGCTGTTTTCAAAAATTTTGAAATTTTGTGCGTATGCTTTTCCATAGCATGTTTTTAGAATATTTACTGCTTAAGTATTATTGTCAGTTCTTGTATTAGAAGTCTTTTAAATAAAAGTATACTTTCGTGTCTTTTCTAAGTATGTTTACATTAGAAGTCAGTGTTGAGACTCGTCTTTGTACTTTGAAAATTTTTCTGCACAAAATTCTTCCTTAATTTTCTCCCTGTTCCCCTTTGGCACCATCCATCCTTCTTTTTGATCTAACATAATGCAGTTTTCTTTCCAAGCGTAGCAAGTAGGAGGTTTTTCACAGGTATTTTGTCATCTAAGAGACCTTAAACTATTGAAATATCACAGAAAAAAATTAAAAAGCATACTCTTTAATCTTTTGATAATGTATTAAAAATGATCCTTCAATCTGTCAAAGAGTAAACATTATTTTAAAATTTTGTTTTATAGTTTTGGCTGGAGCATTATTGGAACAGGCTGAGCAATTACTCGATCGTGGTATTCACCCTATCAGAATAGCAGACGGTTACGAGCAGGCAGCCCGCATTGCTATTGAGCATCTCGACAAAATCAGTGACAGCTTTCCAGTTGATCCACAGAACATTGAACCTCTGATTCAGACAGCAAAGACAACACTAGGCTCTAAAGTGTAAGTCACAAAAACTTCACAAGAATATTTATGTTTCCCTTAAAACCACTTTGAGTTGAGAGAATAAATTCTGGGTTTTACTTGTGTTTTGAGTTGAGAGAATAAATTCTGGGTTTTACTTGTGTTTTGATGGATTATTAAATTGTTTGTATTATTGGAGTGGCTGCTGACGGCTCTTTTATATTTGATTTTTGCTAATTTCTCAATGGATCTATGTCTCAGGATAAGAAATTCCAAATCCGTTTTCTATAAAGAGTCAACTCCATGAGATGAAACAGATGCAAAATTAATTTCATTCTAACACGTTCTGTTAGTTCCGATTTCTGCTTCATAGCAAATTCCAAGCGTAATGTAAACCTTTTAAAAAGAATAATTATCTGCTATGTTTCAAAGATTTGTTTTGGAGTGTTCTTTTTCTTAAAAAAAAAAAATAAAAATTAAAACTCTAGGATAGTCCCATAACGGTATTTTTCATTATGCAATCTGTATGTATTTTGTAAATTCAGGCATTGTAAGGGCTTCTTTTGCAGAGCTGTCTTAAAAGTGGTTTCTGTGACCTGAATGTTTCGTAGTAGCTAGTTCTTCTCACTTGTTTCAAATCTGTATCTTGAGACTGTGTTCACAAATACTTAGACAAACCATGTTGTGTCTTCTGCTTCCTGCCACATTAAGTATCTTTTATTTCTGTGGTCTGAGTAGGATTCCCTCTGAATGCGTCATATGAAAGTTGTTAGCTATAGTGATTTTCTGTTCAAGATTGATAGAAACACTTTTCTTCCAAATTGTGGAAATATAACACAACTTTACTTTTTTTAATACAGAGTTAACCGTTGTCACAGACAAATGGCAGAAATTGCTGTGAATGCTGTACTCACAGTAGCAGATATGGAACGTAAAGATGTTGATTTTGAGCTGATAAAAGTACAAGGCAAAGTTGGAGGTAGACTGGAAGATACACAGTTGGTTAAAGGCGTGATTGTGGATAAAGATTTCAGTCATCCTCAGATGCCTAAAGTAAGTGAAGTCCCTGTGTGCTTCTCTGTAATGTCTTAAATAAGATTGTCTAGCCCACTTCAAATGCTGTCCTAGCATTTCTTAAGTATTTAAACAGTGTTGTTGTTTGGCTTGGTTTTTCACCCATATATCAACAGAGAAAGGGGAGAGGAGCATTATTAAATTCTTCATGTTGGAAGAAACCAAGTTAGAACTTACAACAGTCTTTAGAAATTGAGAATTAGCTGGGGGGATTACTGTACAACTAAACGGTGACAAGTGCACAGTTCTGCATTGAAGCAGAAATAATCATCTGTAGTGTGTAATATGCTTAAGATGCTTAATGCAACTCAGTATCAAGAGATGCTTCTGCTGCTCAAGCTTTAAGGCTTGTCATGTTGTTGGGAACGCTCCAGAAGCTGTCTTTTTGCTACATTTGGTGTAGGTAAGGTCTCCAAGTCTTTGTTCAGCCTACTTCGGGAAAGATGGAGGCAGTTTTGAATTTCTACTTCTCTGAAAGGACCTTTCTAATAGGTGACACTTTATCCTATAGAAAAGAAGACTGGTGGAAAATATCACTGTTGTCAAACATAAAACATGGCTCTGAAGATGAGTCACAGTGGATGGGAGAGCAAATATTGGTTTTGTTGAAGTATTATTTGTTGGGGGTTTTTTTAAGCATAAATTTTAAAAAGGCACCACTGGTAAAGATTGCTAAGTGCTTAAACAGTGTCTTGAAGCTGTGGAATTTCTTCTACGTGGTTTAGAGAGATTTTTGATGGAATGGTTTGAGTATAGTTAGTTTCACTTCAGAATCAATCACATTATCTTTAAAAACACGGAGGTATGAAGGTGTATCTGTATGTTGTACAAATATGGGAAAGAGGTGTTACTGAGGTCATAACTTAACTTGATTATTTTTTTTTAAAACTGTTCAGGAGCTTAAAGATGCTAAAATTGCAATCCTTACGTGTCCATTTGAACCACCTAAGCCTAAAACCAAGCATAAGCTTGATGTCACATCTGTGGAGGATTACAAGGCACTGCAGAAATATGAGAAGGAGAAGTTTGAAGAGATGGTGAAACAGGTAGTCTTTAGGATTATTTCTCTGTTTTTGGTGGGTTTCATGGCATTTACACAAAATAGCATAGCACATAAATTTATTTCTGGAAGTCAACTAATGATCCTGATAGGAGCAATGTACAAGCAGTTGTAAGGCTATGAACAAAAGTTAAGTTCATCTAAATAAGAGATACACCCCGCTTTGAAGTTTACCTTCATTTCTATGTGCGGCAGGTGGTTCTTTTTCAGACATGTGTTGATAAAGTTAGGCAAATTAAAATGTTTTTCATTCCTGGGTTAGCTCTGATCAGAAGATTGATGTTGTGTGTTGCTTTCAGATAAAAGACACTGGTGCAAATCTTGCTATTTGCCAGTGGGGTTTTGATGATGAGGCAAATCATTTGCTGCTCCAGAACGAGCTGCCTGCTGTTCGTTGGGTTGGTGGACCTGAAATAGAAGTAAGTAAAATCTTCCAAAATTGGGCTTTGTACCAGTTCTCAAACATTTGTGAAGTAATATGCTGTGCCAATAAAAAGTTCAGGCTTTCTGGCTAGAGCTGCATAATCGTGCATATATGAAAATCACTGGGGATCTGTGGGAAGAACATGCAATGAATGGGATTATTTTTTATAATTGGAGGATGTGTGTATTACTTGTTAAAAGTTTTATGTGGCTGGATATGTTTCTGCTTTAGTCTCATTGCTTGCAGAAACAAAGCATCTCCTGAAATACTTTGAAGTGATGGGGAGATAACCTTTTGGAGTGGGCATTTGACAGATTACCTTCCATTAATTTTTATCTAATGAAAAACATAATGGAAAAGTCTTCTCGAAATAATTGGTAGTTGTTTAATTTCAGTTAATCGCCATTGCAACTGGAGGACGCATTGTTCCTCGCTTCTGTGAACTCACGGCAGAGAAACTGGGTTTTGCGGGCATTGTCCGAGAGATCTCCTTTGGAACGACAAAGGACAGAATGCTTGTCATTGAACAGTGTCAGAATTCCAGAGCTGTGACCATTTTCATTAGAGGAGGAAATAAGATGGTGAGATGCCTAATTTGTTACTAATGATTGACACATACGTTGCTGAATGTGTAGTTTTTTTCAAAAGCATATTAACTCTTGGTTTTGTCTAAATTTTCCTTGCAGTGTGGACAAATAGTGGGAGTGGAGGGTTGTAGGCAATGGTGACTATGTGTTAGAAGTCATTTGTTAGATTAACGTTCAGTGGTTTTGAATTAAAACTTTATTTTTTCACTATTAGACAGTATAGTTCATAAATATAGAAACAGTTTTATCTGTGGATGTTGTCATTTGTTTTTCTCACAGGAGGGTCGCTTTTACGGGCGAAGACATACTACCATTTCTGAAAGATTAATTTTTATTATAGACCAACGTATGTGACTTCTGATTTAATTCTGTTAAAATAGAAAAATAAAACCCAAAACCACTCAAAAATCACAGAATGAGATCATTTTAAACGCTTGTGTACTTAACCTGGTTCTTAGTTGTACTGTTAAACTATATTTAGTATAGGTCAAGAACTACCCTGAATGAAGAACCTTAGGAAGAAAAGAACATAATCCCTAGTCTGAAGAGTTCTTTAAGAATGCAAAAATACTGCTTTAAAGGTTAGCGAAACTTGTAAAATCCTTCCAACTTCAGTTGAAGTTGGGACTTAACAGAAATTGCAGTTTGACAGTAATGTTGGTGTTTAAATTTAGGTGGCTTGTGTCTTGGGAACATGCTAAGGCTTTCAGTCTTGCATAGAAGTTTTTGTTTCAAAATGCAGATTTAAAAATAACAGTGAAAAGGTTATGTTTTTTTAGTTCTTTCTCTGCTGCTGTGTGTTTAGTACTTTATATTTTGAGATTAGTATAACATAACAGTAGGAGAGCTGCATTAGGCCCATGAAAAGATCCTACAGTTTATTTGCAGTTTTCTGTTTCTGTATTAGGAAATGTATCTCCATAGCTTTTAGTTGTGTCTATTGTAAAATATATGCTATTTTTAATTCCAGATTATTGAAGAAGCAAAACGATCTCTTCATGATGCATTATGTGTAATCCGAAATCTTGTTCGTGATAATCGTATTGTATATGGTGGTGGTGCAGCTGAAATTTCTTGTGCCTTGGCAGTCAGTGAAGCAGCAGATAAGGTAAGAAAGGAGCAGTTACAACTTCCTTTAATTTATAAAGGGAAAGCAAGGGTTAAGTCCATCTTAAGAGGTTCCAAAAAAACATCAGAGAACTTTCAGAAAGCACATATTATTGCACTTCTTGACATTCCCTGGTAACCAGCCTTAAAACCTTAACCAGCCTATCTTCTCTCTATAAAGTTGTTACCAGAACCTTTTTCCTTTAATGATAAGAACAATTTAAAACTGTTTTAATTTGCACTTAACTTATTATCCAAAGGTATTAGTTCAGTTCTTGAGATAGATATTTCGAAGCAAATCCGCCTATCTTGTATATTTTTGATAGCTAATGTAAAAATCTGTTTTTGCTAACACTGGAGTTAATAGTTGCATGAATTTAAATGTCTTTTTCCCTAGTGCCCGTCTCTGGAACAGTACGCTATGAGAGCTTTTGCAGATGCTCTGGAGGTAATTCCCATGGCACTGTCAGAGAACAGTGGTATGAATCCCATCCAGACTATGACTGAAGTGCGGGCGAGGCAAGTGAAAGAAAATAATCCTGCCCTCGGCATTGATTGTTTGCAGAAAGGAACAAACGGTAAGAACTGAAGCATGGGGAAGGAGGAGCATAACTGGGTTTTCTTTCTTAAAAGATCTAAAGGCTTGCTATTTTGCTTTCTCAGCTTTTTTTTGTTATTTTAACCTGTGCATCACTTGAGTTATGAACTCTTCTCCCTTGTTATAATAAATGTGAATGCAAGTGGAGGAACAGATGCATTTCTACCAAGTTGAAAATGTATAATTGCTTGAAAACCTTTATTTGGTGGCAAGATTAGTTGAAGATGTTGACTGACCTTGTGATACAGTAATAAAAGCTGCTCAGTATGAGGCAAGCTCAGGCTGTGTGTTCAGTACTGCAGTTTTAGTGATCCAGTTTATACTGCACCACTAGAAGCAGTTGTTTTGAGAAACAGCTTGTGAAAGAAATAAACAAAGGTTTGGAAATGTCTTTAGGTAGCATTGTTTACACCAGTATGTATGCAAATACAGACCTATAACAAGCAGAAGAAACCAACTTATAAAAACTTCACACTGCTGTTCTGTTGCTTTTTTCAGAAAAGATGATGGTAAATTTTTGGAACACAATGTAAGGCATTGTCTTTGTGTAAATTTGTGACTTGCTCTGATATGATGTTGCTGCTTTATGGCATTTAAACTTTCACTTCTTTAGTGGTTGCTCAGCCCTTAGGATGCTTCTAATATTTGTAGATGGAAACTGTACTTTTGATAATGTAATGCAGAAAGATGAAAAGTTGTGAGTGGGGAAGACTTAGTTGGGAGAAGAGTTTAAATCTTAATGTTCTAAGATCTTTGCTAAGAACCCAGGCAAAACCCTAGTTTCTACGAATTGTTTGT
This sequence comes from Gallinago undulata, assembly GCA_026546715.1. Classification (NCBI taxonomy): domain Eukaryota; kingdom Metazoa; phylum Chordata; class Aves; order Charadriiformes; family Scolopacidae; genus Gallinago; species Gallinago undulata. The sequence continues at coordinate 79,942,077 of JAOTQQ010000012.1, read as the reverse complement.
CAACTATGGTGGCCAAGAGTAATAATTTTTAAAAATTCTTTAAAATGATATGTAACTTACTATCCAGGTTACATATTATATCTAGATTTGAGGAGGATGTCTAATTCTTCTGCTTCTTTTTGGCAGATATGAAGCAGCAGCATGTTATAGAAACCTTGATTGGTAAGAAACAGCAGATTTCTCTGGCGACTCAGGTGGTTAGAATGATTCTGAAGATCGATGATATCCGTAGGCCTGGAGAATCTGAAGAGTGAAGGTTGAAAAGCAGAAAACATTAAGGGGGCCACAGCAGTAGCAAAGACAGTAGTATTCTGATGCTTCATCTTCAGCTATTTATCTTGGACACTTTTTGTTTCAGATACTGTAACAGCTAATTGTTGGAAATAAAACACACTTTAGCAGTGGTGGTTTCAAGACTGCTTTCAGAAGTGTTGTTGTGTCTTTTATTAGACAGGCATGAATATTCATAGAAAACACTTCTTGAATGTATACCAAAAAAAAAAAATGATAATACAGTAATAAAATTCCATTGGTCCTTTCCCATTGTGCCTTGTGAGCAAAGCCCACAGCTTCTCATGTTAAGAGGTCTGTCAGTTGTCAGTGAAGCAAGCAGAACATTATTGTAGCCTGCAGTAATTCTTACATGTTAAATTTATCAAACCTCTGTGGTACCCTTTAGGTGTGTTCCTGATTTATGTGCAAGGAGGAGTTTGTACAGGGGTATGCATAAGCAGCCACATGGGGGGTTTTCCCAGAAGTTTTGTCAGTGCCACCGTAGAGTGGCACAATAGAGTGTCCTTGTTTAGTGAGTCCCAAATATGATGTTAGAAAGGTAGAGTAAAATTCACTAGTAAGGTGCCTTGCTTGTGAAATTATTAGCAAGTAACAAGTTGTAGACCAGAACTAAAGTACATTTTTTCTGACAGATTTCAAAAGATGGGGAGGTCTTGAAAATACAAACATTACTTGCATTGCATTTCATGTGCATAATTTTCAAAGTGTGGTAGTAGAGAGGAAATTTTCTTTTTTTACTGACCCCTGATAGCAAATAATTAGAATAAGATCTGCTAGCTATGATTATAGATTGCTTGAGTCAAACAAAGTCCTTCAGTGAGTGTTGGTAGAGGAAGAAAGGTATAAATAACAAGTTTTGAGTTTAATGGTGGGAGAGTTCCCAGACTAGTGATAATAAACAGTTCTAGAAATACATTTTTCGAGGAAGAATCCTGCAAAGCTTTATTTTCACTGTTAGAAAGTGAGTACTGGGTATTTCGTTATTCTTCATTTGCCTTTTTCCAAATTAGCTTCATTTACATGCGGTTCAGTGAACAGCAGTTAATCTGTTCTACTGCTGCTGAAGTCTAGCATCCTGAACAAATTTATGGTTGTAATTGTGAATTTAAAATCCCCAAAATACATTGGCTGATGTATTTATGTATGATTTATTTATATGTATATGATTTATTTATATATATGTATATTTATGATGTATGATGGCCATCTCTTTGTTCAGTAATGGAAAAAGAAAATGAGTGTAGCTAGAACTTAAAAGGGAATAATTTAACTACTAACATCCCCCTCCCACCTGATGGTGAAGTTGTACCTCTGATAGTAAGCAAGTGAGAAAAGTTACATTTCAGTTTTTCCTTTCAACTCCTGTCCCCTGTTGTGTCCTAACCCCAGCAGAGAGCAGCTCCCTCACCCCCCTGCAGGGGTTGGGGGGGAGAATGGGAAGAGTAATAAGCGAGAACAACAGTTTAACAGGGAAACAGATAACAGTTTAATAGGGAAAGGAAAAGCCACACACGAACAACGCAGAAAAAGGAATTCATTCACTGCTTCATCTCCTAGGTGCTCAGCTATCTCCAGAGAAGTGGGGCTCCATTAAATCTGATGGTTACTTGGGAAAACATCGAAACTAAACGTCTTCCTCTCCTTTCCCTTAGCCTTTTATTGCTGAGTGCAGCTACAGGCTGTGGGCTATTGCTTCAGTAGTTCAGAGCACCTGCCTGGGTGTGCACCTTCCCAGCCTGCTGGTCAGGGATGGGGACAGAGAGAAGCAGAGGTTGCCTTGCCACTAGGCTGTGTGTTCAGCATTGCTTTGGTCACAAATTCAAAGCACAGCACTACCAGCTACTATGAAGAAAATTAACCCCATCCCATCCAGGGCCAGAATGCCTGTTCTGCCCACACCAGTGAATCCTACAAAATCATTTTAAAGCTTCACCTATCAACAACTTCAGTCACTTTTTTTTGCTATAGCTTAGAAAATGTGTCTGCTTTAAAAGGTGAGAGGCCAAGGTGAAATGGGCAGCACTACACATCTCTTCCACTGCTCTGCTTTTGGATGTCCCAACCAGGAGAAGAGGAGGGAGTGCTCTCTGCAGGTGCTGCTGCAGCTGGAGGGAAAAAAGGTTGTGATGATGCTCTGCAGATGGTATACAGGGCTGTTTCACAGCAAGTTGGAACTTGCAGTTGGAAACGTTGGACGGATGTTCAGCATGACATGCTGGTAGTTTCTAAGGATGTGTGAGCTGAGACCTGGCCAGTATTAGGTGGTGGTGTGTTGGCTTGGTGCTTGTCATGGTTTCAGCCGAAATCACTGCAACCAGACCAACAAGAATTAATATTAAAATAAAAAAGAAGAAAATAATTAAATGGATACAATATCTACAAAACCGTATCAAGCTCCCAGGATGACAGTCCCGTCACCGGCAGGCACTGGGGAAGTCCCAGACTGGACTCAGCAATGGATGGGAACTGGATTCTAGAGCTGACCCTTTGATCCCTCAGCTTTTATACTGAGCATGGGGCAGATGGGATGGAATACTCCAGTTGGTCAGGTTTGGGTCACCTGTCCTGTCCATTCCTCCCCACAGGTGTGACCCCTCTACACTTTTCTGTTTCCAACCCTCTAAGGGGCAAATAACGAAAATTAGCTGACCTTGGTTGTCATAGCAATAAGTATAAGCACGGGCCTCTGCACACCATTCCTTGGCATCTAGCACAAACACTGCCCTTATGATCCTGAGAAAGAGCAGTTTCCTCCACAGTATGCTGTTAATTTCAGAGAGTTAAAGGAGGCCTAGCTAAAACATAAAATTACAGAATACAAAATCGGTTTGGTTTGACCTCAAACCAGGACAGTGGTGGTTTTTTTCTTCCAAGGGCAGGTTTGACTAAACTGCCTAACTCAGAAGCATCTAGGAACATGGGAGAATTTATTTTAAAAATTTTGAAATCATGTGGTTTTGCTGATCTGACTTACAGAAATAAAGGTTTTGTGCTCTGTATCTAAATATTTAATCGTCAACCAGATCTTAGTATGTAAAGTCTGAAGCTTGGTGGTGGAACTTCGATAAAATTGTAAGAAAAAGAAGTCTTTTTTTTGGTCTTGTACTTCTCTTCAACATAACAAATACACAGCGTTAGGATTGTCGATAATTGTGGTGTAGAGGCAATTAGAGGACAAACGGCTTTTATCACAGCATGCAACACGCAACTGAAAGTATTAAGCCAAATTAATTAAAGTAGTGCAGCTCAAACTGGTACACTATCACAGCAGGAGTAATTGAATTTGTGCTTTGGCAGAACAGTGGGAATACCAGTATTGTGATTTTGTGCTGTGGCCTGCCTCAGCTCAAATAAAACAGCAAACGTATCTGAGTAATGAAATTCAGATTAATCATGGTGTGTTTATAACCATCAGGAAACAAAAGCCTTGCCCTGCTATGTGTTTGGGGCTGAGGGCTACGGCCCCTTCCAGCACTGCTCCCTTACTCCAGGGAAAAAGCGAGGTGCCCCCACTGGAGGGCATCATAGGAGCATCTGCCGGATGCTGCACCAGATCTTTCAAAAACGAGATGCAGCAGCCCCGCAAGGCTTTCCCAGCATCACTGATATGGCACAATAACGTCATCAACAAGACCCGAAACTTTCCAAATTCCCCTCAAGGGCTCAGTTACCTGAGTTAGTTTCATGACTAGCCCCATGTGCCCTCTTAAACCGTAGAATCATAGAATGATTTGGGTCAGAAGGGACCTTAAAGATCATCGAGTTCCAACCCCCCTGCCATGGGCAGGGACACCTCCCACTAGAGCAGGTTGCTCAAAGCCCCATTCAGCCCGGCCTTGAATGCTTCCAGGGATGGGGCATTCACAACTTCTCTGGGCAACCTGTTCCAGTGCCTCACCACCCTCACTGTAAAGAATTTATTCTAATATCTAATCTAAATTTCCCCTCTTTCAGTTTAAAACCGTTACCCCTCATCCTATGACTACACTCTCTGACAAAGAGTCCCTCCCCATCTCTTGTGTAGTTTTCATATCACCCTAGTCTCTCCTAGGCCTGGACTCCTCCTCTGACCTCTCGGATCTCCACGCTGACACAATGTGTGCTCCTCTTTGCAGCCGCGTGAGGCGAGGCTGCCAGGAGCAGGCAGAATTCTCCCCGTACCTCCCGGGCACAGCCAGCCCGCAGCAGCTGTGGGGTACCACGCACCCATGGCTGGGCTTCTCACTTTGGATGCTCCGTGGTGATTCAGAGTAATGAGGTCTGAGTGGATTTTTTTTCAGTAATAGGGCTAAGGAGAGCTGTGAGACAACATGCTTGTTTCTCTACAAACTGACGTTTTTTAATGCAAATGTATTTTTCCTTTGCTTAGGGGGAAAAAAAACCAACCAAAAAAAACAACAACAAAAAAACCCAACCCTGCTGTTTGATCATTTTTGACTGCATGGGAAATGATGCCCCCTAATGTGACCAGTTCCTGCCTGAAAGATCTGATTTGGCAAACTTACAAGCAACCACAGATAGGGTCTTAAGTGGAGCAAGTCGAGCAGCCTTATTAACACAGCCTTATTAACACGTGGGTCTGCTATCTCTCTCTGCAATATCAAGACACCAGGATATTAGGCGACCTAGACCTAGACCTACCTAAGGTAAGCCAAATGGCTCCAGAACGTGCCCAGGCTGTACATCTCCATGCTAAGGCTGTACAGAAAAGAGGGCACCGTGGGAGCTGCCCTCCCCTGTGGCAGAATGGCATGGCCTTCCCTCGCACTGTTAACATTTACTGTTATATTTGCCGTGGGGATGGTTACTATGGCCCCGGACTCTTACCATCATCTTACCCTCCCAAGGAGGGATGATTCGGTTGTGAGGTCTGGGTCTGGGAGACTAGCCTTGTTTGTCCTCCCTGCGTAGAAGTACCTCTCCATTTCACATCTTGGAGGGTTTCCCAGGAACTCTCTGCCAGGGAACATTTCTCACCATGTTAAAGAGCCAATTAAATGGACTGACAGTGTTTGCTTTGTAAACAACTCATCTCTGTGATACAACAGACACAGATTCCTAAACTCAAATGACTTGGAGGGGGATGGGGGGTGGTGTGGTAAAGTTTTAGTACATTCTCTGTAAGATGTAGACCCTGAGATACCTGCCCACAGTACATGCACTACAACCTGCATCCTCCTGAGATTCCTCCCTGAGCTACTTGGGACCAGTAATTGGGACCAGTGAGGCTGCCACCCCGCAGTGCAGAACAGCAGCAGCTCGGGCACTCGGAGAAACAGGTCTCCACCTGCAGGTCTCTCTGCTGACTGGGTGCTCATTGAACATGGGACACTGCTATCGGTGCCCTGAGTGGCCTCTGCCCCAGGGGTTCGGCTACCCCAAAAGTTTACTCTACCCCAGCTTTGGCACAGTGCTCTTGTGTCACCTTGAATCAGACAGCTGGGGGTGAGAAAGACTTGGGAGAAGCCACCCTACTTTTTCTCCAGAGCTGAGTTTAAGGTCAGGCCCTTGCCCTTGCTCTTTGCCTGAGCTATGGTTCAGGCTACACCCGTGCCTGGCTGATACTGACACTGGTTTGACTTCCTGGCTTGTCCTTAGCCTTGCCTTGTCAAGTTGGACTTGCCTGGTGTTCTTGACTCTTCAGTGACCCTTACAGAATGGGCAGTGGGGTGACAGCTCTCCTGCAGCGTACAAGCAAGAAGGGCTATGCAAGCATAGGTGGAGTGAGCAAAGGAAAGCTGAGGAACCTCAAGGAAGTTAAAAGTTTCCATCTATCTGCAGGCTCCTAAGAGCTGGAAAAAGGCTGCCAAAAGCTGGAAAGTGTCTTTGAGAAATTATCACAATATGTTTGAGCTGTTCTTATCTTTATTTTTTTAAGAGATGGGATATTGGATTATATTAGAGTTTTGGTCTGATGTGGCACAGACATTCTTATTAAGTACAATTATGTTGAGGCAAGCTTTTCAAACTTTGTGTTGTAGATAAAACTAGGACAAGGATTTGATTTAAAGGACAAGGAATAGCTGGCTAGCACTGGTGAACTGGTAGATTATTTCTAATTCTCATAAGGCAATTGTCAAAACTATGTAGCTGCCTAAGACTTTTAAAAAGGTCTTTAAATGTGTCTCTTTTCCTGGGACATAGTCAGAAGTTACAGGAAGAGTACATTCTTCCCATATCCTAATTTCTGGCAGAAAAAAAAATAAAATTGTTTTAGATTTGGGTCAATATTGTACTGCTTTAATAAGAAAAAAAGCTTTAACTCATTAAAATTTACACAGATGCCACTGAAACAGCATTGCTTTCCCTCTTTAAATCTTTTTATTAGTTGGAGATATTTTCTTGAATTCACATTTAATTTTAAATTATTTTTTAGGAAAAATAAATATGAGCCAACTATTTAAAAGTCTGGTTTGAATCTAAAGATTTTGTGATTTCTGATACAGTATAGTGCCTTTTTACACCATGCAAAGAAAACTGTCTTTTTCTCTAAAATTAATATGTAGCTAAGCTGATTCCTAAAAAATATCATTTATTTTTTGACTGCAGATCAGGAGGGAGTGGTTTCCATGCTGGCACAAACAGAGCCCATGTACATGGGGTGACTATCTAGTGTCATCTCAGCTGGTCTGATCTCAGTGCATCAGGGCCTCAGACTGTCTCAGTTTCAAGAAGCTGCTTTGATTTATGTGCCTTATGGCACCTAGTTCTCAGAGTATCGTAAAATACCCGTCCAACATAAAAATTGCTGAGTTCCTGCTCTCTAACTGGACTGTCTCGTGGTGAATTTCTCTGCCAGCTGCTCATATTCATCACTCACTGACCATTCCCATCACCCAGCTCACAAGTGAAAAGCTCTCTGCAATATCCTGACCTTTCTCCCACGCGTACACCACTGACTCCTCTGCTGCCTGCTGCCAGGTATGTGTCCCCAAAACCCACTGGCAGGACCTGATGGTCCTCACACTCAGCTGGGTTTTCTAGTGAATGTAACATTTCTCCAAGGACTGTCGTACCATCTCTTGATGTGTTCACTCCAGGTGATCATCAATTCTTCCTGCTCTCTGCTGCTGTTTGAGTTTAAGTCTTGGTGTGAGCTGACATTAGCTGGTTTCCTGGTTTTCACATCCAGCTACCGTGCTGGCTGGCATTTTGCAAGTGCCTTGACTAGACGGCTAGACATCAGGTCTTCTCATTAACACGTCTCTTATAATTGGAAGAAGGCCAAAGGCCGGGAAAGGCAAGTTTCCAGCACTGCCTTTGATTTAAGGGCAGCACTAATAGCTGAGGTTAAGTAAGTGCGAGCGCTAGTGACTGGGAATGAGCTGAGAGGGACAGAAGGTGACGTGTGGTGAACTCTGGGGAAGCAGGAGTGGCTGAAATGACTGAAACCCCACTTAGGAAAGATCCTTTGCTGAGAAGCTTCGGCGCAAGGTTGCGATAGCTGAAAAGCGAGGCAGTGTAACAAATATTAAGAGGATGTGCTATGTTGACTCACTGCTTAAGAAAAGCTACAAATCCCACGGGAGCTCCATTTTTGACTCCTCAGGATCTGGGTCAGGTGCTCTCTCTTACTCCTTCATAGTGGAGTGCCCATGAGATGGACAGATAAGCACAGCCTTAATTGCTTCCTTGACAAGGAAAATTTGCAGCGATTTCTTCTTTTTTGCTAATACAAAAAGTATGTACCCTCCAGCTCCCACTTGTTTAGGAAGAGGAGAGAACATAAGCAGAGATGTGCCTTTTTCAAAGCCAAGTACTGAGTATTATTGCTTTCGAGCAGAAGTGCAGAAGCTATGGGGGCCAACAAAGTTCAGTGGATGTTTAGCAATGATTTCATTTCTTGGCTGAAACTAAGCATGGGAGAAGATGAAACTCAGTTCTGGAGAGAGCAGTTTAGAGCTGGTGGAAAACGGGTCATGTTACTAAGTCCCAGGCAAATCTGGATTCCTGAGGCAGGGGTTAGTGGGTACGGGTGTTTGAATCCTTGGCACCTTCCCAGCCCTGGAATCTTCAGCTACTGCAACGCAGCAGTGTGAGCATCCGAGGGACTGAGACGCAGTAATGAGAATCCCTGCAGTGAAACAGTCCCTTTAAGGTATTGCAAAAACCAGGGCTCACTTTGCTTCAAGAGATTGCGCTGCGGATGAGGCAGAATGAGGACAGGACCTTTCTTAGCACACCAAGTAGCAGCTCAGTGTGGGATTATAATAATCCTTACCTCCAAGCCTGAGCAGTAGGCTCTGCTCCAGGTCATTAAAGGAAGACAGGCTAGCTTCTATAAGGGTTTAAGTAGTGCCACGGATGAGATAGCAGAGGTCTTGTTGAGCACGCAGAGAAGTTATTATTTCAGCAATCCTGGTGTCCTGGTTGTCCAAGTCAGAGACCTGATCCTGCTGGCTTCTGGTCTATACGCCAGGATTTCCGTGGAAGACAGGATCTGAGTAGCAGTGCATGCCCAGGCTGTGCACCATTGTGGAGCAGGGATACAGAAATGCTGTGAAGGAAATCATTTACAGACACGCTAGTTTATGTGCTGCCAAAGTTTACCAGCCCTAATCCAGGCATGTTGAATTTATCTTGTGTACAGTTTGCTCACTGACAGGAAATGTGCACATTTATCCTCTCTGCGTATTAACATAACTGAATCTCATGGTGAAGCTGTAGGCCTGAAAAAGTGGACTTGAGGCTATAAAGCCTTTTCTCAGGAAGTATTTATAGTTATTCCCTAATTATTAGCCTGCTTAACAACACTATAAGGAAAGAAAATATGGGGATGTGAAGACAATCCAATTGATTCTGAGCTCTGAGGCTGAGAAATCTGTCTCAAGACAGGTATTGGCTGATTTTATGTTCTAAAATGCTTCTTTTCAGCCTCAGGATGCAGGCAAGAAATCACCCTCTTTGGTGACTGCCCAAACATGACTGGTGTGTTAGTACTTGCCTGACACTGAAGGGTGCGTTTCAGTCTTATAATCTAAGCAATATGTGCCTACATAAGCTCTTCCCTTGTCTGCAGGCTGACAGTTAGTAGCCCTTGGTTCTTAATTGCAACAACATGATCTGGCAATGAAATGGTGAGCAGATTTATCACCAAAGTAAATACATGTTTAAGTCACAAAGACAATGAAGCTAAGGCTAATAAGGGAGATTTGCAAAGCAACAGCTTTGGGAATGAGCATGGAAGTTTCTGCCCGTATCCCATGAGACTCTGGAACAAAGGGAAGAGCCAGAAAAGGGAGTGGAATACTATCCATCCTACAGTGAGTCTGCATTGCAAATGGTCTGGTTTTGCTCTTGGTAAGGAAAGGTTCTTCACCTCTAGCAAAGAGTTTCCCATTTTTCTTTCTTTTTCTTTACCGCCATCTGATTAGGATTACCTATGGGAAAATAGTAATTCCCCCATAAGATTGTCCTCAGACCTTAAGAACAATCTGAAAGTTTAGAAGCATGAATGTGAAATCCATCCTGATCCAACCACTCCTGCTACTCTCCCCTGTGCAATTCTAACATGTGGATGCTACCCAGCCGTCCTCACTAGTAAACCAAAAACAGTCCCAAGAACAGCAAAATTTGAATCAGTGCTTGGCAAAATGAATAGCCATGACAAATCTGGGAATGCAGGAAACAGGACCTGGATCTATACAGGCATTATTGCCCCTGCTTTCCCCAGCATTATTGAAATTTAGAGCCTATATGGATTGTGATGAGGTATGTGCTGATACAAGATCCAAACTGCATGAATTTAGATTGGTCTATTTCAATCAAGATGTCCTGGGTTGAGAGACACAGGACTAACTTTTCTTCTGATACTGGGGAAAATTGCACTCCTAGAAGACTCTAGTGTCTGAACTTCTGAAAATATTTACTTTATAGCCAGCCAGGCTCTGTGGGATTCAAGGTCTCAGTGTTCTCGAGCCTTGCCAGGCGCAGGGCCAAGGAGGAGCAAGGCCTGGGTGTTTGACCCAGGCTGGCCAACAGGATTATTTCATACCATGAATGTCACATTCAATATAAATTAGAAAAGTTTGCTGTGTAGCTCTCTCTCCCTTGATGGTGGTGGGAGACCCTTGCCCCAGTGCCGGAACCCTGAGGCCTTCCCCTCCTCTTGAAGCCACCACACTCACAGTGTCCGACATTTGCTGTCCCTGCTGGGAGTGCACAGCTTCCTGCTGAGAGAATTGGCTGAGTATAATTCCTGTATCTTATATCAGTATTGGGATTAAAACTGCTTCTTTAGTATTACTGTTAATTATTTAGTTTTAGTCTATTAAGTCTATTTATATTTCAACCCTTCTGTTTCTTTCTGTTCCCTGATTCCCCTTTCCAGGTGGGGAGGGGCCATCGGGTGGTAGAATAATTGTCTAAATGCCAATATATTGTTATGGTTTTTCTCCAACCATAACACAAGACAAGAGAAATTAATCATTAAGTGACCTAGAAAGGAACTACTAGAGCTGTTCAGAGGAAATTGTTGTTACTAAACAGAGACATATTGTTTCTGATGCCTTTCTTTCATCTTTGCGTTTCATTCATGGAATGCAACGCAAGCAACATAAATGATCTAAATACTTTGTTTCTGTGGAAATAATGTGTAGGGTTGTGCAAACAGATATCGCTGTTAGGCTTCATGAATTATCAGCCAACCAACCCAGCAAAAATGATTGCAGCTACAGCAAATTGCTAATGTCTTTGAATAAGACCAATTTAAACTTTCATGTCATTCTTTCTATAGTGGTTTGGTCTGTGGCAAGAGATACAAAATTTAAGTTGCAGGTATGAAACTCAGGTTTTTCTAGAATTATAACTGTGTGTAGCTGGGTGGCGTGGGACTCTTGTCTGTATCCACACCTAACATACTGTGTCAGTCAATGCAGGCAGGATGCAGGAACAACCACAAAACCATGGATTAAGGGAAAAGAACAAACTTAATCTCAATACCTCATGGATCGGGGAACCTCTGAGGCAGCACCCAGACAGAGGCAGGCAAGCAGGGGAAGCAGGCACCACAGAGCAGGAGAGAGTCCTTATTAGCCAGAGTCCTTGTTAGCAAGGCAGTGAGAGAGCGAGAGAGACCTCCCACTTGCTGTTTGAGCCTATATTTCAAGGATTCTGGCAGGCAGAGTTGGCAGGCAGAGTTTTCTGCTGTGCTTTGATCTCTTCAACAGCAGGGCAGCAATCTCAGGTGTGTTGGATAAGGTGCCCCTGAGTCCATCCCAGGCCTATGTTATCTAAGTGCAGATGTTCTACTTGTTGAGCACACAAAACTAAGCAACAATTAGTGTGATATATGTGTTTTGCAGCACTCCACATGTGAGTCACTTGAGCGTGTTTACAGTCCTCCTCACCAACCTTCCCATACTTTCCCACAAATACTTAAACCATTCATTCCCCTGGTTGTCCAGGAACCACCTGTCTATTTAGTTGCATAGATAAGGCAATGGACTGATCTGAGAATGTGGCCCAACTTGAGACCAAGCAACCAACTGAATTCCTAGCTACCTTCATAATTAAGTGTTTGACTAGTTGCTGCAGAAGTCTCCAGATTGGAATTTTGGACTGCCCTGGAGATCCTGCCAGGCAGCTCCTGCTGTGCCCAGACCAACTGATAATATTTCAGTGTCTAGATTAACATCCTAGGTGGACAATATGTCCATTCGAGAGACTTCCAGGGGGGTTCTGATATAACATTGATCAAACTGTACATAAGTCCTACTTAGGGACTAAGGTAATTGTCTTCCGGAGCTGTGAGACTCATTACAGCTCTCTATGGAAAAAGACTAATGCTGGATCTCTTACAGATGAGCTCTAAGGAAGGCTACAGTCTGCTGCTGGACTCAGGTGGTGAAACACAGAAAGCCCTACTGAAATTCTTCACATGTTGGCTGAAATCACATAGTAGTGAAAGCAAAGAAGAAATATTGTTTCTGACTTCTGGAGGCAGTGGGGTGTTGGCACAAACAATGGGAAAGTGATGGCGACTACAATGCAGACAGAGCAAGGGGTACAGTGAATTGTAAACCGAAGGCAAGATGGAAGGCAGTCAAGGCTTTTGTTCCAAAGAATACTGTCCTGAGCTGAAGTCCAAGGGGTGGGAGCTAATGGTAAGAAGGGAAGGGGTGGAAAGGAAAATGAGAACTCAGGGTCAGGACTTCAGATTCTTTGGTGGACCCTGGGAGAGCAGTGATAAATCTGCTGGTTAAGGAGACCTGAAGTCAGGATTATGGAATACTGTTCCCCGCTCCTGGCTCCTAGGTGACCTGAGTCATAGGTCAGGACTTTGCTCTGTGTCCAAATTTCTCATTTGTGAGTTTTCCACCCATTAAACCAAACTGATTTTTGGTGGTGGATAGCCAGTCACCTTCCCCCCTTGAGGTCCCATCATTCTTTTGGCCATTGCCACCTGGCAGCCCTCACATACCACGTGCCATAAACTCATGTCTCCCTTGCAGTGACAGAAGGAAAGGAAAGTACAGGGGCATCCTGTTACAGCCAGGTCTCTGCCAGCCCCGTCCAATTCCTGACATGCCCTTGTGCAGCCAGGAAACAGTGGGAGGGTGACAGACTGCTCAGGAGCAGGGCAGAATTGCTGCCTATTATGGCTCCCACTTAATCCCCAGATTTCCCTTATAGAGCAGTACAGAAGAGACCAAGCAGTTCAGCATTTCCTGGGTTAGACCAGCAACAGTAAACTCAAACAGAGACTGGCAATATCTACCTTCAAAGGCAGGCACAGAGTCAACAGAAGATCTTGCTTCTGTCTGCCTAACCTTCTCCAGCGCTGGGAATAGAAGCCACCCAACCTGCCTGCTGAAGTCCACTCCTGCTACTAGAGTACCCAACCAGCAGCTGCTCTTTGTGGAAGTCTTTTCTTATGTTTCTAGTGGAGTGATGAACAGTCCTGGTGGCATAAAGGTGCACCAGTCCTCTCGGAAGTAATATGAGCAGTATGAGTATGTGGAAGGGGAACCTGAGGACATAAGTACATGCCTCTTCTTGCTACAGCTCCCAAGATCAGTGGGGCAAGGAAATTAACAGATTCTAATGAGTCATGAAGGAAAGAGAGTAGCACTTCTCCCAGCCGGGGTGCAAGGAGACATTGAGTTGTATGCTGAGCACCCTGCATTGCTTCTTGACAGCATAAGGTTTTCCAGGGTTTTGTATCAAAGGATACTTCTTTTGCAGCAGGATGACTCACATAAAGGTAAATAGTGGATGGGCAAATAATACAGAAAAAGGGCTGAAGGAGTGAGAAAGATGGAGAAAAGAGTGAGAAAGGGAGAGAAAAGAAACAGTACCACACAAGGAAGATCCCTGAAAGCTCCTCAGGAGCTGAAGGAGGAAAGAAGTCCCTGGTAAGTGCCTGTCTTCAGCGTGAGGGATGTTAGTCTATAGCAGCACGAGCACTGTAATGTTACCAAAGCCTCATATACATGGAGCAGCTCTCATCCCCCAGCTAGGTAGGGTAATCTATACCCTCGAGCACAGCACGACCTCCATAATACATATGTGGCTGTATGCAATAATGGTATGAGTCCTGGGCTAGGACGGTCTTGTGTCTGTCTGTGGTCAGATCCATCACATAAATCTGGTGTACAGTGAAATTCCTGCACTTGATCTGTATTGACCAGTCCAAAGGTATGGAGGTTTGCTGTCTGCTCATCTTGCTCAGTTTCAGGGCTTTGGGCATGCAAGTACATCCACACCCATGAGCCTCAGGGAATTGACCTATAGGTGACACATCGCTTAGCATATCATAAAGGTCAAACAATTAAAATGTGTTTTGGTTCCAACCAAGAGGGCTGAGCAGCCAGAAGTTATCCAGTAGCTTCAGAGAGGGTTGCAAGGTAAAGCAGAGAGAGGTTCTGCAGAAGGAATTGTCAGGAGTTAACTTTGCAAAGGATGCCCCTAGGGAAGACAATTATGGGTTCACTCTGTGTTTGGCAATCTCTGCAAGATTTACTGCCCTGAAGAGGAAGATGAAATAATTTCTTAAGGTAGAGCATCAGCTGCAGCATCTGTTAATGGAAGAACAAGGGGATGTGAAAGCTGTTGCCTCTTCTCTACCTATCTTTGGAGGGAGCAGATTCAGCAGATGTCAGCCAACATCCACAAGTTGCTATCCTTGCTCTGCTTCCATCTCCTACTCAGCCAGTAGGTGCAGAACAGCACTGGGGACAAGGACAGGGGACTCAGTGCTGCCTGATCAAGTGACTGCAGACTTCTCAGCAGCCTCTAATCACGGTAACAGGACTGCTTTTCCTGAAGCCAACTCTATATAGCTAGTTGTTAGATGCAAACTAAAAACCAGACTGTTTTATCACTTAAGATAGATTTTCTCCTAAGCACCTCAGTTACTTAAATAAAACCATTCAGTCAGGGATTTTCTTTCTTACTATCCCCTAAGAAATCTGTCAGCAAAGCTCAGGTAAAAGCTGCACCCAGTCAGAGTTAGCTCACAGAAGGTGGCTACCAGGGTGCAGAGTGGGAGCAGGAGCCTTATGCGATTCCACCCTGAGACACAGGAGCCAGCCAGAGACACGAGTCCTTGCTGGGGGGCAGCTTGTAAACAGCAAGGAAGGGTTAGAAGTGCAATTAGACCGTGTGACAACTGTGACCATCTTCTGTCACCACTCTGGGTCAGGCCAAATTCCCCTTCCTCCCTCTCCTGCACAAAGCTGGGCCAAGGCACAGGGCTTATAAACATGCCCAGCTGCCTGTCAGCCCAGGGGGGCAAAAAAACACAAACACACCCACAGCAACAGGCAGGCCTGTATATGGGCAAGCCCAGACTATTGGCTGGCATGGCTGGCTGTCAGACCTTGGATGGGTTAGTAGGGAAGTCTAGGATACTGGAGAATTGTCATGGGATTTACTAGTGGTCAGACCTCTTCTTGTGGTGAGTATCAACATGGAGAGCCATCTGTAACCCCCAGCTATTGTCTCTTTCCAGCCCTGTGCTCAGGACAGCTGTTCAGACTAGGGTCATATTTTTTGTGATTTTTATCAAAGCTTTGGCCTGCTTTGTCTTTGAAGTGAAGGTCAAAACTCAAGAACAAGCAGTGTGGGAGGAGGCAGGCATGGGAGCTATGCAGTCTTGCGTCTGCCCTATCATATTATCTGGCCTGAGATGCTTTCCCCCACTCATTTTTGGGATCTGGTGCTTAGTCCCTCTGCAGACTTAAGATCTGAAATCTGTGTGCAGAGTGGGAAGGGTTCCACAGGATGGTCAGCATGCAGTCCCATTCAGGAGACAAGGCTATGAGGGAATTCTGGGGAATACAGATAATTACTCCTTTGCTACCCTTCCTAAGAAACTTCAGTCACCTTCCTAGTAATGATACTTAACAGGGTTTAAACGGGAAAGGATGGAAGTATCATAGTGCCAGTCAGCAAGGCAGAAGGAATATTATGTGCTGCAAGCTTCTAGAAATGACACTAGAAGCCTAACTGGAGAGAAGCTGAAGGCTGGACCTCTGCCCTGCCTTTGGTCACTGTGTCAGCCAGTCCAATAGACCAACTTTCAGTAGTCTTCCTGTAGAAGGAGGAGATGACTGACCCCAGTATCCAACATGGTCCTGCCCTCCCTTTTATGTCCTGAGTCCAGCCAGCATCACAACACTATGTTGGACATTGCTGACCTGTAATTAGCCCAAATAATTTGCCTAAGTGCTCTCATCAACAATCAAGATTTTAATTCAGAGATGACTTGTCTGTGGCACTGTTTGACCATTATCATGACCTGGGGCAATCAGTTTCATATCTGCCTGCATTTTCACATCTCTGCCTAGCAAACAGCTTCCATTTCCATTGCTTCCTACTGACACTTCCTAAGTGGAAGGAGTGTTATGACCAAGGGATTTGTCCAGTTAATGGATCCAGGCTCAACCCATCACCCTGCTCTTGCAATACCAAAGTGCTGCTCCTTCCCTGTACCCTGCAGGCTCCAGTCTGCATCACAGTTCCCAGGCTGCTGCTGAGCATGATTATCCAGGAGCCATGTGGAGTGAGTGGTGCAGAAGAGGGAGCAGAATCTGTACTGAGT
Source organism: Gallinago undulata (assembly GCA_026546715.1). Lineage (NCBI taxonomy): Eukaryota > Metazoa > Chordata > Aves > Charadriiformes > Scolopacidae > Gallinago > Gallinago undulata. The sequence continues at coordinate 79,925,738 of JAOTQQ010000012.1, read as the reverse complement.
TTCACAAGGGTATCCAGAAACATAGGCCACACATGCTACCAGAAGCCAGGAGATCCATGCTCCCAGCCTGTGTGTGCAGTGTGCTGCAGGCACCAGGGGACTAGGGCCTGGATTCACACTTCTGAGGCCATAGACACTGCAGCCAGAACTCACATAGTGCGGCGAGCTCTGTAATTACTCCATTTATCTCTTCATTCCATCCCAGAGAGGAGTGAAGTACCACGTCTTTCCCTCCCCTTTGGAGCCACCTGATGCCTCTTTGGGGATGACACCAGATCCACCCCATACCTTGTGCCCACACTAGCTGAAATGTTGCCCTTTATGGTGCCGGGCACCTGGCCAGCCCTCCTGTAGCCAGCGGATGGGCATGCAAAGGGCCAGCCTATTTGCACGCAGCTCCCTTCCGTTCAGCCTCTCCCAGCAGCTGCTGTGGGGGTGATGGGGACAAGCAGATCTTTTTTCAGACCCCCTGGAGATAGGCTTCAACAGGTCTGTTTATTCATTGATTTAAGAAATCCAGCTGCAATTATGGTTAAGCCACTGAGAAAAGGAGCCCAGACTGGGAACTTGGCTCAGGGCAGGGTTTTTGCCACTGTGCTCACTGCTGTACTTGCTTCAGCATAACCCTGTCTGCACCACCATCATATGCATGATGCAGTCACAGTGCTGATTTCATCACTTAGCTACATATCACACAACTTTCCGGCAGCAGAAACCCCTTCTGACAAAGTCTCAAGGCTCTGCGATAAAGGACACAGCAAAACAATCCTGGTCATTGCCATTGCTCACTACCAATAGCCTCTCTCCCATTGTCTTTCTTGGGCAGCACCAAATCCCTGATCCGCGTTGGCATGATTGGCTCCGGCAAAAAACCCAGCCTTGGTCCAGATGGAATTAGACAATTTGATCTGTTTCCCCAAAGATGTCAGTGTCCCACCAGTTTGGGTTTGCCTTAATAAACCCTAAAATCTTGCTAATCCATTCTTGTCAAGACAGTTTTGTAACTTGTGCTCAGCTCTGCTAATGCCACTGACTGCCATGCTGAGCAGTTACAAAGCAAAGATACTGAGAGCCCCACACATCTCCAGCTGCAACACAGAGTGTCCTCAAAAGGAAAAACATCACAGAATCACAGCATGGTTGATGCTAGACAAGACCTCCTGAGATTGCCTAGTCCAACCTCCTGCTGAAAAAAGACAGCTAGAGCAGGTTGACCAGGGCCTTGTCCAGTCAACTTTTTAATGTCTTCACAGACAGAGACAGAATAGCAAATGTTGCACTATCACCATGGAACCATGTTTAAATTGTATTTAAATGGAACTTTGTGCATTTCAGTTTGTGCACATTGTTCTTGTCCCATCACACAGTAACACTGCAAAGACTCTGGCTGCATCTTTTTTTATGCCCTCCCATTGGTTATTTACACATATTTAGAATAGAATAGAATAGAATAGAATAGAATAGAATAGAATAGAATAGAATAGAATAGAATAGAATAGAATAGAATAGAATGCCCTTTCAGTTGCAAGGGACCTGCAATGATTACCTAATCCAACTTCCTGACCACTTCAGGGCTGACCAAAAGTTAAAGTATGCTGTTACAGGTGTTGTCCAAATGCCTCTTAAAAATGGACAGGCTTGGGGCATTGACCACCTCTCCAGAAAGTCTGTTCCAGTGTGACCACCCTCCTGGTAAAGATATGCTTCCTAATGTCAAGCCTGCATTCACTTAATGTATGCTTTATTGACTTTGCATAGTACATCTTCTTAATCAATACAGCATACAGTAATTTTTTTTATATCGATACAACATGCCTCACAAAAATGGTGTACCATAATGCTTTGAATTTACTTTATCAAACACAACTTTATTATGAAATAGAATGCTGGGTGTCACATTCCAAATAGCCACATTCCTGTTCTATAATTCTCTATTGGTAAACACCTCTATCAGATTATCCATTATTTTTCACTGGATAGTTGTTTGTCACCTGGCCTATATTCATTGGTCTTTGAGCTTCTCCACTTTAAATACAGGAACTGTGTTGGTACCTTAAAACTCCTCTGCTATTCCCACAGTAATCAAAGCAATTAAAGTCAAATCTCACAGTTGAGAAGCATTTATTACATTTTTGGGTAATGAAAGATTCTAAAAGATGGAAGTGGACAGAATAAAACTGTATCTTGAACATGGTGAGAATGATGCTGATTGATAAGGTAGGTTGGGGAGTCAGAAGGAAGACACAGAAGATAAGTGATGTAGGGAGCAGGAAAATTACACAAGACTAGTATAGAGGTGATGTTGCTGAGAGAGGAATGAGGAAAATGGTTTAGCAGGTAATGGGTAGTAGAAAGGAAATGTTAGTGGGGAAGGTAAGTAATGGTAAAGTGCTAATGGATGAGAAGCTGGGAAAAAAAGAGCCGGCGGTTGAGGAACTACAGTAGCATCTGTGCAGTAAAGGATCTGAGGTGAAAGAAAAACTGGGATGCTAGAAATTATGGTGATGAAATTGTGCATTTGAAGTTACGAAGCCTACGAAGCCACTGAGAATGGAAACTGAGCTGGGGATGTTTCTAGCAATAGAATCAAGCTAAGATCTGGCAAGGATTATGAACGGCATAATCCTGGGGACTGGAAAGAGAAGTAGCAAAGTAAGAAGAAATTCTGACCCCTAATTCTCTCCTTGCTTCCTCTTCTCAGGATTATAACATGCACCTGGAAGGACATTGGGGAATTAGGAGAGGTGTGTTGCTGGGGAAGGGTTAAAGTGGTAGTAGGAAATAGGAGAAGGAAGGTCTTCTAGAGGGGTAACCAGGTATGTAAAAGAGCATGAAGGACATTGTCATAGGACCTGAAGGCAATACAAGGCAGGAGTTGTGCTTGGGCTGGTGTTGGATAGTCTTAGAAATGGTTCCTTGGGACTGAAGGATTCAGGAGAACCAGAGCAGGGAAGAAGCATTAGTGAGAGTTCATACAGAGAGGGGATGGCTCTATGAGGAGGGCACAGTCAGTTCGGAGGAGGATGAGTGAGAGCAAGGCAATGGTATAGGACTGCTAGGAGGCATCACCATGGGAATTTTGCTGGAGTTATTTGTATGGATAAATTTATGCAACCTGTGGTTGCAGCTTCTCCATTAGGCTTTCCCAGTGATGCCCAGGCTGACCACCTTCACACTGCTACTGTCTTCTCAGCTGAATCTTGCATGTGGATGTTTGTGGCAGTGAGCTGACCTTTCTACTTGTACCTAAGCCACTTGAGGAGGGAGAGGGGTGAATTGTGCTTCAGCAGGTCTGTCCGTGTTTGCAGAATGCCATTTTCCTGAGTGACAGGAACTAGAGGGAGACACTTGTGCAAACTGACGCTGAGACTCCTGCTGCTAGCAACTCTCAGCTCAGAAGACCCCATCCGTCACTTGGTCCTGAACACAAGGAAATGGGAACAAATGCATGACAGTGGGCAGATTACAACACGCGGTTATCTGTGGCTTTCTCCAACACCCCACCTCCATGGCTCCCACCACCTTCTCAGTGTCATCATCAGACCCCAGCTACCCTATGCAGCCACATGCTGGGGGCTCCCCAGCACCTCCACTCCACTGTCCTGAAGCCACCCTTCAAGGGTCCTGGTGGACGCCCAGGCAACATGCAGGGGCGGTCCTTGCCTTAAGTAGATTTTCCTGAGCTGGCCACAGGCTCTGTCATGCCTGTGCTCTCCCACAGCAAGCAGGCCCTCACAGGCATTTTATTATGATGGAAAAAGAGCCACATACAGAAACACAAAAGTGCATTTTTTTTTTCTCTATTTGAGACAAACCAGGTGTTGCAGCCCCTAGAAAACACTCTGGAGTCCCTGTGGCCAGGAAGCAAGTGGATGCTTCACACAGAGATAGTCATTTCCAACCAAAAGGAGATGTTTTCAAACCCCAAGGCAGCACAAGGAGGTGGCACTGGGAAGCATGGAGCCATGGGATGAGTACCGTGAGCCAGAGAAGAAGCATGGCTCTGCGGTGTCAGGGACAGTGCTGCAGACAATCTGCTCTCCAGGTCACCATGGCCTCTCACACCTGGGCCACCGTGGTGCCCCAAACTTCAAAGCCCCTTGCAGGATGAGGCATGCCTTCCCTCCCCACCATGGGCAGCAGGGTCTAGGGCTTCACCACAGCCTTCTCACTGTGCCGGTCCTCCATCCGCCAAGGGCAATCGACATAGCGCAGCGCCCCACTGACAGGGCCACGCTTGGCAGGATCCAGGGCCAGCAGGCTCCGCAGCATCAGGGCAGCCTCAGCTGTCAGGCGTTTCCAATGGCGGGGCAGGTTCTCCTCCAAGCCCGTCTCCTGCCACAGCATGAAGTCCTCAAAGAAAGGGTCATCTGGCAGGCTCTGCTCCCAGGGGAAGTAGCCAGTTAGCAGGCAGAAGAGCAACACACCGAAGGCCCAGGCATCCAAGCTGGTGTCGATGGGCACCCCCTGGGTATTAGTGGTGTTGCTCAGCTCCGGGGCAGTGTAGGGGATTACCCCAGCCACCAGCTTGAGCTTGGTACCCTTGGGCCGTGTAAGCCCGAAGTCAGTCAGCTTGATGCGCCGGCACTCGGGATCAAAAAGCAGGACATTCTCAGGCTTGACATCGCGGTACACAAGCCCTCGGCTGTGGATGAACTCCAGGGCGCTGACGAGCTGCTTGGCACACTGCTTAGCTGCTGGCTCAGGGATCCCGTCCTGCAGAGGGAGAGAGGCAGGTGGTTATGGCACACACAGGGCTCCTGGGCAGCCCTGCCAGCTGGGCTCTCACCTACATCCTTCATCCTTCCCTTCTGGGGAAGACCTTTGCCTGTCTGGTCTTGCAAGCCTGAAGCTGCTTCAGGGCTGTAGAACCCAGAGAGACCCACAGCCTGTATCTCCCTCCCTCCAACCCAGCCAGCCTCCACAAGGGCCAAACGCTACAGTCCCAGTCCCCATGGCCTTGTAGGAGCACTCACCCGGGGTTTGATGATAGAGATGAGGTCTTTGTGCAGTGCTGGTTCGTAGAGGAAGCCATAGTACTGGCTGGACTCAATGGCAATTCCAAACATGCCAATGATGGCAGGGTGGGTGGCAAGGGAGAGGGCCACGCAATACTCATAGAGGAAGGTGTGCAGCTTGGTGCTGGCTTTGGGTAGAAGCTTGAGAGCCATAGGAGTCCCTGGGGATGGGAGAGTGGGTTAGGCTCTCCTGAGAGTCACTCACACCAAGGCCAGACGGAGAGCACTGGGCACGGGTCTGGACACTCACAGCCACAGGGAGTCTCTGGCCTGAAGCTTTGTGTGGACATACCCTGTGAACACCAGATCTGGGAGCGGGTTCTGCTGCTGGTGTGAGTTTTGAGCCAGTCAGTGCATGCAGAGGAGCACTGGGCAGAGCAAGGGAAATTCAGTCTATATGGGGCCATCAGTGAGAGTCGGGACTACCCAGGAAGAGTAGTGTCAGGACCCTGCGGGAACTCATAGGTCTTAATGGCCTTGGCCAACCCCACCTAAGACCTCCACTCACACTCTCTGTCCATGGGCCATAGGGCACCATATAAGCTCAGGCTCGGGGCTTTATTCCCTGCCTGAGCAGTGTGCTGGGAGTGCTGCTTTCCAGTTATATCACATCCATGCCAGTGCCTAGCCATGAACCTTACTGATTCTGACTTGGGGATTGACTTTCTGGCTTGACCTTGGACCTGCCTCATGATTATAATCATGCCTGATGTTCTGGCCTGCCCCCTGGTATCACCTGCTCCCTGGCTGGGTAGTGGAATGGTCCCTGACACTGGGGAAGTGCCACCAACCCACCCAGCACCCTGGTGAGTGGAGAGGAGGCAAGGCACAGTAGCTCACAGGGCACAATCGGTTCCTTACCTCTCTGCCTGTGTGTCACTAGCATCACATGGCCATACTTGCCCCTGCCCAGCTCACGAATAACCTCATAGTGTTCGGCCACCTCAGTGTGCACCAGACTCTGAGCTGTGATCTCCAGGAGTTCATCTAGCACGGTTGGTGCCGCTGTCCCTGCTGTGGCCACAGCTGAGCTCTCGGCCATTGCTGCGTGCTGCAGAAACACCACAGCCCAAGTCAGGAACATCACAACATGCACAAAGAAAAACAGATCAGTCATGCCGCACAAACCATGCTGTGGCAGGGGATATTTCTGCCCCTTGGAGCCTGAGCACTCTCACAGCTGTGCTGGAGTTGAGTTTACGCCTTTATACACTACACCTCTGGGCAAAGCCCCTCATCATATAAAAGATCCTTTCTGAAGGGAACCTCCTTCAGCCTTCTAATCGTTTCTGGCCTCCAGACAGATGTTTGACTCTAATTATAGTTCCTGGTTCCTCTCACTTCAAAGACCTGGATCACCTTTTTGTGTCAGCTGTATTAAAGCTTGGCCTTCCAGGCCTCTTCTTTTTCTACTCTCTAAGGTGTTAGGCAAAAAGTAAAATGTTAACAGAGTCCCAGATTATCAAGCGTGACCCAGTTCTCTTGCTCTCCTTAGCCTAATGCAGTGAGACCATGTCTCTCTACTCACAAACCCATCTCTACTGCTTGTTGAAGAAAGCCCTTGAGGTAGCAGGAGAGACAAACTTGTTCCTTAGGCAGAGGCACAGATAGTCCATGACAAAAAAAGGGATTACTAGTCAGAGGCAGTGTGCTCCAAGCAGGCCAAAGGGAGCTCAGGACCTCATGTGCCTGATGACATTTCTGACCCAAAGTCACTCATCTCTGCAGCCAAGAAAATTAGGCAGGAAGGAAGCTTGGACATCAATGGCATTTTGAGCTACAGCCAGCTGCTTCAGACCCATTTCAGAGAAATACTTTTTCAGTCCCTCTAGCCGGCTACAGGTCAGCACTTTAAGGCACCCGTGGCCACACTCTCCCCACTGACTACCTCCCTGTGCCTGGCACACAGGTACCCTGGGCTTGGGAGCCTCTCCTGGCTTTGGAGCAAGCTCACAGAATGCAGAAGGTACCTCTGGAGATCACCTAGTGCAATCTCCTGCTCAGCAGAAGGTTAATTACAACGGGTTTCTCAAGACTGTGTCCAGTTCAGTTTTTAATATCTCCAAGGATGGAGACTCCACAGCTGCTCTGGGCAACTTGTTCGAGTGTTCAATCACGTTTATGGTAAAATATTTTTTTTTATGCTTAAACAGAAATTCTGTTTCAGGTCCATTGCCTCTTGTCCTCTCACTCAATATCTCTAAGACGATTATGGTTGTGTCTTTTTTACAGGTATTGATACGTACCAATAAGATGATCCCTTGAGCCTTTTCCTCTTGAGTCTAAACAAGTCCCAGCTCTCTTAGCCTCTCCTTATATGAGAGATGCTCCAATATCTTAATCACCCCCATGGTCTGGATTAATTCCAGTATGTCCACATCTCTCTTCTGCTGAGGAGCCCAGAACTGGACTCACTACTCCAGATGTGGCCTCACTAGTGCTGAGGAGAGAGGAAACATCACCTCTCTCACCCTGATGGTAAAAATTTGCCTAATGTAGGCCAAGAGCCTCAGGGTTGCAGCATTCTTGGATGTGTCTTAAACAATGTGCGGCAAAACAGAGCTCTGGTATAAAACCAGTGTCTCACCTCTGCACCTACAAACTCAGGATGTCTTCCCATGAAACAGTCTGACTCACAGGATGCCTTTTTGGGGAGGGAATAGGACCTCACATTCCTAAAAAGGAAGATGGCATCCTGAGAATATGAGTGGGAACAGAAAGAATGAAGCCTTTTCCCTTAGTTTTTACATTGGTCTGTCTGTGACAAGAGCTTATTACAATTCCTTCAACTTCCACCCCCCATTGCTGCTAAATCTGATCATTCATAAGAATCCAGTAATTTAGCAACAGAATTATTTAAACCTAGGAAAACTACAAAAAGGCTGGATTTGTACAGAGGTCTGGGACTACTTGTGGAAGAGATTCCCTTCCCTTCCCTTCCCTTCCCTTCCCTTCCCTTCCCTTCCCTTCCCTTC
>JAOTQQ010000012.1:79848314-79917645 GCA_026546715.1 Gallinago undulata | reverse complement strand
TTCCCTTCCCTTCCCTTCCCTTCCCTTCCCTTCCCTTCCCTTCCCTTCCCTTCCCTTCCCTTCCCTTCCCTTCTCTCCTAGGCTCCATTGCTAAATCTTACCCAATTCAGAAATATCAAGTAATTGGTCCTACTTTTCTGCAAAGGTTTTGGTTTGGTGTGAGAGCCAACAGCACTCAAAGTTAGTAGAGTCTGTAGGCAGTCCAACAATGAACAAGTGCATGCATGGGAGGGGATAATGGAAGGCTGGGGAGAAACTAACAGGGAAAGACGGCCTGGAAAGTATTTTATAGATTTTGCTTTGATGTCCACCTGTTTGCTGCCCACCTGTTTGCTGCCCAGCCGACACAGCTTATGAAATTCCACACAGCAAGGGCATCACAGAACCCACAAATGGATCCACTCTGCCACTGGCATTTCCAAACTGATGTTGACCACATTCAGGTGTTAAAACAAATAGCTGAAAAAACCTTGTAAAGAGTCCTAGCTAGTAATAGAGAGAAAAACCTTAAAATGTAATTGACCTTTGGAAGGCATAGAACTCCCCTTGATATTACATAGGCTAAAGCCACACTAAATAGAGAGTGGAGCAACAGGAGAGATGTCTCCTTGTCTTGTACAGAACACATTAGATTTATATTTGTGAAAAAGCATAACAAAATATCTTTTCTGTAAGACAGTGTTTCTCCTATATCAAATTCATGGTCATACACAAATTCTTGTCAGCAGATGGTACATGATCTTCTCAGATAACTTAATTTCTCAAAGTTGAGTAAGATAAAATTTCCTCCCTTGTAGGCTGGCCACCTGTTGGTGCTATCTGTCCCAAAGGTTAGAATCTTCTCGCTGCATCCACTTAATGTATTATTCAATAATTATATTATTTTCAAATATGTATTCATTAATCTGGTTTTATTTGTATTGGTCCAAATCATGACAATGATTCAGCTATTCTGTTTTTCATATCATTCATTACTTCTCTCGTATTTACTGTGTGAAAACTTGCTTTTGTGTATGGGAGGATATTCTGTCTTCATTCATAAGTCCAGCTTATGAATCAAAATATTTCAGTCAATAAGCTTTTGCAATTAAAAAAATCCAAAAAACTCTTCTGTCTTTCCACTCCACATTTCAAATGAACTACAATACAGATGGTGAGGGTTTTTATTTCCATGCATGGCCCCACTGGCCCAGGAGGGCAGATTGTCTGGGTACAGAGTAGAGCACCAAAGTGAAAGAGCCAGCCAGTATTTATATGATATCCTGATCCAAATTTACCTAACATGCCGATGAAGTTTCTGAACTAGAAAACAGAGTTTTTTAGTGCCTGTTGTATTTCTCCCAACTCTTGCAGGCTTTGTATGCATTGTGGTCAGGGGTACAACCACAGCCTATGAGAATATATTTTAAACTATTGAGATTGAGTAAAACTAGCAGGGTACAGCCTGAAACTCAGGCTGTGTATTTAACCAATGCTTTGATTAGCACTGTGCTTCTGTAGTGGCCAGATCATTTAGTTTAAAAACAGACAGGAAGCTTCCAGAAATTATAGTCAGATTTTGAATTTTGAATAAACATCTCCAAGCTCTCTGACCAAGACACCTCTCAGTCCTCTTATCGGTTAACTGCCTTCATTTAAACAACTTTCTGTCTATGTCTCAAACCAAGGGCTTTTGTCCAGCTCTTTTATGGCTCTTTTTATGGCTCTTTTCCGAAGCTTCACCATTTTTTCTTCCCCCCCCATGTTAAAACACCAGCTGTTCCTGGGGGAATGCCTCTCATGACACATTAAGGTAAAATTAACCTCTGCCGCATGTTGTGGCCCCAAAATCTCTTTTGCAGGAATGCCACGCTGAGAAGCTGCACTATCTTACACGTCCATTATGACTCCAGAGTTTTTCCAAATTACTGGGATTTTTTTGGGGGAAAAAATTCACTTACTCTTCACCTGCCTTTCTGGGTGTTTCCTGCCTTGTTTCTACCTGAATACTTTTGTATCACCTTTAATAAACCACATTTTGCTCAAATGGACTTAGTGTATCAAGTAACTCAGATTGCTTGGTGTCTCTGCTGTTATCAAACCACTGCATTCATTTCTGTCTAGGGGCTGTGTATGGACCTTACCTGCAGGGGTTTCCCATCAATGTCTAAATTGCTGGTGGGAGTTCAGAGCAGTTCTCAGCCCAGTATTGGCTTTTACGGCACCTGCTAGAAACGTCCCATTCACTGATCATTCCCTGAAAGCTACCTGAACAAATTCATCCTGACATTGATAAAAATCAATAATCCACACATTTTTAATGGATTTAAAAATAAGCCCAGTGTAGTGGAAATTATTGTATTCTACTGGTATCTTCACCCTACACACTTAATTTTGTTTAAGCCTGACTGTTATTTTATGACTTTTACCTTTGTCAATGATCTAGAAAAAAGCACCGAAATCATCCAGAAGATGTTTGGAAATGACACAAAATGGTTTTGGGTAGATAATGCATTGCTTGGTAAAATTAGTGCATGTACATACATACAAAAAAGTGTTTCAAATGAGCAAAGAAGTCAGTAGTTTAGTCTGGCAGAGAAAAAAAAAAAAGGCAAATAGAAATGTCATATTAATCAGACAAATGCAATCTTGATGCTGTTTTATAGACAAAATAGGTGCGGTGTAATCCCAGAAATGTAGATCTTGTACAGCCTCACTTCCTTTGCAGGCCTAAATGTGAAGGAAGATACAGAATTGCACTGGAAATAATCTACAGTGATATAGATAGACATCTTAATGATACAGATACAAGTCTAAGAGAATAATTGTACAAGGGTTACTAATGTTGCAGATTCCACTTTTGCATTGGCTCTGCTGAACAGAATCCCCAAAAAGCATCAGATTCATGGAACATCAGCAGTGAGAGGCAAACTAGCATTTTCCAGATGCTAAATTAAAAAATAAGCTTCAGTCTAAACAACAAAAAAAGAAATAGATATAGTTATTCTTACGTATTCTTACGTATTCTTATTCTTATTCTTATAGCTTATTCTTACGTAGATTAAGACAGATCATAACAAAAGAAGAGATCTGTTCTGAGACGATGTGCCTCTTACAGTGAACTCTAGTTTCTGCAGAGGTTCCTACACAGATGCCCTGAGACAGTCTGAAATTTAATCTCTGAAAATCAGCCGAGTTAGGAAAGTTGTATTTCTGAAGAGCTGGCCACCTGCTAATGACTTGTGTGCTAGGATTGAGAGTATCGTGCACCAGTGGATTTTGTATTTTTTTTAAAAAATGCACTCCTTCCATTTGCTCTGCTTTGCATTCTTCTTTATCTACTTTTTGTGATGGTTTTTTCAATGTCAAAAATACATTGATGTGAAAGCCTGGTTTCTCTAGGGTAAATTTCCTGAACTCTTCTGGAGGCCAGCTGATGGGTCAACAGAACTAGTTACTGCATGTTTTACATCTTTTTAATGGTATCAGTGAGACCACAGTTCCACAAGCGAGCACTGCTGTCCACAGTTTGATGGAAAAAGGAACAGAGGAGAACCATTAGAATGACAACATGGCTGATAATTGCAGGGGAAACTTCCAGAGGAGCAGTCTCTTTTTCGCTTATCAAGCAGAGCTAAGAAGTGAGTCTATCATCTGTATGTACATTTGTGGGTACTAAGATTTCACTAAAGAGGGCTCTCCCAATTAAGTAAAAGTAATAGCTGAAGCTGAAATGAGGCAATTTCAGACCTCAACTGTGGTACAAATTTTTGTGAAGAAGGACGTTTGCCCCTAAAAAGCTTATGAAACAGTATGGAAGAATATCCTTCCATCTCTGGAGTTTTTAACTCAAGAACAGCACTTTTTTACCCTAAAAGGTCCAATCTAGTGGAAGCCAAATTTAATACAGGGAAACGGATCAGAGCAGATTATGACAGTGGCTGTTTCTGGCCTTATTGCTGATAGATTTATGAGGTTCTTTCTAAAACTGGTCAGCAGGCTAGTGTTTAATCTCACTGCGGAGAACCGCATGACCGTCCCCTTAGCAGAACTGCAGATTGCTCTTCTTGAGCAGAAACACCCAGGAGCCTCCCTGGACAGAGCCCCGTAAGCCTCTCCCCAGCAAGCACTACCCCACAATCTCTGTGCAGCAGCTTCCTCGGGCAGAAATCAGCAGCAATCTCGCAGGCACATCACACCCTCCTCCCAACCAACCAGCCAGTACTGCCACACCATCCCACTTGGACGCTACCGGACACAAAGCAAACTTTCGGGGAAGAGCCACCAACGAGCCTACCATCAACCAGACGTAGGAAATGGATGTGCTCCACATTGTGCCGGCCCGCTACGCCCGGACACTCCAAAACTGGTTTGTGTGGGGTAAGCGCCCTTTTACAAGCCTGTCCAGTCTTGTATCCATACAGCCATGGCTGTAACTTCTCTTCCCACGCTCCCTCCCCTTCCCTACCAAGCCTCTCACCTTCTCCAGCAGCGCAGCACTGCCGGCCGGCCGTGGACTGCCTCTCTTCCCCCGCTGCAGCCTCTGGGCTGGGTTCAGCCTGCGCTGAGCAGCCGGAGGGGGCTGCCAGGCATTGCGGGGCAAAGCGTGACGCTCCGCCCCTTCCCCATGTCCTTGGGGGCACACTGCCTCCCTGCTGAAGGTGACCTCTGGGAGGGAAGAAAAGAGGGGGAATGAGAGGGGGAAGAAGGCTATCCATCTGCCTTGTTTATAGAGGGGGAGGTGTTGCAGGGATCAGGGTGGGGTTGTAGTTCCTGCTCTCACCATATCTTCACAATCCCCAGGGACCCTTTGGCAAACCCCCCCCTTTTCAGCCCTTCCCTCCAGCTTGGGCTCTCATTACAACCGAGGGAGCAAAGCTGCTCCCTGTGCCGGTGCATGGTCCTTGGTCTGGGGCTGTGCCAAGAAAGAGTATGGCCGTGATGGCAGGGCTCAGAACAACCGTGGTCTGCCAGTGCTTGCTCTTGGACACCAAAGGGGCCAAAGACACGTCAGTCACAATTGTCTGTGTCAATGATCACCAGAGACCAGGCACAAACCATTACTGCTTCAGGGTTCCTTCATGGGGCCCACTGGGTCAGACTCCTTATGCACACCAGTACTGAAGAGCATTACAGAGCAGGTGAAATTATTAATGGTAACTACAGTGACTTGCAGGAGTTTCTCCTGTTCTCAATACCTCCACCTAGACTATATTCCTGCACCAGTGTCCTCTCTTCCACTTGAGCTTGGAGAAGGAAGCAACCCCTGGGGACACTGATACCATGCAGGTCCTAGACCTTGGCTCTGAAGCACATGAGTTTGCTCACAAGTAGATGGATCAACTTGTATATAGGAAGCAGTGATGCATGCAGCTGTGACACCCCTGTGTCACTGGCTTCCCTGTTCCCTAGAGCTGGAGCCATGCAGGGAACTGCAAGGCTTAAGCACCAGATAACCCTCTGCACTCCCTCAGTATGGGGGCCAGTATGGTGAGGAAGACTGAGAGAGGACAGAGGTGAAAGACACTCTGACAGAGAGCAGAGCAGCCCCCATAACCATACTTTGGGTCTCTGGCACAGGACTGAACCTTCTTGCCTGCTCTCTGAAGGGAGGGGAATTACACCAAAGGCTTGTCACTCAGTGCTCTGTCCCATGTAGAGGTGGTGAGAAGCACTGGACTGCCATCACAGACCTGTGAAGAGCGAGTCTGCTGCCATGCAAAGATATCAGAGGGCAAGACCAGTAGCACAGTCAGGCTCCCAGCTGTCCCTGTTCTTCTGGATAAGAGGTGAGGAATGAGGTTGTGGTGCTGATGACCTACGGGTCTTGTGCCATTCATACTCATTCTTGAAGGATGCTCCAGTGACTGGGAAAAGCCTTCAATGTGCAAAGGCAGGAACATTACAGCTGGGGGTGGTTCGAGTACACAGGAGAAACCTATCCAATATCCAAGGATTCAGCCCTGGGATAAATGGTGTAGTGTAACCACTGCTCTCCCGGAACACGGCCTCTGTATTAACTGGGTTTCTGGGTAACTGGGTTTCTGGGGGAGAGAATGAGTGAAACACTTGTCCAGTAGAGATTCTACTGGAGACAAAAGTCAGAAGTTGAACTGAGAAGTATCTCTGGGGACTTGCTTGAAGTCACAGGTATAAGACAGTGCAGAGCTGGAAATATGATGTAACCTAGACCACCTTTGTCTTTCAGAAAGTTGGTCCCAGGCTGTGGACTCAAGATTACACTGTCTTCAGCCATGCAGAACAATTTGCCTTTGATGCTATAAACAGATCCACAAAGAATCTTGCAAAAAGCAATAAGTCAAGGTCAGTTGTGGATTTCTATACGGCCTTCAGGCAAAGTCCACCAAAAAACATTGGAGAAGAATGGAAAAGTGGAAAAGGGGACGAATGTCAAGTAGGTATTAATGGCACTTGTGTTCAGATTGCTTAGCATTGTCCACTGCAAAGACTCCTTCAGATGCACATTTATACTTTGTGACACACATAAGCATTGGGGATGGCCTATGATATCTAACAACAAACACTTTATGGAAATGCATCCTTTTCCTCCTCCAAATTATTGTTGAGTTTAGCATGATAAATATCCTGTCCCTTGCATGCCTGGCTCAGAATAGGCAGCACACAGAAAGGTAATGGAACATGAACATGCCCAAGAGCCAGACATGGCAGCCAGTGTCACAAAGTCATAGCAGAGACAACTGCATGGGGAACAGCTGGACTAAAGCAGATGCAATGAAGGGACCTCGTCAAGAAGGATTCTCACATACCTCTTTGGTCCTTCCTTCTACACCACAGCCCATTTCACTCCCATCAGAATAGCAGCAGTTCTTCAAGTACACTCTAAAGGATCAGGGTTGAATTCCTATTAGTGAGTCCTCAAAATCAGACAATATGTCAGATGTGTGGTTGCAACTGGAACATTGTCCCTGCAAAGAGAAATCCACCAGGCTCCAACAAGTACCCGAAGAGTCACTGAGGGAACTGCTGCTCCAACACACCACTAACAGGATACTCAGTTTCTCAAGTGTTGGCCTTGGTGTCAACCCTTACTCTGCAATATCCCTAGTTAATGACACTGGTGATTTACATAGAAGATGAGTTGGATGGAGAGGTCTGTTCTTCTGTTTCAAGTTACGCAACTCCACATGGCTCTTTAATTTCCATTCTGTACTATCAAAGGTGCCATAAGCACCAAGGGTGATGGAAGATGTGATCCCCTTTTGGACCCAAGATAGCGCTCTTTGACACCGCAGTGGTGTGGAGGTGTATCAGCAGGGACATATTTGAGAGAAAGCTACCGAAACAGGAGTGTCAAGCTCCTTTATCAGGACCTAAAATGGCACTGCTCTTTTAATGTTGTAGTCTATAGCAATACTCAGGTTGCCTACATATATTCCAACTGAATGTAAGCAGCTTTTCAGAGAAGTCATGATCCCTTCATTTCAGCATTCCATTTTGCTTGACCCTTTCCAGAACCAGCTTTGCGCCTGATGCTGGAGTGGGAATAGCTCATTGACTTTCCCCATTGCTTTCCTACTTCTTCTTCTTCTATTAATTATTCTGTGAGCTGCCAACGTTTTCCTCCTCTCCAGCCTCAGCAGGCAGTCAAGCAAGCCAATCTGCAGGGTACTACAGGATGGGGGCTGCCTGCTAGAAGAAGAGCTGGGGCCCTGAGCTCTCCTCGGCATAGGCAGGGTGCTCAGAGGAGTCCACCAGCTGCGCAGACCATTTGCTCTCTGAGGTCATTCAGCGCTACCCCATCGCTGAGGAATCTGCTGGCCGTCTTCCTGACAGTGCTGTACAATGTCCCACCTCGCCTGCCAGCTAACACAACACACTCATGCCGAGCCCAGGCCCTGCTCCCCAGGGGTGCTTCTCAAGCACGCTCACCAGCTTTGGCAGAGCCCCTCACACCTGATACCTCTGGTCACCCACTGATCACCATACCTCCTTCAAAACACCCTGCCCAGTCCCATTTCGGCCTCCTCCCTTCATGTTGCTGTTGGGTGCAGAGCAGTTGCAGGAGGCAGACCTAATACAATGGTATCCATAAGCACTGATCCCAGTGCTTTGCATCAATGCTGGGATGGTGCCCTTCCACCCTAGCATGGGGACAGGGACTCACAATATTTTTAACATTTTCTGTTGTGATGTCTCCCAATCTGTCCTTCAGGGCTTAAAACACTATACAATTGCTAGTATCCAGGATGCACATGAGCCTTCTCCTTAAAGCTCGATAACTTATTTGTCACCACAGGTGCAGCTAGGGACTATCTGGGTGGCAGCATCCACCCTAGTCTGGTGCCATCACAGCAGGCTGAGTTGATTGGGGATCTAGATGGCTTGGAGACAGATCCTGGGGAGGGAATGGTTGCAGTGGGGTTTTGCAGGACAAGAGGCTGGTCTTGTGAGGGAAGAGTGGGATTTATATGGTGGGGCAGGGACAACATGATTTTCTGGGAAAGTTTCCTTTTGTCAAAGCAGAGAGAGAAGCCAGTTGCTCCTAAGTGACAGGGAGCCAGGAGACAAGCAAGATAACAAGTCTGGCAGAGCAGAGCCTCACCAGCCTGGGCTTCTCCTACAGTGTCCCACAATGTGGGAGCAGAGCAGGCCCCGGGCTGGGAATAAGGATCAGCTGAGAGTTCAGATCATCATGAGTTCATGGTGACAAAGCAGGTCCAAGGTCCAGCTGAGATGATGATCTGCAGGTCAGGGTCAGTCCCAGTGGTGGTAGCCAGTGCTAGACAGTATCTAGTGATTTTCAAGCAGGTCTGAAGTTAAGACAGGGAGTCAGTCTATGTGTCAGGGTCCAGACAAAGAGCGTCTATGGCCAGAAAGAGCCAAGAAAGAGGTGGAGACAAACCATGGTACAGCTCTGGCAGGGACTAAAAGTCCAGGGCTGAAATGGGGCTCCTGGTCCTGTGGGCAAAAGTTGGAGATGGAGGCCCAGGCGAGGCTGGCCAGGGACTCGGGGCAAGGCAAAATGACAGCTCCTGCCTACCTCTCAATGTTTCAGCAGCTTCATATCTGCATCTAGCAATGGGCTGGAAAGCAAAGGATGCTTCCACTCCCTGAGGAAGGCTAAACCCTCCTGTGCTGCCTCACCTCCTTTCTACAGCTTTATCTGCAAGAGGTAACAAGCCAGTGTCCTGCAAAAGCATCTTCAACTAACCACCCCCGCAGCAACCACTGCTGCTGGAATATTCTCCCCAGTGTCAGTGTCTCACAGTGCACAGGCTTCTCCTGGGGCCATCCCCAAAACTGGGGGGGAGATGCCCCCCATGGGGTGTCAGCAGCAAGCATCTGCTTTCTGATAGGCCAGTTTGTGCTTCCTGGTGCCTTCCCCAGGTCTGCTTCAGCCAAGGTCGTTCCTGGAAAAAAAGTTTTGTCCTGTTTTCTCTGAAAGATATCCAGTGACATGGGCTCCTCACTGCCTCTAACACTACCTTCTTTAAAGAAAGGATGCCAGAGGAGAGAAGGTGTAATAGTTATAATAAATAGGTATAATAAAACCTTGAGGCAAATAAGTTAGATAAAAATAAATTGCTGCTCGCTGACTCTTCAAAAGACAAGATACAAGATACAAGAACTAGAGGTAGGTCCAAAACAAACACAAGTGTCACACAGAAAGCCTTCAGCCATGGCCACTCACGAGAGTGTGGGCAATAAACACTAATGTGATTTCATAAAATAACTGCTGGAGATGCTGCAGAGGAAAAGAAATCAAATACAAAGATTCAACTTCTGTCTCAGACTGCTGGAGGCTAGGGGAATATTTGGGGGAATCGCTACATACTTCCTTGCTCTTATATCTTCCACAAGGAATTTGCCACTGAATGGTCTCACAGCCAGGATATAGTGTTAAACAGTGTTTTATTCTGATCTGGTTCAGCTGTTCTCATTCATTCTGCTAATGAAATGCTGTGGTGGCACGAGTGTGCTGCAGTACCCTTTGGGCAAGTACCCAAGGCAAAAAGCTCCGTGGCCCCGTGCTCCGACCACTTCTCCCAGAACATCCCCATAGCTGCTATTTAAACAGCTGGTGAGTGATTGTCTGTCTGGGCTAGCCTGTCACCTTTGCAGCCTCTCCTTGCTCCAGTGACAGCTTTGAGATAGGTTGAGGAGGTAAGATGGGAGGGAGTTTGCCTCATGGATGGAACAGGGCAGATGGTTTCCAGAGAAGGAGTGGATGCCAGCCCTAAGCAGTAGCATGCTGGATTATTTGTCCTTTCTCTTCAAGGGCTACCTGCAAGTGCACTGTCCATGGAATGCTATCAGAGGACTGGGCAGCAAACCACCCCATCCTTCTCAACAGACTGTTATTCACATACTCATCAGTCTTACTCTTTATTATAGACACCACTGTCTTACCACGGATGGAAGTCAGACTCACCAGCCATTTTTTATAGGGGGCTGGGGAGGGGGTGGTATTAAACTGGCAATCCACCAGTGGTCTGGCATGGAGACATTAAGGACAGGTTATACAGCCTGGTCAGAAGTTTGCAGTTCCACATTTGAATTCCTTCAAGACTTTCAGGCAAATGTAATGCAGTCTTAGTGACTTATTAATATTTAAGGCATCTGTCTGGTCTTACTTCAGACTAAGCTGTCTCCTCTGACCAATCTACTGCAAATATGGCATCAGCAGTGGAAATGTCTCCACCAAGGCACTCCTCTGCTGGAAGGTGGAAGAATCAACTGTATCCCAAGGCTTCTCTCCCAGAAAGGCATAAAAGAAAGGAGCTTTAAAGCTTCCTAAACCTCCTGGGAAAAGCATCTGAGGTTTGACGTCTTGGCAAATCCAGCTCTTAAAAGCTGAATTCTCTTGACTCTTTCCCAGAAGCATGGCTGCTAGTGTGGCTGCTGCTGCACCTTCAAGGTGATACTATTGAGGGCCAGAGGCAAGAAATCAAGACTGGTCTGGAAATACATAATATGTGGAAACTGGACCCAAGTGACACTAGGGGGTGATATTAAACTAAGGAAAAGTGCTTTAATTGTTTAGCTGCTTTGAAATTCAGTTCCACAGAAGTGATCTGTTAAATCTAGGCCCCTCTCAGCTGGGGACTCACAGAGTCTGAGCTTCAGCTTTCCTTGTCATTGTGGTCCAGCTTTGGTATAACATGACACTAATACCTAGATACATGGATGGCTGAGGACCTGGGACAAAAGCGAATAGGGAAGAGATGTGAATACACAAACAGAATCAAAAGAGGCAGAAAAACTCCTAAGTAGGCTGAGCCAGAAGGAGTGGGCACACCAAGATGCTAAATTGGATGTATTATTCAACCCATGCAAAGCAGGGAACAGAAAAGGGGGTTTTGGCTTCAAGTCACATCTTGTACCTCCATCAATCCAGAGTAACTCCACCAACCACAATTGAATTGCTTCAATTTGGAGCACATTTTGGCTCAAACTGCACTTATATTCCAAAGGGGATAAGTTCAGAATTATTCCAACAAAATTATGTGTAGTATGATCAGAAACTAGACCCAGAAAAATTATTTTTTAAAAAAAGAACAACCAAATAAAAAAACAACACAAACCAACAACCAACACAAAATAGTAAGAACTTGAATCCATAGTTCAATTTTTAAAAGATTTTATTTCCTGGACACTTCTAAAGACCTTTTTTTTTAAACCGGGGTGTGGGCTGTCCACAGACTTTCTAAAAGCACAAATGCCAGTAATTTCTGGAGGAGCACCCTAAGTGACTGTGCATCATTGTCCAACCATCTAGTTTCCTGAGATAAGTGACATTGCTGCTCTTTACCATTGTGCACGTTTAGTTCATTACCAGCTCACTTCTGCTGAGAAACCTCACAGTGCAGCTGAGCTAGCCAAGATCATGGGCTTGCACTGCAGGAAGCTGGTCTTCCCATATGGGCATATTGATATAGGTTCACTTAAGTCATCACTATAAGCATCAGTCTTTTGCTCAGATGAAATTCGAAGTGCTTTTCTCTGCAGCCACTGACCCAGACTTGTGAATGTGGCCAGCTGTCAGTGATAAAACCATGACATTAAGTAGATATTTCTCTTTGTTAGGAAAGACACAGGCCAAAGCCCCTTCCATATTGGCCATATAAACTCTTTAAAAACTATCCATCTCTTGGGGTCCCTGTGTTATTCCTTCAGAGGAGAAAATGGCTAAAGTATTTGTGATGGTCTGGATGGAGCATGAATTCGGTGCCTCTGTGTAACGCTGCCCAGTGGCTCTCAGCCACAGCTTGGAAAGCTGAAAGCTCTCCAGCTAATGCATTATTTTATTTCAGTGATCTCATGTTTAAATCGTCATTTCCTTAGTATTAGGCTTTCCCGTGGGGTCAGTAAATTCCACATTCAAAGAAGATTTTAATTCCTCAGTGAGTGACAAGCTGGAATGGCAATTTGATTCCTAATCCTTCTCTTGAGTGGTGAATGGAGCATCTTGTCATTAGTACATCAGACAGATGCTATTAAAGGTATCATGGGAATAGCAAACACCAGTAACTCGCAGTGAGCCAGCTGGAAAACAACAAGACTTGGGATCGTCCCCTCCCCACCTCATCAGCCTGCAGAGGTCTTTGCTGAGACCTTCTAGCCTCTCTCCTTCTGTTTTAGCATGTTACTGTGCAGACATCTTTCTTCTCCTTTCTCTTCCAGCTCTTTTCCTTCTTTCAGACCCACCATTTCCCAATTTTCCCAGGGGAAGAAGGAATTAATACTTAAAAATTGTTTCACTTTGTAAATTCCTGTTTTATTTCCTTCTCCTTTGAATTGCTTTCCAGCTCCTTTTCTTTCTGCTGAAACACCCCGACAGGTTCTTCTTCAACTCCCTTTGCATGTACCACTTGGCATCAGCCCAGGAGAACAAGTACATTTGAGGAGGCAGTGAAATTGGGGCTCAGCAAGGGAAGGGGGTGGGTGAGATCCAAGAAAAATCCCAGATGCTCTTTTTTCCCCAAGCTGCTTTTGTCTTGCTGAGGAGTAACTTCCTTCATCCCACCAACTTCGCTGTCTTCCTCCTGCCTTTATTGCTGGGTTCAGCAACTCCTAGGAATTTAACTTTGCACTTTGGCTTAAGATCTACAAATCACCCAGCAATAGCCATGAAGCAACACAAGACCACCTGTTTCTTACAGTGCCACTGTTCACAGGGTGATGGAGAAAGGCTTAGTGACAGTGAGGAGTGCTTATCTCCTCAAGTCTCTGTGGCACATGGAAATAGAAATGTCCCCTGCCTTGCCTCTCCAGTGCTCACCTACTGCTTCTCCTTTGAAGCAGATCTCCCTTTAGCTCTCTCTCCACAGAGGGGCTCTGCCTCCATCTAGTAACCCTGGCTTTTTGCTCCCCTTCAACCAATGCACCTCTGCTAATGATATCTAGTGTTCAGCCAGAGCTGATTCTTGGCCCATTAGGTCAGGGAAATGGAGGGGATGCATGGGATACCCATGACTTTCAGGAAGTACCACCACTGCCAGTGTGTTTCCTCACCTGGGCACCCCACTTCTGCCTGTCCTGCCTTACCATCTGCCTCCTACACCTTTCACTTGCCTATTTGTTTATTCACCCTCCAGTCCTCATACAGACAAGACTTACTCAACTGACCCTTGGCAAGCAAAACCAGCCTGCACAGGTAAGATGTATGTGGGCTACTGAAGAAGACCTGTAAGGGTCAGCCCCAGGTCTCTTTTCCTCTTATTCACAGTGGTTTTTTTCCTTTTCTCTGAGGTCCTTGAATCCTCTAATTTTCCCACAAGTCCCTGCTTTTCAGCAACCAGCCCCACTCAATGCCCCCTTCAGTGCCTGACTCCCACACCTTTCCCTTTCCCTATGTGCTCCCTCTTTCTCCCATCTGGTAACTGCACTCTTTGCCTGTTCCAGTTACAGCACTTCTGTCTCCTCCTCCCCTGCCCTACAAGAAAGACCCTAAAGCTGTGCCATCTCTTCCTATTCTGTGGTCTCTGCTGCTTTTCTTGTAGCCACCTGCCATAGGTAGCTGCTTGCAGGTATTTAGTCTGCAAAAATAGAGAGAGAGTGCAAGTGTGAGGTGTTACACAGATAACTAGGGCTGCACCTTAGTGGTATTTTGTGGAGATAAAAAAGACAGGATTGTGTGCACTCCAGCCACGTTGCCAGCCATGGCAGTAAAAGCCCAGTCCCACTTGGAAGCCCTTTGGCTATGAATAATGATTTCAAACTGACATAACCTGCTGAGATTGTTTAAGCAAAGAGCCCTGCTGACAGGGCTACACAGCTTTAGCCTGGCTCAGGCTGCGATAACAAGTTGATGGCTGCTTGCAACAGCCTTGACAGAGCCAAACACAACAGAGTTTCTCCCTGCCTTGCTGTTAACCCAGCAAAGCGACATCTGCAAAGCATGTTCTGGAACTGAGCAGCAAGAAACACCATTGCTACAGAGCAGTGTTACTTCTGTTTTTCTGGCTTCAAGCGATTCTAATGATGTGATTTCATAGTTGCATTAGCAAAGTGGGCTCTACTGTTTTATTTATTTAAGTCTTCTTCCACTCTTTGTCATATCCCATGATAAAGAGAGAACATTTCTGAAAATACATATGTGATATACGCCCTGTATACATCAGGAATACACCTGAGCAGAAGATGAGCTCTACTTTACCTCGACCCGCAGAGCCAGAAGCTGATTTCCCCTGGTAGTGGATAACAGACACGAGTGAGGCTGCCTGAGGTTATCTCTGTGTGTCTCAGAAAGAAAAAATCAGAGGGAGGTCAGAGTCAAGCCAGCTGGGTGAGCAGAGCAGGGAACACCTGGGACAATAACAAGTGCTCATTCTATTCAAACCACCTGACAGGATCACCTTACCTCATACTGCTAACCTACCCTGCAGCGCACAGCTACTGCCCGCGACAGTCCCACTGGCAGGGAGACTTTTCACAGCTCACCGCCCTCTAAAGCAGCATCACAGAGCACTACAAAGTACAGTGTTTGCAAATATACACAACAACATGCAAACTACCCCTTCCCCCTACACCTCTTTCCCCTTGCAAACACCAGTGCCTAAAAATTGCCTTCAGCTTTTTGCTCAAAGGGGTCAGAGGACGCAATAATATTTTATCTTTACTGAAGGACATGGGGTTTTTACTTGTGGTTAATCACCCACTGGAGACATCTTGGTAACTTTCTTAATTGTCTGAGGAGTCTGGCAAAAAAGAAAGAACCCTAAAGAAATTGTCAACAGTCTGTAAGCTCAACACCTGGAAGAAAAACTAAAGAACAGCTTAATAGTGCAGTTGGAATAATTTGCAATCCCCTTAACAAATAACATTATCATAGCTTTGCTGAAGGTCATGGCAAACTACCAGCCCAGATGCAAAATTTCCTCACCAGCTCTTAATATAGCAGTGGCAGGAAGGGAAGGAAATGTATTGCCACAGGTGCCACCATCTGCTCCACCATCTGAAAGGCAAACTTTGTTTTGGAGCTTTATTAGCCCATTCCACTTCCCACTATCTGAAATTCAGTGTTCTGTTATTTACTGGACTTTGATATACTTCAGTGCCAAAGATGAGAAATGGCCAAATAAGTAAAATGTGCTGCGGGAGGTTTCTGAAGGCATAAAGAGGAGGCAGGCACCAAACTCCTATCACTCTTCCCGTGGGAGCTCTGCAACAAAGTACTCATTGTGGGTTTACCTTTATTTTTTCTTATCTTAAATTAAATGAAGCCAGGTTGTTTTGTGTCCATGTGACAAGACTACCTGTCTGAAAAATGGCCCCCTCACTGCACCTTTCTAGAGGCTTAAGCTACCACTCACGGCCTGCAGTGAAACACATTGAAGTGTCGTTAGTTAAAGGAACAAAGTCCAGTTTGATTAAAGCCTATGCTAGGTAGGCAACTACAGTCCTAAATAACCAGCTTTGTGTGCCTATGGATGTGGCCAAAATTAATTACAAGACCCTGAGATAGGCTAGAGCTGAATCTATGGATGTAGTCACCTCTACCATGTCTTCCATCAATTCCCCAAGTTCCATTGAGTTCAACTTCTGGTCAGTCCTCTAGCCCTGAAGCCTCACTAATCCAGCACAGCAATTGTTCAGCTTCTTCCCTAGGGTTTGCTCTGAAGAAGACAAATCAAAAAAAAACATCCAAGACCCAAACCTCCAAAAACCCAGCAGAGGTCCTCAGAGACAGAGGTTGCAGCCGAAGAAGAACTGCTCCTCATGCTAGTACAGCTGGCACTGTGCAGAGGGACATATTTTTAAAGCAAGTGCAGAGTCTTTTATAATCTACCATAAAGCATAGATGCCATCCTGCCTGCAGGCTAGAAAATATTAGATATTTTTTTATACTGACTGAGTGCAGGTTATTGTATGGGAATAATTGGCACTGCTATGTATGCATGCACATGTGGGTGGGTGGGTGGGGACAGTACTTCTCTTTGTCCTTGCTATGCTATAGCCTGTACATTGAAAGGTCATTCCTCATTGGAGTTTAGGAGTCAAAAAAAGGTGAGAAAAATCATTAAATAGTGACTATCCATTTTAGATAGTAATAAAAAAAATCCAAATCAAAAACAACAGAAAGAAAACCCAGTAAATACTAACTTGACAGAGAGGAAGGCAGAAAATGGAGCGGAGTTGAAGAGTCATCTTGTTGATTAAAACCTTTTGCCATAAAGGTTAAACTTTATTAAGAAAACCCATAAAAGAACTCCCACTCAGTGTTTAAAAAAAAAATGAGCAAATGAAGTAGAACTAGAAGTTAAGTCTGTGCATTATTAAACCGATTAAAGATATCAAATGCTACCAAAATACTTCTGCCAGAGAGCAGAAATCAGAACCTGGAATTCAGCTTCCAAGAAGACAGAGAATCTGGTGACTCATATTCCAGCTGTGGTTTAGTATTTTCTTTTATATACAGAACCTAACTCATCTTGTGAAGAGGAGATTATCAGCTGTGGACAGGATACATGCTCTTGTTCTTCAGAGCTCTGATTTCCACCATGTTCTGTTTTGTCCTATGTATCTCCAGTCCCTGAGGTTTTCCTTTGGAAGACCTCTTTCACTTTAGTCCAGATCACAGAATCACAGAATCACCTAGGTTGGAAGGGACCTTTTAAGATCATCTAGACCAACCAATGAAGAAAAAAGAAAAAAAAAAAAAACTTAAAAAAATAAGATAACTTTCTTCACTCAGGCATCAAAGTTTCTTTGCATGCAGTCCATGAACCTTTCTCAGTATAACACTCTCTCAAGTGACCAAAATCCCGCTCAGTCGACAAAAGGTGAGATTAGGGCTCTTATAGGTTTTCCCTTCCATTTTGTCTATGTATCATGTGATTGTCCCCAATAAGGTCTCAGTTCTCCATATCCCCAGGGCTACCCTCAGCCCATTCCCTCTGCCCTCCTGACCTCCTGCATCTTGGTTTTCCCCAACATTTCCTTAGTCCACTTTCCTCCTGTACCCTCTGACAACCTCTACACAAGGGGTTCGGGCTGCCTGGGTGCTGACCAGCCAGCCAGCAGCCTAATTAATACAAAGAAATGATGAATTCACAGCACACTATTTTTCTCAGTGCAGTGAGTCTGTCTCCTCTGTGCCATCCAGATTTTCTAGAGATGTAAAAGAACTAAATAGCACCAAGGACTTCACTGTTCTGTCAAAATTGTTTGAAACAGATCAAAGGGCTCTAAAGTTACCTCATGCATTTTTACTATGTCTACCCTGATGTTTTTTTGTGCAGCTAATTTACCTTATGCAAAAGTTGCTAAGTATGATAGAACTGAACATTACAAACTTCAGTGTGTAATGTCTAACCTATACACCTATAGATCAGTGCTCTCCAGCCACAAGGGATATTCTCAAATGTGAGTTTTGAGAATGAGTGTGTGTGTGATTTTTAGTAAAGTAGATGTTAACAGTGGTAAAATTCTAAGTTTTCCATCTTAGATGCCGTACTTCTACAAAAAAAAAAGATACACAATGAAATGTAATACCTGTCCTACAGCAAGCCACATTGAATTCTCCAAGGACAATTAATTTTGACAAAATACTCCTCAGTTTCACGGTCATCCCTTGTCTCAGGAGCAATTTGGAAAAGCTTAGCTCAATTCCCTGAGACATCTGTTCAGTTACATTAAAAAAAAAGCTGGAATGCTTTGCCAGCCAAGACATTACCTTCTGAGAAACCAAGACTCTTTTATTTAAAATCCATGTGAGACAATAGTTGTAGGGAGTTCAATTTCATCATCTCTGTTTGTTCTCATAGCAACCCTGATAAATTGGGCATGAATCCATAGCTGGGAATTGAATTCACACTTTAGAGACTATCCATCTGAAGTACATGTCCACATTGCTTTCTTCTGGGAAGATTTGTGCTTTGCTTTCCCTCCCGTTACCCCAGAGCTGCACAGGCACACGGATCAGACATGCCTGTGCCAGTGAATGGAGGTGTCTGTCTTTTTTCCCATCTGCATTTTCCCACATGAAACCTTTTCTCCTCTGGATGCTGAGTCCAGAACCATGTCAGGTCTAGCAGGAAGGACGCCGTCTGGCCCTTCCCTCCATCTGTAGGTCACTGGGAAGCCATACACATCCAGCCCAAGGGTAGCTCAGGAAGGGCATCATGGAACTTCTCACTTCCAACGTGGAGCGACAGCATGACTCATGGCAACAATGCCCTGAAGACCTGAAGAGGCTTTCCCCATGCTGGCTAGAGCCACTAGGAACAGGCTCATCTCTCCTGACAGCAAGGAGACAGGAACATGATGTACAGTGTCCAAACCAGAGAACAGCACCAATCACTGACTGAGGGCATAAGCAGAGGAGCAAGGGAAGCTTTTGGACTTTTACCATGAAATCTTTTCGAAATACAGGAGAGTTTCTTTAATATCAACTCAGTGTGGCACAAGGAGAACTATCTTCTTGTGGGAGCTACATGGTGCATTGCAGGAGGAAGGGAAAGGAGTGACATGAAGAAGGGGTTTGAGATAGAGAATCTTGGCTGAAGAACTGCTAAGGATGTGGGACCTGAGGTGGGACCCACCTGGCGGGAGACTCTGAAGCAGAGGCACTATGGAGTTCAAAGACATGTGTGTGACGGCAGCTCCATCACAGACCCACTGGCTGGTGGGGAGCCAGAAGGAAGGTAACTGCGTGAGGGAGCTTGCAGGTATGGCTGGTAGAGGTGACTGTGAAAAGAAAAATATTGTGGGGCAATGGATACAACTGAGGGGCTGCATCCTGAAGGCTAGTATTCTGTGACAGCTGAAGGGGCTCCCTGGGTACACAAGTATTTCACTGAGGGGAAACTGGGCCCTGTTCAGTACAATATCTTTGCCACATCTATTCTCTCAGGACCACAGTTACAGGAAGGACGTCACCATATGATTACTGTGAATTACACTGATGGGGATCAAAAGAGCTGAAATAGAGTGATGTTCCCCTAGTCACCAGGGATGGGCTGTGCCTTACCAAACCTGATACCTAATTAAATCACAGTAGAGAGTAACCTGATGATACTGGAATGATTTGTGGGGTATTTTATGAACCCTGAATAGGATATTCTGTTTCCAAAAAAATATCCCAGCCTTCTAAATCAGAACTATATTTACCTCAAAGAAGAAAATCTTGGAGATTAAAATCTCACAGCTCAACAACTCTAAACATGGCTTCTAGCAGAGCATTTCTCAAATATGGGCAGTTTAAATGATTTTTTATTATACTGACATTAATATAAAAAAGTGAAACTTTCAGATTCTAGAAAATATTTGACATGAGATTCTAAGAACTTTAAGATATACAAGATCAAATTTATAAATCTCTTTTATATTTATAGCTTTCAGCATTTGAAAAGCTACTTCTAAGCATCTTCTTAAAAATTAAGTGCAAATAAGTAGTGTTATTAAAAGAGTTTTACAAAATATTTTGATTGTTTTAAGACGATTTTAATCAATGTAGTCTGTTGTTTTGGGTTTTTTTTATTTCCTGCAATAGTTGATTTATTTTATAGGCATTTAATTATGCTAAAGATATTTATTCAGCCAGTTGATCATATCCTTTCTTCCTTCCTCAATATAAGGTTTATCTTGAGGATTGATATCTTCTCTTTTGCGATGTACAAACCCATGTGTCTGTCCAGGGTAAATTTTAACTTTATAATCAACTTTACAGTTTTGTTTAAGCTTCTGCTCCAGTAGGGTTACCTGTAATACAGAATGTTCCACGTTGGCTCAGTACAGAGTTAACATGTTATGTATTTACAGTCATCAAATTGTCCTGGTTTTTTTTTTTTATTATTTTTCTGGGAGACAAACACAGTGTGTCCTTGTCATTGTTTTCTCTTCTACTAATTTTATACCCAAATGAATTTCTGGTACTACACTTTCTGCATTTAACTAGTCTTTTTACTCCAGTAGAATAACAGTATGTGACTGTATAAAACTGCAAAAAAAAGTATATGTGTTACACCTGTAAAGGTAAAAACACCTGTTGCTCAGTGTCATGAGAAGGTTAGCGTGTAGTGATCAATTTACAAGTAACTGCTGATAGACCTCATTAAAAAAAAAAGGGGGGGGGAGGGCGGGCAAGATTTTGAATTAATTTGAAATTGAGGGGGGAGAGGCACAAAATCGACTGTTCAAAGCCACCGATACTTTTGGCAGGGAAATTAAAAACAACAGTACTCAATGAAGGCCGTTGAGAATCCTCTTTGATCCCCTCGGTGGATGATCATCTTTCTCTGGTCATTCTCCACCCATGCTCCCCAGAAAAGCTGTTGACAGAGTACCAGAAAGGAGAAGCTCCACAGGACAATAGGAGAAGGAAAAGGGCTATACTAAAAAAATCCTTACAGGATTTTTTTGTTCTCCTGCAACTAGTGATTCCACTGGTACAGGTGGGAACTTTCTGCTGATTTTATGCATCATCAGTATGATTAAAGAGGGTCTCCTATCTTGACAGAAGTCTTGCTTTGGATTCTTAGCCTTTTCCTCCTAGGAACTCTCATATATAAGTCATCCATATTTTGCAACAGAAACAGAAAACATTTTTTAGGGTCACTGTAAAACTTTTTTGATTTGGGATAAACAACATAAATTTTTGTAGGACTACTGTAAGAGTTAGTGAAAGAGGAAAAAAGGGGCAAATTAGTCTTCTACTTTCTCTTAATTAAATATCAAATTAGAAAACAAGCATGAAAGGCATTAAAAAGACAAATATTTCTGATAGGAAACTCACCTGCTCCAATGGGATAAAGTCATCCTTTTCAGCAAATATGAAGAAGGTGGGATGAAGTAAACTAGATTTGTCCTCAAAGAACTTGATCACTCCTAGGGAAGAAGGAGAGGCCTGTATAAGGAGCCATGCTACCTAAAGTGGTTAAATCACTACCAAAGCTATACCATCAAAATAAAAGACATTCTGATCAGTTAGAGCTGATCAGCTTGTAATGGTATTAAACACACTTTCCTTAAAATTCCCTTTTGTTGTAAGAATTTCCTTTGTTTTGGTATGTCTTTTAAGATAGAAAGACCAGCTCTGTCTGAAAAAGTGAGAGAATTGTTACATTTGCCCCATTCTTGTGATTTTCTTTGGGCATCTGCTTCTGACCACTGTCAGAGACAGGGTCCTGTGAAAGACTGGCACTTTAGAGCTGCTTGCCTCTAGCCTGGCATGGCCATTTTTAAGATCATTGTAAATATTCATCATTCCACATACAGTGTTAGGACTTCAGTGTATTTATGCTAATATAAATTAATAACAAATTGATATTGCAATCAATTCAAATTCAATGTTCAAATATATTTGAATTTAAATAACAGTGAAACTAATTGTCTATCACCCTAGCCTTTCAGAGAGTTTAAAAAATGGATCATATTAGTAACAAGGGGGCACTGCCAGGAGTAACATTGAGGAATAATGTGTTTATGTCCTGACTTGAAGGTCTGCAGCCTGTGCAGCCCCCAGCCCATTGGCAGAAAACCATGCACTCTAACAGAAATACAGTAAAAGGGGTGCAGTGTATCCCTGCTGCAGTGACATTCCCTGTTAGCCCAACAGGAGAATAGAGACATGTGTCAGACAGGTTTTCCAAACAACAAAAGACAGACAGCAGGCAGCAGCCTGTCCTAAGACTTATGCAGAGTGAGGTAAGCAAGATACTGTGGTGAAGATCCATCCCATAGTAACTGCCAACTCCTAAAAGGTACAATAAATATGCCCAGAAACCATTTTGTCATGGCCAGCCAAGAGGAGCCTGAGCAACAGTGAGGCCTTGGCCTTCTCTGCTGCACAGAAGCCGTCCTGGCCACGCCACCTGAATGCACAGATCTTGCTGGTTATGATTCAGTGCAAAAATGTGAGTGTGCAAAATCAAATTGCTTAAAGATTTTGTATAATAAAATCACCCTCTTCCATAAGATGTCAAGCTGAATTTTGTTACAGTAATACTCCTACAGGGTAAGCTCCTGCACTGGTCATGTCTACTGAGAACATACTAGGTATTTGAGACTTACCGTAGAGGGACACTCCTGTCTTTAAATGAGGATTTTTCAGCATCAGGTGTTGTACTGCTGCTCCACCCCAGCAAAACCCAATGACACCGATCTTCTTTGCCCCACATTGTTCACTTAGATACTTCAGGATGACATCAACTTCTCTGAGACATGTAAATGAAAGTGAATTAAGGCTCTGCTGGCTCTATTCCCCTGGCCTGCAAGGTGGCTGTTGCTCAGAGACTGCCTGGGCATCAGTCTGTTTGTAGGAAGTGGTGAGTGTATGTCTTTGCATCACTCCTGTTTTTCCTCTTTCCTTCACTTATCAAACTGTCTGTATCTCAGTCCATGAGTTTTCTTGCTTTTGTTCCTTCCATTCTCTCCCCTGTCCATCTTGGGGGAGTGAGCGAGCAGCGGTACAGGTGCTTGGCCACTGGCTGGGCTCAACCCACAACACTAGTTTACTATTACTCATTTCTGAAATACAAGAGAAACTCCAGGGGAGAAGATACAGGGGAAAATCAGTCTTCCTAGATCGCTGTTACTAGAACCTAAGGTGATTTTATAAACAGCAGCCAAATTAATTTCACAAATGGCAATAGTTGTCTTATAGGCTAACATAAATAAGTTTGAGACACACAGCCAGTCAAGAGCACTCCATTATCACAAATGTGACTCTAGGTAAACTATCTCTCATCTGGGAAACAAATATTTTATGAAATTGTGGAAGTAAATTTGAAATTGTTGCTTCAAAATCAGCAGTAACATTATGCAATGAAGCTACATGTCAGATAAAAATGGGAAAAAATATAGGTGGAAGAATGGGAAAGTAGCATGCTTTGAACTAGCTGGGATCTGATGGGGAGCAGGACCAATGTTATTTAGTGTCTAGTGACTACATTTGCACCCTCTCCAAAATCACAGAAGTCGTGCCTGCGTGCGGGAACTCAATTGAACTGAAGTGGAAGGAGTAAGCTGCACTTTCTGGCCTTTGCTGGTTCTTTTGAGTCTTTCATCTCACGTTTACTCTCTGCACACGGAATGGTGGGTTATTCTTGTTCAAAGTTGTACATTTCTCCAAAAATCACCCTTCACAAAACTATGAATTTGACCCATGAGCTGCATGAAATTTCTGTTTGTGAACATCCAGCTGGATTTGCCCCATTAATAATTTAGGATCTAATCCTGCATCTTCACTGAGGCAAAAATTCCTATGAAAGAAGGATGTCCACTTGCTGGACAAGGAACAATGGTTGTACTTGTCTATTTTGCCGGCATTCCGGGTTTTCAGCCAGTCATCGAAAGTTGCCCAGTCATTAGAAGGTTTCCAAGCTTCTTGTCCCACAAAAAAATCAGGGCAGATGGCTCTGCAAGGAAAACGAAAACATTTTATGCCCATGAAATAATATTGAGAAAAGGTTGAAGGGAAGTCTGTGTAAAGTATACAAAAAATTCATTTAGTTGAATACACATAGAATTTAATCTACATCAAAACATCGTAAAAGCAACCCTCATTACTTTTCTATGTCTAATAAGGAGACTTAGTATAACTTCCAGATACATTTTGCACTGTTAAAATTCATTGATTAATTTGACAAATTGTTAACTGCAATTGAAAATCCTTACTGGTTTCCTATTGAATAAAAAAACCTACCAAACTACAACTTACATGGTACATACATTTGGGCTAGAAGTAATGCTAACCTTGTAGCACAGGGAAGAGGATACCCAATATGTTTCTCATATATTTGAGAACTTGTTTCTTTCTTTGGCACAAGCTAGTATACTTTACCTTCATGCAATGACTTTCAGCTTCTATGGAATTTTTATCATAACAGCAAAGTTTCACAGGCACTATGTTGGGAGGGAGGAAGCAGGCTGCTTCGGACTCATGGAGGGTGGAAGATGAAGAATAAGATTTTTTTGCAATTTCCCCTCTCTTCTTCTGTCCTTGCCTACTACCTCATTACAGTAGGACTACTCAACTATGTTAGACTTCTTACACTGTTTTAATAAACAGGAAACTCTTCAGAGAAACATATAAGTGAAGTCTATGGAACTATTTGTGTTTATACAGTTTATATTTTAAAAAAAGGAAATACAAACTTTCTTATTAAAAAGACACTTTGAAAACAGTGTTATTTCTTACATGTATCCATTAGCTGCAAGCATATCAGCCATGTATCTGGTGTTTGGGAGTTGCCATCCAAATATATCATGAATCACAATCACAGCTCTGTCTGTGCTGGCGGGTGGTTTGCAAACATACACCTTGATGTGCTCAACTTGTATTTCCTGCCCACGGCCTCCGTAGTCAAACCTGTCTCCAATATCACAGGGGCAGGGCCTTGATTCGTTAGCCATGTGTAACACTAATGAAGAAAAAATACTCAGTTGTGAATATCCCAGCATACCATACTGAAAAAGATCAAAATGCAGCAGAAGCATAGGCTATTGAATCTTTGAATCACTGCAGCACTATTGTGAACATAGCGATTACTGTTACATCTGAAAAGCAAAATTGGTCAAAAGGCCCATTGGGTTGTTTTTTTTATACATAATAATCTTGCTAGGATTACTTACGTTACAAACTCTTCAGAGGGGACCCAGTACTTAACTAGGGTTTCCATGCCCTACAGTAATACAGTAAAAATAAAGTTGGGTCCAACCAGCCAGGCAACCATCACAAATTATTTAAATAGTGGTAAAGCCAGTTCTTTCACTCTTCTTCATGTCTATGCCCTTGTCAGGAATGCAGAACTTTCTTTACTGTAGACTGTAAAGACTTAATACAGGACTTAGCATTTTGAAGGAGAAAAAAAAACAAAAAATCCCCCACAGCCACTGCGTAGAAAGTTACAATTACACTTAGATTAAATGTGATATTTTCCTCCAAAGACTTAAAATATTCCATAGCTGGCTTTTTCACTGTCAAGAAATAATTTTTTTAAACCAGCCTTAGCATCAGATATTGCAGACTTTTGAAGGAAGATACTTAAGGAAAGGGCCAATAAAAATACACCAGTGAATGCCAGACTAGAAAATCACATTTATTGAATATGAAATAAGGAATGCATTAAAACCCCAAGACAGGAAAGAAGAAAACTAACATAAGGAAAAAATCCTTAAGTTGAGCCAAATGTTCTATGAACAACATGACAGTAGGACATGGTTAAATTTTTACAAATTCTTGCTTAAACAAAAATAAACAAGTAATGCACAAAGGTCAAAAAATGCCAGCTGAATCTAACACAGATTTATGTAACTCCTTGGTCTCAAGTTAATGGTTTTATGCCATTGATTGTAGATTAACCAGCTGGGTGAACTGACTGCATATTGCTGCAAAATGACTCAAATAACGTATCTGAATATGCACAGAATATCTCCAAAGAATATGGAGAGAATTTAGATAAAGGTAAACTCTCTAGAGATAAATTGTGTGTACTAGGAAAATTTTGCTAGTACAGAAACAAAGAAGTTCAAACTTGATTACACCAAATATACTCCCAGGGAGAAATGGGAAAAAGCAGGAACAGGGCCTGAACTAGCGTGACTTCCATAGCTGAGGCACTACAGGGACAGCTTTAGGAAAACAAACAGGGAAACAGCCCTCCAGCCAGGAGATTTGCACAGATTACCAGGGACCAAGATGTTCTGGATTTGCAGATTTTAAAATTGAGAATATCCCAAGCAGTATTAGCAGGGCTAAGTTTGCAGATCTTGGGAGATTTCATTTTCACACATCAGTTCAAGGCAAGCTGTACCTTATTTGAAAGCTGTATTAACTCTGGGCACACATTTGTACTAATTGTCACCTTTTTTTTTTTTAATAAGCCACACCCACCTATAGGTGGTTTTTTCCCCCCATGTAGTCTCACATATAGGACTTCTAATTTAAAATAACTCTACCAAGAAAAAAAAAAAAGGAATTAATTAATAGATGAACATGTAAGAAAAATACAGTTCAAATATATAATATGAACGAGTTGATAACTAATTTTCCATCCACAAAATACTTCCTTTGGATTAGACTAAAATGTAACAAAACCAGCAGCCGAATATTAAAGAAACATATATTTCAGAACTTCACAAACGCAAAGGCAATGCCATTCCCAGTGAGTATATCCTTAAAGGCTTTAATTGCCTTTTATGTGATAAAGCAAATGTAAGACATGAAATATTTAAAGATGCAGCTCTAGAAGCTGAGGAAAACAGCTCCAGACACAAGCCTGTGAGGGGTAGTGTTGGCTTGTACTGTTTATAACCCTTATAGACTTGCAGCCTTTGTAGCACAATCAAAACATTTGCCATAGTATGCATTAGATGCAAATAGCATCTTTTTCCATTTCTGAGATGCTACTGAAACATTCCTTAAGAAATATGCCCCCTCTCTTATATCCAATGAAGATACTCTTTTAGGAGGATCTGTAAACCCACAGCCTTGCTGTTCCACCACCTCCTCCTGCAAGCACTTGAGCATTTGAAGACCAAACAGTAACTTTGGTTTTCAGAAACTTGAACGTAGATCCAGGAAAACATAACGATACTGCTGTGTGGCTCTTTCACTTTCAACAGACTCTCCTGAGTGGTCTTCCTCACCTTGGGAGGGAAACTAAGAGGTTTCTGAACCACCATCTCAAACAATTAGGGAAGAAAGGAGCATCTTGATGGCATTTAAATGAGAAAGCGCTCTTTAAAAATAGTACATAGATGAAATGAAAGTGCTCCAAATATGCTGAGTCAGACCTCAGCATGCATTTGTTTTACATTTTTCAGCAGGAAAAGCCATAGAAGTTTAAAAAAAAACAAAACCCAAACAAAAAAAACCCCAACCAACCAAACAAAAAAAAAACAACAACAAAAAAAACCAGAACAAACCCCAGACGTACCTGTTCACAGCAAGTGTGTGAGATGGGAGAGGCAGGTCACAGGAGCCCAGGGTGGACGGTTACCCCTGACTGTACTCCCAAAAGAAAAGTGCTAACTCATAAAATGAAAGGGGCGAGTGCAGGGATCAGGTTTCTTCAACTAAGAGCTACGTCAGTTACTGCCTTTATCTTTGTGTATCGCAGAGTCGCAAAGAGTTGCAAAGAGAGTTTTAAAAGCCTCTTTTTGAGCCGTTATTTTTATTGCCAGTGCAGGCAAGGGGTGCTACTGTGGGGAGTACTGCTACAGCCAAGTACCAAACCTTCTTTTCAACCTACACAAAATAGGAGTAAGCACTGGAGCTCTTTGCGTTTCTGCTTAGGAAACATGTTGACTTTGCTGCGCAATTCATTTAGACAAAACTTTTTTTTTTTTTTAAAGGGTGTTTCTTTGCTTTTAAAGGCTGGGGTAGTATCACTTTTAAACATTGCATTGGCATTATTATTTCCTTAGATTATTCATCCATAGGTAAGAGACCTATCTAGAGTCATTAGTGGGTGAGGTAGTGAAGTAGACAGCATTTCAAATCTCTATGCATAGCAAAGCTTATAGAGTATAGGAAAAATATTTTCTCTTTCAGAATGAATACAACTAACATGTAAAAAGGCAACAGTTTGTATATTGCTGTACATAGCATTACAATAAGTGTTTAAAATGCTGATACATTTTTGTACTATCCCAGGACATTTTATACCTTTTTTTTCCCCTTTAGAATTAAAGTGACTGCCTAATCCATGTATCCCTCCCACTATACTGATTTTCTTTTTATTAGATTATTAGGGTTATTCTTTAAGGAGCTTTATCTAAGAATTCACTGTTTCCTCAGAGGCACATCTAAAAAGTCACACTAAACGTACATGCTAGTCTACCACACTTTTACCTTGCGAAAGTGACTGGCCTTACAACTTAGTCCTCATGTACAGGCTGTTTTCCCATATTCTAAATAACTTTGCCAATCCTATTTATTCACTTTTCCTAAAATAAAGTCAAATACACGAAAAAACAATCCTACCAAAGAATTCCAAAGTGAAGCCATAAGGTTCGAAACCCAATCGTTTTGTTTTGGCTCAGTTTTTCGTTTTTTCCCCCAAACAACAAATTATAGCACACAGGGAGCTTAGATACTCCATATCAACTTCCAAGAACAGCAGTAAAATAAATGCGAGGAAAACTGGCAGGTTAAATCATTCCTGGAACAGAGAAATGACAGCAGTGCTTGCAGAACCTTCTCTCCACTGGAGTTGCTTAACCACATTTCCACTCCCTTAGTCACAGCAATGAAATTCTTCTTTATACATAAGACTACTCCTCTTTACCTTAATAATAATATTAAACTTTGGAAATGAAATGGCTTTTAATTTACTCTTGTTGCCATGTTCCTTGCTAGGCAATCCATGCAGGTTTTTTTTACTTAAAAGTCAAAACTTAACACTTTTGTGATCTCTGTATGTGCAGCTGGCTGCACTTTGTAAGGTGAGCACACACCTCTTCTGCATCTCGCTCTTCCAGCTCTTACTCCGTGACCTGCTGATTTACGGTGAAGGTTTGGCTGTACTTGTAGTAACTCGTAGCTACCCTGTCAACTTCACACAAATGCTGCATCTCCACTTGTTTGGTTTTTTTTTTCCTTTTTGCTTAGTCACGGTGTTAGTGTTACAGCACAAATGCCACTGCAGTACTTATGACGGACTGGTGGTCTCTAAATACATGACCCGATTGTCCTCTTGCATGTTAGCCAACCTTCTCATGCTAATGGAACTCCATTAATGTGGAGTTATCCAGCTTTTACAT
Organism: Gallinago undulata; assembly: GCA_026546715.1. NCBI lineage: Eukaryota > Metazoa > Chordata > Aves > Charadriiformes > Scolopacidae > Gallinago > Gallinago undulata. The sequence continues at coordinate 79,888,473 of JAOTQQ010000012.1, read as the reverse complement.
TGAGGTAATTAAGATAAATAAATTTCCAGACCTCTACCTTCTTCTTCTGGAAAAACGTGTTATGAGAGCTGTATCACCCAGATAACAGCTGGATTAATGCATTACACATAGATGGTAACATATGAAAAGCAACAATCAGTCGCAGGCCAGAATTCTCTGACGACCTCCCAATGGGAAAGACGAAGGGCCGTTAGCAGTCTGTAAAGGAGGAAAACATGGATGGGAAAAAGTAAAAGAAATTAAAATCCCACTGAGAGAGAGAGACAATTAATGCATATTGTTGACTATTTTTAAATGACATACCACAACGCATATTTCTCTGATAGTCTATCAGTTTAATTTGATAGATTGCCATTAGTAAAATTAAGGCTTTCCTAAATTACATTTTCTTCCCATTAAATGACATAGCAGTCGTTATCAGTAGCCCTGAGAAGGTGAAAAGGGACATATATTTTTTTTCTTTTCCTTGTAACTGGTGCACTTTTATTCTAACTGGTGCACCAGCACCCAGTGAAGATACTAGGCAGACGGTTTCAAACTAACGAACACAACAAGCCTTCCTCCCCATGAGACATAATTAAACTGTGGAAGTCCCTGTCACAGGGTGCACTAGAGGTCAGCATTTACAAGCAGGTTCAAAAAGGTACTGGCAAATCCACAGGGACTAGGTCCACCAGTGGCCATTCAACACACTGCTGCAGTGGCAACATGCAGCTCAGGAATTCCCTGAACTGCTGGCTGCCAAGACGCGGAGTGAGAGGGGAAATTCCCTACGCAGCCACTGCTGGCCACTGCTGGAGGCTGGGTGCCCAGGCAGATGCAATCTTGAGCTGATGCAACACTAAGATTTGTGTTGTATCATCAATGGAAAAATTGTGCAACAAGATACATTATGCAAAAGCATGTAACATTTCTTCATTAAGCAACAACCAGGGTTTGTAAAGCACACATTAAAATGCCCTGTCTGTGGGTTACATTGTATTTTTGAATTCCTAAACTGACCAGAAAATCATCTACAGAATTTCACAGGTAATTTGAGAAAGTAGTACTCCATCTGAGTAACCTTAGCCACAAATTTTGAAACAAGATCTGCCACACGGGTACAGGGCACAAAAAGCCTAATTTCTCCAAATGAGCTTCACCAAAAATTGTATTTGTATCCCTGAATTTTAGGCTTGTGATTTATGCGAGCTAAGATGAACAGTGACCATAATACAAAAATAGATTGATTTACCATTAGTCTAACTTATTTCAAGCACTAAGATAAACCTTGAGGAACTGGAGAAGTTTCACTGTATACTAAAACATGACACTGCTAAGTGAAGTCTGAGAATACTTCAAAAGAACATAATATGAAAGTATCAATTAGAATCTACTGACAAATACGTCTAAAATATTGCTTGCTTTTTGCTTTAATCTTCTAAAATGTGTTATCAAAAATCTCCAGTGTATTACATAATTGTGTTACAAATTAAGTTGCTTGCTCTTCTATTAAATGTATTTATTCAGCCAGTTGATCATATCCTTTCTTCCCTCCTCAATATAAGGCTTATCCTGAGGATTGATATCTTCTCTTTTGCGATGTACAAAACCATGAGTTTGTCCAGGATAAATTTTAACTTCATAATTGACTTTACAATTCCTCTTTAGCTTCTCCTCCAGCAGGGTGACCTGTAAAATAGAGCATATTAGTAGCTACATTAATGTAGCAATATTCCATACTGCCACTCCTCATCTTATTCAGAATTCAATTCCCTAATTTAGCATTCAGGCTAGACACTACTAACCAAGCTCCATATGGGCAAACCAAAAAGTAAAATTATATAAAGAAAAAACACCTTTGCAGCAAGGGTCTAGAAAATTGGTGCAAATGTAAAGGCAGGCCCAACATGCACAAAGATATGTATATAATCAAAGTATTTCCTACATGTGAAATATATAACAATGCCAAATATACTACAACTGAACAAAAAGCTTCTAACCTCTGGATAGAAATTGCTGTATCCTACATGGTTTGTGGGTTTCTAGGACTGATAGAAAACAAAGCAAATGATAGGTCCCAGAGTACAGTACTCCAAAATAGAAATGTGATTTTGATAAAACTTTGTTAATTAGGCTACTAGCCATGCTTTTACAAAAGAGAGAAACTTTAGAAAGAAATAATTTCATTCTTCCCCTAGGTTACATTAGCTCTTCTATGTCTAGGTCCATTTTTTGGCTTATTTTTTGACCTTCAAGCATTATTATGAGACTGAGCTTTCACTACAATTCAGGATGTAAATTTTAACATGCAGTAATGAAAGAAGGTTATTAGCATACTTGACGAAGGGGAATGAAATCATCTTTTTCAGCAAAAACGAAAAATGTGGGGTTCAGGAGATTGGATATATCATCAGAATCCTTGATTAGTCCTGCAAAGAAACAAAAACAAACCCTTTTCAATTGCCTTTTAATATGAAATCCAAATTTAAATACAGCACTCTGCTTCTGCAGTGAAAAGTTTTCACGTCTCAAGCTATTTGTAACTATAAATACCATTTTTACTTTCAAGCTACTGTAACCATGGCTCCTAGAAGAATACCCGCCTAGATTAAAACTTGATTTAAGGCAGTTTCTGAAGATAAAGACTGAATATCTGAACTAGTAAGACTTGAAAGATGCCTTCTTGGCATATAAGCTTGAGTTCATTTGAACTGACTCAGAAAGCCAACACTTCAGTAAGTAAACCGGAATTTACATTCCGAGAACATTAGCAAAGGGCAGCCTACCTATCCCAGCTTCTTCAGCACAGCATAAAAGGAAAGCTGCTGTTAAAATAACCAAAATCTAAATTTACAGAGTAGCCGGATCAAAAATAACACTCTCTGCTCCTGGGTGAAGTTCTAGCTCTGCAGCATGCAGAGCAGTAGTAAACAGGAAAAGTGAGCTAAATTCGGAAGATGACTGAAGGACATGTCTGTCTGTCCAGACCTGAAATAAACACATGACTGCTATGACCCATTATGAATCTAGGAACAAATATCCACACCACCATCATAATAGCCTTCCTACTCTGCTGAAAATTAGAATAGAATAGAATAGAACAGAACAGAATAGATAAAGTATATAAGCCTATACTACCTGCTTATATTACATTTTTATATTTACCTACCATAGAGAGATACACCAGCCTTCAATTCCAGGTATGTCATCATCAGGTGATGTACAGCAACACCACCCCAGCAAAAACCAACAACTCCTAATTTCTTTGCACCGCACTGTTCCTTTAGATATTTCAGGACAGCATCAGCTTCTCTGGAACATACAAACAAATGCAAATTAAGCAGCTATACTAAAACCAGTATTCAAAAATATTAAAAGAAAATGTAGAGATGCATGTAAGTGTCCCCATATCATGCTGTTACTTTCACACATTTTAAATAAATCATTATTTCAGACAAGTATTAGGAGTTGTTAATCTGAAATCATCAGAAAGAGTAAAAAAGAGAAGTGAATGGAATAAAATAAAAAACGCAACATGAATGACATACATCGAAGGAGATCTAAAGGGGTGGAAAGTAGAGGACCGATTAAACACCTACCTAAGAGTTTAAAAAGCTGGATGAATTTCTGCTTTGTAAATGTAGATAGAAAAAGTAATAAAAACCTCTCTAGAGAATATGATTCATTAGACAGTAAAAATGCTGACAATAACTGTAAGTTAGCATCTGAAATAACTGCTGCAGGAAATTCAATGTAACAAATATGGTAGATGTTTTCACAATTTGCAATGTAGCTTGAAATACATCTTGCCCAGATGCTGTATTCTGAAAACACCCACTTACTCCTGCAGCAGGTGTCACCATGCAGAGGCAGTAAAGTATTGGTGGGATAAAGGTAGCAGTTAAGTCTTTTATGTCACCTCAAGATCATATTTTTGGCCCCAGTTCCTTGCCGCCTGGGGCACACGAGCTATATATCCCATCAATACATCAGCCTCGCAAATGCCACATTATTCTCCAACACACAAACACGGAAACAAATTAAGTGTCAAAAAATTATTTTTTCACTGGAGCTGGCATTTGAAACAGGAATCTCCTCTAAGAAATGTCAGGCAGAGCCCAACCTTTCCTTCCCAGTGCAGCAGAGAGGGCACAGATTCCAGACTAAAAAGTTTCCACAACAACTGAACCCTCTGAGACAGAAGCTCTCTGGAAATGATTCAGTTATGACTCCCATAACCTTCTCACCAAATACCTAAGCCTAGCAACCTTCAACCTAGCTACTGCCAATAGTCCAAGAAACATATTTGCTCCCCCAGGAAGTTAATTAGTTTAATTTCTAATTGAGCCCCTCTCAGTATTGTCTTGCCAACAGCTTCCTTCTGTGTTATTCAGGCAGCACAGCAACTCTGCTAGTGACAGGTCTTTCCTGACAAATGCTCAGGCAGCCTTGCACACAGGACAGGAAGACATGATCTCTTCAGGGGCAGGACCAAAACAACAGGAGACTTTACTTGCTAACATTAACAAGTTAAAATTAACCAACAGCTTAAATTCAATTTTTTCATCTTCTTTGGTTTTGAGTCAAATTTGGGAAACTGTCTGCTAATGCCCTTTCTAGTCACAGAGTTTTCTAACACTCTGCCTGGGACACAGGCCGTAACAAAAGACTCCCAAGGTGCTATCAGCATGCTGAAGAAATCAGTCGCATTTCTCTCCAGACACGTTGTATTTCTGCTGTGAGGAGACATGATAATTCGGACCACATGGTCTGCCTTTATATATTTATGACATTTATAGGAAAATATAACAGGTCTACCTGTTAGATTTTCTCAGAAAAGAGCAAAACAAGAGGTGCTGCAAACACTGCTATAGTTCAGGAAGATGCCAATGAAATCTGTTTCAAAATCTGCAACAGAAATTTAAAACAGAAATCTACCATAGACTCCATTACTAGAAGGAAATTATGAGCTAAGGAAACCAAAGGATGTTCTAACATAACTGGGCTGATGTACATCCAGGAAATCTTAGCAATGAAGAAAATGCACTGCTGAATACAACTCAGCTATCAGTTAGCTATCCTAAAATGCAGGAAAAGGGAAATAGTTACACCAACAGCCAGACAGCACTGGAACCAACAGAGTTTCCTCAGCAGTAGTGCCAGGATAACATCTTTAGGAGCTAATGAAGATGTCCTTGATCCCACTAACTACAAGAGCATATAGTCTACATGTAAGCGCAGGCTTGTACCTTTCCCTTGGCCTTCGATAGGTCAGGAGTTTGACTCTAAGGTTGTAACAGCAAACAGCTCTATTCTCCCGCTGCTTCGTAGCTGTGCAATGTAACCGAGGTGCCAGCAGAGGACTCTTGCCTCATGTTCTCCAAAGTTAGCGTTTTGGTTTTTTTCAAGGCAGCCAACACACCAAAACCACAAATCACGGCAAACTTGGTTTGAAAAATTCTTTACAGTGAAAAGCAGAGGCTGCATGCCAAATCTGTGTTCAGGGCCCTGAACACATCCACTCCTCCCTCCCCCAGGGGTTTGCTGACAGGACCCGGCATCAACCTAGAAATAGTGCAGTACCCCATCCCCCTGGGAGCTGCCAGCTCTCACTGGGCCTTGACAACAGATGATCCAGCCACCAGCTACCTGGGGACAGTTACACCGTGTTGGGCAAGTCCAATGGTGCAATCAAAAACTCTTTCATTCTTTTCAAGCATCTCAAAGTATCAGTCTGTTACACTCAGTGAGACTCAAGACAAGAACTATGCTTTCCCACTGCTTGTGTCACTGGTCATTTTTAAACCATGCTTTTTGAGGCAGGGGAAGAAATTACCAGTCTGTATCAACATCAGATGACAACACTCTTCACTCAGCCACTACTGAGAGAGTTGTCCTTGAACTCTGCTCATGGCTAAATAAAAGGCCACTGATTCCATCCACTTTTAAAGAGTGATTAAAAAAGTTCACCTTCACAGGTAAGATTAGATCAAAGGTAAAAAAAGGGCAGGGAGAAAGCAATATCTGACAGCAGCAGGCAATGTGGTATCCAGCTCCCTGACATCTTACTTGTTTATTTTCCTGGCATCTCGAGTTTTCAGCCAAACATCAAACTTGGACCAGTCATCAGAAGGCTTCCAAGGTTCTTTTCCTGCAAAAAAATCTGGGCAGATGGCTCTGCACACACAGATACACACACACACACACACAAAAAATCCAAATTGAATTAGTTAATCAAACACTGAAATTTTTTCCATGCCCTTCATAGCACGGAAAGTTTCTATCCAGCCATAATTTGGTTTTGATTCCTTAATTCCTGAGAAAGCAATGTTTTTAAAGATCATTGTTAACTATTCTACAGAAATGCTATAAGATTTATAAAACATCTCTAGATATCTAAAACAATTTTTTTCAATGACTAAACCACATAATACAATTTGTGATACAAATCTGGAAAATATAAATATTTTATCCCTAGTGTTTTATCTGGTCTGAGTACATAATTTGAAACTACACATAGTAAACCAATAGATTATCTTGTAAAGGATGATCAAACTAGGTCCTGCTTACAACAATTTTAGATTTTGCACACAACCTAATACCATTTAACATAAACCCACTGTTAATGGGTTCCATTTAAACAAAGACAATAATATAAAACAGTTATTTACAACAGAGCACATCATGAGGCTTACTTATGAGTTAGAAAAAAAAATCCAAACACATGCCTGATGGACTGAGGTCAGGAAAGAACAAGTGAAGGGAAAACGTGGGAAGAAAAGGAAGAGTGTTTTACCGCAGATGTCATTCAGTGACCAGGAAAAAGGGAAGTACAGTAAGAGTCCACTCAGTACTAAAGAGTTCCTACATCACGATGGTGCCCAAAGCCTAGCTTGGGATGACTTCAGCTGAAATGTGTTGTGTGACCAGCAGCAGAGCTGCTTTAAAAATGAACCTTCCCATAGAAGAACAGGTTCTCCCCCACTCAAACTAGCCTGGCAGGACACTACAAGCCATCAGTCTTAACATGGTCTCTGAAATACAGCTCTCATAGTTCCTCATCCCATACTGCACTCACAAAAAATCCAGCTATTTTCCTCTCAATAAACATTGGTGCACCGGTTCAGCAGCATCCTAAAGCAATCGGGGAAGATACACACGGGGTCTCTTCATTCAGACATTGCTGCCTGAAAACTCTCAGCTCTCCTCCTGCTTAGAACAACAGAAACACCAGCCGCCTTGTCTTGACCACTGCAGTATTAGCAGTACAGGTGGAGGGAAAGTCGGTATTACAAAAAGAAGTATGACATGGCATGAATCACAGAGAAAAATTACAGTAAGTAAGGTAGTGTGGAGAAATACCAATTTGTCAGACACTGGGTACTTTTGACAGAGTGGACTCTTACTGTAATAAGCACACTGTCACACTAGCGATTTGCCAGTATCCTCCTGCACAGCACGAAAGGTGTACATGCAGTTTCACATTGAGAATGACTGCATGTGGTCACAAGACAAACACACTTCCAGTCATGGAGCAGAACAGGGGATGTCAAGTCCCCAGGAAAGAGAACAGCCGGGAGCAGACTATAAACCAATTCACTGTTCCAGTGTATCAGAAAACCCTAATCCTCAAAAAAATTTCTTTCTCTCACAGAGACATAAGAGCTCCTTTCAGCTCCACAGACAGACCTCATCCACATGGCAACTGTCTGCTGAGATCTGACTTCCCTCAGCTCCACAGGCTGAGAGCATTAAAGGCACCCTCTCTCAAAACTAGACCACTACAGAACTAAGTGGAGGTTCCCTTTTTGGAACTGCAGGCCAGTCCCAACCCTATACAAATATTTGTAATGTACAGTGCAAATGGAGTACCTTGCAGCCTATCCAGTTATTGCAAGATGTTGCTGCATTTTGGAATGTAACTGCTGTAGGGCAGTGAAAACAAGTGTGATTGATTTAGGGGGAGAAGCGGACTGTATTTAATACCCCATGTGTGCATATGAATTATTCATATACACATATTCAATATTATATTCAAAATACAACACTCATTCATATTTCTGATTATGATAAATTTTGTTAAATCCCATCACATAATTTAGCTTGAATGGCTGCTTATTTTAAAGAGATGTCTAAAAACAGAATCTGTATTTCTGTTTCAGAACACACTACTTTTTAAAGCCATCTAACAGTGCTGGGAAAATTATCAGACCACTTTTAACTATATCATGTTTTCAATATTCTACACATTCTATCCATGCAGTTGCTTCTGTAAACAGTGAAGTATAAAGGAAGCATGCTGTACTTTGCAACATTTCACAGCAATGATCCTTTGTGGTTTTGTATTACGGTTATTATATCACTTAAACTGCCCTCATAATAGTTTCCTCTCATGTAGGGCAACAATAGTTCCAACATAAGGCTAGAAATCATAAAGAGTGGGATTTCTTGGAGGAGAAAAGATTTCTTACATGTATCCATTAGCTGCAAGCATATCAGCCATGTATCTGGTGTTTGGGAGTTGCCATCCAAATATATCATGAATCACAATCACAGCTCTGTCTGTGCTGGCAGGTTTGCAAACATACACCTTGATGTGCTCAACTTGTACTTCCTGCCCACAACCCCCATAGTCAAATCTGTCTCCAATACCACATGGGCAGGGCCTCGATTCGTTAGCCATCTAGGTATCTGTAGGAAATCAAAAAGGAGAAACAGTAATATAATTTATTTGCAGTAACAACTGTTATTGTGGGTCATTATCTTTATACAGTCCCATCCAGACACCTAGTAATATCCATGTGACATTGCAAAGTTAGAAGTGAAGGCTCCAGGTGTTTATTGTAATCAGGCTCTTAACGCCAGCCCTTCTCTGGTTATCATAAATATTCATGATTCCAGGTCAGTCAGCATAACCCAGGAGTGCAGTAAGGCAGAGTAAGGTCTTACATCACTCCACTATTCCCAGCTTTGTGCCTGGAGCAATCCAGTATGTGATGAATTCCCACACACTCTGCTTCGTAACTATTCCTCTCATGTGGTCTTACAGCTCCTCCTCACAGGCTGGCACCTGGTAACTCCTGTGAGACTTCACTGTCAGCATGCTGCTTTTCTGACTAGTCTTTCCCTTCAGGTTTTCATTCTGCACGTCCCCTTTTCCATCCTCCATGGGGAATCCAAGGCTGCTGCTGCCTACATGCACTTTGCTGGTCCCCTGTATTCTCTGCTGTGTACAGCCCTCTCCCAAGGAACAGATCATTAACTGGCACCTCTAAAAGTTCTAATAAATCAACTGGAAGAATGTAAACACCAGAGAGTTTTCTCTGACAGTTACATGCTATGTAATCCGAACTCTAAGAGTGGTCAGAGGAATACAGAGACAAACACCAGTGTTGGGCAAATAACCTATCCTCATATATCACAGATACGCAACTTCTCCAGAAGTGTACATTTTAAAGGACAAACTGGAAAATACTCCATTTCTCCTCAAGTGAAGAAAGGTTTCCTAAGAGTTTATGACTTAAGAGGTCTTCTCAGAAGAATGCCTCAAGGGCAGTTTAATTTCTTGTTCCTTTCAACTGGTGACAGGCCACTGTAGCATCTTTTTAACACATGACTAACTTTCATGTCCCTTAGTTTTTCTCCATCCACCGAGCAGTAGGTGGTCAAGCACAGAGCCTTTTTTTTACCCTAGTCTGAGAAGCTGTTTAGCCTAGCTCTGCCATCACTCTTAACCGATGCAAATGGCACTGTTTGCTTATTAATGAGAGCTAGTTTCTCCTCCTGTGTAAGTGCACGCTGGTCTCCTTGGTCTGGCTGGTCCCGTTACTAAAATGAAATACAGCATGCTGGCAATAAAAATCAAATGCACTCTTCAATAACTAACTATTTTTTGTTAGGAACATATCTTAACCATTTATCTCCTTCTATATTTTCTAACTAATTCAAATGGATGTCAAATAAGACCTTTAATATACTTCCAATACTCCCCTCTTCAATTTCTCTTCTATAAATGTGTGAAAAATAGTGAACAGTTTTAGAAACAAAACAAGAAAACACAGTGAACAACAAAACTAATGACTCCAAATCCTGCCTCTTTACACCAGTTATGCTCTTTTCACAGCATACTTTGGGGTGATTCATGCAGAGGCTCCCAGCACTGAGAACTGGCCCCCTTTAAGGATGTCTCCCAACAGTGCCTTTTTTGAACACAGCTTGTCTTCTGACCTTCTGCAGTCAATCAGCACATAAATCTCCAATAGATGCAGCTGGAGTTTAACTTGCCAGTTATACTGAGTACAGCTTCGCCAGCATTAGAACGAGGCAGAAGATCCTTTTCCAAATCTCAGGCAAAGCAAAGGTGTGTGACTTCAAACACACCTCGTATAACTGACCAGACTTAGAACAATTCTCCTACCATTGTGCTTGCTGTTTTCCTTCATGAGAAGTTTGTCTAAGCATTAAGCTGACAAAAATTGATTTATATTTAAGTAAAGGACTTGTTTATTTTAAAATAAATGTTTAAAAATACATGTTAAAACACAAACTGTGTTTAAACAAAAAATAACAGTATTGCCAAGGTTTAACAAATAAAACCAACATGCTGCATGAGTATTTTTCTGAAAGCATAATAACTTGAAGAATGTTTACGAATTACTCACAGAAAGGGGTAAAACATGTTGACCTGTTGAGGCTGTCCCTACAAACATGCCTAAATTCACAGCATAACCTTTCTTTGAACAGAGCGAATACCTGTTAAAAACACTAATTAAACTGACATGGATACAGATTTTCAAAAGTACAAGAGAATAGTTCACAGAAGAGTTTAATAGAATGTTGAGCAGACCAGGAACAAACCACTTTTTTCTACCCACACACCATAGAATTTATCTGGTACAGCTAAAACACATTTAAATAAAAACTGCAGGAACCCAGGATTTTTAAAGTTGCTTATTAATTCTAATTTTCACCTATATTTTATTCAATCCCCACAAATTTAATGAGCAGAAGGTTGTTAGTTTAGGAATCTGATTCTATTTGCAGTTTAGATCAGCTCTTTGCACTTCTAGGTGAGATCGGCTCTTTGCATTTGTGAAACTTCAAATGAAATACAGCTCAAACTTGTCTACAGCTGACACACATGAAGACTTTTTAACATATCAGCTACTTGGGTTTTGATGTCCATGTAAGAAATCAGCTGCATTGCTATCTCTTTTGACATTTCTTTCAAAGCTTTATGAAGTCTGAATTTCATCATGACTTTAAAATGCTGCATGTCTTTTCTTTTTTTTTTTTTTTTCAAAAAAATACTCGTTATACTTTACAGTCTCACAGTTTTAGACCCTTTGTCACATTTTATCAAGCCCACAGACGGCATATTTACAGCCCAGATCTGGCATTTCCATTGCCCTGATTTACCCTTTGCAGTTTCGCTATTTAGACTATCAAATAAACCCTCTCTATAAAATAAAACCAAGTAGTAACACAGTTTTGGTAAGACCCAATTTAGGCAGAGTCCAATATGTGAACTCCTAATATTGAGGTCACAGCACAACAGCACCCATGCTGTTCTCCCACTCACAGTGGTGAGCCTGGGGCTACAGCATCAACACAGAAATAGGTAACAAGACTCAGAACAGCCCTAGTTTGAAACACTTATCTTTCATTCCTCTATTTATTCTTCCCATTGCTCAGAAACATCTCATCAGCCCTTTTCCTGCTTCCTCTATGGCATGTCATCAAGGTAGCAACTCCCTGCCTTCTTTTCCACCAAGCTCTGATCCTCAAATGATAGGCGTGCCAGACACAAAACTGGAAAAAATGTTTTCTATGACAGCTTGTACTGTAACAGAGGCTTTTCCTACCTTTAATGAGCGCTGGTGATGTTTGGATGGCAGAAGCACAGATTTAATAGTTGCTATTCTTTGAACGCTACTTCTTCAGTGATAAATATTTGAGTTGCTTAAGGTACATCCCCTCAATTGAGTTTTAGTTTGCTGAGTCATTTCAATGTGATTTTGCACTATTTAGCCAATCAAGTTTAAATAACAGAGAATTGTAAGGAGATTAACTCATCGTTTTGGAACTAATAATGTTTGTCATGGCTAAAATTCCCTTAAGCAGCTCAGTATACCTCTATTTATATTTGTATGAGAAAAAAGATCTTACTTATGACGAGCAAGCATAAACAGAATATCCTCAGGGTACAATTCAAATCATGCTTCTTCCAACTCATTGGCTTATCAAGTTTTAATCATAGCCCAAGGCAATCTGATTTTGCCATGCACAGGCGATAAACCACTAAACAACCAGTAGTGCAAAATAAAATGTGGGGTGTGACAATGTTGTATCACAAGGGCTCCCTCTGAAGAGCTCAAAAGCCCTAAGGAGGAGGTGACATTCTACCTGTTATCACAACCCAGCAGGCTACAGTGCCTCGCTGCACATGCAGACAACGTTCAGCAGATTTGCTCACTACAACTTCCCCCTTACTAGGAAGCCAGTTTTCCCCAGACAGTCGTGTACCATTACCACAGGATTTGACATTCGGAATGTTGATTATTGTAATTAGAGCCAAACCCCCTAAAAGCCTTCTTCATGACAATCAAGGAGAGGGGCCCCATCTTGTGGACATTTCCTGGAGCAAGGATGACTGCGAAGCTGTTAAACACTGTTTTTAATGCAGTGCTGAAAAGCTAGCTATGATAGCTGCATCAGATCTCGGCTAAGTAGAGTTACATCTGGGCTGAGCAGCTAAGGGTTATGTGCAGAAAACGCCTCCTTTCTTCCTCCAGAGCCAAACCATCCTCCCCTTTCTGCAGGTGTGAGGAATCCTGCCTCCAGACAGCTTTCAAAGACCTGGAGGAAAGTTTACGTGCACCAAGGAGGGGGAATGAGGGCAGAGGGGAACAAACAAGTGACAAAGCCAGGGCATCCACCACCACAAAGATCAACTAACTAAGCCTGGGGACAATTTCTCAGGGGCTCCAGAAGCTATGGCACCTGTGGCTAAGTCCTGTGAATGGCAAGAGAGCATGGATCCCCACCCAGTATGGCTGGAGACACCCTATGCTAGTGTTGACAACCCAGGGCTCAGCATATTTGGAGGACAGTACAGGCAGACTCTCACACCTCTTCTGTAAAAGCTGTTTACACAACCTGCAGCTGTGTCCCACATGCTGTCCCACAGCTACACCATCTGGCTCATTAGCCTCATCTAAGGAGGCTCCCTACTGAATGCTTGTTTCTAAGAAGCTGTGTAGTATTTGGGAAAACAAACAGGAGAAAGCTGTTGTGCATGCAATGCATGTTTCAAACAGGTTTTTAATACCAACAACCCAACTGGCATTTTTCAGTTCAGGACAAGCTACAGCAGCCACTGCTTTCCCAGCTCCCTCAAATTTACATTTTCCTGATCAGCAAAAGCTTTGTTATGCTCAGCACTCATCTCCCACAAAAACCATGTTATGTATGGCACAATTCTTGGAAGATTCTTGGAAGATTTTTCTGAGGTCGTGAAGACAAACAGGGACAAAGACCTGTAGGTCTCCCTGGGGTATATGGCAATGCTGCAGGACCACAACCTGGGCATTTGGCTACACCAGATAGAGCTAGTGAATTGGCATGGCCATCTGGGGACATGGGTTAACAGAATCAGCTTATGATGCAGAAAGCAGCAGGTCAGCAAAGGGATTTCAGGGGTCAGAGGGGGTCTGGGGTTGAAGGTGCCCATGGAAGTCCACCACGGGCCAAGGTAGTTTCTAAACCAGACCACATAGCTCAAGGCTTCACCCTGAAACTCTGAAGAAACTCTCTGAAGAGGGAGAGACCATCGCTTCTCTGGGCAGGTTGCTCCAGAGCTGGGTTGAGAAACACCCTCTCCTCCTCAGAGCCCAGTGCTTCCCCCAAAGCCTGCTGCCTCCTCGCCTTCCCCTTCACCCTTCTGACAGGGCCCCCTCCATCGCCCTGCCGAAGGTGGCAGTCGCCCGGGCTCCCCTCACCCCCCCCGGGCCCGGCCACCTTGACTCCTCGGCTTCACCTGGCCTCGTCCCCCCAGCCCACAGCCAGCGGCCACCGCCCGCCCCGCTCCCGCCTCCCAGCGTCCCTCTCGCCCATAGGGCCCCGCGCCGCGCCCCTCCGTGGGCAGCCCAGGCCCATGCGGCTCCCCCGCCCCTGGGGGCGCAGCCGTTACCAGTCGCGCCCCGACCCCGGTCGCCGTGTGAGGGCCACGCCCGCGGCCTATCGCCCGCTCGGCGCCCGGCCTGCGAAGGGCGGCGCCGGCTTGCAGGGATCCGGGGCGGGGAGGGCTCCGGGCAACACTCAGTGCCCGCAAAGCGGTCTGGGGCTCTTGGGACGGAAGGTTACTGGTGGCGCTGAGGGGCCTGCTCGCCGCTGCCGGCCCCCCGTGAGCTGGACCGGGTCCTGTGTGCGTTGAGGGGACAGGCGAGGCCTGCGGGTGAAAAAGGTGAGTGTGGGGATTGGTAGCACTTCGCCAGGCTTCCCCCAGTAGTGCCTGAAACCCGGTCTGGAGTTGCAAAGCACATCCCGTCCAGAGAGGTACTCAAAACCCTCCCCCGCACATGCACATATTTTTCTTCTGTCTTGGTGTCAGAGGGAATTTGTTTTGGCGGAGCAGGTCGCTTGGCTGCAGAGCACAGAGCTGCTGCTGCCAGCTTTGGAGAAGTAGGGCACCCCAGGAAGAAGGTGAGCCGACAGACATAAGCCATGTGCTTACAGCAGGGCATCTGTCTCGGCTGTAGGACAGTGCTTAAGTTTTCCATTTCAAGTTTTGTTCTCTCTGACTATTGAACATCCTCCATCACCACATCTATAGCCATACCCGCGCTTACACAGTTGCCCAAAGGCGCAGATGGACATGCTGAGAGGCCACACAGGTACTGGCTGGCAGACCAGAAGCAGTTCATAGTGTGTCTAACTTCATGAGTTCTCCTCACACCAATATTGTTTAGCGTACTCAGTCTATTGAGGTATGCAGACAACCAGTATAGTTACACTAATAGGATAGCAATGTGTGAAACTGTCAGGTATTCCTGATACCAAAGGGAAAGTAATGTCCATGCAGATAGCAAGCCTTGATTTATGGCTACATTAACAAGGCAACAGCCTGAGAAACTGACAGATGTAGAAAATAAAAAAGGATGTGGGTCCCTTAGAGGATCTCTGAAAAAACACGTTGCCAAGTCATTACCAAAGCAATGAAATGAAATGAAAAAAAAAACCCAACAAAACAGATTAGCAGCTCAGCAAAACTGGAGCCAGTTTGGTAAGAGGAAAGAGGGATGTTTAATGTTGTTTGTACATTGTATACTTGGGAGGAGATAAGGGCATTAAAGCTTGAAACACGAACAAGGAATATAATGTAAACCAAACAATAAAATCAGGACAGAGTAGGGGTACCTGTTTGTGAGCCCTGTGCCTGATCACCACAGTTTGGACCAGGACAATAAACCCAGTGTTTCTGCAGTGTTCATGCCTGGGTTACTTCCACAGCTAGGAGGGACTGGTTATACCTTTCCTGGATGTTGATGAAGTAATACTAGAAGTGCCTTTCTTAACATTGCCAAGGGAATGCCTGGAGGTTGCCACCTAACAAGATCATTTCTTCCTCACTTCTTAACATAGCCAAATGTTCGTTTCACATATGGGAAATTCTGCTCAGTACTGCAGTGCTTCTGAGACAAATGCTTTGCAGCTAATAAAAAAAAAAAATATATATATATGCAAAGCCAGGGTATTTCCGTGTTAACACCTATGACCACCAATCATCATTCCAAAATAAAGCCTGAAACTACGGAGGTAAAATCAAGATCAAGTCATACCAGCATAGACAAATGGGTAAACAATATCATTACTATTGATGTCATAATGCAGAATAATGAAGCAAATACAAATCAAAATAAATTCATGCAACTTTTTAATGCCTAATCGTCCTTTGGTCAACTTTGATTTCACAATCAATTTTACAAGGTGTAAACCTTGTAAAAAATAATTAAGAACTATAAGTTAAAATGTTCCTATTTTTCTTTGTGACAATTTTCAAAACCAGATAGTTTTCCTTTGGCTGTTTTCTTCTTTCAAATGAAATCAAACACTCATCTTGAAGCCTAGTATTACTTTATGCTTTTGTCAAATAAACATTTTGATCCAGTCAATCATATCTTTTCTAGCTTCTTCAATATAAGGTTTATCCTCAGGTTTCATATCTTCTGGCTTCAATTGTGCAAACCCATGAACTTGTCCAGGATAAACTGTAATTTTATATGCCACTTTACAGTACTGTTTCAACTTCTCTTCCAATAATGTAATCTGTAAAAGAGAGATTTTTTTCCATTATGTTGTGGTTCTGCATTTTTTCTAAAGTTTGCCAAACAACTTTTCTCATACCACTACAACTTTGTCTTTTCTCAACTGTCACACTTTAAGTGGGTTCTGTGGCTCAACAGACGAGAAAACCCCTTTTTGGAATACAAGACTGAAACATTTTTTAAAAGTATGGGTCAGTCTAAGAACCTCAAGATTTACTGCAAAGATCGTTTGGTAAATCTCATTGCCATGAAGGAGTGGGTGCATTTCTATTCAGAGACTTAGTTTTGTAACCTAATCTTGAACTCTGATCTTGACAGAACATATTCGTTCAGTGACTCTCAGTCCAAAATATTTTTATAGGCTTAGTAACAGAGTTTAAGAAAACACAGGGTTTTTGTTTTGTTGTTTTGTTTTTTTTTTAGTTTACTGTATGACAAAAAAATACACCATTCCTGCACAATCTTTTCGTAAGTACACACATGCTTACACACAGAGCACTAATAATATGATTATATATATGTATACATGTGTAGACACATTTTTATGCTCATTTCCATTTAAAAAATTAAGAAAATAGGAGAATGAACACTTATTTTGCCCCTGCAAGGTTATTTCTACCCACTGTGCAGGTTAGAGACAGTACTGTAATTTATTCCATGTTCACTTTTTTTTTCCAGAGCCCTGGATTGCTCCGTGCAGAAAACAATGTATTTGAAGATTTATTTATTTTTTTAAACACAGGAATTTTTCTTACACAATCTGCACAGGTAGCTCAGAGAGGAAGCTTCAGAAGAAAAGGTATGCTTTTAATGTGTAATGCATGATGGAAAAAAAAATTATTTATGAAAATTGTACCCCTGGGAAAAGGACACCTTCACCATAAAAAGGGGACAGGGAGTGAAGGAGTTGTTTTCCTGTGCAGAGGAGACACATGTTTGAGGTAGAGATCAACGTGCTGAATAACATAGAAGTAAATATTGATTGGCTTCTGCATTCCCAGAGCATGCTGTCAGTTCCCCAGTTAAACCCTACTCCTACACAGCAAACTACTCTAGAGGCAGTAAGTTACCCTTGTCACCAAAGAGAAAGAATTTACACACAGAAGAGGGCACCAGTTTCCTACCCATATATTTTTCCACCCTCTCAGATAACACTTACAATAGAGGTTATATCAGAATATAGAAGGCAGCCAGGAGTCAAAACAGAGTCCTCAAGTTGTCATTGTTACACTTAAAATTCATGCCCACTCTTCTGACACAGTTCGTTTTGTCTTCTTGTAACGAAAGCAATTAGTCATCGTTCCACATCATCAAAAAGTTCAGTTACTAGGCTGATTTTTTTTTCCATTCAAATTGAAACAATTCAGTGGTTTAACTACCTGTTGTCTCAACCATAGCAGTAATATCCAAGTTTTTCAGTTGTTTGGCTCCTACCAGTTGGATCTTCCTGCCCAGTTTCACACTCTGCTTGTCCAGCCACTCAGAGACTGATGACTGGTCTTTACTGCATTTCTCACCTCAAAAAAGAAGCTTTGAATAACCTAAGCAAGATACAGGGGAAGTTGAAATATAAGCAAAACAGTCCAGCCTGTCTGATTTTTCTGAATATGTGAAAATGGTTTCTAACAAACTAGGATTTCTGTGTAGGATAAAAGAACTATGGGAAAAAGAAAATTATTTCCAGTGCAACTTACCTGATCATAAGAAATAGTGTGGTCTTTCTCACCAAAAATGAAAAATGTGGGATTTAATAAATTGTATCTTTCTTCGGAGTCCCTAATTATTCCTGTAATGTATTTGAGAAACAATCTGTTAGTGAGGTTAACAATCTTGCAAGAAAAATGACAAATTAAAAGACAAAATTTCTATTTAAGTTTACTTATTAAATACTTCTTTTAGATCAGAACAGTTTCTATTCCAATGGAGAAAAAAGCATTTAGAAAATATATTTTCCCACTCTGCAAGTGCTAAAAAAAGATTAGAAAATTTCTGTACAAAAGGAAACGTGGTTTTTTTCTGGTTTACACCATTCTTAAATTTTGATACCGAGACAGCATATTGCTGAAATAATCATAATTAAAATCTACAACTCATCTTTGAGTTGAGTATTTACAGAAATTGTTACAAAGCAATGACTAGACTTAAAAACTATGCATAGTTGTGTGAGCCCATGTAAGTTTCCATGTGTTCTACACTACCATAGAGGGACACCCCAGCAGTTAATTCAGGATTTTTCAGCATCAAGTGATGTACTGCCATTCCACCCCAGGAAAACCCAACGATACCAATCTTCTTTGCACCGCATTGTTCCTTTAGATACTTCAAGACAACATCAGCTTCCCTAAGACATATAAACAAAAGTAAACTAAGCAATCTATTGTAGAATCAGTACTTAACAATTTAAGAAGTAAATTAAAAGATCCATGAATTTTTCTGCATCTGTACCCCCAATCGTTTAAAACAGAATACTTTAAAAACACATTTCAGCCCAGAGCAGTGACTTCTGTTCTTAAATGGGAGTTAACATCTCTGATCCTAGTTTAGGAAAGTACAGGTGTAGGTACTTAAATACTTACCTGAATTGTGACCTGCTCCTTTGTTTTCAAAATAAGCAAATTTTTAATTGAATCACTTTGTCTAGGACAGGACAACTAAAGACAAGACATATCTGCAAGTAGAACAACATCTTGCATTATGGATTGCAGGAATAGATAGGCTTCACTGTGCTATCTCTACAGAGTCCACCTATTTAGATAAAGATTTGACTGTGTCATTCCTGTTGCATGAGTTAATATTAAAATATCCTACCAAGCCCACATGTAGTAATGCTACACTAAAGTAGCAATTACACAAAATTAAATTGTCAGTAACTATAATGTTTAAAAAAACAGGTATTGCATGAGGTATAATGCAAAAAATATGACAATTGTTTTTAATTGCTAACTTTTTAGGTCTTAATAGTTTTATCTTTTTCATTATCTACAGAGTTTCAAATGAATTTTAAATGCAAACTGCATACACTAATAACTATATTTCCAAATATTTGGTATATTAGTGCGGTCATCACAGGTTTGGTTAGGCTGACAAAAAAACAGTATAGATTGACATGAGGAGGAGATTGTGTCCTTGGCCTGTAGCCAGGGAGTGCGCTGTGAACGGACTGGCTTTCTCAGATTCAGTTTGTCTAAAAGGAGACTAAGTCAGTCATAGGTATGTTGGATTCCTTGTGTCCTGAAAGAGCAATAGATCTGACCTTGAGGGCAGCTACAGGTGAACCCTCAAAAGACAGTACAGCCATGCCCTTGAGGTCTTAATTGTTTAACACAGTGCCCATGTCTGCTTATTCTTTGAAGTAGAATTTTTTTACATGTGCTAGTTATTTGTCGTTTCAAAAAACTCAGTCACAGCTTCTGCAATATGGTCAAAAGCTTTGCTGAGAGATGGTGAACTTAGACTGTAACCTCTGGGACCTTGTACTTGTGGTTTAGAAGATGATAGCTGAGTAATAGGGTCTCAGTGCCGCACTCTCATCTTCTGAAGTTTTAAGCTGTGGTGATAGATGATGAAGAAAAAGTAATGCTTCCCATAATACAGGGAAGCCCTGTTACAGTCAATTCTAGGCTCTACAGGTAGCAGGCCCTCTCTTTCACATTGAGAAAAACATAGTTGATTTGATGTATCTTAGGCTTTGGGCTGTCTAGCAAATTTTGATACAGTGCTGCTCAGGAGAATGTCATCTGCACCTATCATTATTATTTACATGCAGAAAGCAAGAACTGACAACTACCTGGTAACATGAGCAGCCTTGGAAGAGTTTGCCTCCTTACCTTGAGGGAATGGAGGCAGAATCAGCACTTGTGGGTGAGAGTGATGGGTATTTCATAGCTTGTAAAACCCTGGCTATGGGCCTGTGTGGCCAGTATAACACAGTTAGAAAAGGGCCCAAAAAAAGATGGGGACAATAAGCAGAGTGACAGATGGAGCAGATGATCCTTTCCAAATCCCAGACAGTACCCGGAACCACAGAAGAACCACCCAGAATAAACAATTATGTGCATGCAGCCAGCTTGAGGTGCCACTTCTAACATTTCGCACAAATTCCCTGTTTGCTGGATGTTCTTTAAAGTTCAAGTACAAATACGTATCTTACTTGTCTACTTTCATAGGATCATGAGCTTTCATCCAGTCAGCAAAGTCAGCCCAGTGATCAGTAGTTTTCCAGGGGTCTGTCCCCTTGAAGAAGTCTGGGCAGATAGTTCTGTGTGAGACAGGGAATCAAATCAACTTTCATGTCCAGATAGGGAGAATCTAAAGATGTCAAAATGTCTCCTAATGTCTTTTCTGCTCCAGAGTACACATCTACATGGTTGCTATCTGAGTTGTATTCTACTCATCCTGTTCTGGCAATCAGCAGAGCTAAAAATATATGTCTTTCTATGGAAAAAAAACCCCCACAAATAAACTTGATGTTTCCTTAGACATATTTAATACAAAAGCAAGGGGATTAAGCAACCATCCTGATTCTCTATAAACACACATAGATCTTTTTGCTAGTAAGAACTAAACCAAATCTTCAGAAGATTGGTTCTGAAAAGTTTGTACAACTTACAGATAACAGTGTTTATCTTTTAATCACCCAGCCTGCCACAAAAACACAAACACTGGCACTTCATGACTCTCCTTGTGGCATTGTGGTGTGACATTGAGGGTGACAGAGCCCTGGAACAGGCTGCCCAGGGAGGTCGTGGAGTTCCCTTCTTTGGAGATTTTCAAGACCTGCCTGGATGCAGTCCTGAGTAACATGCTCTAACATGCTCTAGGCAATCCTGCTTCATCAGGGGAGTTGGACTAGATGATCTCTACGGTCCCTTCCAACTGTAATAATTCAGTGAAAATTCAGTGAAATTGTGCTCAGGTAGCCATTTTAGTAGGTAGGTCCATTTTAGTAGCTTTGGTGGCCTTGTGGGAACAATTTGTCCCTTTGCAGTTTTATTTATTCAGACTGAAATGGTATGGTTGCCCTATGTGTACGGGAAACCACATACATAGCTTTGGGCTTGGTGATCTCTCAGTGCATTTAAGAGGAAGACAGGAAAGAGAATTACTTACATGTATCCATGACCTGCAATCAAATCGACTATGTATCTAATGTCTGGGAACAGCCATCCAAATATATCATGAATCACAATCACAGCTTTGTCTGTGAAAAAAGATGGTCTGCAAACATATGCCTTGATGTGCTCAATTTGTACTTCATGGCCAATGCACCCATATCGAGATCTTTCTCCAGTATCATATAGAAAAGGATCAGCCATTTGGAAAACTAAAAAAAGAGAGCAAGAAAATCAACAGAGATTATTAAGGGCAAATAAAGGTAAATATGACCTGCAGAAAGTAGTTCAATAACTTCTGTAAATAATATTGACATCCTTGCCTGAAACTAGAAAAAAGCACAAGCAGTTTCAGTGCAGAGTAGCTCTTAACCCATTACGTGTTATTAAGTTGAAAATGAAGAGAAGTACCAAAAGCAAAGTTATAAAATTAAAAAAACAACTGCTTATGTAGGTTCTGACTCTCACATCACATTTGTTTTGCTCCCATACTACTCTGTCCGTACTGGTGCGGAGCAGTATGGCTTTAGATGTCACTCTGTCCCCAGGCACGGAGCCATCACATGTGTCTTCATGGGGAATCCCATGCTGGTTTCTCTGAATTATGTGACAGGGGAGGACCACAGCACTCAACTGCTGTAGAAAAGGACAGTGTTCAGTACTTCTGTCAGTTCTGGCACTTGCTGGGTAACCTGTGCTTTCAGTAGCAACATCACAGCTGTTCTGGGAGCCGATGCATTGGGCGCAGTTGGTGAAGGAGAAGGGCTATGGATTTGTAAATTAGATTCCAATGCCTTGGGCCCTTGGGCCCTTGAAAGGGATTGCAAGAAAACAAGCAGATATGCAAATCTCATTCAAAATATGTGAGAGTGTCCGGGTTTGTCCTTCTCCAAAAACATCAATTACAGACAATGAGCCAGTAGCTGTACTAGAGAGATGAAAGTCAAAAGTTGTTCTGATTCTATGCATCAGGAGCTTGGAACGGACTCTGTGCAAAAAGTAAAATGTAATCCTGTAATTAGAAGTAGTGTTATAATGCATTTATACAAGCAATCCAATTAATTCTGCAAGGGCAGTGTTAATAGTAGCATTCCCTAGCCTTGTACTGACTTTGAAACTGTCCTTGGGGACGCATATACATTATGACTGTCTCTGCTTCATCATTTCTACTTGAGCTTATTGTTTCTGTTCCCATTGCAGCATGTACTTCAGAAAACTCTACTCTTCATGGAAGTGAATCAAATTCTGGTGAAAATTTATACCTTCCTCAGCTCTCCAGTAGAGCGCTGGGTTTCACTGAGTAATGGGAAATTTTGCCTGGGCAATGTGGACACACTTGCAACCATGGTGCAGGCAGACTGAAGAACAGAGAGTTGATGCCGCAGAGACTCACCGCTTGCTTACGCCTTACACACTTCCCAGCTTGCATGATTTACATAGGCTCAATAACAGCCATCCAGATTTTGTATGCATTTAGACTGCCTTATACCCAAGATAATCAGCCTTCCCAGCCTATAGCACAGAGACACTGTTCTTCCTTGTCTTCTCCCAACCCTGGGACTGCTGTCACCAGATCTGACAGCACTGAGTTTGAGCAAGTGTGCTTGATTATAGCAGTAACCCCTGGCTGATAGAGTGCCGTGTAGAGATAAAGGAACTGGGCGAATGTGCCTTTATGGCTAGAACCAAGCTGCTTCAGAAATAGCCATGAGGTGGATAATCTTACGTTGCGAGTAATCCCCTGTGCTGTTAACTGAGAGCTGATTACATTTGTTAATTGTTCTCCCACCTTTCTCAACATCTGAATGTCAGGGTTGGTGCTAGTAAGCATAAAGTAGCCTGATCTTCAGAACTAAATTCTCCATTGGTTTGGCATCATATGAAAGTGGAAGTTGTAACATGCATGGGAGAGTATCTCCTTGTTTAAGCCCACCATAATAGGCCTGAAAATACTTGAGAGGTGTCTGTTCATACAAAGGATGAATGAGCTTATTGAAGTACAGGAGACTGCCTGGAGAATTCACAGACATTCCCAAACATAGCTAACACCATTGGCTTCTGAGACGGCAGCCACTATCTTACTCCACTAAGGTCTTCTTTTTCAGCAGGGCACAACCTGTGGTGTCCTCTTCAAGGAAATAGTGTTTAGGAGGCATTAAGCTTTGCAATAGTTGTGAAACAGCCTACTCCCTAACTGTTGGTTGTTTCCCATAAATCATTTCTTTGGCCTATCTTGATTGATGCCTAGCCAGCTGGCTCTCCTTCAAGCACCAGGCTGCAGAGAGGAGAACGTTAGTAAATAGTCAGCCACACCTGAACTGCTTAGAAGTCTTTGATGAGATCCTGTTCAGTCAGAAGCTTTATTTGTTCCCGCCCTCTTTGTTCCACACAACATGGTGTGGCGAAGGAACAAGATAGGATATTTCCTACCTGTCCTGTCTCATCTCATTCCTTCTTCCCATCAACTTCAGCCATTACACTTCTCCTTTTCCCGCTTTCCCCATGGCACGGTTCCAAGCAAGCAGCATCTTGCCTTTATGCCCCGCTCCTCATCGCTGAGCTCCAGCACCATGGAGACACAGGGCCTAGTGGGAAGCTAGGAACAGGGGGAAAACTGACTGCTGCCAGCAGGGAAAAAAGACTGATATCTGTGAGTCTGCTGTCACCCTTCTGTTTGTGAAGAGAAGGCCTTCTTATAGCCTCTCCTTCTCACCAGTTACCCTGCTTTTCCCTGTCTTGATACTATTCAGCTTTCATACAAGTAATGCAGAAACTGAGTTATTTACTATTATCACAAGGCAAAGGTGGGCTCCTTTGTGTGGTAGGACAGACCTGAACTACTACATTTTTAGAGTGCAACAAATCACATGGTTAAAACTTGCTGAGTCTTTGTTTTCAATAGCAAAAACCAAATACTTTGTTGGAAGGTGAGCCTAAAAATCTTTTAAAAACAATCAGGTAAAACAGGGGCAAAGATAGTCCTATGGATAATCCCCACTTCTCAAAAGTGAGTATGAGCATGTGATCTCAAAGCGCTGTGCTCTTTGGCAGGACCTTGGAGACTAATGATGCCAAGGTGTGACATCTCTGCTCTTTTCCTGGTTCCAGTGATAACATTTTAAACTCCAGCAATAATTAATTTCACTGGTAAGTGCTCCAGTGGACCGAACAAGGAACAGAATGGGAATTCATTGCCATAAGAGCAAAAGGAATTATTATGGTCCTATAATGTGATCTTGCTACTGATGGACATAAAATGGTTACCAGTGTCCTCAGAAATGTTGCTGTGCCACAGCGAAGACTCAAAATGAAATCCAGTCTTTCACAAAGTTGACACCCTTTATCTTCAACTTATCTGCTCCCTAATACTTTGTGCATTTTTTTTTTACTGAAACCAAAATAAAACTCACTCTTTAAAAGACTAGTTTTTGCTGAATGTTTCATGCCTTTTCAAAGAGCTGTATCTAATTGCTTAGCCATTTCAGATTTCTCCCTTTCAGCACAGTTAAAAGTAGTTAGCCTTTCTCTTCTGCCAACTCAGTCTTTGTGGACCAGTTTGCCATCACATACCTGAAGTATAGGATCCTGTTTTAGCCCGGTTCGCTGCTTCTGCTCAGTGAGATACCAGCTAGATTTCTCTAAACACAAAAAGAAGAAAACCAGTTCTGCTGACAGTTTTGCTCCTGCTGCTGCCCATCCAGTTTCCAGGTGCTCTTCAACTCTTCTGCAGCCTTTGGAGGTGAGGAGGAGAGACTTAGCACGGGAGTCATCCCAAACGGAAGGGGTGGGGACAGATCATGTGGAGAGGCAGGGTGCAGCAGGCTCCACATCAGTTGCCTTTTACTCTACTTTTTTTAAATTTATTATTTCAGGAGTTTAGAAAGCAAGAAGCACCCAAACACTATACTACGCTTTTTTTTTTTTTTCATCTCTGTAAATATGCATAATTTCTAGCGAAACAGTATAGAGAAGGTGGAACAAGGCTGCTGAGTCTTATTATCAGCACACTTCCATTTCCTGGGAAAATGTTCCTTCCAGACCTGTACACCACAAAGCAAATGATGTGTGTGATATAGCCATTTAAGACAATGCAGAATCTTTAGATCTCAGCATTTATAGCTGAGACATTTAGCATCAGTGGTGCGTTTGCTGATGCATTGTCAAATTCAGAGGTGCATTTCCTTATAGTATATTCGTGCGCTTTTATTGTCCATAATAAATGTCATTAGTGGGATTTGTGCTGAATTAAGATGAATGACTCTGTCCCGGAAAACTTGCAGCATAAAAAAATTACGGAAGTCTCCCTAGCACACAGATCAAACGTATTACAGCCACACCCACAAGTATTCCCAACAAGTCCAAAAGCGTTCCAGGTTATTTTTGATTAGACTTGCTTTCAACAAGTTCGAAACATTTGAGTCTGAGTTGGTTGTTATTGATGGTGGCTCATTGAAATTTTCCATTCCTATTCCATAATGGCCTTGTATGCAAGGAACATTAGCTTAGCCCTCAGGCTGATGTCTACTGTATCTTTAATTTTCTCTGTGTGTGCACGTGGTTAGCGTGTGTGTTTGTGTGCATGTTGGGGAGCAGGAAAAAGTGAGACAAAAGAGATCAAAGAAAATGACAATGTCATTTCAAGTCAAAGATCAATAAAGAAATTTTGATCCTATGACAGACAAGTCCCACAGTCGCTCTGTAGATCCTCAGCAGTATGATGTGTGGTAGTGACCAGTGTGTAATCTGAGGATTACGTAAAACAGATGGTGGTTGGATTCAGTTCACAAAACTGAAAGACAAAGTTCACAAAGACATTTACAATGAGGATGCCTGCATGTCAGTGAGGTGTCTACACTCCCAGAGTTGTCATCAAGATTTAGGGTATGATTCACGCTGTATGAGTGTCTTCTTTAGAATGAAATAGATAGTCCCCTAGATGCCACCAGTTGTGCTGATCATGGAGTTTAATGGCAGCCTACCCACCTAGTGCAGGTGTAGATTGCTGCTTTGAGTGCATCATCACTCAGGCAAGATGAGTCCCACCTCTGTGTGCTCTGGGAGCTGCACGCAACTTAAAATTAAGGTTTGTCATGACCAGATAGAGTGCGTTTGTCCTGTCATACCTGTCAGTAGCTTTGCACATCAGGGTTGTATAAGAAACCATTAAAAAGATTGCTTATGTTGCAAGGGAGGGAGTGGGGAGGCTTCACTGAAAAGATCTGGTTTATGCTTTGATATTAGTCACATCTCGGTTGAGCTTGTCCAAGCTCAGATGGGCGGGCATGCTGTATTCAGATCCACAAGACTGAAGTACTGTCTTCCTACCTTGTCCTCCCAAGAACTTGGGTCTCTCCAAGCTGCGGTCCCCTGTGGAACACATTTGGCCAGCAGGAGCAAACATCTGATGCCACACACATCTCACCACTGTATATCCTGTCTTCATGCTCAGCATCTCTAATTGGGGGTGGTTAGGGTGAAAGGGGAGCAAAGGGCTTGCTCTGCTGTAATGCAAACTTTGCCTCCACACTGTGATTATGTTTGACTTGCAAACCCCAAATCATTTAGGTCTTGCATACTTGAAGCGACTGTCTCTTTCCCCATAAGATGTAATCATATCTGTAATGGACTCATGGACTCAGGCTTATGGAGTTCATTGCACTCCTGCATTTCCTACAGTCTCAAGCAGTTTATACATTTATTTTTTTAAGCCTGCTGTGAACTGCTCTGTTTTTAGGGGTTAAAAAAAAAAAACACAAAACAAAACCAAAACCAAACACAAACACAAAAAAAAACAAACCAAAAAAAAGGAAGAATACAGACAAGTATTGGAATGAGCACAACAGATTCATCAGATTCATTTGTTCAAACACACATTGGTCAAATTTCTGCTTCACCTGAAACACACAGCTGGTTTTCATTTCGTTGTTTGTTTCTTTTTCCCTGAAGGTTTGCACTAGTACTCCTCCAATTGCTCTTCCTGGTTTTATAGGAATGGGCATGGGATAAAACCCCAAAGTAAATCCTCCACTTTTGGCTGCATTTTCAGCTGTATGTTAACACAAGAAACAAGATCCTAGGACATGCAAGCCTGCTGTCCTGAGGCAAAATAAAAAGGTATTCTCTCCCAGAAAACTATTGATAGATAAAAATACAGAAAGCCAAGTACTCTGCTGGCATCTAGTGCAGAAGTGAAAGAGCCCAGCAGAGACACTAGTGGACAGGCTTAAACATGCCCCATATACCATCAGCTGGTACAGTATATGGAGTGTTGCTGTTAGCAACAGGCTTGTCAGAAAGTTGAAATCGTTACAAATGTTGTATTTATGTTGTGAAAAACCTGTTCAAAGCATCTGAGATGAGTGATGCTCTGCTTGCAGCCTATGAGCTGCAGATGAGGCAAGAGGGATGGCGAGGCTCCCTTCACCTCTTGCATGGGTCCTGCTGGCAATAGCAGCCTTGCTGAGGGGTTACCACCACTGAGAGCACCTTGTGAGGAACTGGTGGAGAGGCTCTCAGGAAGGGTTAGTGGAGAGGTATGGTGAGATTGGGTCAGAACAGCTCAGCCCTGCAGGGCCAGCTGTAATGCCAGTGAGGGCTCTGTACCCAGCACCTGCCCTTAGAGCAAGAGGCATTTTGGGTGGCTCCAGGAGGGGAGCATAACCAGTCACTTTCACACAACTTCACTGTAAAGAGAGGGCCTTATTTGTGGGTTTGTAGTTTGGAGCGCGGTTTGCAGCTTTTGTTTCTGTATGTTATTCCAGTTCGTTTCCCTCAAACCAGTTAAAGGCTGCATACCTAAACTTATCTACTAAGTCATCACTTGGGAGTGAAGAAATATAGTTTAACAAGTTTTATATAGTTTTTCAGGTTTCTGGCTTTGGTCTCTAGTCAGTGTTTGAATAAAGATCCTTGGAAATTGGGCCAGCTCTTGTTAATACAAATCAAGGCTTGACAGAAGTCTTTCATGTACAGATACTTTTATTGTCATCAGTGGAAACTAGTCTCACACTTAACGATTTTGTTCTTTACCTGGTCTTGTACTCTGGATTTCATGGCTGTCTTTGCTTGGAGCATTAAAGAAAATCTCCAGAAATTCTCTGATTTTGTTAGTAGTGAGCTGTATCCTGTTCTTTCCCATGCTTTCCCATGTGTCTAAGAAAGGCTCCGAAGTCTCTCCTTTGTGGGAGTGACCTTATCTACTTCATCTGGCACAGCACTGGCAGACGTGACCGCGTTCCCTGCACCCAACAGAGCACCCACCATTCCTCATGGGGCACCAGGACCCAGGCCAGGGTGGTGGCTCCTTCTTTGCTATTAATCTTTGCGTCTCTCACCATGCTTCCACTCCCCTGCGTTTTTATTTGCTGCTAAAAAATAGTAGACTGCATCCATCATCATCTCTCCCCTTTGGCCTTCTCTCGCTTGCATCCACCCCCTTTCCTGGTTTTCCACTCTATTTCTGTAAGTTATTTGAAGCCACCAGTGTCAACTGGTTTCTGGTTGTCACTTTTAATGTCCCTCTGAGTGTCACGCTTTTCTTTTAGGTGAGCCAGGGTTGGGTCTCAGAGAACACAACTCCTTTTCTCCCTAAAATCACAGGTATGGGTCTGACCCAGGGACAGAAGGACGATCTGCAAAAAATTGTTTTAAATAGGTATGTTGCTAATTTGCCTCTTGGCATGTAGAACAGGTTGACTCAACAGCTTCTGGGTTTCTCCTGCCTGGTTTGGATTAATTTTTTACCTAGTCCCAGATTTCCTGTTTTTTCCTGAAAGAGCTTGTGAGATTTCAGAAGGTGTGTTTTGTGAACTTTATAGAAAAAGTGGGGACTATAACTTTAACTATGCCAAAGTGATAACAGGAAAACTACTTTAATATTGTGGATGACATGCAAAGAGGCTTATCAAAATTACCTGACACTGTCCGGGTATTTCTAGGTTATTCAGTACTCATAATTTATAAAAAAAACACTTTTATTGGAATTTCAGTACAAGGCAAATTCTTTCAAATATTACAAATATTAACAAATATGAATAGCAAGCAATAGGAAAACAAGTAAATTTTGGAGCAATGACTCAAGAATAGGTACCCAAGATCAGAGGCAGCATCATTGTTGCACTTAACACTATAAATAGATACGTGAGCAAGATGCTAGAATTAAGATTACTTGGATAATTGCATGGATTAAGGGTTAATGTAAAAACCTGAACATCTATTTTTGGATGAGTTAATATGTCTATTATTTTTTATTACCAAATATTTTGTTTTCTTCTCTAAACCTACAAAAAATTGGGATCTAGAAATGACTATAAAGTACTTTTCTTTGCAGTTATCTACCTTTCAGAGTATTACCTTCAAAAACGAATTACTTCCACATATTTATGAAAGCTGAATTTTGTATGTAGAATTTTCTCCATAAATATTGATTTAGAAATAATTATATTTGGGTTGTTCCTGAGCACAAGTATTTCTCTTTTCACTTTTCTTGGTATGTTGTCTCATTAAACAAAACTCATTTAATGCTTATTTTATATTTCAGGAACTTGCTGGGGTTAATCAGCTGGAAGTAGGTCATTTTGTTTGCTTGTAGTTAAGGCTGTGTTTGCACTGAAATATAAACACAATTTCATTCTTCAGTACAAATAAGTTGCCTTGGACAAGAAGCTGCACCATGTGCCAGTAGAATTTACCCCACTTTCAGAAGCAGCAATTTTTATGGGTAGAAATCTGGCTTCTTCACTGTAACTCCCAGTGTGTACCTGAACAGTCTGATTTGTCTGAAAGGTTTTCCAAGAGATCCTATTTAAAGCCAAGAGAAGCCCAAAATTTCCACTTAGATATTTTTCCCCATAGGCTATACATCTTCTACATGAATATTTAAGGGTATTTTCCTAGTTGGAAAAGGGGAAGATGTTTGCTACAAGTCTGGCAAAAATGACTGTACTAAATCAGTGTTTTAAATTCCAAAATTTTAAACGGAGCACCAGAACAAAACCCAAACCTCTTCTTCCTATGTTTGCTCTATTTTAAGAGTCCTGTTTTGCAAACATGTCTATACATTAGTAATCTTGGCCTGGGTCCAGGCAGCTCTGGACTGTGTCCCACAAAGCAAGACAGACACCCGAGCACAACATCAAAGCAGCAAGTTGAAGGAAAGTAAATATAAGAGCTTCTAATTATATTACAAGGTAATTATCATACATAAATCAATTCAGAGTAATCAAGGTACTTTATTAAATACGTTTGCAGAGAGCACCTGTTCTTACACTTTTTCTAAAGCAAGATAATGAACTTCGGCCTAGCAGAAGAAAATTACATTTCTATGTAATCCTGCAAATGAGTGAATCATTGCTGGGCAGGAGTGTACCTACCCCACAGTCTGTGTCAGTTTAACAAAATTGGTTTCTGAGAGCCCCTGAGCACGTCCTGGAGCAAACACATTAAGGGAGGATCTCAGGAGAAGGGTGCAGGTAGGGAAGGGGCATCTCCTGCCCCGGCGCTGGCCAGGCCAGGCCCAGGCAGCCGCAAGGGCAACGTGGCGTTACCTGTGAAAGGGACTGCTTGGGCCAGGGAGGCCAAACAGGCTCCAGTCACTGCCCACCCTCTCTGGTTCAGAGAGGATGTCTGCTGCGTGTGGCAACATGTGGAAGAGGTTACCTCCCCCTGCCCTCCTGGACAGCATCTGTCTCCCCCTGCCCACTGACAGTTAAAACATTTGTAAGGGCTATTTGTGCTGAAGCAGCTATGCCAACAAAGAGTGAACTCCCCAGCTCATTCTTCCGTAGCTCATTTGTGAGCTAGCGGGTTTCAAACTTCAGGTTTCAGCAAGGAGAAAAGCATGAGCTTAGGCAGGAAAATTCAAGGCTTACCAGATTTGCTCTTAAAGGGCTGATATTACAACCTTTAATCAAGATAATTTTCAGCATACTTCTTCCTTCTGGTCTGAAACAAATGGACCTCAGGTGCCTGATAGACCCACAAAGAGGGGGGGACATGAGGCAAAAAGCTTAGGGCCACCTTATGCAATCCTTTGTAAGGCTCCTCTCTCAGGTGCTTCAATTTTCCTTTTTTCCCAGAAAGCTATACAGCCTGTCTGTACTTGACACAACAGCTACCATAAGGCAGGCCCCTTCCAGAGCTCTGCCTTGAGTTGCAACTCAGACCTCAGGCCAAGTTTGGCTGTTCATCACAGCCTGTTCTCCTTGTCCAGGAGGAAAAACCAACCCAAGCCCGAAACCCTTCCCCATCAAGCTGGAATTGAATCCCCAGTCACCTGCCTCTCTTCAGAGAGAACAACAGTCAGCACCACAACTGACTAGCTTTCTCAGATCTCCCAGCTTGCTCCTAGGTTTTCTGGGGGAGCCAAGATCCATTTTTTTGAGTGAAATCACTGTTTTCTTCTACGAAACCAGACCCCAGTGGATTTCCTTTCCTCCTTGGGCAAACCTTTTTGTAAGTCCAGATACAAACAGCGAACAAGTACTCCAGAGTGTGGATAATCTTTGGGCTTGTACCTGGATAAAGCGGGGGGGGGGGGGGGGGGGGTGAGGGGGTGGAGCAGGGTGGGAAAGGGAAATTAGCCATCTTTTCCACAGAAGAAATTCACAGTGTCTTTACCTTCACATACTCTTTCTCATGAGAGAGTGATAAATTGACATTAATGGGTTAGCATTTGTCTGAATGTTCACACACAAAAAACCCTCGGATATAAAGGAGATAGAAATACCACTGTGGGAGGAAATCTTGGATAGGTAGGCTGGTCCTGAAAGAAGGACCCAGGACTTTCTATCCAAGACATATGCCTTCAGTGTGGCCTTGATTTAACAGAAGTATGCTAGGTCAGAGATCACGTTCAGGCTGCTGCTTTACCATGCCCATTCGAGCGGAGACTGCCATACCCACAAGTCTACTTCTTACCCTCTGTCTTCTCTGAGACACCCTGCCACTGTTTTCATGTAAGCAGGAACCAGAAGACTTATTCCTCTCATTCCAGTTAGATACTGGTATGCTATTAGCTATTCCAACACTCTCTCTCCGGTTTTAAGCAGAAATCAGTGCCTACTTCTGATTTCTTCCCATGAAATTTCTGCAAAATGACACCAAAACTGAATTTCAATCACATGGATTTTTCTGATTATATGTATTTATCCTTAAAAAAAAATCACAAACTGTTAATTTCATTTCCTCAGAGTTAAAACCCATGGTTTAGCTGAACACAACCATTTCTGTCTATTATGCAACAATCATGATAAATTCTTTCCTGTGAGAAAAGATATAGATGCCAATATTTTCAAACTTAAAGCTCTGAGAGCTAAATGAATTCTCAGGGACAAACACACATTATGTGAGTTGACAGTAGGCATGGCGTGACTCAGAAGAACAGCAATGAAACTGCACATTCCTCAGTGAACCTGCAAATTATGCAAATAGGAAGTCAGAAATTAAACAACATACTCATACCTTGGTATTTGTAATTAAGGCTCTTCATTACCACACAAGAAGCTTCTATAATATAAGTTTGTTAAAAGGCCTGTTTTATGTCTTCTGCTTTGATGGGATAAAAAGGTTTTATGAAGTTTGGGAAATAACTGGTTTCCCTAAATGCAAACTAGATTTTGCATGTTTCACCTGGGTACAGTTCAGAGCAGTTTTTGATGTGTTTATGTTCATCTTTCAGGCAGCTAAAGTGCTGGCAGCTGTGTTGCTTACTCCTGGAAACCTCCCAAATAATCTGCAGATTTCAAGGATGGTTAGGAATTCTTCGTATTCTTTAGATATGGTATCTTTTTGAGGAACTCTTCTTTCTGTGATCTCCCAACAGCTGCTGAAAGGCAACCATTATAACCTTTTCACACTTGTAACTTTTTTGCTCTTGTACTTAATGACTCTCCATTTATCTTAAGTGCAAATTTTACAAAGGAGAAAGTATTTTTTTCTGAATTTGTATTTTCTGAAAACAAGAAATATGTTTTTTTTGCAGCTTGACGGAGATGCTGAAGAAGCAGCCAAGCTCAAGCCAAGCCAGTCCTACAATGCACACCACTTTCCCAAGGCCCCATTCACTTTATTCTCTGAGTTCCAGGAGGGACTTTGATTTGCCCATGGAGCACAACACCAAATACATCAGCGATTTTGTAAGTACAATGTATTTAGGATACACATCCGCGTGAATGAAAATTTGTATCTTTCTGCTTTGAACTTTTATTGAAGTATGGTCATATGAAATAACTAAAAAGAAGTAAGCTAAGAATCTTACTGAGTGCCTGTGATTATATGTGATATTTAAGTGCAGAACACTAGTAAATACCTTTGACAAGTTAAGAGAGATCAACTTAGCAACCAGAGCATAACAGGTAGGGAAAGTGTGATGGAAAATCAGATGGAAAAGTTACTGACTGTAATTACATTTTAGTAAATGGTTTGTTGCTCTCTATATTAGAAATGCGGGTTTTCAAAAACAGAAACAGGTCTTTAATGTCTTTCTTCTCATGTGTCTTTCAGTGACAATCTAAATTCAACCCTTTTTTGGTCATGATAGCTGATCTGGAATTGATCCTATGTCCAAAATCTACAAGCCAATCCAAAGCACACTGCAGGTCCAAGAACATTTCAGATATAATCATGAAAGATATTTTAACATAAATACATGAACATATTTAGCATAAGCATGCATACGTTTCCAAAACCCAATTTTGGACTGCAGTAAGCAGAAAACCAAGTGCAAGCTCTCTTTGCTGTACAGTTTTCCAATTCACCTACATTCACTGATCCCCATTGTTTTGACAATTGTTTGACATGGTTTGACAAGAGAGAGGATCCCATCTCTCTTGACTTACTTGGACTTCATCCTGTCATTGCAAGATAAAGGCTGCTGGTGAGAACACGTCGATTCACACACACGTGCTGGTCAGTAGGGCTGTGCTGACGTGCTCCCAGACTGGCTGCAATGCTTTACGGCCAGTGTGGCCCACTAGAGTGGCGGGGCTACCTGGGCTCTCATCAATAAGGGAAGGTTAGAAACTCCTGAATGATCTTCCTGCATCGCCCTGAACAGAGCAACCAGGGCCAGTCCCTGGGACAGGAGCTAGGACTGGTCCCCACTGGGGCTAAAGAAGTGTAGCACTTTGCAGCTGACTGGAGGCAGACACCATCAGCCATGGGCACATCACCCAGTTGGTCCTGGGGGATGTGCGAAGTCCTCAGGTCTTTGTCCCCAACCACCACCAGCCCCAGCTGGAGCAAAGGCAATGAATGACCCAGATGAAGGGGTTTTGGCAGTTGTGGGATGTGATCTGGGGGTTATTCCAGTTAAGATACATCAAGATTCAGCAGCCTGAGGTGGGACAGCAGATTGGCAGCCCCTAGTGACTCACTTGTTCAGTGCCACCAGGGCTGGTAAGGTGCAGGGCAGCTGTGCAGGATGCTGCTTCAGATAATGAAGGCTTCAGAGACCTGGAAATTCCCAGGGGCCTCTCAGGCTTAAGCAGGTGGCAACATTCAAGGCAATAGGTTTCCCAGCATCTGCAACTGCTCATTTTCATGGCCCATCAAATTGCCAGATGGCCCCAGCCAGCTGCATAACGCTGTGGTCTCTGCCTGTCTGGACCACTGCGGGCCCCAGAGATGCTCTTCTCTGCCACCCTCTTCTCAAAGCCTCCAAGCCATCTCCTGGGGCTGGAGCAGAGGTGCCCTCTTGTGGCACCCGTGAAGCTCTGTCACCTCTCTGGATCTGCCCCTGCTCCAGCTCCTGGTCTAAACTGCCACGAGGCTATGAGGCTCTTTCACTTCGTTCCATAATCTTCCTGTGGACTGAGATTAGGCTGACTGACCTGTAATTCCTTGGGTTCTCCTACTTTGCCTTGAGGGTGGCTGTGACACTTGCCTTTTTCCGGGTTTTCAAGGATCTCCCCCTTATTATCAATTCTTGACAACTTCTAGTCTCTCTCCTAGTCCCTCTCCTCCTAGTCACCTGTAGAAACAACCCCTCCCCTCCCCACTTGTCACACTCATCTTGGCCATGCGATTCACCATAATCCTTTCTATCGTGCTTTGCATCTGTACAGCTCCTGGCTGCTCTTCCCACACTCCTGCGCAGCAGGACCCCGGTACAGAAGGAGAACATTTATTTGCCCAGCTTCAGTTTACCCCCATTGGGACTGAGATTGAGAGAGGAAGAGGGAGTTGTCCATAAACCTTTGCTTCCCTTAAAATGGCAGTGAGGCTCACGCCTCTCAGAGTACTCTCTGCCCTTTACTGTATAAATTCTCCCCTTCTTTCCCATACAAGCAGGATCAGAAACCCTCTCGGTGGACCAGGAGTGTGTAAGAAAAGTAGAGATGGTTCATCCTCTCAGGAGGCTATAAATCATTTGAAGACCCCTGCTTTCTTTCCTGGTATCATTGAGAGAAGAGAGGAAATGAACAAAACTTGAAGATCCAGGGAAAAACTAAAGAGAACCCCATTTGCCACAGGTTTCTGACAGCAATTTGTGTTCTCAGGGCTCAGCTGATAATGAATCAGAGCATACAGGCTCTCAGAAGACTCTTCCTTCTAAAATAGGGATAAACTAGACACTAGGGACTTTTCCAGATGTTCTCCTTTGAAACGAACAGATTCCAAACAGAGTAGTTCTTCGGAGATAAATGGGGATGCTAGCTGAGGCACTCAGATAATCTTCAGACCCTCTGAGGACAAAGCCATGAGAAAGAAATACCATGCACTGCTGTCTCTGAGTGTATTATCCTTGTGAGATTACTCTTTTTTTAGCACCTTTAGCCAGGCTGAGGCCCTGACAGATGCCATCTGACATCATGACTACATTTAAAAAATGAATAAAACGAAACATTTAACTGATCCACAAAGAAGAGCCAAGTCAATATGGGTTTTGAGTAGTAAACGTGTTTGATGTTCCATATCAGTCACCCAACTGAAAATCTGCTTCACTGAGCCAAGCATTTTGCTCTCCTCTTTAGACATGAAAAGCATTAAGTGGTTTAACAGTATTCCCTGACCCTACAGTAAAGTCAGTACACATAGCAAATGCATTATTGCCATAGGGAAACAAGCAAAACTGGGGTTTATGCCCAAATTTTCAGTGTGCAAGCTACAGTGAATTGCAAGTTACTACAGGAATCAGACACCCTCATAAAACAGAGGTCATTGACTCTGATCAGCCCATAATAACTCTGATCGTTAGACCATGGCTCACTTTTCTCTGGCCATGACAACTCTCATACTTTTTCCTGTTGATGAAAATGTTTGAGAAAAAATAACATCAGTTCATTAGAAATCTAACCCCTTCTCTATTTCCCTCCTAGTCAGTGCGGGAGAAGTGGAGGCAGTAACATAGTTGTCATTGTAGAAAGTATCTGTAGTGACTATGTGGATCATTCTCCACAATAGACACATTCTCTTTTTGGCAACGCTTACAGTTTTAAATTAAGTAGAACTGAATCTTGCCCTGAGGAGCTCAATCTAATTTAGTTGGCAGTCGTAGCCCCCAATAACATCTGGAGAGTCAAGACAAAGGTTTCTGGCAAAAGTAGATTGCGCCTGCTAAATACTGAGGGTAGTCCCTACCTGCTGTCATCTGTATGGATATTTTCACAGATTTTTAAAGACATGAGAACCAACATGTCCTCGGAAGGGCTTACAAGCACTGCCTTGACAATGGCAATGCGTTTCACACCCCACTCTCTATTACCAAGGAGAACAAGGAGAAGGGGGGGGGGGGTATTTTAAAAATTATCATTCTAATCTAATGGCAAACTATCTAAACAGTTCGCTTGAAGTTGATGGAAGTGTTTTAGATAAAGAACCCTATGTCTCAAATGAGACTACAGTTATTAGGAGATACTACAGTTATTAAGAATATTAGGGATATTCCAGAAGACAAATACAGCCCTTTCTTTTGTTTTGAACCCAGGAGTCCTTCACCAAGCAGCAGCAGCCACAAAGCTCTGAATGCCAGGTAGGTTAAGAACAGCCATTGACTCCACTCTCATTGTGACAGCAGGTTCCCAACCAAGTTGATAGAGCCTACATTTTAAAGAGAAAATCCACTGCAACTAATACAAGTGAAAAGATCCCTCCTGCATTTCAGCAATGTAATTTGGTGATGCACGTTCTCAAATCTTGAGAAGAGTCATGAAGTTCTGCAAGTATTTCATTAATGGATGGAAATGGATATGTGTCAATAATCCAAGTATTACCTAGCTTCTTGAAATCTAGACACAGCTAAACAGCCTTGATTTTCTTCCCAGTCAAACCTATTCAACAGTGATTTCTCCTGTATTACCATTTTAAGGTAGGTGTTTTACACTATAGCAAACCCTCACCTCTCACTGAAACTGGTAGCAGGCATAGTTTCTTTCCTGGTTGAAACACTAATGATCCATAAACTCTGGTGCATAGCCAAGCATTTTCTCAGAAATATTTTCCAAAACAAGCAGATCTGGAGCCTATATAATGGATGTGTCTGAAGATCAGGATGGGGATCAGCACAGGATAGATCCAGGATGGCAGTGGCTTTCACCGTGGGGTTTTGTAATCTGCAGACCTTTGTGCTTTCTGGTTGTGCCAGGCTAACTTTTCTGTTGGCCATATCTTGTGTTATGTACCAGTGTGCCTGCTCTGACAGCTTCTCTCCTGCCATGGAAGCTCTAGGCCTCCCTAGCAGTGGTACATCAGTTCTTTAGGAACCAGATACATGTTCACCCCAAGTACTGCCTGATTTTTTTAAGACAAACTGACATCCATTTGGTTTCCCTTAAGAAAATCCATTATGTTTTCCACACTTCTGTAACTTGCTGTTTGTAACCAGCGGAACCATTTTTGTGGTGAAAGTCAGGCAGACGGCTGAGGAAAAAAACTAGGACAGCACTGAAAAAGCCAAGCAACTGGTTAAGAAAATAAATAAGTTTTGAAATATTCAGCTAAAGAAAAACTGAAAAGTGCTTGCTTTTCCTATTTGGTTTTTCTAATGCTCTGAACTTTTAAAATAACTCTAAAAATGTAAGGAATCATTTTCATGAAGTAATTTTAAAATGGGAGAAAAGATGGAAATTTCATAGTACAAATGCTGGATAATTTCAATTTTGCAATATTTATTTTATATTCTCTTAAGGAAACTTTTGAAAAAACAACAATATATTTTTTCAAGCATTTAAATGTTAGAAACCCAAAATGTTTTCCCTAAGTAAAACCACGTTCAGAAGAATCTATCTTTTTTCCGCTCCTCCCTCCCACTCCAAATATGCCCTTCTTTTTGCCATGACCTTCAGCGATTTGGGGTTACATCTATTACTGTCTTTGGTTTCCTTTGTTACCCAGATAAAAACTTTTTTGGAGCAGATTTTCCCAATATATTTTTTCAGTGCCTGTGACCTTGATGACAGTCAGAAACTAATAACAATCTCCTAACATTCTCCTCATACTAAAAATTAAAACCAACTTAAGCTGTGTGTATTTCTCATGTGAAGAACACCTAACATTACCAAATAGATGAGGATTAATAATATGTTCACCAAAAGCACCAGGAAGGCTGAGAGAGATTTAATTTCATTTAACTTACAATAAAATATTTAATTTTTTTTTCATTTCTGGCCTGGGTTCAGCTCATGTTTACCAGTAAGCTATTGTATAGCCCTTACTGAATGAGTAGGAACAAAATTTTGGCATTAATTCTCTCTAAATGCTGAGAAGATGGTATATGTGTAATCTTTGTCAGGTAATTCAAATGGCTGAATAGATTGATACAGACAGGAATGAAATTATTTACTGGCAACATATAGCAACTCATTTCAAAAGCTAATTTAAAAAAATCTAATCTAATTTAAAAAAGCCTACCGTGAAAGACCAAAATGGGAGAATTACTCACATTAGTCATGCCATGGCCTTCTTAATATGAATGATAATTTAGAAACTTTTTATATGACATTTAATTTATATTTATTACAATAGAGTAACAACAATGGTTACATGTTTGGGAAATAAACAGTGGTAATTACAAATGTACTTGGAAATTGAGGTGCCATTTCTTGATTTTTTTCATGGTTTTTTTCATCAATTTTTCCTTGTTCAAACAAATTGCATATACTGGCTTTTCTCACATACTTAGTCTATGCTGACACTTTTTTAATATGCCAGGATAATTCATCATGAGGAAAGTGAGCTAACTTTTAAAATAAACTGTTGGAGTTTTTTGTTATAGATGTGAGTTTTTTGACCTTGCGTTTCTGTGAAGGAGGACACAGAAGAGCTGAATAAGGTAGTGTAGCCCACATGCATTTTATTGCAGCACTTCGCTGTAATTACACAGGTTCTGGAGAGCCACACCAAGCCTTCACGTTGTCCTGATTTTTTTTTCTTTACACAGGCCAGTATCACCAGAAGCTCTGACACTTGAAGAAACTAATCTTGAAGGTACTAACGTGGTTCAACTAGAGGGGGTTAAGATAGCTGCCACAATGGAAAACTAACATACACACACGTGTGTTTCATCAATATAGAATTTCTATTTACCCTTAATGCAATGAACTTCTCTTTTCTTCTTTAATAAGATTTTTACCCACTCGCCAGAGGCCGCCTGATAACTTTCTGCACATCCGGCAGACTACAAAGTTTCAACCTACACTGCCCCCGCTACTTATGCCAGCAAGACCTGAACACAGAATCACAGAATCACCTAGGTTGGAAGGGACCTTTTAAGATCATCTAGTCCAACCAATAAAAAAAAAAAAA
>JAOTQQ010000012.1:79830508-79848114 GCA_026546715.1 Gallinago undulata | reverse complement strand
AGTGATGAGGTCTCCCCTCAGTCTCCTCTTCCCCAGACTGAACAACCCCAGCTCCCTCAGCCTCTCCTCATAAGGCTAACACGTAAATGATTAAACTGAAAGAGATTTTTTTTTCGTGTTTAACTGAAGAGTTTATTAGTTCTGCTGGAAATAGCAGGCTCAGGAAAGAGAAGTGGGATTTGAAGGAGAGGACAGGTAACAATTGCCTCCTGAGGAGGAGAAAGAAGAAGATGAGGATGAGGAAGAGGAAGAGGGCCGTTTCCAGGGCTACCAGAACCCCCATGGCCTCCCGTCATCCCCGCCAGGGGGCGCCCGCCGTGGGGAGCGGCGCTCTATCCTTGCCGCTTCGCTGGTGCGGTCTCTAGGGTGCCGGCGCCGCTGGCCCGCGCGGCCCCGCCCCCCGCGGTCACACCACCCGCTCGCCCGGCGCTGCGTCAGCCCGACAAGATGGAGACCGCCGAGGAAGGTACCGCGTTTCCGCGGCCCTCTCCCGGGTCCGGCGTGGGCTCTGCCCCGCGCTGCCTCCAGGGGGGAGGGGAGGGGAGAGGCGGGCGGGGAGCGACACGGCGCCCGGTAGCCGGCTGGGCGGGGGGCCGCTTACGCTCGGAGGGGCTTCGCCTACCGGGGTTGCAGGTGCTCCGGCCGCCCGCCCGCCCAGGCCCCTCCTCCTTCGCCGCCGCCTCCAGGCCCGTCCGCCTCCGTGGGGGTAGCGAGGGGAGCGTTGAGGCCGGTGCGCAGGCAGTACCCCTTACATAACGGCGGCCGTTGGGAGCCGGGGGTGGGGGAGGGGGAGGGGGAGGCGGTGCTGTGGTGACACCCCGGCGCGGCCCTGGCCCTGGCCCTCGCCCTGGCCCTGGCCCTGGCCCTGGCCCTCGCCCTCGCCGCGGCGGACCGCCGGAGCCTGCCACCGGCTGGGGCTTTGCTGGAGGAGGAGGAGGAGGAGGAGTGCGGGGGGCTCGGGGGCGAGTTAGGGGTTCTGCGGAGGGGGATCCCGGCGGCGGAGGCGGAAGGCGG
This sequence comes from Gallinago undulata, assembly GCA_026546715.1. Taxonomy (NCBI): domain Eukaryota; kingdom Metazoa; phylum Chordata; class Aves; order Charadriiformes; family Scolopacidae; genus Gallinago; species Gallinago undulata. Next base: position 79,847,100 of record JAOTQQ010000012.1, on the reverse strand, counting down.
GTGGGTGCTTCGGGTGCAAGGGGCCGTGAGGAAGGGGCTGCCGCGAGCAGACGCTGTCATGCTCGGTCCTGCAACTTCAGCGATCTCAAATTTCCCCTTTCAGCTGTATAAAAATAATACCAGCCTTAGCTGCTGCTGCTTCTTTGGCAAGGTTAGCGTTGTTATGTATGCTGTAAAAATCTATATGGAAAATTGAAATGGTAAAATGATGCAGGAGCTGACATGTTTCTCTTTCTCTTCTACAAGAGACGAATACATAATAACTTAACCTATTTTTTTAAAAAAGAAGTTGTCTAAGAGATCACAGTCATGTTTTTTTAATGTGTAATTTCCTATTTTAAGGGTGTTGTTTTACTGGCGATCAAGTGTGGATATGTTTTGTCAGCACTTTTGGTCTCTTCAGATAATGTTGATGAACTATGTAGCTCAAGCTGATAACGCAGAACTTTCATAAACCAGGACTTCATATTGTTTGCATAAATGAATATAAATAAAGGATGTATGTTGTGCTATGTTTCTTGCAGTATTTGAGCTTTGTTTGTCATCTTAAGCAATAACTACAAATATATATTGCAGTAGCAAGACAGTTCCAAGGAAAGTGCTATTTGTGTCTTGGCTTTTGTTACTTTGGCATCATTTTGAATGTAGCTTTTTATCTGGTAGGACTTGACTTTCCATCTTGAGAAAACTAAAAAGAAAAAAGCTGGAAGAATGTGAAACACTGGATGAAATAAGATAGCAACTTTGTAGAAATGTTCATTGGGTTGTGCTGTAGATATCTTTAATACTTGTTAAAACAGATGGGCTAGAAAAAATATCAGAGGTTTTGTTTTTAATCTACTTTTAAAGCTGCTTGCTGCAACTCTGTCATACCCCTGTAGACCAGTAGTTCCTTATACTGATGAAATAATCAGTGTGAAACTTTGATTGCTTGGCCTCTGGTTGCCCAGAAAACCTGGATTGAAGCAACCTGTAAAGTGGATACTCAGAAATGGCCAGCTGAGTTCCTACCACTCCAGTAGCTGGTAAATCCATCTCAGTGGATTTAATTCAAACAGCATAGTTGATAATTTGTTACAGGCTGTCAGCAGCAGTAGGCTTTGATCATACCTGCTTTAACAGGGCTTAATTTGATGAACAGAGAAACCAGGAAGAAGAGGGGGTTATTAGTTACATCTTAAGGTGTTGTCTCCTTTAACTAAACCTTTGTGTTAAACTCTGCACTTGGAATTTGGACTTTTCTGTTTATGTATATATATGAAAACACACGCACATATATAGCCTTAGATATTATATTGTAGCCTTAACAATGTTACCCTCAAAAGCTCTGAGTAGTAGGATGAAAGTAACTAGTACATATACTCACTTTCCATAAATACCCCTAGAACGTTACAACTTCTTCTACAGTTTCAAGCTTCAATTCCCTCTATTAGAATTTCACAACGCTTGCCAGGATGCGGAAGAGACTTCCCAAGGTTAGAAAGTTTGAATGCTAGCAGCCACAAAGACTGCGTTACTGCCTTAAGGAAGAGGAAATCTGTGCTCTAGTAGTACTGTGTGCCTGACCTTCTGCTACAAAGTGTCACATGGGCTTTCCTAATTATTGCTAGTTCATTAGCAGTATGGCCATTATGTTTCTGATGAGTTTTGTCCTTGACTGAAATGTACTGTGGATCTAGAAAGCTTAACTGAATGGTGAAAGCTCAGGTAAGAGGCAGTTTAGGGTAATAAAGTTCAGACCTAGGAGGCGGCAGCTTCACCTCTGAATGAGTGTGTGAGTTGCATCTCTATAGCATCCGAAAGCGCCAGATACGTATAATCTACACTTTTGGATATTACAATGATGAAAATTTACTTAAAGAGGTGATAGGGAGAACAAAAAAGTCATGCTTTCCAAAACACATGTGTGAAGAACAGGATGCAAAGTGTGCATGCAAGTTGAAAAACGGCATCTATTACACAATGGCATTACCTCTGAACATGACAGTAGGTCATAAGGTGCATAGCTTTACATGTTGACACTTAGCAGGGTTTATTGATTTGAAGCTGTCTACTTCTTACCAGTCCAGATTGTTACTCTCGTATATGTTTATTTGGATTCACAAGACAAGGGCGACTATCTAGAAATTCTCATGGCCTTTGAAAAAATAATATTTAGACTTGAAATATTTTAATAAGCTAGCAGAAGAAATCCTTTTCCAAATACAGAATTAATTTGCTTTCGGTAAAGCAAATTATGGTTTGTCCCAACAGTCTTGAGAATAAATGGACAATCTGCTGTGAAAGCCAACAGACCGTTAATGGGTGGGTCCAGAGAGCTATGGGTTATCTTTCAGAGAACAGTGTGCTTTTTATTTGCTGTCTATGGTGCCAGAGACTAGTCTTAAAGCAGGGTTTCACATCCTGTCTCTTGTCCTGGATCTAGTGCTTCTCTGACCCTTTCTGAGGCTGATCCAGTGTATGAAGTTGTCAGCTTGCTGTAGTGAAATAGCTGTGTTAGAAAGAATGCTGAGGGAAGGTGGGCACACCACAGCTAGTGGGTAGAACCTGCCTGTCATTTGAAGAGACCTGTCCTGGGGAGCCATCTGGAAATCCTCTCTGTGATAAAAGAATAATTTGTTAGGTGAAGTAGCGGTTCTGGTCGTTCTCATCAGCAGAGAAGCCACGGCCTCTTGACATTTGCAGCGATATGATGCATCATTACTCAATGTGTCAGTGGTGGAAGTACTGTTTATGTCTCTTTTTAGAGTCATTGATGTGGTATTGAATACGTGTTTCTGTTAATTCTAGGTTTTCAGCCTGCATGAATAAATTCAAATCTCTTTTATAGATAGAATTTTTTTTTTATTTGGAATCACTTGGATTCTTACGCTTAATGTGTAGAAACTGTCCAAAGACCATATGAAGTATGGGCATGGTCATTTTGTGACCTCTTTATAGAAAAACATTAATATTTTAATGTTTGGTACATTTTTGAACATTTTGTAGAAAATCTTTAACTTTTGGAGATTTCAACCAAGAAAAAAGATAGGTGATTCAGACTTTGCATATTTTTGGTATTCTTGCACCAGTACTTTAAGTTGGTATTTTTCTAACAAAGGTCTCTGATGTTACGCTCTTGCAGATTTGCTGAATGGTGGTTCATTGAGAAATAATTAACAAAAGAGAAAATCCTAAACTTAAATAATCTATTAAAGTGGACATTTTATGTTCACTTCCTTAATAGAAGTAGAAGGAGGAGTAAAGGGAAGGATACCGTGCATCTGTCAATAAGCAAATAAAATGCTCGAATTTTATTTATATGTAGTTGTGTGTTTAAATGTTCTGGATAACTGAATAGTATTAAAGTAGGCATTTGTTCTTTAGAAGGAGGGGTTTACACTCACTTCTTTGCCCACAAAACATCTTGCAGTCTTTAGTTGTAAGAAGATATCAAAAATACAGAATATAGAAAGTGTGGGATCTATTGAAATATTGTTGAAATTGAAGTTCTGAAATAAGACATGGAAAACGTCTTTCCTCTTCTGGCTGGATTTGAACTGCTAAACAAATTACCTTATTCAACTCAGGTAGAAAACTAACAAAACACTTATTTCTGTTGTTATGATAGGGTTTTTTCTCTTTCATTAAGAGCATCAAGGAACATCCATGTTAGATTCAAGAGTAGCAAATGGCATTTAAGTCATTGTTAGACACTGTTCAATCTCTTCGGTGAAGCCTCCCATTTAACTTCTTCAAAATTCAGGTGGAATTTTTGTGTTTCACAGTTTTCACTTTCAGGGCAATTATCCTTGACAATCTCATATGTCATGTAGTTGTACTCTGTCTATTTCATAGAAATCTTAAAAAATATAAGAAGACATGGTTTAGGTTTTTTATAATATGACCAGGCAGATAATATTCTTGTTGCTTTTTTCTGGTGATCTCTCAGTCTTCATATCTTGCATCAGATTAAATCTGTCATTCATCTTCTTTCAATTTATTTGGCTTCATTTTGCTACATGGCAAGGTTTCTAGAATTTAATTGTACAATTTGTCTTGTAAATTTGACTTCTTTAAGCAGTAGTGTAATAAGCTTTATGTCCTTGTCAGCAGATATATGCAGAGTCTGTCGGTCTGAAGGAACTCCTGAGAAACCCCTCTATCATCCATGCGTGTGTACTGGCAGTATTAAATTTATTCATCAGGAGTGGTGAGTTCTGTGTTTGTGGGCATTTTAATTTTTATCTTTTTTTTTGATAAAACACATTAACATATTTCTAAATACAATGCTTCCTTAATCTTCAGGTTAACTAGTAATAAATCCAGTTTTCCATGGAAATGTGTTGGGGGTTTTGATGTTTTTTCACATGAATGGCTCATTACAGCTCAGTAATTATATATGAAAGGAAAGTATTGATAATTGTGTTTAGGACTACAGTTCTGCTCATGTGTCAGCTTTCTGAAAACTGAGCAGAAAAACTGGTATGTTGGAGTTTTTTCTGGCCACTTATAGTTGTGAATAAAAAGTAAGTACATTTAACCTCAGAGCAAGAAGTAAAAATACCTTAGTACTTTTTATTCATTTCAAGGTTTGTGTTTGATTGGGAAATGCTAAAGTAAAAACTGTAATTCTGGCCTATAGCTCACATTCCTTTTAATGGTATTTTAATAGACATTTTTTCACAAATATAACAGTTCTAAATCTTAGCTGTGTGGGTACGTGTGTCATATCTTGAAATATTTATAAGGATTGGTGTCACTAGTGGGTGTCTATGTCAGGATATATGCTTTGAGTTACTAGCCTTTTCAGTAACATATTCAGAGAATGTACTTTATCAGTAATGTAAGCGATGTACTTGAAGAGCCGCCGTTACTTATAGTCAGCTTACATTTTTACTTTGAAATTTACTTGATGACCTAAATGGACTTAATAAATGTGGTAATATAAGTTCTGCTTGATAGTACCAATATCCTAATTTATGTTTGAAAACAGAATTGATGTGTTTTCCCTTAATGGAGGGGTAAGGTGGAGACATGTATACAATAGCATGTATTGATATGATCACTTTTTATTGCAGCTTAGTTCAGTGGCTTAAACACAGCAGAAAAGAATACTGTGAATTATGTAAGCACAGATTTGCTTTCACACCAAGTAAGTGTATTTTACTTGTCCTATCTTTTCAGAGTTTCTTTTCTTTTTTCCCTTAGTACATATTCATTCAGCAAAATAGATCCAAACTTGTGTTTTAACTTCTATATTCCTATTTGAATTGCAGTTCTTATGCATATTATTGGAGACTGGGTAAATTGTTTAAATAATGGATAATCTGGTTCTTCCATAATCTTACATGAGCCATAAAAGAAGTGTTATTCTGTACATTTTCTTACTGCCTCAGTCCCATTCTTTTGTTGCTAACATTACAGTGTGCACCATGTTTTCAGTTTCACTGATGAATTTGAGTGTTTGGAAGTCTGAATGTTAAGGCGAAAGCATAGCAAAATTTGAATTTAAAAATCAGTTTCCAGTTATCTTTGAACTATCCCCCTGCAACACTATCATTTGACTTCTGTCAGTTTCAGTTCATGTGATCTTGATGGATAATGCAAATTGCCAAGAGAAGTTGAGGATGATGCCCCATCCCTGGAGGTGTTCAAGGCCAGGTTGGATGGGGCTTTGAGCAACCTGGTCTAGTGGGAAGTGGCCCTGACAATGGCAGCAGGGTTGGAACTCTATGATCTTTGAGGTCCCTTCCAACCCAAATCGGTCTATGGTTCTATTCATCAGCAATGAAATGTACAACATTAACTCTGTTTTACCACTGTATCTTATGTTGATCACAGCAATGTTCCCTAGAGCTAATTAGCCACTTTCAAAATTGCATTCTGCTACAAGGTCCTCTACAGAATTATAGTGTGCAAGACAACAAAACTGCATTTTGGTCATTTACTAGTTTAAGAAGACAGAAGACTTTCTTTGAGAAAAAAGAAAAGATATGGTGTTTTCCTTAGGGTATAGAAAACAGAGGATGAGAAGTTCTAAATAAATTACACTTTATATATGTATTACTGTTGATACTAGGAAGCTTATTCACTCCCCTTATCAACAGGAGGTGTTCCTGCAGAAGTTTAATCCTTGACTGACATAGCTCTTACCAGCACAACTTGTAATGTAGTTGCAGGTTTCAGACACATGAGAAAAAATAATTGAATTACCATAGCTTAACAAGTTACCGTTTGTCATAGGAGCCTTGAAATTGGCAATAAGTGAACCTCTTTCTTCCCTGTGTAAGAGTACTTCCTCCACGTTTAGCCTCTAGCAAAGATCTGCTTATCCTCCTGTCACACGCTGGCCACTCCCCAGACTGAGCACCTTTAGCTGATAATGTTTTCATCTTGGCTTTCCACATTGCACAGTATACTTTTGGGGTTTTTTCCCCATGAAGCTTCACACGGTGGTAGTATATGTCAGGCCTCTACCCAGCCTGTCTTGTTTGACTTTTTCCCCTCACACTCAACTCTCATGCAGTTACAGTTTCCTTAGTTTCTCTTATCCCTCTTCATTTGGAAGATTATGTGGATGCTGGCTCTGCCTGTGGGAGCTGGGAAAGAGTCACAGGTGCTGGAGAGAGAATAAGGCAGAGATGGGATTGGTGTATGTGCCAGTCATCCAAGACGAAATTGTATCTGGTTTACAAGAATGCCAGGTTTAAAGCACTTTCAGATAAGTTAATTCACCACAGGATGTGGTTGAATAAACACATGTACATAATTAGTATCCGTACTTCAATGGACAGGCACTAAGTTGAGAAAAATAGTGCAGTAATACCAGCAGCTCCTCTTTTAGATTAGCTTGCTTGGCTTGTTAAAGCTGTTGCTGTCGTTCTGTCAAAAATGTTCCTTTGCAAGTATAACTTTTTGTGTATGGAATATTCATAAAATATTCCTAGTGCAAATATTCTTTAAATCCTTCACTATCTTTTAAGTTCTGTAATGTCTTGTGACTTCTTTAGCACCTAAACTACTAGGTTAGTCAATGTTTGGAAGAAAGGAAGGAAAGAGTAGAAGGTTCAACTTGCATCTTGGCAGGAGTACAAAGAAACTGATTTTTCCTTTGAATAATTGAATCATTCTCTAAAAATGTTTAGTCATGTAGGCATATGACTCAATTTTCAAATGCACGCTTTGAAGCTAAATTTTATATGTTTTAAAATTCATTCCTTTCCTGCAGTTCTTCAAGTAATGAATTAATACAACTATTTAAAAAATAGTAGCTTTGGACTTTTTTTTTAAATTATGTTAAGGTGGTTGTTCGTTTTTTAACTCATATGCCCTCTTTCTGAGTTTTTAAAGAGCAACTACTCTTTTTCTCCCCACACATACACTTTCCTTTGTCATGTGCTAGGATGCACTTTTCTTGATGTCACACTAAATGTTCATAAGCACTGACCCATGAAAGAAGGTGACTCTCTATTTCCCATTAGAAGATAGTTTTCAAAAGTTCTCTTTTCTGTAGAAGGTAACATTAACATAAATATTTTCAAAAATACAAATATGGAAGTAGACTAGCCTGATTTTTGGCTGGAGGTTGGGGTGGGTTCATTCTTCTGCTTCCTAAACGGCTCTATTGCTTATAAGCGGTCAGTACGATGTCACAAGCGTAGTTAATACACACAAGCCACATGGGTAGGATGTTCTTCAGTTTACAAATTATGCTAATCTGAAGTAAGCTTTTGATAAATGCATGCAAAGTTACTAATTCAAGGCTTGCATGCACTTGGACATCGCTCTTGCGGTGTTGTAATTGTGGTTTGTTAGTGTTCTTCCTCTTTCTTGTTGTTTACCACCTTTGTTCACATGTACCTTAATATGAAAGCTTGTTGGATCAGGAACTGTTTGTTCCTATGGATTGTTTGGATTGATTGAGTACCTAAGCTATCCTATAGCACACTGCGATTCTCCACGTTAAATACTTAAAGTTAGGAGGGTTTATAATTAGTTCATAAAACTTCATGTTGTTTTGGTCATCTTAAAACCTTCCAGATGTGACTAGCTTGTCTAGCTTAATGTGAAAGAGTTCATGGTTCATAGATTTGAAGGCAAAGAACAATGAGTATCACTCTGACATAATTGTAAAATATTAAATTATATATTCATATTTTTAAGTAACTTTTGCAAAAAACATTGCTTAGTAATTTTGTGTTGTTTGTAGTAACACTTAATTTATTAAGTTCCAAACTTTTGGATCTTTAATTTTGTACAAAATGATCTGTAAGAAGCTGTGTAATTATACTAAAATGAGTGACCCATTTTGTTGGGCTCATCATTTGAAGTAATTAAGATTTTATTGAAGGATAAAATGGGCTATTTTTTTCACCTGTTCATTTTGACAAAGTTTAACACAGTAGTCCATAGCTTCAGCATTTCTAGAAAGTCTACTTTGGAAAAACATAAAGTTCTGAAACAAAATACTGCATGCTGGCACAGAATTCAGCATGCCTGCTACCAGCTCCAGAATGTGGAGTAAATATGCAGTTGAGATACATATGAGCATCTCACACATATGAGTGTCATTTCATATGTTTTGTTAGACCTGTGGCTTGCATGAGAAAGGGGGTAGCATTTTTTGGCCTTTTACCTTAGCAGTCTGGAGCAAAGGCGGTATGTCTTAAGAGTATAAAACATAGAATGGTGTGGATTGGAAGGATCTTTCACAGATCATCTAGTCCAACCTAAAGAACAGCTGGCAACCCCTGTTTTACCAAACCAGTGTTCTAGCCCATGAGCTATAAAACACATGCTTTTTACTAATGTATTTACTAATATTAGTGTTATTTCCCAGTGAGTGCACAAAGATGATTGATGTAGCATAAAAATGGCTTGCAAGTGTAATAGTAAATAGAAAATCCATGGGTAAGAGGACTTTAAGTATGGAGATTCTGTGAATTAGAAACTCCACCCCCCAGCCAAACAAACAAACAAAAAAAACCCCACCTAAACCCCCCACATATTCATAAGTCAAATAGCAATTACACTGCACAGGTGTGACCTGAGTATCCAAAAAGCTTTCTAGTAGTTTTCCTGTGGTCTGAACAGCTCAAAGAAGTTGAACTAAAGCTGTGAAATCTCACTTATACTCAGCCAAAATCTGTTTGAATTTTGTTCCATAATAGGAAGAAAGCCTGTTGCTTTAATTGGCCTCTAGTAGAGAGATTTTTATTTGGAGCAACTGTGGTAAATAATGCAGGAAATTGTTTTCTCGGACTGAGTCAGGAAAGGTTACTGGGATGGGAATTAAGGGAAGGAGGAAGGATAAGGACAAGTGTCTGAAAGGGAATGATGTACATTGTGGTAGCAGGTGTCAAAGTAGTAGTGGAGAGTGGATAGAGGGAGTGTAATGTGGAGAGAAGGTGGCAGTAGATGACAAACACAAGTGGGGGGATTAGTTCTGAAAATGACTGGCAGCAAGCTTCAGCGTTGCAGTGTGCTTGCACAGCAGGGGTTCCTGTTGCACTAGAAATTTTTACATTTCACCCATCCGAATGTTGTAAGGCATAAAAGGGCTTTATCTTATCATTATGGTATAAAGCTTATAGTGGTAGAAGCTTATACGTTTTGAAGTGTGGCAAAGCAGGGGAAAAACAACAGTCTTTCCACACCCCAGCTCCTGAAATCATCAAAAATCACCAAACCATTAAAATTTGGGGGATGTAGCTTGTCTTCTCTGAGTAGTAGCCAAATTGTGCATTTATTTGAATGCTCAGTTGTAATCCTAAGGCCTTTAGAAAAATGAGTATGTAGAGGTGCTGACATTGATAACCACTTCAGCATTACTAAGCTAGGACCAGCATCCTTTTTTTACAGTCCTCTGTGTGAGTGTTCAGTAATTCCTGAAAGATGTGTTTTTTCAAAAACTTTCTCAACTTCCTCCTAACAAATACATAATTAATGTGAAGTTAATGTTTTCCTTGTAGCCTCTGTTGCAGTTCCAAAGTGTTGAACAAAATATATTTTTTTGGTAAATGTAAAAAAATAAGTCTCAAAGTATCTGCTGAGTTCAATTTTGTCCGAGTGATACCATAAATGTGTGACAAACATACTCTAGGTAGGTATTCTTTTAGCACCCTTAACAAAGGTCTGCTTGTCTTCTCTGATAATTTTCTGGAATGTTTGTTCAGTGTGAACTGAGAGATCATTAGTAAGCCTTCAGTTGGCATTTTCTGTGGTACTACTAAATTATATACTAAATCTGTTTCTGTAATAAGAGACTTGTAAATTGGTAGAGAGCATCAAAATTTGTTTTGTGTTCTGCTTTCAATTTAATGCTTTATGTTTTCACAGCTACACTTCCCTAGTGTTACATTTTTAGTCCTTTTTTTTTTTTTTGAATACAAATTCCAGTTCCTGATACCTGACAACTAAGAACCTTTGAAATTTAAAACCAGTTGCTATTTGTCTTACGGTTACTGTTCTGTTGTTACTTTGTCAAATGTAATCCACATGTTGAAATGCACCGAACTGTCCACATTCTTTGACTACTTCTGCATGTTGATACTGCTTTTCTATGTTCTTAAATTCTCTTTACAATACAGAAAATTCGGGAAGTATCTGGGGAAAGAAAAAAGGGGTTTTATCCTGCAGAGGCTCCCTCTCTGAGATTAGTAAAAGGATGATTAGGAATGTAGGTAAAGGTAGCAGGGATGCTCATTAGAGAAAAGGGGGGGGATGCAGGTAGATGGCATGAAGCAGTATTTCTCAGACTTTTAAGTCAAAGGATTGTCAATGAGAGAGGAGGAAATCTCTCTAGTACTTCTTACAAAATTTGAGTTTTCTTATAGTTAAAAGTATATGATGTTTTAAAAAATAGCCCATTAATTAAATGTGTTAAAGTCTTCAAGCTTAGTTGTTTCTAATGTAAGTGTTAAACATCCAGGCAACAATGTCTTTGTGTAACTCCTAACTGTAGTTTACATTCTTTATTCAAATCTGATATTGATACTGTGTATTACTACTTCTTGGCATCTATGTAAGTGTGTAAAAGCTAACTAAATGTAATAAAATTGTTAGAGATATGTTTTCTAATTGTTTGCTAAAGAAAAGGCCCTGTTAGTATTTTTGGGGGTTTTTTGAGTAGGGATGGGTTTATGTAATACACAGGTGTTGAATTTAAAAAGTCAAGAAAATTTACTGTTATGAAAATGTATATAGAGGCTGAGAGATTTGCATTATATTCTATAATAGCAGTGACCTTAGAAGAAATCTTGCATGGTATGAAATAGATAACTTGAAAATAGAAGTAATTCTGTGTAAATTTCGGTGTCTGTAGATCCTTAATTTGCTTTGGATTTCCTGTCTGTGTGGTGCTTTCACTTTTCTGACTTCTGTGTGTGTGCTGTTGGATAGCAAGTAGAATCTAATTTATCTAGCACAAACAAGTTGACAGTATGCAAAATTGCTAATTGCTCTTATTCTTTATGCTCTTTCTTTGAACTTGGTTTATAAATAACAGACAGGGATACTTTGAGGTAGTGCTGATTGGGAGGGCTACTGAATTTAGAATCGGATTTTTCTTGCAGGCTTGAGCTTGTTGTGAAAAAATCAGAATTTAAAATTCATAAATAAAGCTATTAAGAAAACTTCTGTAAGTCAAAAACTAGCATGGAGTTTATTCATTTTTCCATTCCACTCAGTACACAATGTAACAAATGTGTCATGTTAAGTTTTTTTGTTATTTGTTTGGAGTCTCTCTTGGGAATCTATAAAATATGCTTATTCTTCTAGTAAGCTTTTGCCAAATACAAGTGTTTTGAAGTTGCCAGGAGTATTATATAAATGCTCTTTAAAGGAAGAACTGTTTCCTAAGTGCCTTTTCTACACAGTTTATTCCCCAGATATGCCTTCACGGCTTCCAATCCAAGACATCTTTGCTGGACTGGTTACGAGTATTGGCACAGCAATACGATACTGGTTTCATTATACACTTGTGGCCTTTGCATGGTTGGGAGTAGTACCTCTTACTGCATGTAAGTATTAATTTTTTTATATTGTAATACTCTTATGTGCAGGAAAAATGGCATTTCCTGCAACGAAGTTTTGTGAGAACATTGTTGATGTACTTAAAAAAACCCAACATAAATTCAAAGACACTATATCACAGAATTTTCACTCGGAAGTTATAGCTATTTGACTCTTTAAGTCAGGAACATGTTTGGAGATACGAGAAAACGCATAAAAGGGATTTAAAACTTCTTCCAATAAAATGGCTCTTTTCAATTAACTTATTTAAAATCTACATGGAAGTTTTTATTTGATATCATTTATTAATATTAGGATAGAAGAATTGTCCTGGTTTTTCTAACAATCTATAAATGAAAGTTTAATATTTTTCGTCATATGAAAAGTGAAATTCCTTTACAGTTGTACATAAATTGATTAGTAAAAGTCCTCTTAAAAAATTTGAAGTGGTAAAGGAATTTAACAGAAAAAGAGCACACACTTAAATTACTGTAGTATCCAGTTCAAAAATCACCTTTCAAATGCAAATGGAAAGAGAACTACTGATGTTTCAACAAGCTGAAAATATAGAGAAGATGAAAAAAGGCAAAAGTTATATAGTGCTTGATCAAGGAAATGATTGGAAATGCATCTTTACAAACAGTAATATACCCCTTGAATAAAAGAGCAGGGAGCCAGTAAATGCATCTCCCAAGACAGTTTCTCAATATGTTCTGTGCTTTTATTTGTATCTGGTGCTGGCTCAGTTTGAGAATAGCACAATACTGGCACCAGCTATAAAAGAGTGATCCTGTTTCTGCAGCCTGTCCTTCCTGTGCAAGAAAAAAAGCTTTTCTGGTCATGGAGTAAACAACTTTTACAAATTGTTCTGGATTAAAGCTAAAAAATATTGCAAATTTCTTCTTTGGGTTTTTTAACAAGGCTTGATTTTCTACCATTGTCTTTCAAAATGTTGTACACTTTTCATACTAAAACTCCTAAAGGACAGCAAAATCATATTTAATTGATTAAGGTATTTATGTTTAATGATTGTCTGAAAACTTGATGCTGGATCTTCAGTAATACTGAAATGTCACCATGTGCAACTTAGTTATACAACACTTTTTTTTTTACTTTTTTTTTTTTTTTTTAGAAATGTCATTCTTGGGTTTTAATACTCATTTACTAAGCAAATATAACTGACTTATGATTTTGATTTACAAATGACCGTGGTTTTTTTACTTTGTACATGTGCAATCTTCAGGCAGAATTTTAGACACCTGTTTATGGATTCCTTTAAGAATTAATGTACTGTGAAGGGTAACATATTTGCACAGGAAGATGTCCAACATGACAGAGCCATTCAGTCTAACAAACCCTGGAAAATCCATTTACTTTTGAAGTTTGACAGGATCTGTCTCAAGGATGTAATTTTGTGTAGGTCCCGTTTTCTTACATTGAAGGCATTTTATATAATATTTAGTTTTCTGTAATATTTCAATACTTAATGTAATGTTTTGCCTTCCATCCTTCTGTCATATGGCTCAAATAATTGTCTGTTGCTGGCTTCACAAGGAAATGTTGTTCTCATTATTTTATATGTGGAAGAAAAAAGTGCAGCATAAAAAACTTCTCAAACTTATCAAAGGATGGTTGAACAAATCTGTCTTCCAGATTATCGTGCTAGTCATGCAGCTACCCTATTGTGGGATAAATACATTGCATACCCATCTTGTATAGTTGAGTAAAAGGAATTTATCTCTCTGTGCATCCCCTCAGCCTAATCCCAGCAGACTGATACGTGGTTGCTGTTGTGTTAGCGCAAAGCGTATTTACATTAGTGGATGAAAAAAGCCAGTTATGCAATTTGCTATGATCTGTTCAAAGAAGTAGGATTAACTGGGCTGTTTAATAAACATGGTTTTATTCTCTGTGGTACTTGTATGTAGGTGCACAGTTCCTAGAATGAAATAGCCAAGGTACCTATGCAGTACATGGGGTAAGAAATAGGTGTCCATGCTGAATCATAGAATCAAGTGAATTTGTGCACTAAGGCTGTAGGAAATGCTAGATCTGAAGTGCCTCCTTTATCTCAAATTTTAGAAATCACTCTTTACACACTGATACAGCAGAACTGTATTTTTCTGGGGTGATTCAGTTGTCATTGTTTGTTGTTTTTTTTTAAACGGTATAGCTGAAGAGGATGGTTGCATATATGTTTCATGTAATTGTGTAGAGGTCAAAATTGTAGAGATGTGTACTAGAACTATTTAAATTGGCATGAGTAAAGTATAAATAAAATTGCATATGTGAGCACCAGAAGAAGCAGCAGAAGGGCTAACAGGAGTATTTGTTGTTTGCCAAAGAGCAGTGTATATGTCATTTCATTCAAATCAAGAGGGAAAACAAACAGACTAAAGATAAGATGTCAAGAAGATGAGGAACAAGACTGGAGTTATAAGATATCAGATAAGGAAAACGGGAGAACTGTGAATTTTGCCTCTCGAGGGCTGAAACACAACAATGAGGCAAAGATCCCAAATCGCATCTACTCAGGAAGAGAATGAAAGGCAAGTCTAAAATCAGTTTGTAAATGTCAGTCAAGAAGAGTCCCAAGAGATACAATGAGGATTTACTAGCTGGTGTCCATTGTCTTCAGTGTTGTCCGCAAGTGATCCTGTCCAGATCACTTGCACATATGTGTCTTAGTGCTTGTATGAGAGTGAACAAGTGAAATCTGTGAGGAAAAATAGCTTGCTTTGAAATCAGCTTGCTTAGTGATTTTATGTAATAAAAATCCCCTTCCTATTCCATAGAATACCACACTGAGTTCTGTTATGCTGGTTTCTTGCCAGTGTAGTGTAATCAGAAGTTGTAAGGCTTGTGTTCTTCAACTTTTTTAGCCTGGCAGAGTTGACAGTGGTATCTTGTCCCTTTAAAGTTCCCCCACCATGTCGCTGGATGGTAAACAGAGGCAAGCTATTGAAACTTGCTGGCAGCAGAGGATCAGTACCACCCTGCTAAATTTGATTTGGGGACGGTTCAATATAAAATGTGTAAGCAGTACTGACTGCAAAAAGACTGAATGCTTTCATTAGATCAGCTACAGCTGTTGTCTCTTTTGTGTTCTAACTTACTCTAGACCTTTGAATTTTCTATTACTATTTTGTATTATTTTCTGTCCAATGTCAGAACTTCAGCAGGAGGGGTGGATTGCACTGGGGATATAAGCGTTAACTTCCTCCAAGTGCTATGTTATGCCTTATATGAAAGGTGAGCATAATCAGTAGACCTTTTAGGTATTTCTGGTGGATTGATTGATGAGAGGTGTAGAAACATAAATTTTCTGTAAGTTCCAAATAGATTTCACCAAGGAGGTAATAACTGAGCTATTTATTCTAGGTCACAGAAACCATAGGGTGCTGGTATATACTTCGGGACCTATGCCTGTCTAGAGGGTGGACTGAGGATCTTAAGAATTGCGTTTCTGGGTATAGATGCCTTAATTTTTCCCTCCTGTTCTGAGCATTTGTCCCCTACGTCATCCTCCTATGGATGTGCACCTAATTTTCTGAAGTAGACTGTGTACATTGTTAAACTACTCTTAAGATTATGTGCCTGAGAAATTGTGGTAAAAAGCTAACTTTAACTAGCATCAAGTATTAATAAAACAATTATTTAAAACAGATACTGAAATGATGAGGCTCCTTGCTATATGATATCATAATACGAAAAGTTTATGCATCTTCAAAATATGAATGAACAAATTAATGGGGGAGGAAAAAATCCATCATATGAGAACGTACTGAGGAAGTATTGCTGCAAGTGTCTTCAACCTGTTTTCATATTCTTCCTTAGGAATGCATTGGTGTGACCAGTGCTGGAGGCAGGTCTAGATGAATCTTGAGTCTAACCTACTATGGCAATTCTTGCACTTTAAATATATAATTTATCAAGAATGTTCAGCTAAAATGCAGCTTTTTTTTTTTTTCCACATGGTTGTATATGGTCTTGAGTTCTGTTAGTTCACTGATAGTTAAGATTTTTATTTTTTTTTTCCTTGTCATAAATTAGTTAGGACACCAGGTGAAAAGAGGGTACCTGTGGTCTTTTCCAAGTTATGCTGTAACCAAATTGAATTTATACCATGCTTCTGTTTCTTCATGCAGGTCGTATCTACAAGTGCTTGTTTACTGGCTCTGTGAGCTCACTACTGACACTGCCATTAGATATTCTGTCAACGTAAGTATTTACAGTTTGATACAAATAACTTTACGAGTCAGATTGCAGTGAAAATTGTTGCTTTGGAACTTAGTGTCCCTTTCTTCCAGTTATGTTTGTTATCCTCCATTATCTTACATAAGCAGCTGCCTGTTACTCTTTGCATAACGAGATGTAGGACCATCAGTATTACAGTAGAAATCATTTTGCTATGAAGTTCCGTTATTCAGGTTCTTTGGAGATGGAAAACTAACTTTACAAAATGGGCCCTGGTTAATGAAGATTTGTATTTGGTGTAAAGAAATCTTATGCTTCAAAATTTGCCCAGGGAGGTGGTGGAGTCACCATCCCTGGAGGTATTTAAGAAACGTATCGACATGGTTCTTCAGGGCATGCTC
>JAOTQQ010000012.1:79777406-79830408 GCA_026546715.1 Gallinago undulata | reverse complement strand
TTTTTTTTTTGTGGTTGGACTCGATGATCTCTGAGGTCCCTTCCAACCACCACAATTCTGTGATTCTGTGAAAATTACACTTAATAATTTTAAAAGTTCATTTCCTACAATTTAAATCAGGTGGCACATAGTAGAATATGGATATATACTGCTAATAATATTAATTTCAGATAAGCTATTAAGTATTGTCTTTGTCTTTTTGTATACCAATTTTACTTAATTGGTAAACTCCAACTCAACAGAGTTTCAGAGTTTCTTACTTTTTTCTGTGTCTTGAACCTGTGCAACTGAAACTGTTTGAGTAGAATCAATTGCACATCAAGCACATTTTGAATGAATATCCTGTGTGGTTCAGCTAAGTCGTCTCGGTTGGGCATCATCACATTCATCTGATTCGTCATCAGATTTGAGACATCAGGTTATGTTTCGTTATTTCTTATTAATGAAGAGAGAGGCCTTCTTGAGATTAATAACAGTACTTTTCATTTTATCACCCAGTAAGTGTAGAATTTTTTTTTTTATTTTTCTGAGAAGAATC
Source organism: Gallinago undulata (assembly GCA_026546715.1). Taxonomy (NCBI): domain Eukaryota; kingdom Metazoa; phylum Chordata; class Aves; order Charadriiformes; family Scolopacidae; genus Gallinago; species Gallinago undulata. The sequence goes on along the minus strand of JAOTQQ010000012.1, from coordinate 79,829,870 downwards.
CGAAACAACTGAACCTAGAGCACCTCTTCTTGTGTTTTTTACAGTCTAGAGAGAAAATAGCATGGAGAGCCAGACTGATGTTTCTTTGGGGATAACAGAGTACTGGCGGCATATTTCTTACTTAGCTTAAAGAATGTGTTGTAGTTGGTTAGTTTCCTGAGCACATTCACTATGGTCAAGTAGTACAAGGGTGGAAAAAAGTGAGATGGGGATATCTGGAATTAGGGATGAGAGTTGCTTAAGCCAGTTAAGTGCCTCTTGCATTGCATGAAACCCTAGTTCCAGCTGGCTAACTGAACTTAGTTTTGCTACTGCTTTACAGTTATGTATGACTTGATAGATTAGAATTTTTCAAGTATAGATGGTATCTGGGGTAAAAGACTATCTGAACTGCAGAGTAGTTGAATTCAAACCCTGCAGTTCCATTCTTTTGGATAGCGTAGCTCAGTAGATAAAATATTTCAGTGGACTAGATACTATGCATATAGCCACTTAAACGAACCTTTTACTGTAGCAACTCATTTACTTGCTGACTATTGTGTTTCCTTTGCTATTCTTGAAGATTGTTTTTCCTCAACTACTCTTAAAGCTTTTCTTCATATTGAGTCAGATCCTGTTTTGCAGGAATATTTATGTTTAAACAGTAGGAATTTCAGAAACCAAACCAGAGGGAAATTAAACATTTTTCAAATCAGTGTTTATCTTGGCACTTAAAATTATTTGTCCACAGGTACATACAGCCTTCCTAAAACAAATCTTTGAATACTTTTTTTTTTTTTAATTAAATAAAAACTGCCTCTAGGTACTTTCTTCACTTAGACACATAAATAAATTCAGCTTTTTGCATAATAACATTTATTGATTTGAACTAGGAGGGCCTGTTTGTGGTAGTTAACAATGGCTAAGTTTAGTCTTAGTAGCAAAATATATTTGTCATTAATGTGGCTTTTTTCTTTCTTTAACAGGGAAAACTTACTGGCTGACTGTTTGCAGGGCTGTTTTGTGGTAACGTGCACCCTGTGTGCATTTATCAGCCTTGTTTGGTTACGTGAACAGATCGTCCATGGAGGAGCACCACAGTGGTTGGAACAAAATCAGCAACAGCCACTCAATGGTGTTGGTCAGCAAAATGAGGTAAAACTTAACTGCTCAGTATTTCATGATAAATTTAGGAAATGTGGTTTTGTGAATAAATATTTTCAGAACCCAACAGTAATGTTATTTTACTGCAGGATATATTTATTTTTACATTAGCAGAAGCTTGAACGTGTGTTTCTGTATAAATTCAATGACACTACTGTTACATTTATGAAGTTCTATAAAAGGGAATGTTAATGGATTTATTATACTATAATTTTTGCAAAGTAATTTTAACATTTAGATTCTTATGTCTGTATTTTTACACTTTTTAAAGAAAATGTTGTGCATATAAAGCTGAATTATCAGCAAACTGGAAACAGCACTGAGCAACCTGCTGTGGCTGACCCTGCTTTGAGTAGGTGGCTACATAATCTCTAGAAACCCTTTCCAAACTTATCTACTCTGTGAAGAAGTACGAGTGCTTCTCTTCCTCTTTTAAAATGCTTATTTAAAAAAAAAAATAACATTTTTTGAGTACTGCTTCTTTTTTCTATATACAAGGTAAAAGTACAGAGAGAGCTTAATCAATTTAACTAAATACTAAATCCTATTTCTGCAGGCTCAGGCTGTGGTAAATGGAGGTGTTGAAAATGCTGTGCTTGATCAACCTGCTAACCCAGCTGCTGAGAATGCAGTTGTGGGTGAGAACCCTGAAATTCAAGAAGAACAAGTAGATGAAGAGGAGGAGGATAATGAAGATGAAGAAGATGCTGTAGTAGAAGATGCAGCAGATGCAAACAATGGAGCACAAGGTAACAGGTGACTCAAAACAGTAATGTTCTAGTTCTTTTTAAATATAAATGAAACCACAGAAAATAGAACTGTCATAATTCAAGGAATCTGTGTAAAGTGCCACTTCAGCTTCTTTATCTTGGTTTTGCAAATTTCATATATTTCTTTCGAATGCTGAAGCATTTGCTTGCTGAAAAGCTATCAGCAGTTATAAGTTGAATATTAAGTGCTTAAGTCTGTTAATTTAAAACATAGCATGAAGGAGTTACATCTTGTTTTGAGTGAGTCTAACAGCTGTAAAAATGGCTGTTGTCTCCTCAGATGACATGAACTGGAATGCTTTGGAATGGGATCGAGCAGCAGAGGAGCTTACTTGGGAGCGAGTGAGTAAGAATCAGTTTTCCTGAATTAAGTAATTCAGACTCATACTTGAAATTATTTGTAGTATTGTGTTAAAATCCATTTGGGATAGTTTTCTCACTACACAATGGTATCCAAATCTATCAGTAAGAGGCTTTAGTGACGTAAAAAAGTCATCATATTAAATCCAAAATATTATTATGCTACTTGTTAACTATCAAAAAGGCATTTCTTTGATTTGAAATATAGTAGCAGCTTAAAACATGTTTTAGCACAGACTTTTCTGAAGTTTTCAATATGGTCAGGTTTAGATCAGCTTGCACTGAGGATGCTCGACCAGATGAGGAGCACATAAGTGTTGTGTTATGTATAATTTAATGCTTAAATTTTGTATTCATGAAAGTTAAAAAAAGGGAGAACTGGAATTTTTGGTTAATTTACTTTATTTACATATTTGCAAAGGAAAAATGTTTTCTTAAAAAATGGTGGAGTGTTTTAAGGTAGCAGTGCTTCTACTTTGTTTATGGATCACAAGTTCCATAATTAGAGCATGCAACGCATGTACACTGTAATCAGAGACTCAAGTAGACAGAGACTCAAGAACTAGGTTTTTTAGCACTGATTTAAAAGTAGCCACCATCTGAGTTCAAAGCTCACCATGTGCAGCAAAATCTACCTGTGACTCCATGTGATGTACCAGCTTCGCTTGTGCCTGTGGCAGACAGTTGCAAAGCTAGTCACTGTATTCCTGGGCTGTGATATAGTTGTTACCTTGATTGCAGTGTAGTAGAAATACAGTTTTCATCATGAGGGACAGGTCTTGATCTTTGTTTTGTATCTAGTGAAAACTTCATAATTCATTTTGAAAGTCATTTAGTGAAAAAGGGCCTAAATTCAGGTTTCTGAACTATTCTACTGTGTATCTCAAGACAAAAATGTTTTATTTCTGAACCCAATTTATGTTCTGGAAAATGTTGATGTACTCCTAATTGAAAATATTTCGATGTCTCTTCATTAATATAGAAACCAGTTTCAGCAAACTCTCATAACCATTTCCAAACCAATGTGCTGGCATAGGCAATAGACACCCAGTTGGCATTTAGTATCAGAAGTGGGGTAGGCTTTTCTGCTATTTCATCTTGTGAAAATAGCACGCAAGATTTCTGAGTTTTCAAAAATATTTATATCTTGGTTTACTTTGTAAAATATGTGCAACTTTAGTATCTTGGAACTTAGTGGAAAACCCTGGTGCAGATAGGCATGAACCTGGTACTTTACAGCCATAATCATGGAGTAAAAGCGTCTGGACTGAAATAGAAAGAAATCCTTAAAGTGGAGGGAAAAGAGAGATTATTTTTTCTTAATAGATGCTCTATTTTTGGCTGTTCTTTGGACGTTTCCCCTAACAGCTGTGCAGAGTGATGGAGGATTTGTTTCCCATCTTCCTTAGCTGTAAATCTATTCCGTTCTAAACTTAATATTACCAAGTGTAGCAACATTATCCTGTAACTAGTTGCTTTTGAACATTGAAGCTAAAATACTAACCATTGACTTTTCTCAGTGCAACATAAACTGATACTTAGCAATTAGGAAGCCAAAAAAATTGCTCTTATGTTTTAATATTGAGGTTTTTTAATATGATCTTAAATAACAGTTCAATCACTAAAATCTTTTGTAAAAACAAAATCTTTGTCAGAGTCTTCTAAGTCTTGATGAGAAATAGCCTGTAGGTTTATTGATTGTATCTTTGGTTTGCTATATATAAATGCATGTGTATTAGGGTATTCCATATATATATCACTGTGTTTCTATTTTTTTCTTTAAGAATTTATGTCCAGGTTCTGTTGGTTGAGCTTTAGAGCATATAGGACATGAAAATTTGATGTGCAAGGGGCTTTTATGAGGCTTATATTTAGATCCATGTTGTTTGATTTTTCTGATCAGTAAATAAACATCTCTCTTATGTTCACAGATGCTTGGACTTGATGGATCTCTGGTTTTTTTAGTAAGTGAAATCCTGCATTTCAAGAATTTCTATGGAACACACTTTTTAAAGTAAACTGTATTTTTTTTTAAATTACATCTATTTGAAGTCTCTATTTTAATATGATATATGTTCTTTAAAGAGACTTTCATATGATGTCATGTTCAAGCAAATTGTATTTTTTAGGAGTTTCACAGAGTAGAGGAGGTGTGTGTGTCATAAAAGTGGAATTTCTTAAAAGACAAAGGTAACTTTGTATCATGTACTGCACTGTAAATAAAAATTAGACTCTTTAAAAGACCATAAACTGAAAATACTATCTGTTCTAGCCTTAAGTTTTGCTCTTTATATTATGATTGAAATAGTGTCCTCATTCAGACTTCTCTGATTTGCCCTAATACCACCAGAACACCACTTACCAATTTTTAGTGTAGACTAGATTTAAAAATTTAAGATCTTCAGTTACATTTCTTGACTTTATTTTTTGTTGTTGTTGTTCCTCTCTAGAATTTTTCCTCTCTTGAATATTATTTTAATTGATATCGGTCTCAAATCCTTTTGTTTGTTTTGTTTTTTAAATCTCCGCTGTAGTCAGTCTGTCTTGTGGAGCATGTATCTTTTAAATTAGTTCCAAAAATCTTTATGATTATGATAATTTAACAAAGCACTCCTAAAAAGGTTTTTTAAACATTTGTTAAAAAGGCCTTTTAATATTTGTCTGTGTGTGAGCCATGTTGATTATCTCCCCAACAAACTCTTACGTATATAATGCATATGTTCTAGTGGGCTTTGTTATAGTTTATTTGAAGAGCTCTCTCTGCTGCCCTTCCTACCTGGGTGTTGGCAATGTCTAGCTCTGGCTTGAAGGCCAGTGGAGAGAGAGACCAAAGAGTAAATGACAAAAAACTTCAACCCATCTCAGCTACATTCATTGGTTACCATAGCCAGGTGAATTTAAGATATAAATTACTTCTTTTTTTAAAGGGAAAAAAGATCTGTGATCTCTTCCAGTATTATAAATTTTACTTTAATGTATGAAAGAAATATAATAATTAAATATGAATGTGTTTATTAGAAACTGTAGTGGATAAATGTCTCGTCTGAAATAAAATGTCTCATATTTTAATGTAGTGTCTTGCATTTAAAATATTGTAACTTATTTTGTCATTAGCAATTGACCTTAAATATTAATATCAAAAGAATTAAAATTCCAGTGTGCTTATGGCTGAGTTCACAGCTAAATGTAATATTAAAAAATAGAGATGTACTGTCATTTCTAGAGAGCTGTCGGTTTTGTTAACAGATTTCTTGTGACAAAGTGTAATTGTTGAAAGTTCAGGTGAACATTTTCTTTTATAAAACAAATATCCACATACGTTTCATGTGATTATTTTTAAGGGTGGAACTATTCTAATTGATTTTAAAAGAAGAGCTTATCTTTACAAAATAAGAGCATTGAAGCAAATATACGTGTTCTTATCTAGGTAAATGTCCATGAATATTCATAGATTCTTTCACGATGTGCCCTGATTGTTCATATCTAGAGGAAATTTCTTGGCTCTAACATGAAATGTGCATGTTCTGGTAATAACAGGAAGTTGAAATGAGAAGTTTAGATACAAAAGTAAAGTCACTTATTTAAATGACTGATATTTATGTACTGTTTCCTTGTTGTCTTCCTCCCTCCTTCACCCATACTCCTCACAGGAACATGTCTTTTGGGTGGTATCTTTAAATACATTGTTCATTCTTGTGTTCGGTAAGTATCATTTGCTCTTAGGTTTTAAAATAATCCTTTTGTGTGAAGTGATAATGCAGGTTAATTTTAAGGCTGTTCTCTCAGAATAAATGAAGTTGTGACATCTAAAAATGGAACCACAAACAGCCTGAAGATAAGACTAATAAATTAATTGCTTCTAGTTTTGTGTGCATGAGAAAGGGACCTGTTCTGTATATTCACTCTACAGCAATCTGTGAGACCAATAACACGCTAATATGTAAGCCTGAGGAATGGAATTAATTTATACACAGTGTGTTTCAAGTGTGAATTCTGATCTGATTTTCAGTGTTCATAAAATTATAGAAATATAACACAAATATTTGCACAGAAAGTATTTTTTTAAAATATTTTTTTAATATTTCTTTTTAGTTTTCACAAAAATTGATGAAAAGTAGGATAATTACCATGTTACAATACACATCCTGTGAATAAGTCTCCAGATAGCAGTTTTCATGATATTTTTTCAGTTCTTTCTGTTTCCATTATGCAGCATTTTGTCCGTACCACATTGGTCACTTCTCCATTGTTGGCCTCGGCTTTGAGGAATACGTAAGTACTCTTTTATAATTTCAAAATATAAAAACTGCCTATATTTATTTAATACCAATATTTGTGTTGCATCTTTCCACTTGTTTTCACAAAAGTAAACTGGAGTATTTCTCATTTTTCTCCTCAAAGCTTTTTTTAATCTATGATTAAAAATGTTCTCTCACTCTTTCCCACTTCTTTAATTATTTACATTTCACGTGAGGTTTCCCTCTTTTTACAAAAATATGCATATGGTTTTGGTTGTTTTAACAGCTTCTTGTTTCTCATGTACAATTTAAATTTTTGTGGCAAGTAATTCTCATAGCTGGTAATAGGTAATGAAATAAGAGGTAGTGAGGTAGTGTAAGGAGACACTTTTTGTTTCATATATAGAGGTTATTTACTCTTTGAAGAAAGTAGTTAGACTTTTCCAGTAAATGTAAACTCTTTCTAGTCTTTATCAAGATACCAGAAAAAGTAATAGATCATTAAAATATCTAAAAACTAAAGAAACTTGTAATTCTTCCTGAAGAGTTGTGATTTGGAGTTTTTCTTGTTTACATAAAAATCTTTTAAGAGGCTGATAAACTTTCCTTTTTTTTCCCCTCCAGGTTCAAGCATCTCACTTTGAAGGTCTGATTACGACTATAGTCGGATATGTTCTGCTAGCAGTGACTCTAATTGTTTGTCATGTATCCTTTTGTCAGTAGTTACCTGGTTCAAATTTTACATGCAAGACATTTTTCTGGCTGTATTTTGAGGCGTCATAGACACGATGCAGATGTAATTCACTTAAAATTTTGCTCTGCTCTTTTTTGTGAAATTAGCAGAAAGGTCTCTTCTGTTCTCTTGAACATTTAGAAGTTGTCAGCTTGTCTGCATTCTTCAGAACACCTGCACATGTTTAACAATATAAAATCATAGGCTTTTTTTGCTTGAAGGCCTCCAACTAAATTTTTGAAGTTCTGTCTGAGAAGATGAGTGTAGAACCATTGTTTTTTCCTCACTGTCCTTACACTATTGCTGTGGGCTATGTAGTTGCAGCAGAAAGAGAAATGAAACTATGAAAATACATAGTGTACAATGGGAAATTTATTTGGATCTTTTTGATCCTGTCAGGCGTTTAGAGTATAGATCATTTTATTTTCTCTTTGAAGTCTCTGAACCACTGAGAGTTAACAGCAAGGGATTTGTTCCCAAGTAAGAAGTCTGCATTCTAGCTGCATCCTTTTTAAGGGACTACACCAAATTCATTTTGAAAGAATAAACATTTGTTAACAGTTTTCTGTTCAAGAGTACACAAAGCTAACATTAACTTCAGACCACACTATGCCAGTGTGCAGTGAAAATGTGGTAAAACAGATGATTGGCCTGTCTCTGCTTTGCCTCCTAAAAGAAAACAAAACAAAGCCACAAACTAATATGCATCCAGTGTTTCTTGGAAAAGATGAGAATTTGTTTTGGACTGCATGAAAAGGAGATCTACCATTTAAAGTAGGCCTTAGGTTTTGAAACTTGCCTACTTGTGGCAGATGTTTTCAAAGTCAACTGTTTATTTCTTGAGAAAAGTTTTGCATGCTTAATTTCTGAAGGGTGTTAGAATTATTTTTATTTATTTATTTATTCGTTTATTTTAGATGCATCTTTGGAGGTCGGGGGAGTTATCTGAGACATTGGATTGTGACTTCCAGAGTCACAGCCAGTTTTGAAAATAGAGCCCTGAGAGAATACATACTTATTTTACTTTTGTCTTTTATAAAATTTCCTGTTGCTAAAAGCCACATAAATACAGTGTTTCATATCAATCAAACCATGTTATAGAGTATTTTTCAGTATTATTTTCTTGACAAAACTATTCAGGGTTTGGCAGCACTTGTTAAGTTCCAGCGATCACGACGTTTATTAGGAGTTTGCTATATTGTTGTCAAGGTAATCATATTTTTTGTGTATGGCAAAACCCCTGTCAATTTAAGCTTACATTGTAATTTTCTTAGCAATTTTTGTTAAACTAGTGAGATGGTCTTCTCTGTTTTGTTTTGTTGATGTTTTTTTTTTTCCTAAAGGTTTCCTTGTTAGTGGTGGTTGAAATTGGTGTGTTTCCTCTCATCTGTGGCTGGTGGCTGGATATATGCTCTTTGGTAAGAACAGAAATAAATGGGATACAATCTTTTTTAACAGTGTTTATCTTTAAAGGAAAAAAAGCTGTAATGGGAAGACAGTTATATGAGTTTGACAGCACTCTTCTGTTTTTATAAACGTATGTCCAAAGGGAAAGGGAAAAGTGTTTTTTAGATATTGCTTAATGCTAATTTTGTTTTCCTTTATATTACTAAATACAAATTAATATGCTTTTATTAATATTATAAGATCTAATCCTTTTTTCTGCATTTAAAAGACCATTGTGATTATGAACTTCCTTACAGGCCAGCCTGTGTACTGAATAAACTTCTTTATGCATTTATGTGAAATGGTAATGGCTTCATATTTTAATAGCTGTCCAATCTCTTTCTGTTTTGAACAAGATAGATGCTGTGCTTGCTTGGATTTGAGAAGGATAGTTTTTCTGTCCTGAAAAATAAAAGATTAAGTGATTAATTTCAAATGGAGAAAACGAAATTCTAGCTTTAGTAGAAATAGAATGTTATTTAAGGGAGTAAGCATTCACTTCCATCACAGTGCCACTTTGAATGATTAATAACTTATGTAATGTATGTTAGTGTTTGAGTTGACTTCTTTCTTCTTTCTGTCAGAAGAAAGAAATTGATCAGAAATTGATCTTCTTTGCTGTTGTTATTGTAACTTATTTTTTTTCTAATTAAGTGCTATAATTATTTATGTATTAGCACAAGGTGGACATTTAAATGCTTAGTAGTATTATGTATGAACTAGAGAAAATAAAATAAGTAACTGTGGAGGTTTGTCGAACTTTATTCATAGTTGTTTACTACTTACCTTCTAGGAAATGTTTGATGCCACTTTGAAAGATAGAGAATTGAGCTTTCAGTCCGCCCCAGGTACCACAATGTTTCTGCACTGGTTAGTTGGAATGGTTTACGTCTTTTATTTCGCATCCTTCATTCTTTTACTGAGAGAGGTAAGTTTTTAAGAACAAAATTGTTATGTAACATAGTTAGAGAAGCTTCCGTGTTGACCTCTTAGCTAGATCTTTCACATGTGGGTATTGCTGCTACTGTGCTTTTGTGTGTGTATATTTGATTTGATTGCGTAAAAAGGGCCATACTGCAGTGGAAAATTATGACAGCATATTTATTTTTAGTTTACGAAGAGTCCTTAAGCATGGATGTTGCCTTCAAATGAATCTAAATACATTTCAATGTTTAAGACAACTTTAGTTGTTTAAACTGGTTAGTACTTGAAAATTATGCTTGTAATTGGTTATTGCTTCTCTACTTCTGTATGATAATGTTTCCTTTGTTCTATTACCGTACTGGTTTGTTAAACATTATTCAACAAATACCCCTATTATGTTTAAGCCTTACTTGCTGCAGCATTTTTACCCAAAATGAAAAACAAAGAATAAAAAGATAATTTTCTCCTCATATATTGTTTTCTATCTCCTACTTTAGGTATTGAGACCTGGTGTCTTATGGTTTCTCAGGAATTTGAATGATCCAGACTTTAATCCTGTGCAGGAAATGATTCACTTGCCCATTTACAGACATCTCAGGAGGTTTATCTTATCAGTGGTAAGGACCTTTCTCATATTTATTTATTTGGGAAAAAAAATTCATATGTTAGTTCCCATATACACTACTGCATATTTAAGGAAAAGCATTTCCACCATGAATGTGTCTAGACACTGGAACATGTGGCCAATAGAATCTACATCTTTTGAGACACTCCAAACTCAAGTGGCTGAGGTTCTGAGCAACTGATGTAACTTGGTCTGCTCAGAGATTGGGGTATTGTCATTGTAAGTTAATGAAAACAATGAAAGTGGTTTCCTTTTGCTTGTTTGTCTGAAGCTTGCCTAGCACACTGTAAGGGAAGGGTCTCAGACTATCTTTGACATAAATGTCATATCAACTGTGAAAACTGATACACCAGAAACATTGTTATTTGGCATAGTGTATCAGTATACCTAAAATGCTTTGAGCAGTGAAAGCTTATAGAGGGATCTTTGTACTGAGAACCCATTGATACATGAAAGGAGATGACATGAAAGTCCACCTTTCAGAGTATGTTCTCCTTAGATAATCATAATTCTTTAGTTCCCTGAAACTTTGTGTCACAGAAAGCAGCCCAAATACACGCAAAGATCTGCTTGTTACTAAAGGTCTTGGAGATATGTTCTCAAACTGTGCTGGAGCTGGTGGTTACTTGAACTTCACCTTTTGATTTGTTTCACTAATTCAGAACTTTTACCAGCCTCATGCTAGAGGCGTAAATGGCGATTGTTTACAGCTTACTATTTCAAAAAGCAAGTCGCACTGTTCAAGTTGTGTTTCTTTCTCAGTGTTTTAAAGACATTTCTTTTGTAGAATATAAACTATTAAGTTTCAAGAGAAATGGGATTTGATTTTTCTGTTTCTGCGCAGTCAAGCACATAACTTTTTTGTGGTTTTAATCTCTAGTGGTACATATGAAGTGTAAGAATGTGTTAAAATATACTTGATTTTTAATCTGGTTTCTTAAGGAAACAGGATGTATAAATAAGTGCATGGTCTTCATGCAGCTGATCTCCCCTACTAATTTTTGATCTTTCTGCCAATTTAAAATGTGAGAAAATGAGACAGAAAGATCTTTTGAGACTTTACCAAGTTGCTTGAAAACTCAGCCACTAAGGAAAGAAAGGAATCTAAAATTAGTAATTCCCAGTGCTGGAGGAGGGGGAAGAAAGTAGAACTGTCTGACAATATCCTGATTGTCAACTGGCCAGTCAGTGCTTATTCAGCCACAGTCCTTTTTGGCAAGGGCATCATAGCATACTGGTCTGCCTGGGATGGGGTTCATTTCATAGTAGCCCGTGTCTTTCTGTGCTTTGGATTTTATACTGAATATGATGCAGATGGGATGGAACACTCTGTTGTTCAGTTCTGGGTGACCTGTCCTGCCTGCTTCTGCAGATGTGACCCCTCTATGTTCTTCTGCTTTCAAACCTCCAACTTGGCAAATAATGAAGTTAGCTGACCTTGGTTTTTATAGCAGTAAGTGTAAGCAAGAGCCTCTCTGCATACCATTCCTTGGCAAAATTATAAACAAGTCATATCAGTCTCTGGAAGCCGATGGTGTCTGAACAATATGCTGTTTATTTCAGAGAGTTGAGTTAGTTAGAAGAGGTGTAGTTGAAAAGTGAAACTAGTGAACATAAAATTGGTTCTGTTTTACCTCAAACCAAGACACTAACACGTGTGTTTTGGCTGTAGCTGAACAGCACTTGCACAGTGCCAAGGCTTTCCCTCTGCCCTGCTCCCTCTCCCATCCAGCAAATAAGCTGAGGGATTCGAGGGGGATATGCATGGGCCATATGACCCAAACTGACCAAAGGCGTATTCTGTACCCTATGACATCATGCTCAAGCATGATGCTCTGGGAGAGGAGGAGGAAGGGGGAGATGTTCATGGTTACTTCCTGAGTAACTGTTAACATGTGCTGGGGCCCTGGTTTCCAGGAAGTCACTAATCATCTGTCTGCTGATGACAAGTAGAGAATGAATTCCTCTTTTTGTTTTGCTTGCATGCACAGATTTTGCTTTCTCTATTAAACTGTAATTATCTCAATCCACAAATCTTCTTGCTTGTCTTCTATTTTCTCCCCATTCAGCCAGAAAGGGGAATGACTGAGCAGCTGGTTAGCCAAGGCAAACCTACCACACGAAACATGGCAGAAAGATGGGTGGAAAACTAGGTGTGGTTGTTTTGGACTAACTTGTTTAACTTCGTTGTTGCAGATTGTCTTTGGATCAATTGTACTGCTCATGCTGTGGCTTCCTATACGTATTATTAAGTATCTCCTTCCTAACTTTCTTCCATACAATGTTATGCTCTACAGGTAAGCATTTCATTTCAAAAAGATGTTTTTTCAGTCTCCCTATAACTAGAAAAAAGTGTATTTTCACTCTGTGAGCATTAATGTGATGTTGTTTTGTTTGTTTTCAATTAATCTAAACATGGTTCTTCTGGAAAAGTAAAAAGATAAAGGACATAGATACATCATACAATTTGTCAAATAAAAAGCTACTAAGAAAAATAAAAGGCATTTTGTGTTACTTGCATAATGATAACTCTTTTTTATATGTCCTCAAAACAGTTCTCCCTTTAGTGTCAAAAAGTTTGTTACTGCTATGTTTGTTTTTCACATTCATTCCTGATTATTTTTAATGTTAGTAGTATCTTTCTATTTCTAAATAATAATTGAAACAGCAGTGATAGAAGCAAATAGAAGAGCAAATCATGTTGTCTGGTATTATATTTTTCAACTTTTTTTTTCAATTTCTTGTGCTTCAAAGTGCCCAAACACTCATGAACATATAACCTGTGCTCAGAGTACTATATAAGGAAAAGTGTCTGCAAAAACCTAAGAATTGTTCCTGTTGGCATCCAATATATTTATTTTATTTTTTTTTTATTGAGGTGCAATTATGTTTCAGTGTGAAAGATTACCATCAGAATGTTCCTTATGTTTGACTTACTGCTCTTCCCATTGTCTCTAGTGATGCTCCAGTAAGTGAACTTTCCCTAGAGCTCCTTTTGCTTCAGGTGGTGCTTCCAGCTTTGCTAGAACAAGGACATACAAGGCAGTGGTTGAAAGGTCTTGTACGAGCATGGACTGTTACTGCAGGATACTTGCTGTAAGTATAGAAAACCAAAGTCAAATGCAAGCATTGTGTCCAGCTTACCCTTTTAATATGAAAGCAGCATGCTTTCAAGAGAGTTATCCCAATAAGTCCCTTGTATTTTAGAGATAAATGCATGATAAAATACTTCTATAGCAATTTCCTATGGAAGTGCATTTTTCTAAGCAGTAGTTGTACATATTTCTGGACTCATCATTGAAAAGTAGTTCTTTTGGTACACTATTATAACGTTTGCCTAGTAAAAAAAAAATCTATAATGTTGTACTTTTGAAAGCATGTCTATAGCAATACAGTACTGTCCTTGAACAGTTAGGTTTGGAGGCAATTGTTTCCAGTACAGCTTAATAAAATAAAAGCTGTCAGTTGAGCTGCTTGCTAAGATAAACTGAAATATTGATGATGCACTTTTCCTTGTATATGCACAACAAGTTTAACGTTATATGCTTTTTTAAAGCAGTCAAACAGAGAAGTGATCTTTATTTGTGGCTCTATTCCCTCCATTCTAATCTGCATCCACACTAGCATTTTCTTCTAAATTCTGTGATCTGAATGACATTGAGTACATTATTAGAAAATGTTTTATTTTAATTTATAGAGATTCTGCCAGTATTTCTGTATAAGTTTCATGCAACTCCTACCCATTCTGAGTAGGCCTATCTTTCTGTAAGATTCTCAGTCAAGCAGAACAAAACTGAAATTTTGGTTGTTACAGGGATCTCCATTCTTACCTACTTGGTGACCAGGAAGAGAATGAAAACAATGCAAACCAGCAGCCTAACAACCAGCATGCTCGCAATAATAATGCCATTCCAGTTGTGGGAGAAGGTCTTCATGCAGCCCATCAGGCCATACTTCAACAAGGAGGACCTGTGGGTTTCCAGCCTTATCGTAGGCCTTTAAAATTCCCGCTCAGGGTAGGTATATCTAATGTATTAAAAAGGAAAGGCATTTGAAAAATGGGTATCATTTTTTTTGTAAGAAGGATTTGATCCACATGTTATCAGAAGTCACACGGTGGGTCATGTTGTTTTGTGTGGTTTGCATCTTTCTAAAACACAGACTTACAGTTGTCATAGAATCATAGAATGGTTGGAGTTGCCAGGGACTTTAAAGATCATCAAGTTCCAAGCCCTTGCCATGGGCAGGGACACCTCCCACTAGACTAGGTTGCTCAAAGCCCCACCCAGCCTGGTCTTGAACACTTTAAGGGATGAGGCATCCACAACTTCCCTGGGCAACCTGTTCCAGTGTCTCGCCACCCTCACAGTAAAGATTTTCTTCCTCATACCTATTCCTAAATCTCCCCTCTTTCAGTTTATAGCTATTACACCTTGTTCTATCACTCCACACCCTGATAAAGAGCCCCTCCTCATCTCTCTTGTAGGCCCCCTTTAGGTACTGGAAGGCTGGTATTCTTAGTCTTCTCTTCTCCGGGCTTAACAATCCCAACTCTGTCAGCCTGTCTTCACAGGAGAAGTGCTCCACCCCTTGGTTGTTCTTCATGGCCTTCCTATGGTGTTACAGGTTTTTTTCAGCCTTTAACTTAAGATCTTCAAGTACCATTTTATTTATAGTTCCCATACATGTGTATTATCTATTACTTTGCATATTATTTTCCTAGTGGTTAGTAATGGAGAGAAATATAATAACCTCTCAACAAACAGGTAGTTCAAGAATGTCTCTAACAAGGCATGGTTTTCAAGAGGGCATACTTTGGTCTTGTAGCTGAAGTGTATTTTAAGCTTTTTTGCTTTATTAAGAAAATAAATGGAGAACTTCTGTTGTGTCTGTATTAAACACAGGAAGGTGTTATCATACTTGAAAGTTCTAAACCACTTCAGTTAGAAAGGAAATGTTGTTGGCAAATACCTAACTTTCTAGACTAATATATAGGCCAAACTAGATAAATTGTTTTGTCGTTACCAGAACTCTGAGTTAATCAAATATAAACCCAGCTCATTTACAGTGGTTTTGGGTATAGTTCAAGAATGGAATTAATGGCTAAAGTTAGGACACTGTAGTATTGCTTCTGAAATTTCCTTAAAATGCTGAATCTACCCGAACAGTGGGAGGAAGCAGCTCAAGGATGAAAAGGTTGGGGAGGCAGAATGAATTTGTCCCTCACATAGCAGCTGCTGCTACCTCAGTTTAGTCATAAGAGGAAGTCAAAGCATGCTCTGAGACCAATTTAATCTAACATAAATCCACACTTACTGCTGGAAGGAGTGGTGCCAGTCGTCTTTCGACAGTAATTGCTCCTTTCTTCCCTTCCTAGCACAAATGCCTGTGCTAGAACATATACACAGGAAAATGGTCCAGCTGAAAAATGAGGTAACATGCAGAAGGCGTTAGACACATTTGAAAGTTCAGATAAGATGTCATAATGTTATTTTTTAAAGAAAATATACTTGTGACTTTTTCACTTAGACTGAGTCAAGTTCATATGATGTTGATGGTATGACAGGTTAATTGAAATTAGTTTCCTGTTTGGCTCCTAAGGAGGTAATTAAAGAAGATTCTCATTATGACCTAGCAATATATAACAACTCTAATGTGGACGTGCTGCTTTCAAGGAAAGGGTGTGTTAACGAAGGGACTCATTAAATCCTTCCTAGAACTACCTTTGCACAGGTTATTTTATTTTTATGGCTGTCTCTGGGTAAGCACATGTACTGAAATTGTCTAGTATAAGCTTTCAGTAATTTGGGGTGTTGACCTTGAGCTGGTGATAACTAAGATTCATATTCAGCTGTTTTCTCTGGTCTACTTACGTTTGTCTAGATATAAGTTATTCTTTGGAGACTTCTACAGAATGTAGAAATAAGAAGAAAATATGATTTAGCTGAATTTCTTTACATTGTTTTCATCAAGAGAGCGCAAGTACTTGTCATATCTCTCAAATACACAGTAGCTTACCGATAGGATTCTATGTCCCTGCTTCCACTTGTTTGAAACATTTAAATAATGACTTACTTGAGATCGCTGTAGGTGTTTCAGCTGTGATTTTTAGTATATTGACCTTGGTTCTACTTTGATAAGTTCATCTTACACAGAGTGTGTCGCCCAAACAGACTTCCACTACGGAACATATGAAACAATATGTTGTATTTTAATTACTTTCTCAGTTGGGATTTTAAGGATCCAAGGAGAAAAATAAAAAACAGTGTAAAAATCTTTTCTATGCTTTTGTGATTTTATTTTATTATTTTTCATTTTAACCAAGTTGTAAGAACCTAGAAGAAGGTGTTTTATATTCGTTTCTTATGTATGAATGCTTGAGACATTCAAATATTTAAAGAAGACAAGTACATGAGAATTCTCTGATAAGATGTAAACCTGACTAAGGAGCCACCAGCCTTGCTGTCAGCTGCTGGTCACATAAACCTGAGGGCATCTCTAAGAACTTTCTCAGCAAGGTTTCCCTTATTATAATAACCACTTTCTTGCTTATCTGGCATAGGGAGCTGGAAAACTTTCAGGGTTGATTGAGAGTTATTGTGCTGGTCAGTGCAGAAATAGAGATTATTTTTTTAATGTAACATAATAGAACTTCAGTCATTCCGGATTAAAATAGTTTTACTGTTGTGATGACTGATGCAAGCTCTTAAAATAAATGCACAACACTCTAGTTGTGCTGCATGTGCCGTGGATAGGTTTCTTGTGGCTGATTTATGTTACAGTGAAACATCAGTTGGTATTTGAACCATCCTTTCTAGGATGGCACATCTTTTTGTATGTTTTTTTTTGGCTTTGGATAAGTAACTTTCTTATGAACTGTTTCTCTTTCTTCTCTTTCAGATATTTCTTTTGATTGTTTTCATGTGTATAACATTACTGATCGCTAGTCTTATCTGCCTTACCTTACCAGGTAAGTCTATTGTTGTAAAACTGATTAAAAACAACTGAGCATGTTGCCATGCTAAACAATGGCAAATGTTTTGAAGGCATTGTTTAAAGTTAAAAGGAAAAACATAGAAAATTATGTCCCATTTTTAATGGTACATCATCAAATTGTAATAGTCTAAAATCTAAATGATAGAGATAATATGACAGAGATTGCCATTTCCTTTGTTTTGTTGCAGAATAATTTTCTTTTAAGGGTAGGGCTCCAAGGGCTGAGACAATCTCTGTAGTTGGACTGAGAGAAAAAGAATTGATATTCTTGCACCTGCTTTACAGTTTAGAGAAGGGAAATATATAGCTTATTACCAAGTCTTCTACAGTATACTCTTTAATTAAATATTCTGAAGGTGTTATTGTGACAGGTCACTAGCAGACTTTGAAGTAGTATACTTGCCACTTCCCAAATATGTATGAATAAGGACCTTAACCAACCAAACCAAGCACTTTCTAGGGTTTTTTTTAAATAATTTGGAACATATTAAGACATGTGAACTCACTTGCATGTTATAACCTGGCTACCACTGTAGTACCATGTCATTTTTACCTCCTTATATTAATGATCCTGAAGTCAATACTGTGTTGAGATCGGAGTTAGGAATTTTGTGATGGTTTCAATAGTAGTACTTAAAATAATTCTACTATATCAGTGGTTATGTTCGCTAGTATCAAAAAAATAAATGTAGCAAATAAGGCTCCTATTTACATCAGAGAGCTTCAGAAACACCATGAATAAGTCCTAAAAAAATTATATAAGACAGTGAAATAACCCAAACATGTCTCAAAGACTTAACTTCAAGTTTATGCACTAATTCATTATTGCCTTTGCAGTTCTGAAGATTAATGTTTAGGCTCTGAATAATGCAGTATTCACTGCTTTGTTCTGCTGTAGTTGAGATCACATTACTGCTGTAATAAAATTTCAGAAAAAAGCAAAACCCTACGTATATATTTGGCATCATCTATCTAACTATGTAGTGTTTCACACATTTGTGCCTTAGGGGTAGAGTACCAAAATACTGTTCTCTAGGTAATACTATTTTTGTATTGATATTTAACAATAAATCTGATATTTATTTTTTTTTAATAGGCATTGTTTCTTAATACATCAAAAAGCATTACTCCATTTATCAATGTTTGTGTTTTCAGTATTTGCTGGCCGATGGCTAATGTCATTTTGGACGGGGACTGCCAAAATCCATGAACTGTACACTGCTGCTTGTGGTCTGTATGTCTGCTGGCTGACTATCCGAGCAGTGACAGTGCTGGTTGCCTGGATGCCACAGGGTCGTAGAGTGATTTTTCAGAAGGTCAAAGAATGGTCTCTCATGGTGAGTCTTGTGACAAAATTTTACTGAATTATTGAAATAGTAGCTAACAAAACTTGTTTCATTTTTGCTTGCGGATTTTGCTCCACAGTGTATATTACATTTTCCTTTTCAGACCATTTTGAAGCTTTTGCACCTTACATTCCCGTTGCACAGGGTAATTGTATTTTTTGGAAGCCATTTAGCACAATGTTAAGCTATCAGTGTAAATAAGTTTTTGTATATATGTTTTTATATGCCTATATTTGTTTCTGTTTTCCTTTAAAAGTGAATATATTGCATTATATTATTCCATATGTGATATGTCCTCAAATACATTTACCTTTTCACATACAGCTGAAAGTTTAACTATTACTCAATTAACTTCATATTATCAAACAAAAAAAAAATATTAAAGGTGATAGAGGATGAGGAACGTTACTCTACAAAGTAGTTGATGCATATTTTCAGAAAGATCTTTGTGATTTGTCAGATCTGTTGTTCAAATTAATATTTTTAAAGAAAATATACTTTTTTATTACGTAGGAGTTCAGATTCTCACCATGACAACAAATTTATATTCCATCTTTTTCTATGGTAGATTCCTTGTCTAACTATAGTAATTTAAAACATTCATAGCAAAAATGGCATCCTGTGATGGATATACTTGTGTCCTTATTGGACTATTACAGACAGGAGAGCAGTGTAAGCGTATATTTAATGTATTACCATGTTTCCCAAATATCTCATCCATCACTTCCATTTAGGAAATCTTAAGCTTGTTTAAGAAAATTCAGAGCTGAAATGTAACGCTTTACTTGTCCTTTGTCCCTTCTCATCATGTTAATTATGCCAGACTAGTTTTGTATCTGATTCTTGATTCACATGCATCATCCAAAAGAATTATAGATTAAAGAAATATTCAGGCATGGTGTTTTGAATCTCTCATTTTTTAAGAAATATTCCATAAGTGAATTTTTAAGGTTTAGTTTTCACTGGAGAAAAATCAGCAGTTTTGGAAAGATTCTTCTCTAATTTTCCAACGTACAACAATTCTTAATGTAATAAAGTGCCATTGAAGAGTATTCCCTGCTGATAACAAAGGTGTTTTTATGGTTTAAAACTATATGGACACCAGTAAGTACAGTCATGCATTTTTCTGGAGGAGGTATAGAATAGAACCCAATCTTGAAAAACTTGCATTGCAATATTATGTATGTAATAAAAATTATTTCAAGGGGTGCATATGCATGAATTAAAGATCTGTGTAGGTTTTTTTCTTCAGCTGCTTCTGTTTGTGTAGTTTAAGTTACATTTTGAAGTTTAAACAAAAAGAATCCTCTGATAAACATATTAAATAGATGTCTTGGGTTTTTTAGATAATGAAGACATTAATAGTGGCTATACTGCTAGCTGGTGTGGTTCCACTTTTGCTCGGTCTTCTGTTTGAACTGGTCATCGTTGCACCTTTAAGAGTTCCTTTGGATCAAACACCTCTCTTCTATCCTTGGCAGGTCAGTCACTCCCATTCTTCTGCTGTTGATATATTTCTTCACTTAGAAGTAAGGAGTATGGAATTCGTGTTTGATGTTGATTTGGTGCTTCAGAGCACTTCCCATAAGTGTGTCTCTATGCGGCAGAGGAAAGACAGCAAGTCTGAATGTGAGGATTATTTAAACCAAAAGGATATGCTTAGGAATTTTAAGCATGAAAAGCTGGACTTCATGGGATGACATCAGAAGGTCTTTGCATTTTGGTGATCAGACCCTTTTTTTCAGCAGCATAATTGTTGTTATGTACAGGAGTATAACTGTATGAACGTATGCACAGACGTACATATTCTGTCTGACCTTTTTGGAAAGTTTTCTGCCTACCGTTATGTAGCAAGAGGTTCAGCTGATTTTTTTCCATGCAAGGTTTTAATAGACTGATACACAATATGAAAGGAATTTTTATATGCTTTAGGATCATTCTGGGTTTAGATTCAGATGTCAAATCATTAAGAAAACATTATGCAGTAGAAGTGTTTTGCTTTTCTTCAGCCAAGTTTCATAGGTAAAGGGAGTGCAAACTTTTTTCCTGCAAGTTGGTGGAAGAAATGAAGTTACCATGGATTGAGTGACAAATGCTTGCATCACCTGGCTGAATTATGAAAGGAATTGTAACTCAAAGAAATGCTAACTGAGGGAACCATAACTCAAAAGTCTTAGAATGCATATTACTAAATAAGAGGGATAGTGATTTTCTAAGCTGTCCACAAACAAGCTTTCATTTACTTTCAGTATCCAACTGTTTGAAAGCCATAATATAAATAAGAATTTGACTATATTCCATTATTTTATATTATTCTATAGTACAAGAATTCTTTGGAGATGTCTGTTTAAGTAAATGACTAATAAGTCAGGACATCATGTGATTGCAGTGGTAGATAATCATGATTTCCAAATGGTTTTGGAAGGAATTTGTAATGCTTGAGATTCTGAAAATTCTTAACTTTTGCATGTTAGTTCTTTAAAAGTTTGTAGTTTTAATATGTTGAAAGATTTTATTTTCATGTGGCAGAGTTTTGTCAAAGTACTGGATTACAGGGATTTGAGACTTGTTCTAAATTAAAAAGGAGCTGCTGAAATTGAGAATAATTTCCATTTTTTCACAAAAGACAATAGAGCTATACAAACGTTACATGCTTGAGCAAACACAAAGCAATTTCTAACACTGACATTTTTAGTAATAAGTTTTAAAACTTTTAAATGTATCTGGGGTAATAGACTTAAACAAAAGCTGTCTTTTTAAATAAATGGTTAAATATATTTTCCCAGCAATTTGAGAAAGTTAATGTCTTAAGTTTTACCAGTTCTGTAGCTGTTTATTCTACCTTGTCAGCCTATACTTTGCATTCTGGTTTTGGTGGGTTTTATTGAGGAATCTCTTACAAATATCTAGGATTCAGAAAGGATTGACTCATGATGTGCAGTGTTTACTAAAGGCTTGTAGTTTCATTGTGTTCTTTTATTTCCATGCCATAATAATTGCAGTATATGTTAAAGCATAAATTTTCCTCTGAATAGTATGACGCTCTTTTGTGAAGAGCATTGCCTTGCATTGTTTAACTTTTCTCACAGGTTTTGTGGGTAGAGTTTTGTGAACAATTAAAATTTAAAAGACAAAAAAAAACCCTTTTTTCCTGTGAGCGTCTTTTGTATCTTGTTTCCTTTCTTTTTTTTAGGGTAATGAAAATAACTTATTTCTCGATTAAATTTTAGGAGTGTTAATTAGTTTGTACCAGAATGTTAGTCTGTTGCTTTAATAAGTGTAATGCTTTTATTTTGTATTTTCCTTTTGGTTTAATAGTGGTAGTTGATTTTTCTGGTTCCATGGAGCTATTTTACAGATGTCAGTTAAGCTTAAGAGCATCCTCTTTTATCTTAGGAGCTTGCAGATGTCACCCCTTGTAAGCAATATCCCATGTAAATAGAAAAGTAATTATCTTTTCACTTATAAGTAATAGTGACAAGTCACTCTAAAAGCTTTTGATTGTTAAATTATTTAAGAATATGTTAATGCTAACAATCCCTTTTTATGAAATTAGGACTGGGCTCTTGGAGTTCTGCATGCCAAAATCATTGCTGCCATAACACTGATGGGTCCCCAGTGGTGGCTGAAAACTGTTATTGAACAGGTAGGAAAAAAATTGTCTATGCCTGTATACTATATTTTGAACGTCTTTTTGAATGCGTGAGTCAGAGTTACTGTTGTAGTAGTGGGGTAATTTGAGCATTTGAGTAAAACTCAAATGTCTTGTAGAGTCTTTGTACATTGTAGAGCATAAGCCATTAAGGTACACGTAATAAAACAAAAATAAAGCTCAAAAATCTGAAATCAAGAAAATGCTGTGTATACATACATGCATTTTTGTCGGGTTTGTGTTAAAGTAGGAAACATCATTATTTCTTCAGATTAATTCACACATGTCCAAATACTGGACATTATTTATGCCCACCACTCAAGAACCACAAATTTCTCCCTTCTCCGCAGCTGTAGATTCCCTTACTCATCTATCTTATTCATAGATGAGTGCATATGAAAGATATAATTTCCATTCCCCTTTGTTACTAAGCAAGACAGAACAGTTTCTGTGAGCTACCATCTCAAAGTATCTCAGCTGTCGGAAAGGAACTTTTCAGCCCTGTGCTGTATGTGATGGCTATGGTGCGTGTGCTGACCTCTGTACAAAAGGTACCTCTCTTGATTAAGTCTAGCACATAGTCCCTGTTATTAAACCATTTACTGATCACTTTAGGTGTCGCACTGGAGAAATGTAGTCTTAGTTCTGTGAACGCGTTTTGGTTCATCCCTCTTCCTTCCATTTTGAATGCTCTCAATGGGGGCCTGTTTGTTATAGACACACTCTTCTGAGCCATCCTTAGAACTGGTTACATCCAGGCTGTGGAACAGAGGCCATTGTCTAGCTCTACGTGGTAGCCAATTGAAATTGTTTATTTCCCATGATAAGTCTAGTCATGTTGAGACCTTAGCACCTCAAGAATTTAGGACACCCTGTCTTCAAGTATAGACTCCACATGCAGAGGCTCTGCTCTGCTCAACCAAGTACAAAACAAGATCCTATTTTCTGCCTGTGTCACCAAATTTAATAGATTTGCTCTATTAGCCTACACAGGAATGTCCTTCAGCAAGTTAACAGCACAAAGCAATCTTAGGTCACCCACAAAGCCACCATCCACAGCTCTGTTTAATGATCTTTCAGCTGGTGTCTTGCACTCCTGCAACCAAATCACAACACTATTCCAGATTAAGTTGCTCTCCTGGGCGCTATTTAAATGATTTCCTAGAACACCCACGATGTAGATTGGCACAGAGTTTTTCCTTCTTTGACTGTGGCCTTTGTGGTTTTCTTCCAGTTGGGAAAACCTGTTTCCTCTCATAAGGAGAATTGTGTAAAACCTTGTAATTATTTCTGTAAATGCAAAGCATGGCTCTTGTGGCTGATCCATTCTATTTCTAACTTGTTCTTCTTAGGTATATGCAAATGGAATCCGTAACATTGATTTACACTTCATAATCCGTAAATTGGCAGCACCGGTAATCTCTGTCCTGCTACTTTCCCTGTGTGTACCATACATCATAGCTTCTGGTGTTGTACCTTTACTAGGTATGTATAGATTCAGAATGTCTGTCTGTCATCTGGTGGTTTAGAGCAATGTAAATAACTCTGTGGAAATAAAACTTCAAGCTCTGTGTTAATTAAAAAAAAAAATAATCAGCAAAACCCATTCTATTTTGACAACAAATGCTTAAGGATTGCTGTGTGACGTTAAAAGTTTGGGGGATTTGAGAAATGCAGTACGTTATTCTGACTGGCTTTTTAATGAACCAAGTGTGGAATACATCAAGAGTATGGGAGTGCACAATATCTAGCAGCAGAAATGCACACACATAGCTAGTTTGGGAAAGGGATGATTAATTCATTTCTTCTTTGCACAATCAACCTTTAATTTTAGTCGCTCTTTAAGAGCTATACTGAGCTGAGGACATCTTTTCTGACTTGTCAGAATTTAAAGGAAGCTTAGAACATGTGAAAATACTGGTTTTGAGGTTTTCGTACAGTGCTAAAATAAAATGTAAATTGTAAATACAATTTTTTGTCAGGTTTTCCTATCTCTTTGTAATTGAGGGAAATAATTTTATTAGAAGCAGAGTAGATGCTTTTTTCATCGACAGTTGTCTTTATTGCTAGTTAGTTTTGATGCTAATAACATGTTCAGCAGGTCCTGGTTTATTCTTGGACCTCTCACTTGAATGCAGACTTTTATAGTGTCAACTTTCTTCTGGTATGATGTATACAGAAATTAATAAGCAAGAAATGCTGATAAAACCCATTTTTTCACTGTGTTAAAATCTGTGTGAAAGAACAACAGCTGTCATGTTGGATCTCTGAGATCTATGGATGTGTTCTTTATTTCATAGCCCTTCTACTGAAGTTATAACAAAAAGTATAGAAGCAGGTACAGAAGCAGAAATGAGTTACTTCAGCAATGACAGATTATGGTGAGGGTTGTGTTTTGTTTTGTAGGAGTCACTGCTGAAATGCAAAACCTGGTTCAGCGACGGATTTATCCTTTTCTGCTTATGGTGGTGGTTTTGATGGGAATTCTCTCCTTCCAAGTCCGCCAGTTCAAGCGCCTTTATGAACATATTAAAAATGACAAGTGAGTATATAGTGTGGGTTTCTTAATTTTTCCACTTTCAATTGTGATAGCAACTTGAGATTGAATTCAGATGTTGTACATACTTAGGGATAAAGAGGATTTTAAGAAGCTTTCTAGACAAATCACCCTCTGAGTCAGATCTAAACTCTTCTTGACAAATGTTCTACCTATGGTTCAGGTAGATAAACACAGTAATAGACTGTATTTATAAATGGAAGAAGTTTTACCACAAATGAAGCCAGTTACTTGTTTGTCTCTCCTTCTCTGGTCTTGAAGGATAAAAGAATGTAATAACTATGACATATATGGAAGTAAAACCATGTCTCAATCTGCTGCTTATAAAACCATTTCTCCAACCTTTTCTGCCTGTTTTGTTTATTATTTCTACTCACTAGTCCAATTAACCTGATAAAGAATGTTCAGGTGGCTTCTTTGTCCTTATCAAATTTTGTACTATTTTTTGATGTTTTCAGTAATTATTACTTTGTACTACTCAGATGCCTGATAAATTACCAATTTTCCTAGTCTTTTTTTCTGATTATCCTGCCTAGTTTCTAGGCTTTTTTTGTGTTATTTTTATTACCTTATTTTCTCTGTTGATCTAATTAGTTATGTGGTAGTTATTTAGAAAAATAAGTTTTAGACCCCATCAACTAGGCTTCCTAGTCTTGATTTTTATTGAAAAGGAATAAAGGAGTTTCTTGTGTTCGTGTCCTGAGTTGCCCTAGAATAGTTTTGCTTTCAACTGACTACAAAAGGAGTCAAACCTAAAATAAATTTTTTTGTATCTTACAAGTTAGGAAGGAACTGATACATTAACTGTTGGTGTAAGTGCAAAACGAATAGTATCTAGAAACATTAAGAGAATTGTAACTAAAATTAAACTCTATAGAGATCAATTTATATTTTAGCAGCTTTGATCAGCTGGTTTAAATCCTGTTCACCGTCTGCCTTCATAACATTTTCTGTAGAGTTCGGTCTACTGTAGTATGTATAGCTGGTATTTTTATTTACAAATAGGCTTTTTAGATGAATGTTAGTATCTTTCAGACAGAATGCGTATTGAGTGGCAACTCGCATTCATGTTACAAGTTGCTTTCTTGTGTAAATAAGGCATAAGGATAAAAAGCTGTGAAAATATATTTAAGTGAAAACTACTTTGATATTAAATGAACTTTTGAAATGTATAAACTTTTTGTCTATAAGAATGGTTATAACAACTTAAGTTAATGATCTCATTTCGGGAAGTAAGCAAATGCAGTCATGCTAGCCAGTAGAGATTTATGGTTTAGAAATATGCTTAATTAAATCTTTCATGGAACAAATTTGAAAAACATATACTAGTTTTTGTGACATTCTAAAATATACAAAAATATAGATGATGGCTCTTTGGCTATGGTACCGTGAGAAAAGGTTAAAAAGGTGAAAAAGTTTCTAAAGGAAATATTAGGTTTCAAGGGAAGAATTCATGGGGGGGGTGTGTATGTGTGAGTGTGTGTATATATATATATATATATATATAAAAACATACACACCTATATATAGGTTCTGCATGTAGAACTAGCATACAAATAGGAAGCATGGAAAGGTGTTTAGGTAGCAGAAAGTAGGAGTGTGAAACAATGAAATAGAGGAAGTAAGGAATAATGTGAAAGGTTGGAAAACTACTAAGCTGGTGAGATGTTGAAACACTTTAAATAAAGGAACCTGGCAGTCCTTAGGCTTGACACTGAGTAGCATTTCCCTTTAAAAGAGATTGAGCTGCAGTAAAAATTGTTCCTTTACAATATTTACTTTTTTTCAACTACAGTGTATTTCATTGGATATATGAGCTGAGCCTCTCTTCCTCTTACCCAATGCATGTTCTGCATTGTGACAGATTGGTGTTTGTTTTGTTTTGGTTTTTTTTTATTTCAGAACCTCATTGGCACTTTTATTTGGATTTATATATGAGTGGTTGTTCCAGATGTTCAAGTGACGGTAGTTCAAACAGGCACTGTGCAGATGTTCTTAAAAGTATCATCCAGCAAAGGGGCTGGGCATATAAATAATGCAAACACACTTTTTATACTTCATATCTTCATTCTGCTTGTATATGTCTGAATTGTATGACACAAATCTGCAATGTCAGTATTTCATTATGAAAAGCCTGAATGTTGAGAAAAAAGATGAGGATTGTTGAAGACCGTTAAGGGAGAGGGATCACTTGTAAAACAACTTTTATTGAAATGAGAAAGCTACTTCTGCAGCAAAGGAAATAGAGTGAATTCCTGTTACAGAATTGTATTAACTTTTCTTAATTTCTCACTTTTTACTATAATCCCAGGTACCTTGTCGGGCAACGACTTGTGAATTATGAACGAAAATCTGGTAAACAAGGCACATCAACAACTCCACCTCAGTCTTCACAAGAATAGATGGTCATATTAAACATCTTGACCTTCCCTTTGCCTTTACGTGTCCTTTTTTCATAGACTTTTCTTCAGTCTTTGGATATCTCTCCCAATAATACTCTCAGCAGTGTTTTGGCTTCTGTTAGTAGCATCCGGATAGCAGTTAAGGCTCTGTTCCTTATCTGCATTTTCTGATGTTATCAGTGCTGTCTGAGGTCTGTATATGTGTAAATAGAAGTATCCTGACACCCTAAAACCTTGGATTAAAAAGAATGTGCATTGTACATCTTTAAAAAAAGTATATTAATTTATTAAATCTAGTTGTCACTTTATTTTGGACTGCTGTTCTGTTGACAATGTGCCACAAAGCAATAGTGGAAAGAGGCAAGATGTTTTTATAAAATTTGGAGCTTACTTTATGGTGTTCATAACTGTTCTTATTGTAGTAATATAGTATGATTTTTCATGAGTGGAAAGGCCACATAGAGAATATCAAAAGTAAATAACTGTCTTATAGTCAGCAATGAAGTGGCCGTGGTGAGAACATAATGAACTATGTATCTTGCTGTCAGGTTTTTTATTATTTTATATAACACCAAAGCTGTTGTACATTTTTCTATTGCCTGATTGTTTTTCATGTGTCTGAGTTTGTAATATTGTACAGTTGCTGTTAAATCAAGAAAATATTTCCTCTTCTGAGAATTCAGGTGTACTTGTTGAGGCTCATCGGGGGTTTTCTGTTTGGATGAGGGGAGGGGGGGTTGGCTTTGGGAATCAGCATTTCCTGAATTGAAACAGTAAGTAAAAAATTAACTAAGGCTAGGTAATGGAAGCATTTAAACGTACCAGGGAAAATTAGATAGGTTCTCAACTTAAATTTTAGCTGATTTCTTAACAATACTAGAATTTTTCAGAACATTAAGAATAGGGATGAACCTTATCTGATGTGTTTGCACAGAAACAAAGAGCATAGTGTAAGCAACATTCTGACATGGTCCGTAATTAAAGAGCTTGAAATCTTTTTTTCTCTAAGTTACCAAAGTTGCAAATAGTAGTATGAATTTTATATTGCACAATTACTTAAAAAGGACCCACAACAACAACAAAACTTTTCTTTAGAATTGGTCACTGTGAATTTTTGTGGGAATAATATTGAGGAAGTAATTCATCACGTACAATTTATTGCCTGTGGGGCAAGGAAATACATATCTTATTAAACAGGCAGGGAAAAGTTAGATTTCTTTGCAAGGACACAGTCAAACAAGAGCCACCAAATCAAGTCTCTGTTATTTCTAGATGTAGATAGAGTTATTTTGCAGTAATGTTTGGGGTTTTTTATGTAGATATTTTAAAAGAAAATACATAACAGTATCACAAAGCTTTAAGTAGCATCAAATCACACGCTTAGATTGCAGTATCTTTCCTGAATTAAATGGGGGAAACAGGAGCATCTGTTGCAGTAATTAGAAAATTGATGGAACATTTAACTTGCTACTCAGTACACTGTCCTTCAGTATTCTGTACTTAAACCTATGTGTATATAATTAATACTTGAGAATCTGGCAGGGGCTTTCAGAGCGTCATCTCCTTTTATTGATATTGCATCTCTGATCTGGTGCGTTTTGAGCTAATGTGGTCCAGGCTGTCATGGTGGTAGTGCACTTTTTGGTGCCTGGACTCATCTTCTAAGGCAGTGAGCACAAGCCAAATGCATCTGAATCTAGTGGCAGAAACATTGGGCTGTCACTATCAGAAGATCAGAAACTGCTATTTTACAGAATTAGTTGTCCTGATGGTTTTGAACCTTTGGAGTGATTTATTAGGAAATTTCCAGTGAAATGAAATAATAGAAAAATGACCAAAATATTTCTCTCTCATTTACTGTTGCTGACTAAATGCTAAATTGAGTATTCACCCCATATATTTTTGATGTGCATAAATATTGCATTTGACTATTTACAGTGGTGTACATTGTGGGACAGATATATTTTTCAGAAGATTAAATTCAGTGGCAACATACATTCTTACTTATGCCAAGATTCTGTCTTTGACATATCTTGCATAAACAGTCCCAAAATGGTCTTGCTACTCAAATATCGCGACCACTACTGTGCATCATGCAGAATTTGCAGTAGTGTGGTTCTTGTAACTTTGTGTTTTTATCCAGACAAACTGGTCTTACTTAACATTAAAATTTATTAAGAAAAAGCCTTTGTGCTGTTTCTTATTACTGTTATTTTACAAGTTGTGACAGAAAAATCTGAATTGGGCCAGTCACATAATGTGAGCTTAGCTATTTTAATGTAGCTTACATTATCTGTATTCGCTCTTTGCTATGGAGAACTGGTTTCAAATCGAGCTCTTGTGGATTTGCACTGCTTTACAGATTCCAGCTGAAGTGAAGTTTATTTCTGAAACTGTCTGTTGCACACTTGCAAAAAATCTCATCTCCTTATCTCCTTATTTTTTCATGTGTTTTGGGAAAGAAGATGGAGGTTGTATAGAACAAGAATTAAAGGCCATTACTTTTATTGTTTTAAATTTTAATAGTTTGCCCTATTGTGCCGTGTGTACTCTCTGGGATAGAAACTTGATAGTAAGCATGTAAGTTAACTTGCTGTTACCAAGACAGCTAATGAGCTCTGTACCAGTGGCTTCCATCTCTGCTAGAGTAATCCAGCATGCAGTGGTCTTATATCCTTCAAGTGGGAAAAATTGTGTGTGTGTTGTCACCACAGTTTCTGTCAACCTTGAGTCTTGAATGGAGGGACTGGAGATGCATAATGGCTTAATTGTATCCCCTTTGTGGTGTGGAGTATCTAACACTGTTTGTAATTCTACAGGGCTTCATCTAAGAACTATCAGATGCCTCTGTAGCTATCTTTTGCATACTGAAAGAAGTTAATTGCAGCATGGCTTTGACTGTTTTTACACATATTATTTTATATTGATTAAAAATAGTTGCAACTCTGTATCCTTTCTCTGACTTCCCCTTCTCCACTGGTAAAGCCTAAGCTACTTGGGTTTGTTTCTCAGGGCCCTCTGGGACCTGTGACTATTTTCTGTCAGTAACTTCCTCAGTAAGATACCAGCTCCAACACCAATTACAGTATTCACATCAGTTTTCAGCTGAGTGCATTAATTCTTTCTTTGCTTTTCCCTAAGCTTGAGCAAAGGTCTTCCTTAAAAGCTGTGCAGCAACCCCACTATTTTTCCAAGAACTCTGTAAAAAGCCCTTTACCTTACAAAGCCTGGATAACTGGTTTGTTGATGTCACCACTTGGCACACTGGTCAGTGTCAGTTTGATTCCTCCTACTCCGCTCTCTGTCCTTCCACTTATATCTAGATTGGAAATTCTTTGCGGCAGGGTGGGGGTTCCCTGTGCTGCCTGCCATGTGAATGGGCACCGTACAGCCCGAGCAATGAGTGAGGCTCATCAGAAAGGACGATACAAATAATAAAAACATTAAACAGGAAACTGAATTTTAGTAGTATAATGAAGTTCAGGATGCAAAAAAAAAAAAAAGGAAGCCATCTTCTGAAACAGATAAGGGAACAACTAGAACAACTTTTACAAAGCATAATGGTAAGCTAGGACTCTCTTATTCTGATATTTCAGTTCTTAATTAGATTAACTGGAACCAAAGAATTGCATAATTAACAGCAATTTTGTCACATCTCTGATTATTCCAGACAAGCTATGCTTCTGGTTTTAATTTCTTCCTTTAGAAGTCACCATAAATTGAGAAACTGAAATCAATGCTGAAATGAAAGTTACTCAATAAATGGAAATTTTTAGAAGATGGCATTTATAAAGGTCAAATTCTGTTCCAAAATAAACCGAATGTTTTGAATTCAATATAATACTGATGGATGGAGCAATGACAAGATGATTTCCCAATTTTGCACATCAGCTTTTCTACTTATATGCTTACTTGCTGTTATCTCTTACTTGCTGAGCAGTGGCCAGTGACAAAGCTGCATAGGCACCTTTCCCCCACACCCCCTCCCGTATAAGCAGAAATCAAACATATCTGGAGTTGTCTGACATCAGGTTGGGGAGGACAAAGAGGGACACACACAGGACAGACATGACACACACAATGTTACTTGTCTGAATTATGTTAAATCACTTGATTTTAAAGTTTGTTTCAGCTTGTTTCCTGTTCCTGGAAAAGGAGAGTAGTTTTACCTAGAGAGAACAGACTTCCTTGTTGCTTATAAAAAAAGAAAGCACTGCAAAGCTCCTTATTTATTCATATTGAATAGAATTTATGTATTAGACCCCAGAGAGTGAAGATCTGCATTGGTGGGCCTTGTTTGGCAGGTGCAAATTGTGCAAATGGCCTACTTGAGTTTGGTAAGGAAAGTGCTGAATTGAAAAATAATGCATTAGAATGGAGTATTCATGGGATATTTTGGCTGGCCCTGACCAGGAGCCAGGGGAGCAGGAAGCAACAGAAGAATTTCTAAGATGAAATCAGGCAATGCTGCTATAAACCAACAATTATATATAGTTTTAAATGTTCCTTATATAACAGAGTAATCAGTAAAAAGCATGGGGGAAAGTACTCAATGTCTAGGAAGAATCCGAATTACTTCTTTCACTGAAGCTACACTTGTGTAGAGTTTGATCAGCTTTTTTTTCACGTATTTTTTTTTTTTTAAACCTTCATTACTTCTGTAACTTTGGGCCAAGATTCTCAACATGACCCATCAATGTCCCTCTTGCCATGCCTTTCTGTGATCTCTTTTTCTTCCTCATTGGAAGGGATTTGTTGACCTAACAGCCACTTTACTTACCTGTGTAATCCCAAGTTTCCTTAGCCTTGCATTAACCAGCATATACTTAGCAACTGTTGTCCCACCACCAGCCCTCAAAACTGAAGCCGGAGCCTTCCTCCTCCACCTACCTCTTGATCTTAATTTTACTCACCAGTGATCTCAGAAGTTATTCCACTCTTTATGATTTGTTATGCTGTCTGTCTCCTTCCTTTCATGTGTCCATGAATTACAGTAATCTTCAGACAGATGATTTAGTGTAATTACGTGTGAAAAGCATGCTGGTTTTCACTAAAAATATTAGTTCCCTGAAGTATAAATGATTCTTAAAAAGGACTCAATGATATCCCAATGTGCCAAACTTAAACCACGAGTAATTATGCCATACTTTTTGTATTGTTAACACAGGAGTAATGAGTAGAAACTGTCCAATACATCTGGCTCCGTTTATAAATCAGCAGACTGGGCAGTAAGGATGATTGTGACTCCTGTAGCCGCAGGTAAATATGTGATGATCTCTAGCCGGGCAGGGTCAGAGGAGAGCAGGGCCCATCCTCCTCTTTGTACAAAAAGCAAGCAGCGTATACCTGCTGAGGTTTTTGTATTAATTGATGCAGTGTATCTTGTTAATTTGTTACAAGTAAACATTTATTCAAAGATTAATTTAGTGACGCCTTTATAGATTAAGCATGTTTTGCAGCAACATGCAATGAATTGGTCTCTGATTTTCCAATTGCTTTTTATTCTTGTATGAAAGTTTTAGCCTTTTGCTTTTTCCATCAGTTTGCAATTCATATTAAAAAAATGTGGTTTAGGAATACATGGAATTGTTCCATGAAATAGTCACAGAAAAGCTTTCCACTTACATGCTGCTGTTTCCCATAATAGGGCCTATCAGCTTTATGCATCATTTCACTGCACTGGACCAAATAGCTGGAAGAATTGAGGGTATGACATTTACTGTTTGACCATCTTCAGGGTGGTTCTAAGTGTGTCCAAGGACCACAGTTCATAGATGACATGAAACTTCTGCCATTTACCTGCTAAACCTAGACAACTTTGAAAAACTGCATTGTTAAATTAATTCAATTCCATTCTGTAAACCTCTGCCGGACAACGTTTGCAACAGGTAATTTTTTGCTATAGTGTTCTTAATTGCTTTAAAGCATCTACCTATTTAAAGAACAGATGTGATATGTCTGAAGATTACTATTTTCGTGTCATTGCAGGAATCTGCAAAATATTTTGAGGCTCAATACTTGGCCTGTAGCCTATGCACAGTGTTCATGCTTTATGAAAGACTAAACAGTCATTCAAATGCATGCTTTTTGCTTTCAAGAGGCCACCACTATTTTATCTCTGTCCTGCATGGCCTTACGTGTTCATCAATGGGGATGTAATATGGATTAAGGAGGGCTGGCTCCAACTAAGATTGTGTTCTTTTCCAGTAACCATTTGGCCTGTTTCAAACAAACAGCACCTAAGTTTCTCTGGAGCAATGGCCTGTGAAGGCCTTCTGAAGTGAATACTCCTATTTCCAAGTTCATTTGAGCATTTGGGTTACTTGCAGCCTGTGCTACAAGGGACAGGAGGGGCATCAAGAGGTGCACTAGTGTCTTCACCGAGGACACCAGCCACAGTACCTCCGAAGGTGTTTTTATCTGCAGTGGAAAGGGCAGACGTCCTTGGTTCTTCACCAAGACTTGGAGCCTTCTTGGTGTTCTGGAATGGTGGGAAAGCCTGTGCTGCCAGGTTTGGAGCAGCAGGGGCTGGGAAGCAGCTGGCACTGGCTGTGCTGTGTCTGGTGGGGTGGTCCACCAGCAGGACCACTGTCCTGTTTCTGGGACCATGGAGGCTGGGCAGCTGAGGTGCTTGGGGCTGAGCTGTCCTTTGAAGCAGCACCTACTGCCAGTAACAGCAATTTCAGGGAATACATTGCCCTATGTTTGGGTTGATGGTTGGACTAGATGATCTTGAAGATCCCTTCCAACCTAGATGATTCTACATTCTATGTCTATTTTGAAGCTCATACAGTGTTTGTTCTGGAAAGGAGGTACAGGAGAGGCAAGGGCAGGATGGAGGTGCCAGGCTGCTGCTGACCAAGCAGTGCGCCATCGTGCCAGGGGGACACTCTGGGGGACCCAGACACCAGCTGCCAACTTACCGGTAAGGCGCTCCAGGTCTTCTCAGAAGTTGGTGGAAAAGGCAGCCTCGTTGTTGCTCCGGCATTTTAAATAGGGTAGGCAACAACCTTCTTCCCTCGCCGGGCCCCCGCTTTCCCCCGTTAGGCACGGGGCCGCCCTCCCGGCCCTCCCCCGCCGCGCCGCGTTGCCCGGGCAGCGGGGCCGCGGAGCGGGTCAGGTGAGGCGCCCGGCCCGGGCTCCCCCGGGTCGCGGTGGCGGGGGGAACCCCCGGCGGGGACGAGGAGGAGGGCGCTGAGGGGCGGCTCGGCTCGGCCGGGCGCCGCCGTTGCGGGGCTGCGCGGGGCGGCGGTTGGGCGGGTGGCGGTTGGGGGATGGCGGTTGGGCTCCCCGTTGCCGGGGCCTGTCGCGGCCTCCGCGGGGCTGCCGCAGGCGGTTGGTAACGGTGGGCGCTGCCGAGAGCTGGGGGCGGCCCTGGCGGAGGGGACGGGGCGGCCGGGGCAGGTAAGGGGGCGTTGGCAGCCAACAGGGGTCCCGCTGGCTTGCGGAGGGACGGCTGTCACCGGCAGCCGGGCAAGCCTGGTCCGCCTGCGCGTCCGGGTTGGGCTTAGCTCTGTAGCCAGGATCCCGGGGCTGGTTCTCAGCGCGTGAAGGGAGAAAGAGAAAATGAGGTAGAAAATGAGAGCAAGGCGGAGGTGAGAGAGATTTTTGTGTTTAGCGAGAGTAGGCCGTGTTAGAGCACAAAGAGTAGGTGTCGCCACAGACTGGCGGTGAAAAGCTGTGAAGGCTGGCTCACCCCACGGCCTTTTCTTTGGCTGGTGAGGTGTGTATAGGTACAGGAGGTTCCCTCAGAACATCAGGAAACCCTTTTTCACTATGAAGGTGACCAAGCATAGGTCGCCCTGAGCGACTGTGGACTCTCCACCTCTGGAGATACTCACAACCCACCTGTACGTGGCCCTCAGCAGCCTGCTGTAAGTAATCCTGCTTGAGCAGAGGGCTGGACCAGATGGACCCTCAGAAATCCCTGCCAACATCAGCCCTTCTATGACTGTCATTAAGGACTTACTGTAGAAAAACAGATCTCATGCCTGCTTTCTAGGGACACATGCACGTTCCTTCCCAAAGGTTTTTCTATTCTCCCATTTATGCCCAACTTTTTTCCTTCAGCTTCAGTCCCTTGGCTAGAGCTGCTTTTGTAAATCATTACCAATGTAGTAATTAAACACACACTCTGAAGTCTTTCCCCAATGCAAATTTGCTGTGTTGAGGTAATGAAGAGGCTGTACCCTGTTTGTATTTCTCCAGAAATGAAGTTCTAAGTATGGTTTGATCCTCAAAGAAGCCTTGAGTCACAGCAGTCCCATGCCTCCATAGCTGACTTTATTAATGTTTTTTTCCAATAAAGGAAAATTCACATGATAGGGGGAGAAAGACACCTACTAGAGATTCTTCTTTTCATCTTAAAAATTAAATCTAAATGGATAAAGTATGCTGTTACATTGATTCCTTTCTCGATGCTGTTGCTTTCACTGTTCTTCCCTTCTGCAAACAAATGTCATTTCAGCTCTTATTGCTAAATCAACTTAAGTAGGCTGTAGTTTGCCTTTGAACTAATGACGAGAGTGCCCAGATTTCCCATTCCCAAATGTGCTCCATGGCTATAATGGGAGAAGGACTGTAGAATAACCAATGTCTGTCCCTTCTTTCAGCTCCTGGGGAATAGGATTCCTTGAAACAAGTAAGTTACGTCCTGAACAAGACAAACTTACCTGTAAAGCTGTATGAGCAAAGTGCAATGCATAATTGCAGCACAGGTGAATGTTTTGTTCATTGCTGTAATTTTTTGATGTAAAGTCTGCCAGGAGCACAAATTTGTAACTTTTTGCTACAGCATTTTTTGAGTACGTAAACACAGTAGAGACTTGGTAACCTGCATACTCCTGCTTCTCTACAAAAATTGCAAGACTTTCCTTGGCATGTAGTAGGGAGTTGTCAGCATAGCTAGCTTTCATATTGGTGTGTGTGGACTTGTCTGGACTACTTGTTTTACAAATTTGTGTTGTGATAGGTTTGAGGAGAAAAATCAGTTTAAAACTATATAAAGATACCTATTAAAGCAGCAGTTTTCCTTACCCAGAGCTGTGGTTGGTGTCTGAGCTCCAGTCTTTTACTTGGTGTTGCCATCAAATTTAAGTTTTTCTTGAAGTTGCACAGTGCTCATCTGTTTCCCCTTTGGAGTCTAACAGTTCTCCAGCAGCTCCAGCTGTCAAGTAGGACAGGAGGGACTTTGGGTACAAGCACTGTTGGCCCCCATACACACACACAGATTTTCCTTCATATGCTGCATCTGTGAACTACTGTTTTCTTATTATTTCTTTCAGGTCATTATAACTGAACACAAACAAACCATGCCTCTTCCAGAAACCATGTTTTGTGCTCAGCAGATCAAAATCCCCCCTGAGCTACCTGATATTCTGAAGCAATTTACTAAAGCTGCTGTTAGGACTCAGCCTCATGATGTTTTGCAGTGGGCAGCTGCGTAAGTATGATGTTCACATAGTAATTTAGTGTTGTGCCCATGGACCCACAGAATCTCACTGCTCCTGTTTATTTATTGTACAGTGGAGCTGGCTTTGAATATTAAACCAACCTGCGTATTGCATACACACTTCTGTGCATTAATTCTGCATGTGAGACTTTTAAAAATAGTGTAATGCTCGATTTATTTTCTGTTTCATTGTGGTTTAGGATTGCATATTTCTGGAATAGTTTGATTTCCATACAGAAAAATTCATCTTAATTTTTTTGTTATTAATTTCTCTTTCCTGAAGACCAAACTTTTTTTTTCCCTCTCCTCTCTTGTGTGACTTAATTTTTGGAACTTAGAAGAAACCTTGAAAATAGCTTTCTAATTCTTAAGCTTGCTTAGGTTTCTTCTTTTTTTTGTTTCCAGGAACAAAATTAAGGAGTCTCCTTAATGTTACTGAAGTAGGAAAAGATCTTGAAAAGTTGCAAATTTTAGGTCATAGCCCACACAATAAAACGCTGACTGTAAAACTGATTTAAGGTGTTTAAAAGTTTCTTCTTTAATTTCTTTTTTCTTTTACCTCAACTGCTCGCTATCATTTTTTCCTGTCCTGCAGTTTTTGTGGACAAGCTCTTGAAAGGTAGCTATGAGATGTTCACAGTTGGACTGAAAAACATCTGTACTGTGTATGTGAGGCAGGGGGAGGCAGTTAACAAAGCCAGGCTGTTCATTAAAAGGCAAAAAACCCGAAGCTGAGTTGCTACAGTTGCAGTGTTGGAGAAAGGCAGAGAGAAGAGCTTAAAATGGCACGG
This sequence comes from Gallinago undulata, assembly GCA_026546715.1. Taxonomy (NCBI): domain Eukaryota; kingdom Metazoa; phylum Chordata; class Aves; order Charadriiformes; family Scolopacidae; genus Gallinago; species Gallinago undulata. The sequence continues at coordinate 79,792,436 of JAOTQQ010000012.1, read as the reverse complement.
TGTATCTTAGGAACGTGATGGAGGTGGGATGCAGTGTACCTCCAGGCGATGGCTGTGCAGGGAGCTTTTCCCAGCTGGGCTGTCAGAAACAGCAGCCACCAGGTAGCTTGAGCCTTCTGGGACATGGGTCTGGTGAGAGCAGGGGCAGTAGGGCACTGCCATGGGTATGCCACCAGCCAGTCCCCAACATCTGCTTAAAGGTTGCACCAGCTTGGTGCATGGAACCCATGGCAGATGGGCAAGCAGCTGCTGCTGATCACATACCTCTTGTTCTGGAATATGCTGTGGTGTGAGAGCTCCTGGGGCAGAGCAAGGTCCGGACCTGAGAGCCACGTGAAGCAGAGCAAGGCTGCGGTTTCAGATGCACTGCTCGTGTTGTAGTGCTTGTCCCTGTCAATAATCAGATGGGGAAATAGATCCGTCTGAAAAATGGCCCAGGTGTTTTATGTGCACACGTATCATGCATCTATTTCTATAGTCTCACCGGCTCAGTTCTGCAGTGCTGCCTGCTGTGCCTCTTGGCAAGTAGTTGCACAGCATGGGATAGCCTGGTCATGGATGTGGGCGACCAGGGCAGATGAGGGAGGACAAGTGGAGAAACCCTTAAATTAGACCTATCACTGACTGAATGGAAAACTAAGTTTTCCTTGCACAGTTCATATCACTGGCCAGTTCTGGCAAAGGTGGTTGCTTTTAACACTGTGGTGGCCTTATAATTTAAAGGATGTGCATCTAATTTCCTTCCTGCTCTTGTCTTAAACTTTATTTTGCAGTGGACAGAAATAGCAGAAACACTGATGAGAGAGATGCAGCATAAATAGCCAGTTGTGATTTTTAGGTAGCCTGTGAGGGGAATGTTAAACAAATGAGCCCTCAGGTGCTCATCAATCAAATGGGAAAAGCCTGTGCTTTGGTTTGTGAGCACACACTGATGTTAATAAATCACCCTCTGCTTTACCAAGAAGGTCTGAGTATATTATGCACAAAATAGTAAATGCCTTAAGAATTACTAGAGTGTCATAAAAAGGAGTGTGTGAAGTCTAAAGATTGTGGTTTCTGCTAAAAAGAAAGGTGGTATCTGGGCACAGGGAGATGAGCCGGCGGCTTACTGAGTGCTGCCACTCCTGCACGGGAGCATGCGGGTTCATTCATAGAATCATAGAATGGTTTGGGTTGGAAGGGACCTTAAAGATCATAGAGTTCCAACCCCCCTGCCATGGCGGGGTGACACCTCCCACTAGAGCAGGTTGCTCGAAGCCCCATCCAGATAATTTTAAAAGATAGCCTACATTTAGGAAGGCGTTGTGCCTGTACTATTTGCACAAGTCTTTCAAGGGACATTAATGAAAACTAAGAATGCAACACAGGTGAGGAGCCAGTGTGTGCTGAGCCTGTTTGAATGGATACTTGGGAAACTGTACCCAGCAAACAGCAGTGATGAACTGCTACGGTGGTAGCACCTCACACCGTATTTCAACCATACAAAAGCATATGAGGGCTGCTGCACCTTCCCCTTCAGGGACAAAGTAAAAAAAGTACTAATTTAAACCAAGATTTGAATTCAGTACCAGCAGAGCAGCAGCATACAGGAGCTTTCCCTAGGTAAAACCTGGTGACAGGTTGCAGGCTGGCTCGCAGGCAGGAGGTGGCAATGACGCCCCCCAGCCCCCTCCAGCACAGGATTAAACGGACCGAACCACCAGCAGTTTGAGGGGTTTAAGTCACCTGTTCAATGTTTCCTCATAAAAACAAGGAACACTCACACTATCAGTGACAAGTGCAAGACAATTTAAGAAGCCGCCAATTTTTCCACTGCCATGAAGGCATGTCTAGCCCCCAAGACTGAGGCATTCACTGCTCAGTGACATTAACTGAGCTCTGGGACCATTTACTTCTGTGCTGCTTGTCATGGCCACAGGCATTGAAGTGTGTTGTTCTTCCCATTTGCTTAGGTATTTTTCAGCCTTGTCAAAAGGTGAGACCCTTCCTGTGAAGGAGAGGATTGAAATGCCTTTAGCAACAGAGAAAGTAAATGCCGGTTTGACACCAGGACTCCTTAAAATTTTGCACAAACAGGTACAAAGTGGCCTTTATCAAGCGTACAATGCTGTCAAGGAATGCCTGGGGATGTTTGGGGAGACTGAATGTCAAGTACCTGATTTATTTTGGGGAGGTTCTTAGTTTCATGCTGGTTTTTAGAGTTCTTACTGTGGTGCTGTGATTTCGATTAAAGCTTTCTCCCAAAGACATGGTGAATGTTGCAGAACTGAAGGAAAAATGGAAGCACTTGTGCTTGCCAGAGGAGCAGCTGGATGCTATCCTACAGTTGGACGACTTCGGTGAGGAGGTGGAATGGATGAAGTTTCTGGCACTTGGGTGCAGCGTGCTTGGCAAGGTATGTTCACAGCAGGAGCCCTTGTATCCAAAAGCAAATGGTTGTATATGATTGTATGTGACATAGGCCATAGACCAATTAATGCAAATGGACTTCAGAGAATGGTAATTATTTTGCAGCAGCTGGCGAAGTGGCTTGTTTATTTCCGTCCTCCATCAGCTTTTGGTCAAGGAACTTAACCAGGAAGAGGGCTAGGTCCTTAGTTTACTGGGATAGCAGTAGAAGAGCAAGCATGTCTGCAGGGAGCTTGGACCATGAGAGAAAGGATGATAGAGGAATGATGCATATGGAATCAGCATAAATGTCCGTGGAGGAGAACTGGAAGGAGAAAGTAAAGCATCAATTTTTAATTGATTGTGTAGTCAATTAAATTTTCACAGAAGCAGTTAATGTTACTAAATCTACTTTCAATTCTTTTAATGTCAGTAATAAAATCTCAGCAGAGCATTTCAACAGAATAAGAGACTATGAAATGCACTAAGCTGATGTTCTTATGAAGTATAATGCTTTTAATAATTTCTACAGTAGGGAAGAAGGGGTATTAAAAAGAAAATACATATTAAATAATATTTTGAGAATGTTGCAATATCTGGAAGCCCTGAATGTTGACCTGGCATGGCAATGCAATTGTGTGTATAGATACATGTATTCTTTTCCACTGTGTATTTCTTGATTTCAGTCCCCCTCCCAACATGATTTTGTAGTTTGGGCTCTTCATTTAAAAAAAAAAAAAGGTAACGGCAACATTACTTATTTAAAAAAAACTCAAATAAAACAAAAACAGAGTCAAGGAACATCACTCTGATGGAGCTAGACAGACTAAATTTACCTCCATCTATCCATCCTTTAAGTTATTAAGTGAATTATTTGATTTCAGCTCTACATAATGAAACCTAAATTTCAGTTTCTTAAACCAGGAAGGAAGATGCAGAAAAGAAATTTTCATTAATTTCCTGCAGCTGTAAATTCTGTTCATGGTTGAATAGGGTCAGTTAAGATACAAGAGTAGACAAGTGTGAAGTTCTTAAGAGCACCAGTCATCTGAAGTATCTTTCTGTAAAGCACTGATACATTTTTACAGCCTTGGAGAAATGACCATACAGGTAGCTTGTTAAATTGTCGTTCAAACATGGCGAAATCGATGTGAATAACTTTGGTGTGTCGGGTTGTGCGAGGGAGACAGTGGCAGCTTGGAGGGGCAGGAGCAGGAACGGCAGTAGAGGGGTGGCAAACTGCAGAGGGCAGAGTCTGCCATCATACAGGGGAGGAGCTACATTAAGTAAAACTATTAAAAGATCATACGATAACTCTTCTGGCCTGTATTCTAGATCTTGAACAGATAGTGCATTTATTTATTTTAAATATTGGTGTTCTACTGTTAACTTACAAAGTCATTGCTTTCTTGTTAATGAAGAGGTAAGGATAAGTTTTGGAAAGGTTATAACAAAAATATTACTACTTGAGTTAAAAAAGACCTGTGTCTTTTTGTTTGTTTCCTTGTTTTAATGGAATCCAAACAGGCTTTGACTCAATGATGTAGCTCAATGCTGAATTTTTCCATCTATTCCCCCGTGTCATGTTTAGGGCACTGGATTATAGACATTGTATTAAATAAAGGATTTTTTTTTTCAAGGAATATTTGGAACTAACACTTTGAGGAATGTTTGTTTTTAAGGGAACTCGCATGTTATTGGGCTTTGACTACACTGAAACATTCTTGAAATGCTTTTTGCCTCAGTACTTCTATAACTATTAAAATGGAACTTGCATGCAGATAGGGAAAACAGTAAATATCAGCATTGCTAAAAATTAATACCATATAATACTGTGTCGTAACAAAAATCATCAAACCCATATGAATTTTCTGAGATTTGTAGATTTGTCTGTCTTAGCTGCTGCCAAGAATTCATTTAGATCCATTGAGATAACAAATACACACACAAACACACTATATATCTATCATCTGACTAGGTATAGTGATGTTGGAGCTTTTACAGTGGTAAAACAGAGCAGTTTGGCCATATTGGAGAAGGGGCTCAGACTACCCCATGCAATCTTTAATCACCGGATTCTGGTATTTTCCGCTCCTTTCTCTACTGAAACTACATTATTGTTTCTGTCCCTGGACCTGTACTGGAGGGTAAATTTGGGGTTGAAAGCCAGGTAATGACGATAAAGCCTGCATCTCATTTACATTCACTTTTAGTGGTTTACAGTGTGGATTTTGTCACAGTATGCAAAGAACGTTCATGGTTTATACCATTTCTTTTCTTTCCTTACTGAACCCCTTGCAGTCCTTACTGAGTTCAATGAAACACGCCTGCGAAATCTTAACAAGAGACCCAGAAGGTGGAGCAGCTCGCATTCCCTTTGAAACATTCTCCTTCCTTTACTCATATTTGGCCCACATCGATGGAGAGATACCAGAGGAGAAGACTGAAGCATTCCTCCACGGAATTAAAGACTACGCGTAAGTAAAAAATCTGTGCATGGAATTTTAATATATTGATTACCTCTGGGTTCTTCATAAATGTACACCAGGATATACCATGTTAAAGTGTTGATCTAAAACATTTGGCTTATTCCTTTCCAGTGACCAACAACGTGGCATGGTGTTGCTTAGAAACTTTCTGACCCCCAGCCCTTTCTTTTGATCAAGCCTACTTTTCAGCAGCAGGTGAGAAGGAAAAAAAAAAAAAAAAAAGGAATAAATATGTGCAAGAAAATAATTTGTGTTCAAAGGATCATTATTTGCACATGAAAACACATGCAGGCCCTCTTTTCTTGCACTTCCTTTTCTTTATCTCACTCTTGAAATGGCCCTTCAGTGGATGCTAATTGAATACAGGGCTATCCTGTTCTCCTGCCTCACACCTAGGAGTGATACCTTCACTCATCTGTTTATACTGAGTGAAAGGTATTTTGTTATGGATTTTTCTACCTGTACTTTGCAAATTTACTTCTATTCTTAAAAATCAATCAAAATTAAATTTAGAGAAGACTGGACAGCTGTAATTGGTGCATTTCTCATTATGCTTCTGGTAGCACTGGCTTTTTTTTTTGACTCTTACACAAAACCAGCTTGTCTTTCGCCTACCTTGTCTGCATGAACACACTCTATCTATCTAAGTTTTACCAAGCCTTAATCAAGAGAACTTCATGAGAACCTTATGGCTGAGCTAGTAGAAGAAACATCAATTCAAGAAAGGAGTACAATGGTTCCATATGGTTTTCCCTCTAATTAAGACTCTTTCAGGACTTAAATATCTTTTTCCATTCTTAGAGGGACTTGCCTAATTAGGCACCTGTTTTAAAATGTGCCTTGTTTTCTGACAGAAAAAGATACTGCGTTTGTCATGTAGGTCAGGAATGCCTGACACAGTTCAGTTTGGCCTTGAGCTGAACAGCTGTGGTAGGTACAGAAGTCTAAATCGATCGGAACTAGACTAAGTTTTAGTGACAGATGGTCACACTTAATTGCAGAAACAACTGAGGTGAGAGACAGGATACTAGTGGCTACAGTAAAACCACAGAGATTCCATTGACAGAGAAGGCCAAAGCCAGGAGCCCTATCCTGGCAACTTGAACAAACAGAAAAAAGTATGTAGGAAAGACAAATCCGCAACCTTGTTCTTTTATAGTTGGTTATTTCGTTAACAAGCTTAGCTGATGATGACTGACCTTACTGTAGTAGATTGTGTGAGGAATTAACAGGTCTAGAAATTGATAATAAAATTGAGAATAAAAATATCACTGAAGTTAAGAGGTACAGGTACATACTAAACTTACACTTAAATCTTACTGTTTTATCAGCCTCTAGCACTAATTCTTACATGTTAGTCTATAAGACGGGAACTTCTCCTGGTTATTTCTGGAAGGAAATGGGTATGCAACTGGTGTTTGAAAATGGCAATCAATCAGCAATATTCCACGCATCCTTAGGTGGGAGGGAAACAGAGGAGCTCTCTTCATGCCTTTTTCATTTGTAATTCATCCTAGACTACAGGGACTGGCTCTGTTCTATATCCACCAACTACGGGCCAGGAAGGCAAATTACTACAGCCCCTCACAGATTTCATTCTTCAGCCTTGTCAGACTAAACTCAATAGATGAGAGAGATCAACATAATTTATTAATAGTTGCATTAATGTTACAGATATACACATTTTCTAATATACACTCCTTCCATCCTGACAAACCTTAACACCATTTCATTTTTGACTCCAAGCGCAGCTCTGATGCAACACCGAAATTGGTGTTACTGTCCCTGGCACAACAGCGGGAATGACAGTTCCTGTGCAAGTAACTTTTTGAATGGCTGACAAATAAAATAATCAGGTTCTTATTTCTACTTTCTTCTTTTATGGCTGTGATACTTGTCTTCATCCCTGAAACCAAACCACAAACATTGTGTGAGCTGTTAGGCTCAGACTGACAGAATCTGAAGGGAAAAAAAATACTCAGAAAATGCAAAGCTCTCATTAAACATAATTATGCCCTCTCTAAAGAAAGTAAACTACATTCAGACTGGTGTTTTAATCAAAGCCTTGTCATGCAGCACAACAGTCACAATTAGTTTAGGATGAATAGCATCACTGTGTAACAAAGCCAATTTTGAGACAAGCAATCATTCCCACCCATGCAGTTATCTACAGCATTTCTTCCCTACACACTAGGCACAACGCAGCGTTTCTTCTGCACAACAGCTTAAGTCTTTGCTCAAACACAGGTCCCACACGCCTACGTTCTTGCAGACATAAACGTGCTCTTGTTGATGGTATTAGAAAGTCTGGTCCAGAACTACTGAAGAGCAACAGCATTGTTTTGAAGTATCTACCATGGAATAGCTAGTCAAGTGATTGTATGTATATACATATAACAAACAATCCCATTTATTAAGTCCCAGTGCAAGCTAGAGCAGAAATCAGCATTAGACACAACAAACATACTTAATTAAATAGACAGTATGTCCCCCTATGCATATGTTGATCATGAGTAAAATAATCTGTGACAGTACTGTGCTAGTCCTGCAGCATGCTGGTGACAGCATCACCTTTCAGATGTAAGAGTAAACTCTGAAGTCTAAATGACAGTTTATGATCTCACAGCATGTTCTGTTTAGTATTAGTAGCCTCATGCTACTGGCTTGTTATACTGTATATAAGATTAGCTTAGCTTTTTAATTGGACTAGCTATTCTAATTCTCTGCACTGAATTCCTACAGCTGCCCAACTCAGAAGTGGAAGTCATCTGTCACTATTTATGCTCACCTCTCTCTTTTTCTCCGAGAATCCCTGTCTTTGCCTCTTTCGCGGCTCTTTTTTCGTTTATTTGGACTCCTGCTTGTCTCTCGCCTGTGTCTGGTGAGTTCAGTATCCTTACAGCTTCCTCCAGACTGCCGTGAGTCCACTGAAGCTGACCGCCTGTCTTCCTTTCTGAAAAAAAGGTTATTGACTTTGTTCAACAAAAATCATGTCACAGTCACTATTATTTTCAGTAGCAGATTTATAATATAATGACCTACTAATGGCGTAAGACAGAGGACATATCTTTTATTAAACCTATCTCCCTAAGAAATACGATACCTCCCAAAAGAGGCCCAAAGTCCATGCTCTTATAGGTGCACACCTCAGCACACTATTTAATACAGTTATTTCTTAAAAACACTGCCCCTCAGCATTATCACCTCTGCTCATGAAACAGGAGATGATACTGTTTTGCTTTAAATCCCTAACTCTTCAACCACCTACCTTAAGCTGCTACCTATAGCTGGAGAACCCAGCAAGCCTAATCTCCTGTATGGCCTTTTCCTTCACCTTCATTTTAATGCTAAAAACAAACACCACAAGTGTCACCTTTTAGTTTGTTTCAACACCATTGTCATCTCAAAGATTTCCTGAAGAAGCACAAATAGACCATCCTTAGGTCACGATTCCATTTTTATTTCAGCAACAAATGTTTGGAAGAGTGTGCAGCATTGCTTGACACTGGAAGAAATATGTGTACATAAACCACACTCCCAGTTAGCACAGCAGCATTCCTAGTGAAAAGAACGGTAAAGGTTCCTCATATTTAGTAAGTTAGGAAAACCTTTTCTCTGGGCTATTTTGTAATATATATACCATAGCATTTCCTGGCACGTAGTAGTGAAGAGAAAGAAATTGTATACTTGTATTTTCAAGTGTCCCCAGCTATCGCATACATACGCATTTGGAGACAGAGGGAGCACTCTTCATTCCCCAGCTCCACCAGAAACTACCTGGATCACTTGTAACGTACATCCTTACCCTTGAAAGAAAGCTATTCATTCATTTTACCCATCCTTCATGTAGCCAAAGCTACTCAAGCAAGAGCTTAACAGAATTAGTATAAAATAAACTGTGTATGTGTCTCAGCCAAGGTTGGTATATGTCCTATTAGAAAGAGGTAGGAGGATAACGTTACAGGCTATTGGGCTGCTGACATCCCTGGGGAATTCCCCAAATGTGACATACCTTCCTGAAGATTTTGACTTCCCTCCTTCACATATCTCTGCATTGTCCAACCTATTCTCCTCCTGCCAGTGATTGCTGAGTTCTTCCATGTGCACGCCAATCACATCCCGAATCACCTGGAGATTAAGATACATTAAAAAAAAAAAAAAAACAAAAACAGTAAGAAAAGCACCATGTCATGGTAGTGGCCTGAACTAGCAAATAGCAAAAGGTAAATGCCCCCCCCGCACCCTTCCAAAAAAAATTGTCCCAAACCCTATATGTTTGAATGGAAAGTCTTATTTGCAGGAACAGGTATTTCACCCTAAATTTAAATAACACCATTTTAGAAGAGATAGTCAACTATATCTTGCTACTAGTTTCACATTCAAAATTTAAGTCAGAAATGCTCCTGTTATTTGTAACTTGCTGCAACAAACCAAAAAGATTCCTCTGTAGTTTGCAACTCTAATAAGGCAGGGTACAAGAAGCAGAAAGAGAGAGATAATACCTTTGTCCAAAAGGTTATATCATTATTTCTGCTGATATACAATAAGCACTTTTGTGTAAAATCTCACCTCAGTGTAAGACTTCTTTGTTATATGAACATTCTTAGCCCTATATGACTGCCGCCGCCTTTTGTAGTCTCGCATTTCAGCCAGAATTTCAAGATGGGATTTTGGACCTTTTTGACTATCATCTACCAAAAAATTGGAAATAAAACAAATTATCATTAGCAAGACATCAGCACCTGCAGGTATGCAAGTCTGGTGCTTGTGTACACAATCACAATACACAATACTGTAAACTCAATAAAATATGGTATTTTTTCTGAAATTTCTCCAGTATTGAGTAACTGTTATGAATTTAGCACAAGCTTCCTCTCCAACCTCCTTGCTAGCTGTTTACACAAGACTAAGAAGCCACCAAGCAAATCTCATTATGTGATCTCAGACTCCTAACAGTGATTCAAACCAATATACAGGCTTGCAATATGGTCAAATGCCTACAAAATAGTGGCCATGTTTTCAAAGCCAGTATTACCCTAAGAGACAAAGACTGAGAAAGACAGATTCTATAAAATATCTCCCTGCATAGGTGACAAACACTGTCTCCTACCTCCAAGGCACAGCAGGGCCCACGGGATAACACAGATACCGATGTCACAGTTGGTATAGTTACAAACTGGCAGGACTCAACAGGGATGAGAGGTCTTGGTCCAATACACCCATTTGTATATTGCTCAAGAGCCCCCGTTGGATAACTGACAACCTTTCTTGTTCAGCTTTTAAGTGATTTTTAATCTCATCATCTCTTACAGCAAATACTGTCACAAGCTGCACAGGAAGTTGGCAACATTAAGCAACCTGAAGTCAGTTGCAGCAAAGGCAAAAGATCCATCCACTAAGAAACACACAAGGTGTGTTCCAAGAGCACCGTACTGTGGCTTTTGCAAAAGGAAAACAACATCAAGGATAGCAAACTAGTGTTTTCTGATGCCAGGTCTTTGTTGTGGCTTTTAAGAACAGTATGCTTTTCACAATAAAAATAACACAAGCAATTCTATTTGGCTTTCAACAAAACTCATCTAACTACAAAGTGGAAGTTCTGAGCCACAAATTCAACAACAGATCGTTCTTCAAACCTTGGGTGATTTTTGCTGCTAAATCCACAAAGAGATCACTGTCATTTTCCGTGATTTGGGATCTAGACCTCTGTTTCTTTGTTTCCTCAACAACATAATCATAAAGAGCAAGGCGATCGGCTTGGGTCAGGTCACAGGTGAAACGCTTGTGATTTTGAGGAACTTCTACAGGCAGTAATGAATAAGATCCTGGAAGTTGAACAGACAGCTGTCATTAGTAAAACAGCATAATTATACAGGAAAACACTGAGAAAGCTCAATGAACAATGCAGTAAACACACATGCTGTTTTCATCCTTCCCCTATGTATCTGTAAGAAGTTTCATCCTTTTTAATTTCAAAGGACAAAAATTGCCCAAAGAAAAAGAACAGAACTTAGTATTGTCCCATAAATTTCAGCTCTTGGTTTACAAACTAAAGAGAGAGGAGGCTGCAGCTCTGGCTCATGGGTTTGTCTTACTTCTAAAATTTTCTGTTAAGTACTAGCTGCAAAATACCTGTTGTTCTGCCCAAGAGAATGAAAGCTTCCAGGAGGCTAGATAACTGGGCACTATGCAAATCAGTCTCACTAACACTGTCACTTTCTCTCCCAAGCTTTTATAATAGACTGCCACAGGCATTGACAGCTAAAAGGGTACAAAGGCACTTTCAAAATGCTCCAGATTAGTTCACATTACTAAGTTTCAAGTTACAAAATAAAACACACTGCCTGCTCACTCTTCTTTCCCTGAATGATCAGCCCGGTACTTGCTCTTCCCATCCCCACTTAGAACACATATCCTCCAAGCAAACAATAAATCCATTCTCAATCCACTGCAACAGGAGTGACGTGACTTCCCTAAAGATACAGAATAGGATATCACCTGCATAAAAGAATTTTACTCAAGAACATTAAAATTCCCTGCAACCGTTAACTTGACTTCCATAATCCTGCTCCTCACAACACAACTTTCCCCCTTCGAGGCACAATCCCGCAGAGACAAACGTGCCCCAGCAGACAGAAGAGCCAACAGATAAGACGGGGTGCATACAGGAGCCCTCACAACAGCAAAGCTACTGCTGCTCTAAATTATTCAGCACTTAGAAGCTGAGCCAATCTTCCACATCCTGCTTTCACTAAAGACACCACAGAAGAGGAAGAGCAGCCACAATAACTCTACAACAACAGACCTAAAATACAAGACTTCCTAATTACTGCTACTCGGAGCTTAAACCAGAGCTTTTCTAATCTGAACTAACATATCTAAACACGAATGCCAGAATTTAATTTTAAAATGCACTGTTCTTACAGGGTCACGGAAGCCCATAAAAGTGCCCTAATATGCTTGTGATTTTACTAGAATTTTGCAACTTGTGACTAAGACCAGCTTTCCTGACCTATCATATAGCTAATATTCAAAATATGATTAGAATTTTTTAAAAACAAGAAAAGAAAATTACTTCCATTGATACAGTTAATGAAAAGGTAATTTACATGAAAAATGCTTTCTGTTTGTTTCTACTGCCAAAGACTTTAAATTAACAAACAATTTCAAGTCAGTAAATCTTACAACAGGCCGAGATGCCATAATGAAAACCACCCCAACAGTGGTTTAACAGCTGGATAACGGTAGATAACAGCTTTAGTGTTATCTTCAGAGAAATTCAAGCTTGCAGTGAAAACTGGATAGCAAACACTGTCATCTAGTGGCTCACTGATGTATCTCTGCAACGCACTGCTTGATAAAGGGTTTATTTGCTGCTTCTCTACTTGGTTCTGCTTGTGTCAGATCAGCGAGTTATCACTTCCCTCCAGAGGAAATGTACCCAATGTGCTCCGAACGCAGTGCCTATCACATGAGAGCTCCATCCCGAGCAACTGTCTGTAAAGGCTCCATTTGCTACGCCAGAGAAACAAATGAACGTGAAAAACTATGCCCAAGCAAGCACTGCTGTATGTAACTATCAGGAAAGCAGAACAAATGCTCTTTTCCTTCTGCCCTACAGAAGGACTACAGACAGTAAATGCTATGTCTTTCTGGTGTTGCAGTAATTTCCAAACCATACACCGCAGCTCCATAGTAATTTCTATAGGTAGCCTACTTTTCTACTGTTGTGGTCTGAACTCTTGAAGAGAAGCATAGCTCAGTCTTAACCTGGTCCCCAGACTGGTCACAAAACTCACTGAAAAACGAAACATAAAGGAACTAACGAGCTGAGAGCAGTGGCAAAGGACAACATCATATTGCAAATGTGTCAGCGTATTTCTTACATAAATTTTTAGGGCAGTCTTGAAACAATCCAACACAATAATATGCTTGTCGTTTGGATTTTGATCTGGGGAATGGTGGACAAACACATACAGCTCACATCTAGCAACTAATCCTTAAACATAACATTACACGAAGAACAAGGCTGGAGCCAGCATTAGAAGAGTCTGGGCCACAAAGAACAGAAGGATAGCATCAGAAAACATAGACAGAAAGTGTAGGTAGTGCATATGGGGATGGGAAATGAAGGACTAGTGCTATAAGAACCTCCAGAATTTTTGCAGTGCTGATTTTCCAGTCCTGACGAGAACTAGAGGCACATGCACAAGAGACTCAAATTCTCTCATTAAGCTGCCCCAAGAAGAGAGAGAGTAGTTATCCTCAAAAATACACAAGGGAAGGCATATTAAAAATAAATAAATTCCTCACAGCAGTTCACAAGGGGAATGAAGGAAGCTGCGAGGGGGAAGACAAAAGCAGCTGTCCACGTGAGAGCCAACGAAGTCATCTCAGTATCTGGTTGCTACTTACCTTCGCTGAAGCCTGTACCTTCTTTTGCACTTTGGGCTCTAGCTTGCTTAACAATGTGAAACTGTAGATCTTTATCTGCAAACCGAGAAGACAAAAATATCACCTAACTTTCACATCAAATACTTGGAAAATAATCTAAGAGGAAAAAAAAAAAAAGGTCCTCCTTGGATTTGAAGATGAGAACAGCCAAGTGACCCACAGACCAGAATTACACAGCAACAGAAGCATAACAAGGGTAAATTAAGGCAAAGTCCAGTGGTGAGAAAATAAACCTAGTGATGGAAATGCACAGGGCTTTTTTTAGGAGGCCCTGGAGAGTTTACAGCTGACAAGGCAGGGGGGTATGCAGCCCCCCATCCCATGGGACCTTCCCTAAACCCCTTATCCTCTTCCCCCCCGGGGATCTCCCCTCAGCCCCTCACCCTCTGCACCTCCTGCGAGGCGTCCCCTCAACCTCCTCCCCATCCTTTGCTCCCCACCCCCCCGGCTCTCCCCTCAGCCCCACCCTCGGGGGTCGCAGACGGCCCCGTCAGGCAAAGCCTCCACAGCCGCTCACCCATGGCGACGCTGGGAACCTTCAGGTTGTCGTAGAAAAACCCGGCGTCATACATCTCCGCCTGCAGGACCAAACGGCTCAGTCAAGGCCCCGCGGCCGACCCCGGCCACACCGGCTCCGGGCCGGGCCACCCAGCCTCCCCCGGCTAGCGGGGACCCCCTCAGGCCGGGCAGGCGACACCTCCGGGGCAGAAGCGCCGGCCCCGCACCCCGCCCACCCCCCAGCCGGGAGCCCACCTCCTCCTCGGCGGAGTATCCCATCTTGCGGAGCCGGCAGGACGCGGCGTGTCTCTCCAGCGACGCCCGGGGGACGAGGTGATGGACGTCGTAAGGGCACGGCACCCGCTCCACCTGCCGGCGGGACACAGGTCAGCCCGCACCGCCACCCCAATCCTCCCATTACCCCCCTATCCCCGCCAGAGCCCCCGACACCGCCTTACCGAGTCCCCCAGCCACACCGCACAGGGAGCCGCCATCCCGGGGTAGGCGGGGCAGCCGTCGGGACCCCGTGACCGGGCAGGCGGGGCCGGCGCCATGTTTACTGAGGGCGCTGCTGCGCCGTCTTGCCCGGCGGCTTGTTACCGGAGGAAGGGTGGACGCACTACCGGGGCGGCGCGGCGCGGCGGGAAGCCCGGGGAGGAGCCGGGGCGAAGGCGCGGCCGGAGGGGGAGAGGGCGCCGCTGACTGGCGGGAGGCCGCGGGTCCCGCCGCCCTCTGCGGGTACCGGCCGCCGCGGAGTGGGGAGCCCGGGCGGCAGTGTTGAAATTGCTCTGCGGTGAATGTGCCCTGTCTCCTGGGGGGGCAGCCGAGTGCGGAGGTGAGGTCCGGTGGGCACCGGCGGGTTGCCCAGCGCGGGCAGGGGGAGCTCCGAGGGCCCGAGCCGGGACCTGGGCTGCCAGCCTGAGGAGAGGGCCCGCCGCCGGACACCCGCCCCGGGCCTCGGCAGCGGCGGGCCGGGTCCGGGCCTGCCATGGGGCCGGCCCCACACCGTGCCGTCTCTCTGGGGAGGAAGGGTGTGGCGGCGACGGGTTTACCGTGAGGGCGCTGGTGCCTCCCTGCTCCTTTTCATAGAATCATTTAGATTGGAAAAGGCCTTTGGGATCATCGAGTCCAACCATCTACCCTACTGTACAATGTTCTTCCCTACACCATATCCCCCAACCCCACATCTAAACAACTCTTA
>JAOTQQ010000012.1:79761736-79777228 GCA_026546715.1 Gallinago undulata | reverse complement strand
TGCTGAGTACAGGGGGACAATCACCTCCCTACTTCTGCTGGCCACACTATTTCTAATACAAGCCAGGATGCCATTGGTTTTCTTGGCCACCTGGGCACACTGCTGGCTCATATTTTTGGGGCTTTGTGCCGTTAAGGAGCCAAGCGAAGGCTGAGGGCCACCTGCTTATTCTTCGTGGGGCCCAGGCCTGAACTGCTCACCAGCTTTCATGAGGGCCCGCTGCTTTCCTGAGCACAGGCTGTTTCAGAGCGGGTGCTGGCTTCCCACAGGCCGATTAGCAAGGGGGCAGGAGGAACATGGGCCTCCTCGGTGCCATGGAGGCCCTGGTGCCCGTTTCCCACTTGCAACACAGCGCCACGCAGGACGGCAGCCCCACCAGCAGCCTCCTGCCATGTGAGGGGATCTGTGAGGAGGGGAGTAGCACAGGAACAGGTTCTCCCCAGCACTGCTCCCGTGCACACGGGTGGTGTGGGAGGCAGCTGCATGGCTGCAGAGCACCCCAGGGCCTCCTCCCCACTCCCTGGCCAAAATGAAGAGAGCCTTCCCCTAGAAGATGAAGAAGCATCAGGACTCAATGAAACTGTAACGTAGGATGAGGAAAAAACTCCTGTCCTAAGGAATAAATTTCACGCGATTGACATTTGTGCTTGCCTATTTTTGTCATCAATGAGAAAAGCACATATGACTAGAAGGAAGAGTGGGTTTAACAAGGCAGGGTGGGAAGGAGGCAGTATGACGGATGTAGCTGCCAGAATGACTCCTGTACATCTGCTTTCGTTAGCAGATTACTTTCTCTCGCTTTCTCCCCTGCACAGTGAATTTGAGACTCAGCTGGGATTTTAGCCCTTTGAGATATGTGCTGTCTGTAGCTATGTTTGCCTGAGGATCTTTGACTTCACACGATACAGAATACTTATACCGGAAGACTTCCCAGCTGCCCTTGCGATTTTGTCTGTGCTGAACTAGAGTACACTCACTAACATTAGCACATTTTATCAAAAGAATAATAAAATAAAATAATAAATAAAAATGTCTTGGCAAAATTTTTCTGACCATCTCCACTGGAAAATACTATTTTTTCAAAGTCAAGTTTAACATCCAAGGGGATTTTTTTTTTAAGAGTAAAGATTAAAGCACTTTGATTTTGTTTACATATGAATTAAATTGATAGTTAAGAACTGTGAACAGAATAGATGTATTGCACTACTAAACGTTTTGAATCGGGAGAAGCATCCCTCACCCATGGCTTGTATTTGCATTTTTCTTCACTGGCAACAAAACCTTGCAGGCCTTCTGCAGCAGCTTATTTATTCAGAAGTATATTGACTCCATGAATAAAATTATTTTTTCTCTAATGTGTAAGAGAAGACGTTTTTCACACTTAGCATTCATTCTACTCCTTAGATAGAAAGTATTACTTAGAGTTGTGTTCACAGTTCCTCCTGGAAACGAGGAAAAAAATGTGAAAGCTCAAATTACTAATTTTTTTTAAACATGCTTCTGGTAAAAATAAATAAACTAAGCTTTATAACAGTTTTCTCATGTCTTACCTGAGAAATGCACATTTCAGCACGCGCGTTTCTATATGGGGACAGGGCCGGGGAGCAGGGGAAAGCAAACTGAAGAACCAAAAGAAACTTCTTGGGACTACTCAAAAGCCAAAAAGCCTGATTTTTGTCCCCAGAGAGCCCATGCAGGCCTGGCAGGCAGAAAAAGACAGCTTTCGACCTGCAGCTGCAATAGATTTTTGCTGGGCTCCACCCCGACACACTTGGCAAAGTTGCCACCAAGTTGTCAGCATTTAGCCTAGCAAAGGGCATGGAGTCAGCAGCCTGTGCCTGGCAGCCCACAGCCCGTCCTGCAGCAGGGGTTTACTGCCCCGGGGCACACGCTGTGCAGAAACCACCTCATCCCTAGGGGGGCTTAAACTACAACTGTGAGACTGACTGTGCTCATCTCAGAGCAGCTCTGCGGGTTTGCCTTTGTAATGGTGCTGCCCTTTTTTCCTTTGCCCCTAGAGCCCACACGTCAATCTCATTTTCTCCAGGGAAGGAGATGTGTTGTCCAGGCTGATAGCATGGGCGTCACTCAGCTACTGAACTAGAGAGAGACTTTGTAAAGATGAAGCACACAGGCACTCAAATTCCAATTTCTTGTCGTTGTGGCTATTAATCCCTGCTATCTCAGACTTCAGCTGAGACGCTACACTCAAAATCTGTAGCACAGGTTCAGCTGAATCACCTTCGTTATCTTCAGGGACAGGAGGTGAATTTCTCTAGCACACATGAATCAATTTATAGAAATATTCTTCATGGCACAGGCAGATTTTTTCAAAATTCCCTTCATCAGATCCCTGACCTGATCTGATTAATTTTTTATCATTTGCTCTCTCTCTTCTAGTTTTGTTGCCCTTCCGGCTCACCCCAAAGTGACGGTGTGGAGCAGTACAGGTGCTGACGGCACCCAGAGAAGTCAGAAGCTGCTCAGCCCTCGCTGGTTCCTCTGTTATGGGAATGGAGCTGATTTGTTCCTTCAGCTGTGTACCACCCAGAGCCTGCTGCAGGTCCTTGGCTGCTGGGCCTTGATGCTTATTCTTTTGTAGTTCAGTCTGGTTCCCAATTACAGCCTGAGGTGCATTTTACAAAATGCAGTAAACACTGGACACTTCCAAAATGATTTACAGGCGGCAACTCTGCATCTGTTAATGCCTTATTGATTCCTCTTTCTGCATCTCCATGTGATCTCTCGTGGATTCATCAGTTTTAGATCAGTTTATCAGGTTGGTATCATCCTTGTCTTTAAAGATAAAGCAATTGAAAGCTTGGTGTTGCCCCCACATGCCAGGTTCATATGGAAGCTATGTAACCATCTGTGCTTAAACATAGTGACAATGCGTATCGCTGCAGGAATATTGACAGAAAACATTCTCACTTGACAGAGCTGGGAATTTGCCGCTAAACAACCAGAAGTAAAGCCAATGTCCTCTTGCACGCTGAAGTTTTAAAATGTGTGGTTTCGAGCTTGCAGTTTTTTCCCTTTAAGCCCTATCACCTTAGGGCTGTGATGCGCTGTGATCCTTGATTCCGTCCGTGCCTGCTCCCTCTGCCATTCCTTTGCTCAGAGCTTTCTGACCGGGCAGTGCCAGCCGCCTGCTTGGAGCCCAAGGTTCCTCACCTGCCTTTTCTTCCCGGGTTGTTAATGGCCTGGTGGGCACAGTCTGGCATCTGCTTTCAGCATGTTCATTTATTTAACAGCCGTTGTGATTAAGCATAATCCCTGTGAAGAACGAGAACCTCTTCCACGCCTTCTGTCACAAATACTGCCGTGGTCAAGACTCTCTGACTGTGAAAACCGGTGGCTTCAGGCTAGTGACTCGGCCCCTGCTTGTGCTTAGCTGTGCCAGTGCCCTGTGTGCCGCAGGCATGGAGACCCTTCCCGCACGGGGCTGCTTGTGCTCTTTGCCAGGAAGCACAGAGGAGCCTGTGGTTTTCTTTTAAAAGCAGGCTATTGATGTCCAGTTGATGTCCGCTTGAAATTAAGAAGCAAGAATTTACTCATCTGCCTGCTGTTTCCGTGTGTCAGTCTCCTTGGGGAGTCTTTACAGCTCTGTGCTTGACGTGAGGCTGTGTAACGTGTCCCAGCCGGGAGTTCAGGTCCTGCCTTACCTACTGAATGGCGGCGTCTCTCCTGGAGAGAGCTTCCCGCTGGTGAGTGTGGGCTGAGCAAGAGAGCCCACACTGCACAGAGCCCTGTGTCACGCTGCAAGCTGCTGATGGGGGCTGCAGAGCCACCCCCGGGGTCAGCCAGCTGGTGCCAGCAAAGAGGCAACCGGGTGTCAGGCTGCAGCCCCAAAGGCGTCAGCGTGAGGGCAGGTGCTGGGGGTCTGGGAGATGTGGGAGGCGGGGTGGAGCCCCCCCCGTTAATGTCATAAGCAAGGATTTTAGGTGAAGATGCAGGCTGTGCTCATGGGAGGCAGTCACTCAGCAGTGCTGCTTTGCTAGGAAGGTCCAAGAGCAGGGTCCACGTGTCCAGTGGGCAGAGACAGCAGAGGTGCCACTAAAATTCAGCCACCTCCAAAAACATGAGTTTTACTGCCTCTGCTTTGTTTTCCACAGTGACCGGTCCTCACCTCAGAGCAACAGCTAGTAAATTAAGTATTTGTTAATTTGTTATGTGGCGGAAAGGTGTTACCCAAATTGCATTTTGCTCCCTCTGTGAATGCATCTAAGGCAACAGCAGCAGATGAATGCTGCTCCATGTGTCACTGCCCCAGCTTTCTGCCAGGACTTTGCCCTCGGGTCGCTGTTGTCCCTGCCTTGTGTGCATTAATAGGATTGTATTTCCTGCCCAGCTGATCACCTGCCAAAGATCAGATGGAACAGGCCGACCCCTTGCTCCCCACCCCACCCATTGTCAATGGGACATATGGAAGTGCCTTCCAGGGATGAGCACCATCCCTCCCTCCATGCCACCTGCAACCTCTGAAGCACCTCACGCTGCCCAGCAAGCCAGCTGAATCCCAGCTCTACATCCCTGCACCACAGCCAGCTGGAGCCCTTCCACACTTCAGCAGATGAACTGCCACACCGGGCAAGGCAACAGGGAGCCGAAATATCACAGACCTTACAGCGCTCTCAGCATTCACACCACTTCAAAAGCTTTAGAGCAACAGAAGTCATGCCTCAGCTGCATGTTTCAGCTGGTGCTAAAGTTCCCCTTGCATTTGCCGTGTGGGCATGTCCTAAGTGGTGCCCCACTCTGTGCCCCACAGGGGATGTCAGCCTCAGTCCCTGGGGGATCCTTGTCTGCATGGGGCCAGCAGGTGATGCCTGGACAGATACACATCGAGCCACCTGCTTTTGCTGCATCTGCAAAACTTGTACAGCTTTAGAGGTCGCTTTGAAAATGTGGCCTATCATGCTCAACACTATTAGTGCAGTGAATAATGATAGCTGTCCCTAGGTGTTGCCATTTCTTCTCATAAGGGTGTGCGAAACAAGCAATATTACTTTAACCTGAAGCAACATTTCAAAGGAAGTCCACAGGAAGGAGAAACTTACTCACCCACAACAATCTCTTTGGAAACACGAGTCAGCAGACCCAACGACAGGCCAGGTTTTATAACAAGCTTAATATTCTGGGTGTGGATTTGCAAGCACTGCCTACAAGCATCCTTCCTCTCGCAGGAGGATTAGCACAGGGGATTACAGATGCCCTTTGGAGAGACTGTGTATGCTCAGACGGTGACACCATCCCAAGCGCGTGGGGGCAGGGAGAAGGAGAAAGCGAGTGCAGGGGAGAAACAAGGATCCCGCTCCATAATTGCCAATAGGAAAAACAGTGTGGCTTTAGCTCTCACAAGGACTCTAAATTCAAGATCACCATATTTGCTGAGCTCATCAGTGATGGGATTTCATCAGGCTCAGCACAAAATCTGCACCCCAGCAGCATTACGTTTGGATGCTCAACCTCTTGTCTGAGACACAAAACCGAAGTGCTGCTTGCTTGTGGCTAGAAATGGTCCTTGGGCACTTGTGTCTGAATTAGTGTCCAGTTTCTCTTGACTCTACACATACAAACAAGCCATTATGAGTTTCCACTTAAAAGAGTACTGTGCTCACCACGCACACACACACAGTGTTCTCCACATCCCTCTATTCCTCGGTATAGGCTTCTTTCCAACCTGTGTTACTTCTTTGTAGGATTTCCCACGTTTCCTCCCCTGTCAGGCCCATGAATTTGTGGTCATCCCCACCTCTTCAATATCTCCACCCATCATGTCAGCAGCTGCATGGTTCCAGGTCTTTCTAATTCTGTTCACTGATATTGAAAATCTTCACTGAAAAGCAGGAATCGGAATCATAGAATGGTTTGTATCGGTGGGGACCCTAAAGTTCATCTAGTTCCAACCCCTTCCCCACTCCATGGGCAGGGACATCTCCCACTAGAGCAGGTTGCTCAAAGTCCCATCCAGCCTGGTCTTGAACGCTTCCAAGGATGGGGCATCCACGACCTCTCTGTGCAACCTGTTCCAGCACCTCACCACCCTCACAGTAAAGATTTTCTTCCTAATACCTAATCTACATCTCCCCTCTTTAAGTTTAGAACTGTTACACCTTGTCCTATCACTACACCCTCTGATAAAGAGCCCCTCCCCATCTCTCCTGTAGGCCCCCTTTAGGTACTAGAAGGCTGCTATAATGTCTCCTCGAAGCCTTCTCTTCTCCAGGCTGGACAACCCGAACTCTCTCAGCCTGAAGGAACTGCTCCACTGTGCTGTTACAATATTACCTCTGAACAAGAAATGTTCCCCAGCCAAGCAAAAGACCCTGTTTTGCTCAGCCCATCATTATTTCTGCAGTTCTGAACCATCCTGCTGCACATCCCCTGCCACACGCTTCGTCTCTCACCACGAGGCACAGCCTTGCAAAGCAAGCAGTGGCCTGACTGGAGGGAAAAGGAAAAACACCCACCCTCACCCGCTTTGCCAGGTATATTTTCCATCCCAGCGCACAGCACCCCAAGGGCAGGTGCTTCCCTGCAAGCGTGCATGAGGAATAAGGTTATTTTCTTTTAACGGTTGTTTATTCCACTTTCCAGACACTCAGGCGGAACCTGGCCATGTGCTGTTCTTCATGCCTGTCAAATGCACTGTTGCGGTGAAGTGTCTCACCTCAGATAGATCTCTCACCCACCACGGCAGAGGCGATATAGAAACACTGATAGGACACATCTTAAAACAACAGCTCCATTCGCACCAGCCAAAACTGTTAGCAAAGGAAAAGCACGTCAATAATCAATCCAGGGTCCACCTAGTGCACACACACACAGCCGTAAGCCGAGTTAAAAGAGCTGCTTTAAAACTACATCATTTAAGCTGTGAAGCCAAACGCAGGAAAAGCTGGACTCGTTGCTGAGGGCCCCACACGCAGTGCTGCAGCCTCTCCCCTCCGCGGGGGGAAAGAACAGGGGTGCCCCAGCAGTCGTACCTGGCAATGCCCCCGCAGAACCAGCTGAATTAAGATGTCACGCACACGGCTGTGAATCACAAAACTATCTGTAGGGCTGCTGGGCAGCAGGATTACTCTGGTCTATTCCTGGCTCCGGGACAGAGTCTTAATGGGTAGGGCTGTGATTACGAGCAGGATAAGCAATAGCCAAAGGTTGGAAGGGCTCCCCGCTGAAAATCTCTGTGGCTGACTCTGGGGGATTTGGAGCTGTTCTGCAAGCCACACCTCCTGTCCCAAACCAGGCAGGGACTCCCTTCGTGCTAAAGAGGAGAGATATTTGCATGTCTTACAGGAATGGGGGTACAGCCAGGGAAGTCAGGGTATCTAAACGCAGTCTTGCTTTTCCTAGGCTGTAGGTGGCTACATAAGAAACCAGAAGATGAGTTGGGTAGAAACACTGATTTAAATCAGGTATTCGTGCAACATATAGTAGTATTTTCCCTGCTTTTAAATTCCTTGCTCAGTATTGGAAAAAAGCAACTGTCACTGTGTAATACTGAAAAACATGAGATCCTGCAAACCAGGCTGTTTTTCTGGTTGCAGACAACCCTGGTGCTGAAGATTTGGGATCCCATTCCCTGATACCTGGGCTTCCCCTTTGTTCCTTATGAGATTGCTCAAGCATAGCCACCTGGGCAGCAGCTGCAGGGCAGGAGGCAGAGAAGACCTCCTTGGCCACCTCCTCACTCTCCTCACCCTAGCTGTGTCTCCTCTTGTTTATAGAAAGTAAGCCTGACTAACTGGGGGGGTGCTGGTTTTTACTGCCTGACCCTGTGGTGCAGAAGCACACTTTGGGTTGCACCCAGGGTTTGTCACTGCTCACAGCCTGGTCGTGCTGATAAATGAGAAAGCCACCACCAGTTTACCCCAGTAAATGATACTTCACATAAGAGTCAAATGCTAGTCGATCCTTTCTTAGACATCCCAGCTGCCCACAGCAGCTGCAAAGCTAAAAAGTGTCTGGTACCAAAGCTGCCCTGGGCAGGGAGCGGTGGGACTGGCCAAACACCTCAGGAGGCTTTCACAGGGTTTTGTGTTAAGCACAGAGAGAAGAGCAGGGGGAAGTTAGTTTTGGGAAGGGAACAGCTCTGGAAATGCTTCCCCTTGCCACGGCCCGACAGCAGATGGGGCTATGAAAGCTGCAGCAGAGCCCCACGCTGCTGGCTGCAGGCACAGGGCCGCCAAGGGAGACGCTCCCTCAAAGCATCCACAGCTTTGTCTTGCCACCCTGGCTCTCCTGTGCCGCATCCCTGCCTGCTGCAGGCAGTGGTAGGGCATCTCGCTGCCTGGGAAAGGTGCAGCAACACAGATGCCATGATATTTCAGTGTTTAAACAGTAGTGGAAGCCCTTTCCTTAGCTTCTGGAAGGGTCTGGTGTCTTTCCGTCACCAGGGACAGACCTCAAACTTCTTCCAGCCCAAACCTGGAACGCGTGCTTCACCTTGCCTTTCCCCATTTTGTTTTGGGGGTTTTCCTTCCCAACCCCACGAGGGACCCTGGAAACCTTCCTTGTCCCACCAGTGCTCTCCTCTTGCTTGCCTACCCTCCCGGTGGCCCAGCGCAGGTTCTAGGGGCAGACAAGGACAACAGAGGGCAGGTACCTATCTACGGTCTGGCTGTGAGAACGTGGGCAGGAGAGACACAGCAGCTCTCCCGAGTGCCCTGCCGAGGGGCCCCCAGCCAGCCCAAGCCATGAAGTGCCATTCTCCCAGCCAAAATGGAAATGCTTCCAAACTGACGTCTGCACTTTACTTGCATTTTCCTCTCTGGGGCTATGAAATAGAGACAGGAGGAGATTTCAACTGGAGGAGCTTGTGCCAAACTCAGACTGAAGGTGGAACGGCCCTGCTTGGGCAAATCCCCCAGCAGTAACCTGCCATCAGCAATTCTGCAAAGACCCTGTTTCCTGCAGCCAGCAAGTAGACTTTTTGCGCTCTGAAAATTAACATCTCAAATTAAAATCACTTCTGTGCTTGTCAAAGGCTTAACGTTGCAATAGGCTATTTCAGACAACACAGAGGATATTAGAACTTGTCCGCTATTCCGCAATCTTTTTTTTTGTCTTTTCTTCACTTTGCAACGTGAATTGTTTAAAGCCCGTAAGATTTCACAGGACTCTGTACACCATGTCAAAATGACAAAGAAAGTGAGGCAAGGTTCCTTCAGCTTGGCATCACTCTTCAATTTCTAAACTATTGCTTCTAAAAATCTTCCCCACAGTAGCAATTCCCCAATCCAGCATTCTCTAGCTCTTGCTTAGAGTCTGAAATTATTAAAAAAATCTCAAACAATTCCCAGAAACAAAACAGGCCTCCAGATTCATTTGTCTGGAGATATTTTTCAAGAGGCTCCTAGGAATTTTCTAATATCTTTTCATTTCTCTTATACTTCTCCAGCCTCAATCGTGACCTGTACGAGTTGGAAGCCAGAGGTTTTTAAATTAAAGAGAAAATCCCTAGGGAAATTAGACAGGTTTGGTTTGTTTGCTGTTTTGTTTTTTTTTATATATTACACACATATATATACTGTATATTTTTAAGTTATAAATTGTTTATGTATACATTTAAAAGGTCAATAGTGTGTATGTGTACATACATATGTATGAATGTCTGCATATACACACAAAATGTCAACAGTATGAATAAAGAGTCTCAATATTTTTAGCTGTTCTAATTTAAAAAAAAATGCTGGATGTCACCTAGGATGACAGTAAAGGCTTGTAATTGTTACCCTCTTCTGCAGGTTTTATAGGCTTACCTTCCAGCTTTGGAGAAAATCCACACACACCCTTTTTTCACTAAGTCCAATAAATTCAGCAGCACTCTTCATCATGGGATGTTTTCCATTTAATTAGTGAGGGGCGGGGGAAAACAACTGCAGATTACGCTATGATTTTCTCCAAACAGCCCTAATTTAAAATGAACCAAAGAGTCTGTGTGAAACCAATCAAGGAAAGAAAAAAAAAGTGCGGTGGATAACAGATGGTCCCACAGTTATGGCAAGCTCTTAAATGAGCTCAACCAGACTAAGCTATTAGAGGCTTCCAAACAAATAGGCCAAAATAGCCACTGCTAAATACTGAAATAATTATCAAAATACAAATCTGCCTGAAAGTAAGACAATGTTTCTACTGAAAGCAAGGCTAAAATGTACAGCCTCCTTAATCTGCATATATTTACCATGAGTGCCTTTATGAAAAGCATGCATTGCCATTTGCTTAAGTGCCAATAGTGAACTTCTGTAACACACTTCTTTGTCCTGACAGCCCAATACAGGTGTGAAACCAAGAAATGCTTGAGTTTATCCTTCTTACTAGGAGGCAGAGAGATCCAGTTGCAGTTCATCTTGTCTTCCTGTATTCACAGGAATCATCCAAAGATTGATTAAGGCCCTGATCCAGCAAATGCAACAAATGCACACTTGACTTCAAACAGGCCTTGCTCTGTGGTTGCAGTGACTTCAAGTCAATGGGGAGACACACATAGACAGCACATGCTGGAGCACATCTGGCTGCAACCTGCTAGATCCTGCATGTTCTGGCATCTCCGGGAGCACCAGGGGCAGGACTCTGCTATGACTGACTTTGTAAGAGGCTGAGATTTTGAGTTTGGGGCAAAGTTTGTAATCACTGTTTTCCCCTTTTGCTACAAATGTAGAGCAACCAGCGCAACATGCCAAGTCTTGAGTTCTCTTGTTGCTATTTTAACCAGGATGTGAGGTTACCGTGACCATGTTTTGCACATCAGTGTTTCACCTCCTTCCCTCAAATATACCAGAGTCAGGATTTGAATTCAAACCCAACCAACTGGAGAACCAGACTGCAAAAAAAAGTGAGGATGAAATTTTGTCAAGACAAGGGCAAAGCACTACCCTTGGGCAGAAATAATCAATTTCATGAGTACAAATTGGGACCCAATAGGTAGGAAGTGTTGGAGAAAATATTCTGGGGATTACAACAGACCATAAACAGAACACAAGCCTGTGGCAGCCTGCTGTGCAATAGGGGAGAGCTATGCAGGACCATACAGACAGGACATTACCAAACAAGACCTACAAGAAATGCTGCAAATACTTCTTATTTTCTGTTGAGCTCTTGTAAGGTCCTGTCTAGATTGGACACTGGTCCTTCAAAACTGAAGGATATCTGGAATAAACTGGTATCAGTGCTAGAATCTTGTAAGTATAGATTAGCTAAATGCTAACCTGACATCAGTAACGTTCACTCATGTGATGAGGCAGACAATGTCCCAGAGTCCATGTCACCTCTGTGGTCACCAACCATAAAACACATGCTGACAGGACAAGGCTTCCCACACTCAGGCTACGCACAGGAGTCCTTGCTGTTCACTGGTGGTCAGAGCACAGTATCTTTGTGCCTGTGTGTTTGAACCTCAGAAGACAGTATTATCCAGGTAACTAGCATCATCATGCTTGTGTTAAGAGACCCTCTTAAGTGCCCGAGAAAAAAAAAAAAAACCACTAAGAGAGAGAAAAAGCATAGTCACCAAAATTTCTTATCTCTGTGGAAACCTGGGAACAACATCAGGGAAGAACTTTATGGAAAAATAAAGCAATGCTTTAAATCACCTGGGCATGTTTCATTTTGGTTTGTTTGTTGGTTGGTTTTTGTTGTTGTTGTTGTGGGTTTTTTTCATGGAAAACCTTTAGACAATTAAAGCATTCTGTAGCAGGCCCCTGTCAGTTCTCCTTTCTCCATTTCACACTTTGTGATTTGTAGGCAATAAGGAAGATCTCTGTGCTGCTCCTCTGCATAGGCATTGATGGCAGGGCTCTTTCCCGAGTTCCCCCATGACAGGTTTCATTGCTCCTCTGCAAAACACCGTGCAGGTAAAATGCAAAGGTGCAGCAATGCAGATTAGCTAACGAGATTATGCTCTTGGTTTCCCTAATGGAGGAGGATCACGGGAGATCAGAGACATTCCTGCCTGACCACATGCTACTAAAGAGAGATGTCCACAAAAGCAGCAAAACAGCTCCTTAACAACATGCCACCCGAGTCCCTCACAGACATGCTTGGCTTTACCCTTCTAATCTTGGTAGCAGGAGGGAAAATCTGATTGCAATTAATCTTACTTGACAAACGGAGAGCAGAGCCAGAGAGACAGCAGGGCGTGCTGAAGGCAGCGATGCAGCTGGGCAGCAGAGGCAGGATGAGAATCCAGTCTGACCTGACTGGGACTCCCCTGGGGGGCATTGCTTCAGGTGCAGGTAGGTAACACCTCCCCATGCAGCTGTGAGTAAAAACACCACAAGTCTCCATAAAGCAAGCACACTTTTTTTCAGGTCTTGCTCAACTCTGTAACTACCAACAGTCAATAAATATTCTTATCACTTTTGCAAATGAGTCATTCTGCATTACATACTGTTTTATGGTGTTGTCAATGTCTACTCCTCCCATGCTGTGGCATACAGAGTAGCACTCTGGATATCTCACACTGAAAAGGAGGTATTTTGGTAACAAAAATGAGTCTTGGCAAGCAGCACTGCTATCATGTGCATCAGGCTGGACCAGGGATAAAGAGAAAAGCAGACAGAGGGGGAAGTATAGTATTGCACAGTATGAGTAGTATTCTGAGACCTCATCTTCTATATGTGTGGTGGTACAAATAACTTCTAAGCATTGGTATCAAAGAAAAAGTATTCTTTCATATATACACGCATAGAAAGAATGAAAACAATATATCACCACGTAGTATAAAGTAAAACATGGTCAAAACAGATTTATTTTTTTCCTGAGGAAACAGATGGGTTTTATACCTACACTTTTATCAAAAAGACTATGGAGGGACATACTATTATTTAACTGTTCATCATGGTCACCTCAGCTCTTTGTTCCTTTAATTTCAAATGCACATAGTTTTAAGCTGTTATATATATTGCTTTAGGTACTTTTCACTGGTCAGGTTGGAAGGTACACTTGCCCTAGAATAATTGATTATCTCACCTGTAACAAGGGCCAATACAGAGATTTTTGCTCTTTTTAACCTGTGATAGCCAAAATGGTGGCTTCTTCTAAATTGCTGTTTTAATTTTTAATTTCAAAATATGCTCAACTATTTTGCTATCTTGTTTTGAAGCTCGTTATTTCCCAGCTGGGAATATGGCAGACTGTGGGCTGAGGCAGCTGGCAGATGGACAGAGAGGAAGAATTGCCATCCCTCAACAGGCTACACCCACACTTGCTGGGGAATTGGTTTCCTCAAAGCACAGCCCCGATTTAGGTTAGTTGGCAGCAACTCACTTTTGAAGAAGACTTATGATACTCAGTCTTAAAAGGAACAGAGCCAAGGGCTCTAAGATGTATTGCTACATCTCACCCACCTTTAGAGCAGCAAAACCACCCTACAATACATGCTAGATTAACAAAACATTCCATCACAAACAAAGACACTGTTTTCCCTCCTCATACTTCATTTTTTCATATTTTAAGCTATGCACATTCAGAACTAATAGAAAAACTGCACACAACTAGTTTTCATTGCAGCATGATGGCTGCATCAAATGCTTGAAACAGTGGCAATACCAGTTACTCCAGTCAAGAGGAGGGAAAAGAAGGCAGTCCAGGCACTCTTTTAGAAGTCTAAGAAAAGAAGTAGAGTGGGCTTTTGAGTGACAAAACAGGGATTCCCAAGGGCTATATTAATTGGTGCTGTCTACAACAAAAGCAGTAGATAGGGCTTATTATGATCTTCCACTTCAGAGACTGACTACGCAGCTGGGAAACTGAGTTACTTGTGCATATGTGGCTCTGTATTCCAAAATACACAAGAAAGTGCTCACAGTGCATGTGGGACTTGACTGTGTGCATTTTTCACACAGGCAGTGAAGCAAGGGAGCAGACCAGAGGACCACAGGGCTGTTGCTGCTGAGCAAGCACTTTGGTTTTGGCTGCGGTTTGGAACCCCTGAGGGTACTATCACCCTGACTCACAAGCAACCCCTCATTCAACTGGTGTCAAACTGTGGTGACAGTCCAGAGAATATGGAAATTGCAAGCTTAAAGATACACAAATAAAACATCAGATCACTCATGGCAAAATTTCTCTTCCACTACCACTGACCTCTTAGCATAAAAAGAGCAGAGAGGGCTGTGCTTTCACCAACATTAGCCATTATGAAAAAACAAAATTCATGACTTCTTAGACATTCGTCCTGCAGTGAAGTTGGTACTACTGAGTTATGGTAATTACTTACTAATGACCAATTTTAGACTACTAGTAAGACTGGTGCTTTAGTGGCTTCTGTCTGTCCAGTCAGAGGCAAGTTGTTCTTTTCTCTGTACTCCCAGTGCAGTTGCTGGCTGTAAATAACCATTTCCAAATTAAGGGAGAGGAACAGTATCCTGGAGACCTTCTGAGATTTACAGAGACTCATTGCAACTGTATTCATTTGGCAGTCCCAGTGAGTTATTTGAGCTGCCTTACACTGCCCTACTCTTCCTAAAGTGAAAGCTGCCTCAACTTTACAATAAAATGAAGCATATTAGCTAAATTTAAAAAAAAAAAAAAAAAAAAAAAAGAGTGCTGGGTCCTCTCAGCCAGTTTTCATTTCTGCTGTAGGATGGCTGTAGTCCTGTGACTGAATGCTGTCATGCAACTGACAGTGTTGCCATTGCATACAGATTAAGAAATTTACTTGTATACTGTAAATTACAGGACTAAAACCTTAGACTTTAAATCCTTCAAGACAGGAGACCCTTTTTAACAGGAGTTATATGCAATGCATAATAAAAGCCCTATACATAGCATAATAACATAATGGCCTACTACATCTACTCATTATTATTGGTGATCATATTATAGTATTGTTAACAATATGCTTTATGCCAAAATTTCCCCAGAAAGCAACTGCATTGCTGAAGGCACTAAAAAGTTTTCCTTTGATACCCTAAGCTGTGGCGCAAATATAGAACACTAAAACCCTTAAAAAAAATAAAAAAGACAAAACTTGATCTTCTGCAGCTGGCTGCTCTGGTCTGCTATGCCTGCTCCCAAAATGCCAGCTCCATGCAGCTGCTAGAGCCTTGGCTGTCACCCTCTCAGCCCCAGGCACCAGCCCTGCCACTGTCCTGCAAAGCTGCTGCATGGTTCCCAGCATGTCACTCACCCTCACTGGGCCAAAGACCTCCCAGGCTCTGGACATGTCCAAGTAGGGCACTGCTCCCATTGACAATCTGCATGCACCCATGTGGTTTTGGGAGGTGGGAGGGAAGAACTGTATGCCTGCACACTGTACCACGTTAGGCTCAGAAAACAGGACTCGACCTCTTTTAGTGACTGCCAGACATGTTGCTCATGAGTCCCAATGCACTGCAGCACACTCTCTTTTCACCTCCTCACATCTGAATACACTACTACTCTGATTGAAGCCTTCATCTTCTCAGACCATAGAATGGTTAGAGTTGGAAGGGACCTTAAAGATCATTGAGTTCCAACCCCCCTGCCATGGGCAGGGACACCTCC
>JAOTQQ010000012.1:79674507-79752628 GCA_026546715.1 Gallinago undulata | reverse complement strand
TTTAATGTGGTTGGACTCAATGATCTCAAAGGTCCCTTCCAACCACTAAGATTCTGTGATTCTGTGATTCTGTGATTCCACCCTGGTTGCTTGAGGGCAAATAAGTAATTTGGAAGGGTGATGGATTACTGATCAGCTGAGGTCTTCTGCAAGTTCCCTGATGTCAGACTAGTACCATCCCCAGCCTCTCCCCAGAGGAGAGTCTCCAGATGAGACAGAGGAGATCCTGAGAGGACATAAAGGACATGTGTAGGCTGAGCGTGAGGTCGTCCTCCAGTGCTCAAGGTGAGACCCTCATCCTCTAGCAAAGGAGTACAAATGTCAGAGGATTCAGGTAAAGAAAGGGTGAGGGGGGACATGAGTCGTTTACTTGATCTCTTTTGGGCTGGAAAAATTTCTCTCCAAATGTACATACCTGGACTACTGTTAATTAATACTCCTGAAGCATGTTTGAACTGTGTGCTCTAGAATTTGTTCAGGTTTTTCACCTAGTTAGGGGGAAGGACCACGTGACACCAGCAGTCCAGAGACTGCATTACTTTTATTTGGGGCACAGTTCAAGACAAATTGTCCTCTGTTCATGACAAATGTGATATGCCAGGCCTCATCTCCTTACTTCGTAGGTTCTGCCATGACAGACGAGCAGTTCAAGCAAGGGGATGACTTGCCTTTCCTCCAAACCACTTCAATTGCAGTAGAGTTGTTCAACAGTGTAATTAAAAAGAAAATTGGTCAGCTAGGTTTAAACAAGATGGGAAAAGCATTTCAAAGGAGGAGCAATGAGCAGTGTACTTACCTTTCCATTGGTCCAACCTGTTTGTATCAAAATCTAAAAGCAAACTCACTCCCTTGCTTTGCATTGGTGTCAGGCTGGTAAAATTAATGTTTTGCTTACTTTGATAAATTTCTTTTTGATCAAATAATAAAAAAACAAACTCTGTTGCTCATTTGCCTGAAAATGTCATGGTCCCTGACTAATGAGCTGTTCCATCACCTTTTTTACTGTCTTATTCTCCAACTAAAACTGATGCAATTTTTCTTAATGGTAAGGGAATCTGTAACCCAATTAAACATGGGAGCATTTTAACCTCCTGGGGAACATGTCATTCAGGGACAATATTTTTGCCAAAAAAATAATTAACCTCCATGGAGCACAGAAAGCACAGATCCTATGTGCTGAAGCCTTTCTCAGATGTCAAATACTTAGTTTTCACATCCCTTGGACTTTGGTGCACTTTATTATGTCGAGCCCTCTAATGATACTATTCTGAGACCAATGAGCTATTAGTACTAACGCGGCCTGGCCCTAACACAGCCTGCACAGTGAAGAAACAAGACATCAAGACCTTAGAAGTACAATGTGCCAAAAGGCATCACATGTTGTGTAGCAGCACACCCCTCCATTTAGCAGAGACTGACCTTTTCAGAAGAAACATGGCAATGTACATTCATTGGAAAAAAAAATAATTAAGGTGGGATATTTAAAAGCACAGCACTCGCCTAAAAGGCTGCTGCTATTGAGTGGTGGCTGAACTGCCCTACTGGTAGGAGGTCAGATATCTGGGATGCAGGTTCACAACACTCTTGAAGTGGTCTATGCTCACAAGCCGTAATGCAAGTCTGATTCATAAGCGATTTAGATGTTTTGTTAAAACCTTACTCACTCAGTGGGAGCACTTTTTACTCTCTTCCTATCCCAAAAGCATTGAATACTGGCACCAAAACCACTCAATCTGCCTGGATGCTGTGATAAAGATGTATGACTGTTACAGTAAGCATATTCTTCTTGTTCTCCAGAGTGCAGTAGGGTGGGTAGCAGCGTTACCAGACCTCCCTCTGTATTCACATCAGCAGCTGTGAGTTCAGCTTGGTTACAATTAACCTTGGCTTAATCCATCACCACCATTTGAGTAGCAGCACAGTTATTATCAAATACTCAGTGTGGTCCTCTTTCGCCTGGAAAGAGATTTTTACTTTCTTATCTGGCCCCTTGGCTGATATAATTCTGTAAGAGCTTGGAATAATGTGTTCTTCACTAAATTTGCCATGTAATAACCTCAACAACATTGCACCAGATCAATGTCCAGTTTCCCTCATTTATCCCCCTAAAACAGTACCTTTGGGTAAACTGCGTCTTCCATCAATTCAGCATTTGACAACAGTAACTTTATTCACCATGCTGATAAGGAAACATTTTGTTTACTCCATATATAGCAAATATCCCAGATAATTATTCCTAGATTAAGCATTAGGAAAGATGGTAATGAAAAATCTTGTTTCACTGGACAACTAATTACACTTGCTGGGGATGGCAGCTTAAAGAGTAATGTAAACAAACAGAGCGATGCAGTAATTCCCCTCAGGACATGCCATGTGCAATTCTGTAGTTAACAGAGTCAGCTGAGACTCTCTTGGCCAAAATGTCATTAGTGACATTAAGAAAATGCCAATGCTTGCTGATTTATGCAAAGACCAAGGACTCATCAGAAATAGAGAAAATGCTGCCTGTAAATTTTAAGTCCACCAAAAATGCAATTTCATATAGTTTTTTCAAGTATTTTTGCCATTCCCACACTTTATCTAAAACAAACCAAACATTTTTCATTATTTCTTACTTGATTCAGCCACAGAAGTAAGAATATAATTATTTACACTGGAACAACAGACTTCACACAACAAGGTTGCTAGAAGATTAAAAAAATGACCTTTTTTCAAAATTTAAATGTCATGTGCCTCTACAGGGAATATCTAGTTACACCAACCTTTCTCGTTCACTCACAGTTCAATACATACTCTTTAGCAACTTTCCTCCCTGCCCTTAGATCCTGAATAGTCCCGAAGAGCAGTCTCCAAATAATTTGTTCCAGAAACATGTAATTATCTTTCTTTTGTGCCATTGAGGTCTGCAGCACCAGCAGAGCTGCAATACTCAGGCTAACTGCTAAAAAGCTAGGTAGGATTTTTATTCCTTAATTTTGGGTGGTCACAGTGCAGTACCTATATTTGGGCCAGGTATAGGATCCACCTAATGCTATCGTTGGAGAGCACAGTCTCCACTGACTCTCCTAGCAAGACTCTACCGACTGTAGCTGGAGCCCACACAACTGCCTCAGATGTAGATATAGGTACCAACCTGCTCTAGTGGGAGGTGTCCCTGCCCACAGTGGAGGGGTTGGAAGCCAATTATCTTTAAGGTCCCTTCCAACCTCAACCATTCTATGATTCTGTGATACTTCGTGACCTTGTGGACACAGCAGAGCATCCCACCTCCCCTCCAGCTGCAGCGCCAGTGGGGTACAGGTATGCTGGGGGCCCTGTGTTGTAGCTGACTGCATGTCACCTCAGGTAAAAATCCTGAGGTTCACGCAACATGGATGTAGGGAGCTCACCACCGTTTAGATCACTGACCTGCTCCTATCACAGTGTAAAATATTCTCATGTGGACACAGCCTATGCTGTGCGCTTCCCTAAAGTTGAATAAAAAGTATCCCATCTGCTTCTGCTCCGTCAGTCTTACCAATGACATATAGCCACACAGCAATCCAGAAAGATTTTTCACGCCTGTTGTAGGAGCTGATTTGTGTCTGCCGTATAGCCAGAGTCAAAACGCTGCAAATGCCCTAACCACACTAAAACATACATATTTCCATCAGAGGAAAAGGAACCGCAATATGAACTCTTAAGTCTTTAAATTCCTGCTATAACCCTGACTCCTAGTCCCGTTTTGGCAGGTTTAACTGCCTCGGGCACAGCACCACGCCACTTCAGCGCTGGAGTAGTCCAGCTCTGCACCTCCCGGCTCTGCATGGCAAAAATGGGAGCCAGCCACCAGGCAAGTGAGAGTGCAAGCTCTGCTTTTTCAAGGCTTTGCCACACAATGGGTAGCAACTCTTTTAGGGGTGCCAAACTGGTCAAAGATTTCTGTCTCCTTTTGAAATACCAGTGGCTCCTGATCCAGTACTTTTTTTTACTCCAAATTCATTGTATTTCTTTATGACTTCATGTCACGGCTTATAAAATCTGTGACTATTTCGCTAGTTGCTACAGCTTTTCCTTATTTTCAAAAAAATTCCTTTTTATTCAGCTTCTACAACTTTAAGCAGAGGAACTACTCTTTTCTTTTTCAGTTTTCTTTGAATGTAACTTACCCATGATTCTGTTAGGTATAAAGCATAGTTAAATGAATTTATTTTGTCTGTGGTGAATATAAGGAGAATTAATATAATTGAGGTGAGAGTTCCAAATCCAACCTGCCTTTCAATTTCTTTCAACTACGTCTCATTAAAATTACCTTATGTCATTGGTAACAGTTATGTCAAGTTCATGTGGCAAGGAGAGAAGTCAGCTTCAAATGACAATTTTCTACCATACCAAAAACATAACACTTCTGCAACTGTAATACTGAGCATTTATATTACTATTCATTAGATGCAAATTTCTTCATGTCATTCCTGAGTAAATAAATGCATTATTCCTTAACAAAACTCTTGGACGCGCCTCTTAGTTTGTGCATGATTTGCATACATTATTTTACCTCATAATCAATAGCCCTCTATATCTTCGTATTCAAATGAGAGACTATTGTCAGGACACAGACAGGAATTGCACATCACTTAATTCTGTTCTATTAATATTTGAATCATTAAGGGGAGCAGTCATCTTTACAAAAACTGTGCAAATCTGATCCAGTCGTGGCATGAGGAATTCCTTTCCAGAGATGTGAAAGCCATCAGAAACTGTGTATTTAGCAGCATTGATAATTTTTGTTTTTCATGTTGCTTACACTTTTATAAAAATATTTGTCAGAGGTCTCCTTAACCCGTTCGCAAAAGTTATAGGCAGTCAGATTGTATAAAACAAGTGTTCATTCTGTTGTTTTCTCTGGTTTTATCACCTGAATCCTTTTTCCTCTGAATCTTGTGATTTTCTAATTTTGTTTACTGCTATGGTAAATTTTCTCTTTTAATTACTTTCTCTCTAAATGGCACAAAGACATCACTGAAAAGCTCAGTACAGAGAAGCTTTGCAAGCTATTCTAAGAAAAAAACCCTGAAAATGATCCAAAATCTAGTGAAGTCTCTGAAAAACCTCCCTCCCCATGTCCTGTGGAATGGGTCCCAAATGAAGTGCTGCATTTTTGTGCCAGACTTCCCCTCAAAAAGGAAAGTAACAGTGACCAAGGAACTTTTGTTCCTTGCACAAAGTTCTGGAGAAGGGATGGTAACACCTTAGCTTCTTACCAAAGCAGCCCAAAGGATGAGCCCAACACACTTGTACAGGAACATACGTGAGCATTTATGTGCCAGCCTTGTTCTTAGAGACTCTCACTGTTGGAAAATGAGAAAATAAACTACTTAACTGTGCAAGTAATTTCAGCTGGAGCCGATTATCCATCTGCTAATACAGCACAGCCTGGAAGCTTTGCCAATGACAGATTAAGGTCAAACAAATGATCATTCCTACGAGATACACTCCTCTTCCTGAATATATTGTTCTTTCAATATGTTGTGAAATGCTGATCAAAGAGCCTATAATAATATTATATTAGCATAAATTTCTTGTAGTGAAGCTACAACAAGTTTCTGGAATAACACTGTGGTCTAGACAAGCCTGACAGTATGTTTAAGACAGAGATTCTGCTCTAAAGAGCTTACATGCTAAAAAGGGCAAAACACAGGAAAAAGTGCAGAGAGAAAGTGGTGTTATTTCATTTTACAGGGGCAGAACTAAAGCAGAGAGCTTGTGGAAACAGGACATTTGAGGTGTGCAGACACTGAAATAATACTGGCAACCTTAAAGCCTGCGTCCAGCAGCAGGGTGAGGCTGAAACTCCCCCATGATACAACTAAGAATATTTTTTCCCAACTTCAACTTGTGCTGACTTGTTTTTGCAGAAGCACTTTTTCTAAAAGACTTTTAAACGTCAGCTTGAGACAGCTTTGAAAACCCCAACCAGCACAGTTGTGTGCACACACACAAACTACAGGCAACTGAAGACAAAGGCTAAGTATGAAAAGTGTTAAGCAAATGCTGTCATAGGGACTGCTACTTCTGCAGCCCAAAATATATATCAGAGACAGGCAGGTAATTAGTAGTACTTAATTTCATGACTGGAAGGTTACAGAAGGGTAATTCAGTTGTGTTTCTGATTCAGGCACAGGTCTTAAGTCCTAAATAGGTAAGTCTCATTCACTCAGGCACGTTGCTCAAGTGTTTTAAATCTTTGCACAAGCTGTCTTTTACCACTGCCCTGACCATGAGAAAATGCTCTTTTCTCAAAGCCAGACACAGAATGTGTAAATTGAGGATGATAACACCGACCTCTTTTTTTGGGTAGAGAACTTTAATACCTATTGATGAGATGTGTTGCCTGGAAGCTGGGTACCATTACGTAAACTGAGCATCCTCATGCCAGTAATCCACAGATGTCTCACAAATTCTTGTGTAACGGACTGGCAGGGCACGGTGTGTACGTTGCCTCCTCTCAAAGAAGCTGCTTTGCATGGAGGATAAGATGATACTTAGCCTGCCCCACAGTAGCTCTAACGGTGCCCCATCTGTGCCACTCATGGCGCAGGTAGGAAAAACAATAGCATGTCACTGCCTAAGTAGGGACCACAGCTCAATGCCAGGGACATGAGGAATTACAATTAAAAATGTTTTAAGTTACACTTTTGAAGGGGGGAGCTGGTAAAAAGAGGAGTTTGCTGAAAATGATGGCAGTCTGGCAGAAATTCAGGTTTTTTAAGGTGGTTCAGAAGCTGTTTTAGTCCTCATGTCTCCTCAACTTTCGTATTTCCTGGTAAAAATAGAAGAAGAAAAAAAAGAATAACAGAAGAAGTGAAGCCTGGCTTTCTAAATAGTTCATTGTGAAACAAATTTTGGCACGCACTAAAAAAACTTTAGAAGGACATGAAGCACAGAGGGGCCACAAGTGCCCATTAATTTAGAGTACACTGCTGAAGGTGCTTAGGACCTGGATTGTGTCAGTGCATATAAGGCAAACAGTTTAAATGTGTTTAGATAC
This sequence comes from Gallinago undulata, assembly GCA_026546715.1. Lineage (NCBI taxonomy): Eukaryota > Metazoa > Chordata > Aves > Charadriiformes > Scolopacidae > Gallinago > Gallinago undulata. Next base: position 79,745,601 of record JAOTQQ010000012.1, on the reverse strand, counting down.
TTAACATAGGTGCCCAATTACATTCATCTTTCCCTTAATAATTTTGCCAGATGCTTTCTCTCTATAGCATAGGTATATTTCAGCTGCAGCAGTGAATGATCAGTCTATTTAAAAAAACGGATCAAGGACTTTGAAAAGAAAAAGTCAAGAGCCTCTGAAATCCAGGAACACACAGCTGGTGATCACTAGTTGACTTGGTTCAAAGAGCTGAAAGACAACACTGCTGGGAAAAAGAAGTCATCAACGTATTTACGGAAAGTCAACTTTCAAAGAGAACATCATAGTTTTTTTAACATGCCAGAATAGAACACTTCTCCTTTCTTTTTTTTTCCCTTCTTGAAAGTAGCAAACCAAATAAGGGTAAAAAAAAACCTGAAGTCATAAAAGCAACTTTCCTAAAGCCTAAGGAGTTTTGCCTGAGAATTTAAAACTGGATGGATTTTTAAGTAACAAAACAGAGTTCCTTGTAATGGGAAAGTGTAAATCTGCCTTAATTACATCAGGACCCAAGAGGCTGAATCTCTGTTATGGCAGCCCTGCTATTGATCACCAACTGCGGAAACTTCTCTCTTAAAGACCAGCACAGATCTATAGCTAATGAAGCCTGCTTCCCACTAGTGAAAGGCTGGTCATGAAATCACTGTATTATCTCCTTGGGCCACACATGACAAGCTTGCAATACAGGAACTGAAATTAGAGGTAGATGCAGAAAAGTCACCAAAAACTTGTTGGGTTGTAGATGCAGGACTGCCTAATATATCTGAAAGATTATTCCGCCTGTACATGAGAATAATGGGGCAATACAGTGTGGGAGTGCACATTGTACTACTAACCCGTAAATATATGTTTCTCACCTGAACTGTCGGCCAGGTGTACTTCCAAACCACTAATTCCTAGCTGCTAAATTTCAGCTTATGCACAGTTTTTACTAATTAATAACTAATTTGTGAAGTCATGGAGATACTATTGCACTGTAACCATCAGCAAGCATTGGGAAAGTGGGATCTATGTCCCAAAATGCATCAGAACCATGGCCTATTTCTATTCTTGTTCTCAAAAGTTACTCCCAGTGGACCTCAAAACTTTTCCGAGCCCATTAACATGTCTTTCGGTGTTAGCCTTTGCCAAAAGCTCCACCGTAACTCTCCAGTTGTGTCAGCAACGTCCTTGGCCCCATGGACCTGGGAGGTAATCCCTATTTCAGAGACTTCAACCTGGGCACCTTATTGTTATTGGCATGCAGAAGGCAGTCCTCCTTGTGGTCTCCAGAGGAATAACGAACCTTTGCCTTGCTTCCCAACCAGACCAGAGGAGCACCACCCAAGAAATATGCCCTGCTCCACACTTCTAATTAGTTCAAATGCTGTAATTCAGAAAACAGATTATTGATTGACTTATCAAATGGTTAAAATTCATTTTCTCTCAAATCCCTGCTGGCAAGGCTGGTGTGCTCTGCTGAGTAGCCCCTGCCTGGTGTGGGTTCGAGCTGTGGAGCTAGGCTGGGTAGGTCTCCTGATGCAGCCCATCCCGCCTGCTCTTCCTCCACCCCTGGAGGAAGCCAACCCACCCATTGCATGAAGCCGAGTGTTTCCTTGACAGGGGTTTGCACCATCTGTGCTAAGCTGACACACCGCCACGCAGAAAGAGAAACACTGCCTATTGCACCCCTGGTGCCGACGCAGCCCCAAATGGCTCATTCCAAAACATTTAAATGGGGAAATTATGCGTGAATTGAACTTGGCTCTGGCAGCACTCAGCTCTGCATCTCTCGCAATTCTGACACATTTTAAAGTGTTAGTAGTGCATTTGTCTTACCCGCTAAGGGATTTACTAGGTGGAGGTAAACACAACTGAGATAAGATTGTGGAGGATGCCACTAGAAGGAACCCTGAATCCCAGTAAACAGCTATTGCTGTCACTCTGGGAGAGCAGGAGGCAGTGCCCTGCTCATGGGCCACCCAGGCTCTCCTCCCGGTGCACGTGTTTGTCTCCTTCAGTCCCCCTCACTCAGGGCAGGCCGCAGCCCTCCTCCCCATCCCAGAGTGATTGTGCTGGCCTCACTTCTCACCGTCCTGGCTATGAAATCACCTGGAAATCTCACTCACTCTGCTCTCTTTGGGAGTGTCAGGAGCCTTCTGACTGTGCTATTCAAATATTTAGGAATGCCTTGTGGTATAAAACCAATGACACCCACTGAAAACATGCATATCATCCAAGATACACCCATTATCCAAGACTCTGCCCATTTTACACCGTTGAGTCTTGCTACAGAAGCTGTCTCAATACCATCAGCAAAGTATTGTCTCCTCAGAAAGACAGTTGCGCTTCGGCACACATAGAGTCATAGAATGGTTTAGGTTGTAAGGGACCTTAAAGATCATCTAGATCCAATTCCTCATTTAAATGACAACGCCGTAGCTATTTAAAGAGCATTTCATTATCTTTCAGAACTATCAGTGTAAAAGAACCATTTATTTTTTTACAGAGGTGCAGGGGATGCTTTGGGTCGTAGCACAAGGAAAGGTTTATAGGAGGCACAGTTCCAGACTGAGGTTTCATGTGGGTAAGCAAAAGGCAAATTTGTAAAACTAGATGTTACATCTTTGCTTTTTGTCAGTATTGGAAAATGTAGTTTTAATTTAGCTAAGAACAAAAAGAGAGGTGCAACAGAAGGGTTTTTAAGTTGAAGGCCATGTCACTGTTTCTGATTGGAAAAAACTTACCTCTTGTGGTTTAACTTTAGAGTACACCACACTGCAATGCAAAACCTTGCAGCAGTGCAGTTATAGCTAGAATGAGTTTCCCTCTCCCGGTAACCTGATTTGAAGATATTTACCTTAACAACAATAATTAGCAACAGTCTTTCTTTTTTAAATAGATCCTATTGTATCCTATTATTTCCGAATCAACACTTCAGCAGAGTTTGCAACCACAGCTCAATATACAAGTCCTTGCTGGTAAATCTCATTGCTAGGTGATAAGCAAAATGCTGTTTTTATAAACTAATCAACAAACAAAAAATCAGCTTGCTAGTAAGTTCTCAGTTCTCTCTAACTATTTTGTAGATAAAAGTGCTCTTGGAAATTTCTAGGAAAGGTCAGGGTCTATTTTTCCTGTTTGCATTCTGAAATGGCATTTTTTTCCAGACCAATTAGTTCACACTGAGCCCTTGTACCAATTATGCTTCATTATGTTGCTTGTAATGCTAATATGCTAACTGGTGTAATGAACTTTTAAAAGTAATATAACAAACTGAGTTAACAGTTATGGCAAAACATTTACCTTTCCTGGACTGCCAAAATGCTGTCTCCAGGCTTCTGATGGGAGTTATCATCTGTCTGAGCAGCAGCCCCAAGCTTGTGGTCCCCTTTATCAACTGGTCATGTGTGGGCCAGAACAGGAGCAGGATGCCCAGTACCTCCAGGTAGAACATGTCACATCCAGACACTGATGAGAAAGGAGATACCTGACTTGACTCTCCCTCCTCTGGCAGGGGAACAGAAATATATGGCATGAGGGGGAGTCCAATGATGTGAAGGCAGAGCTAAAATAAAGAAAGCACCTGTCTTATTCCACCACTGGTTGCTAAATTAGGCAGCAAAACTATATTTTCTGTCTCATGTCTACTGAAAATGGAAAAACCTCTGCTTTGGCCACATGCCTTAATGTGAGGGAGAAGACTAAAAGGGCCAATCAGTCCAAAACATCCAAGCTTTACAGTTAAAACCCCCAACTTGTAAGAGTCCTACAAAATCCATGCATTCATGCAATGCATTTGGGGTGCCGTGTGGTCAGCACTTCATTAAGACATTACCCCTAAGTGAAGAGAACACACCAGCCATAGGGCTCCTGGTCTGCATCACCGCTTACCACCAGGCTCCCTTTCAAACAGGACAGTGTGGATTCAGAAAAGAATCAAGTGCAAAATCTCTTGTAGAGAGCTGCGTTGTCTGTCCCTGTCCCTTCCCTACTACTGTCCTCTGGGAAAGCAAGATGCTCTTTCTTCCCTCTTCTCTCTTCACCAGGAAAGTGCATGTTTTCATCTTTTCCATAACCACCCACAGAGTAGATGATACATTTTCCTTCACTTAACATGCAAGTTCCTTCATCAATGCGAGACAGACCGTAGTGAAGGAAACCAAAGAAATCTAAATGCAATTTAACTTTAAGAGTAACCAAGATATTTAAGGAAAAGTTCATCCTAAGATCTTGGTACTACAACAGTGCAAATAAATACAGGGGGCTAATGTAAATGCAGACACCTACTGCTGGACATAAGCCAAAACTCCAAAACCTAAAGAGATCCAGAATATCTTTAACCGTGACCTAACATTGCCCTAATCATTAAAGCAAGAATGTTTAAGTTGGTTACAACACTTCTGGCATATAAATAAATGTTCAGAATTCCAGGATTTCTGAGAATGTGCAGGCCTTTTGATTTTATAGGTTTCAAAAGTTTGCAATTCATGTCACTAATTTAGTTGTTGAAGTCCAACCATAGATTTTAATTGGAAGACATTGACCTTGACCTCTTTGTTTCAGTTTCGCCAACTGAAAAGCAGAGATAACAATATCGACCTATCTCAATGTCTTCTGATTATTAATTGCTGCTTGTGAAGCAGCTTGACTACAGAAATTTCATCCCTCGATGCTGTCCTCTTACAGAGGAAGTTAAAGACTTCCTTGTTGCTGGATATGCAAGAAGCAATCCAAAGGAAGTCACACCAGACTCATAGGATGTTTCCAAAGAAAATATAACCATGCAGAAACATCTATTTCCTTTACTGAATCAGTAACAGACTTTATTTGAAGTTGTAAAGAAAACACAGGCAATGAGAACAGTACAGGAAGGAGATATAGCACTCTTCATTTGGTATCTCTGCACAGAGGTTCAGAAAGTCCCTCTGTACGTGCCCTGTATGCCATAATATGCTTTGAACAGTGACAGCTCTTCATTTTAATACACTATATCTATACAGAAGAGTACAGACAATAACAGAACTAAACCCAATAGAATTGCAATTTACCACAAAAATGTAGTTGGTGTTATCTACTGACTTACCCCTCTAACTCCTTCTGTAGCAAATCAATGGAAATCTGTTTTCTTAAGTGGAAGAATGCTGATAGAAAGAAATGCAACAGAGTGAGATATTTAAAAATGCTTAAATAATGATCACATGGGAGGTATGGTTTCTAAAGAGGTATGTTTTACAGATAATCTGCTTTCACTTGAGCATCTCCTGGGATAAGTCCCATGATATTTGTGATGCGTGAAAACTGTGTTACAAGAACACCAAGAAACAAGGGAACCATTGGGTGAGATAAGCATCTATTTATTTTAACTTGGCGGCGTGGCAATTTAAATGATTTCAGGAAAACATTAAATAAATAACCTCCTTGAAGAGCACTGCATTTCTGCAAAGATGAAAATTACTATGATCCTGTTAGAGACAAAAAAACCTAACAGATAATGTGCACAATATGAAAATTGCCCCACAGTTATTCAATGAGTTTTTTAAATGTTTTCATACCTTTATCAGGACACTAATTCTCTAAATCACTTAAATACATGCACAAAGCCTTTCCAGAATATTTAAGCATATTTGTCTTTCAATACAAGCTTCTAGTTAATCGTATGACTGCATACCCTGGTGAAATGCCAATTAACAACAGAAAGACCAATTATCTGAGGAAGAGGTGGGAGAAGAAAAACAAGAAATCCTCTGGGCATGATTCATTACATATACAAGGAACCATACTTCCGAATATAGGTTGTTATTTTTTTTATATTGTACAAAGAAACTGCAAACTCTGAAATCCCATACTGAAGCAACAAGGTCTTTGTTGCTGGAGACCACCTTGTTTATCAGTGCCCTGGTTTATATTTAAGAATGTAGACGAAACAGTTGGAGAAAAATCCAGTATACTGAACATAATAACTGTGCTTGTCATAAAGTGCCATTTATAATATTTGCTGGCCAGCTTTCATTATGTTCTGAAAAGACAAATCATTCCAAGATGACCACTTGCAACCCTTGATGGAGCTACACCATATGTATTCAGACAGATTTATCTAACAGTCTCAGCGAGGAGCCATACCCTATTTCCCATCTGCCTGGCAATACAGATTTGGACAAGCCATCTAAACCATGAGTCATTTAAAGCATTTGAGTAGTGCCAAAATAAGACATCTGTATGTTTGACATTATACTACACAATGCTCTGCTGTATTCGAATACTCTCCAATTCACCTCCAGCACCCATAAAATGAGCGTGATATTCACCTTTACAACATGAGCTGAGATGCTTTGCTGGAACATGTCACTTGATGCAAGTTATTTGTTAAAGTACTCCACATTCTCACAGGAGGGTGGATAATAAAATGAAATGGTATATATGAATAAATTATGGCAGCATAACTTCTAGACTTTCCCTTCTATTCCTTTGTTAAAATATTTCTGTTTCTGCTTTTGTATCAATGTTTCTCCAGCACTGGATTGCATTAGAAAGCAGTGTCCAACCCCCAGTTTGAATCAGACAAAACTAAAATAAAAAGAGGATTAAAAACATAATATTTCAGAAATAGAAACTGGGTCATATATTAAATCTTTGTCTGGGGTTTGCCAGAAAAAATAGAATTACAATGAATTCAGCTCTGGCTTCTTTACAGTTTACTGATGCAGGGCAACAGTAGGGACAGATGGACACGTATCTGTGTACTTCAGTGGCTTGAAGCCAAACACCATCTGAACGTCTATGGAACTGTAATGTTCTTAGGTCCCCAACATCCCAGAAGCAGAGAGATGTACCATTGTCATTCAGGAGCAAAACTTGAGGGATAGAAAGACTCAAAACCCCCACAGTCATGCAGGAAATCTGTAGATCTTAAGCTTCAGAAGCACAAGAGTAGACGTGCTACACACTTGCTCCATATGGAACAGCATCAACAAGCTTATTCATACCACTATCAATCCAACCTATTTTTAGTTGCAGAATTTGACAATAAAGGAAGAGGAATAACTTTAGGAAACTGTGAAGTGAATGCATGGCTTGTTCCCTGCATGTGGAAAGAAATTCCTTTAGGGAAAAAGAAAATATTTTGGTGTAAAGATAACATTATTGTTTATTTTAGGTACCCAACTGAGTGATACATTTTCACACATGGATGTAAGGAGTCCTCAGCTATTTTAGAGTTCAAAAATAAAATAAGAGTTCATAAATAAGTTCACATGACCACTAATCCAGAAACTCTAATGATTCATAAATTATAATCTAGTAATGGAATATATGGATTTTTTCCCTAATCATTTCTATGCATGTATTAATTTCTAGCATTGTGTTCTTTTGGTAAAAGATACTAAAATCCAGGAAAAGAAAATTAAACTTGTAATTTGAGAAAATACATTTTGCTCTCCTGCTCTCAATCTTTGTTAGCCTTTGTCCAAGGCTAAAAAGACAGCCATTGACACTTCAAACAATGAATGTTTCCACATTATTATATGCACGTGTAGCATTTTAAGAAATAATATGTGAAGTGAAAAGAAAAAAACACATATTTTGAAGTGGAGATTTCTGTAACCCACTCTTTATAGATGGCAGAGTCCTAGACAAAGATATTATGCAAACTTCTGTTTTCCCTCAGTATTTTAATGAAGCAACATCTGAACAATAACAATAAATTTTCATCAGTTTATCCTGAGAAATTCCCTAAGATGGAAATGAAGAGAAATATTAAAACAGAAGTTCCATGCTGGAGAATTATTGAGAATCCTCAAGGGTCTTCACCATCAACATAGTCTACAGTAGCATATATTTGAGAAGAGCAGCTCTGTGGGAATGCCATCCATCTCTATCCCTTTCACTTGGGTTGGCTCCTTCACTGTCAGCTTTCAAAAATATCAAAACTACATATAAAAGCACAACATTAGCATATTTGACATGCCTTACCAATGCTACAACAGCTGTTCTACAGTCCAAAAAGAGTTAATTGAATGGCTTCTAAACTTCCTCCAGTGAAGCTGAGCCCCACCAATGAGTGCAGAGGAGTTGTTCCTTCCGGGGACTCTTCTCTGTCAGGGAACTGCTCTGACTGCTTATGACTACCACAATTTACCTTGAGAAATGATCTGGCTACTAACTGCTGCTATCTGCAGGGTGCTCAGCGCTGTCAGAGCTTGCAAGGCTTGACTAAAAGCTAAGCTGAGATCAGCTACACCCAATACTGGTCCTTGAGGAAATAATCTTTTTCTAGAATAGACCATGCTTTTGATTTCAAGTAGAAAGAAAATACAGGTTCATGTCAAAGGCAGAACACCAATTATTTTCATTCATGGCTGGCAGTTAAAATTACAAGAACTAGTATCAAATTTTTACATGTATATCCCTTTGGCATATTAACTGAACAAAGGCACCAGTGGGCTGGTATTACAGATACGTTAAACAACACTTCATCTGACTGAGCATCAGCTGGAAAATACCAACGACTAAGAAAACACTAAGATTTGGCAAGATGATTGCTAATATTTCTTATTCTCTGGCTCCACTCTCATCATTCAGCTCAAGCCTTTGGTTTCTAGGAAACATATTGCAACTTCTGCTCATAGCGCCTTAGCAGATGTTACTTCTCAGATATAGAGCAGGATTTCACATCAAATCTTGGCCAGAGCTTAGGAAAACCAAAGCTCCAACCCTGCTCCTTCCAAAGGACTTTGCAAGTGGGATGGTCCTAGCAAGTTTTGCTGAATCTGCTCATTTGTAAATGCCCTCCCATCCTACCCCCCGAGTTGGGTCAATGTGAAAACAAATGCTGTCTCTCTTTGACTCTTTTTAATTGATGGAAAACCTTTCCTCAGTGTTATCTTCAACTTAATTCTTAACCTTTACCTTGAATGTCTTGTTCACATGTACCTCATCAACAGTAACACTCAAGTACAGTACATCACCTGATGCCTTTTGACTAGATTAATTGCATTTTTATGCCTCATAGCAGCTAGCCTGTTTACAATCCTGCTACAGCCCTAGCAAAAACATGCAAATAAAAGGTACATTATTTGGCATAATAAAGTCGAGGTTGGATTTATTAGTCTGCAAGCCCTGCCAAGAACTCAGTGATTCCAGGAACAACTTTGCTTACATCCATGTATAAATACTGTATTGAGACTTGCTTCAAGCAGCCGGTTTTTGAAGCTGCAACCAGTATGTTTTGATGACCAATGCAAGGCTGGGAGTCAGTAATGCTTAAAGTGAAAACTGCTATCAGTCTTTCTCCAAAAATCAAAAAGATGTTGTCAGTAAAAAGTAATACCCTGTCTCTTTTAGCATCACATTTACTCTACAAACACCCCCATAGCAAGTGTTGTGACACGTGGCATGGACCAGGTTAGTGTTGGGGTGATGCTGGCTTAGGTCATGCCACCAAACCAGTTCTCCATGTTGGTCTTTTGGAGGCTTCAGCTCTTCTCCCATCTGTGAAGATGGGCAGATTGCTCAAGAGAGGTTTCCTTGTGCTCTGAATACATCCTTTGGTGGCTCTGGTAGAAGTGCAGTGGAAGAGAGATCCAGTGTCCACAGAAACATCTTCTATGCATCTCAAAAAGAAAGACCTTTTAGAAGCTGTTCAACAGAGAAAGAAAGTAAGAAAGCCAGATGGCTCTTTTGTTTAACAGCATGGTACTGCCACAACTGCTGGTGCTGCCAGGTAACGATGTGCCGCTCCATCCTTTCGTGTGCTCCCAGCACAAACCTACAAAGCAATGCATGAGGAGCCAAAGGGCTGCAGAAAACCCCATCTATCTGGTGTGTAACTGAGGAGTTACAAAACTCTTGAATTGTTGAACTGCTTAAGTTGCCAATTTGTGGGAATAAACCAGGAATAGCATATATGCCTTACCAACAACTGCTAACTAAGCCTCAGATTCTCATCTGGTAGATTTTACAGGCAGACAAACTAAGGAAGAGAGAAATACCCTCAGAATTTCAAAAGCTAGTGCAGAGATGTCAGACAGGTAAAAATAAAACAGAAAGAGGCTTCTTGTTGACCAGAAATTTTAGATATCTAAGCAATATAAGCAACCAAAAACTAAGTATCTTTTTATGTTAAATTATCAAGGAAATAAATGATTTTGTTGTGACTAGATTTCATTTTTAAGAATACTGGCAATAACTTTCAGTGTGCTGTGAATTTTTTCCTTAGGTTAAATTATTGAATGTAGAAGGACGTACAACACTCACTGAATCTTCATACTAATTTACTGTTGCACATGAATCTCATTAAATCTCAATCTCAGAATTGTTTATAAATGGAACGGCTTACAAATATTAATGAGGTAAACTGGGGGCACCCAATGCTATAGTCATTCCAAAAATCGATTTCTTCAAGGGAAGCTTCATCTGCATAGGGACAGGTGGGATCTGCTGTGGCTAGTTTAATTTCCTGCCTTGTTAATTTCCCAGCAATAAATTTTGATGAGATACTGATGATGATAATGACTAATAATACTGGGCTATTTACTTTAACATGCTAATGTTTATTTCTTTGCTTTTATTACAAAGTTCAGAAATACCAGCATTTAATTTCAATTATGTTAACTGGTATCTTTTCTAGATTAAAGTTTTGGGGCTGTCCTCTTACAAAATGCCATGAAAATGGCTTTTGTTTTTGATAATTTGAAAGCATTTGCAGACTTATTCTCTGGTCTTTCTACATGGTGTTTTAATTTGTTTTTCACAGCAAAGCACAAATGACAAAAAAAACCTGTTTGCCACATAGAAGCTGTGTCACTGAAAGAGCCGAGAAACCAGGTATAATCTGTTTTAAATCTGAAACTGTGCCCAAGCAGACTACTCTTGGTGGGAGCCTCTCTGCTGACAAGATAAATGGCTGCAGCATCATCTTAAGGAACCATGTAATAGTTCATGTCCAATTAGCTGCACCTTTCGGTGGTATCTTATTGTCAAGCTGCACAGGGATTGAATAATTTGAACTACATTCTCAAAGGCAGTTGTAAAAGTGAAAAATTCAATGGGAAACACAGTGCTTGCTCTGTCCTAGGCTGACACCTTGCTTTGAAAGCTCAAGTAATGTAGCGCTGTTCTCTGAGAGAAAGGATGAAAGTGTCAAGCTCGGGCACGAGAAAATAGTTTTCATCTCTGAGGTCCCCACAGAACCACTATAGCTGTGGGAGTAGAAGGATTCATGTCTCCTCCATTAATAAGCTGATAAGGTAACCTCTGAACACAGGGGGGGAAAGGATGAATTTTCAGAATCAAACTTTTTTCCCTGTATTAGCTGTTGTTTCCCTCTAGTTAGAATTAGGGTTTTTCAGGGTTGATTTGTTGGGTTTTTTTTAATCTCTTCAAAGTGAATGGTGACTGCACCTTTGCTAACATATTTCATGTAAATTTTTAAAAAACAATTAGGTAAATAAAGCAAATCTTCATTCTTGTGAAATTATAAGAAAGAAACAGAGCAAGTACATTTGATGAATCAGTTCTTACAGACAAGTCAAATCTTCACCCCCCCAAAAATCTGTTCCTCTGTATTTAGAATTAGGATTTTATTTTTCTGCTATTCAAAATTACTAGAACTAAAAAGTCTTTCTGAGCTTTTACGATGAGTTCAGGCTAAGAACAACATGAATGCCCTCCTCCAGCTGCAAGGTCTCAAGGCAAAATGAAATTCTTTCAAAACACAAATGTTGAGCAGATCACTGGCCACACTAACAAGTGTGAGTAGGAAACAAAAAGTTAACTTAAACTTGGTGAATGCAAATACTCAACAAAGCAATAATCAATAAGAGTAAAAAGTTAATCGTAGGGAGCAGTCATGCTGCAGGCAAAGTCAACTCAGTAGCGTTTGATTTGGGAACAGATACATATAGCAGTATCAGAGTATTTCTTCTCTACAGGAAGAAATAGAGAGACTTAGGCAGCATCAGTGTGAATGTGGCTGGCCATATACGTCAGCTGTGATCTCAGAGGTGTCTGGAGGTGAAAGAATAGTTTAATCTTATTTCTTCCCAGTTTAGCTTCTTTGCAGAAGCAGCCAATCAGGGAGCTATTTATTACTAATTCTGATTACAGATAGCCTTCTACTAGGCGCTGGGCTAACCCGCCAGTTAGAGATCAGCAAGAAGCCACTGGGCTTTGTATCACAGGTGACATCTAGGTCACACAATGTTTTCTTGAAAGACTGTAAACACCTACTAATCGGCCTCCTTCACTCACAGCTACGTTTTACTTTTCATTCATACCTTCTTTTAATATGAAAAGTGTGTATCGTACTCTGCCTCAGCTCATGCAGGAATACCAGCTCGCTTCTCTCCTGTCAGACAGGGATTAGGACCCTGGATGTTCACCTGCTGAAGCCCACCACATACATAAAATGTGCTTCAAAGTGCTGTTGAAGAAACCAACTATCCTGTTGGTTGGCCAAAGTGCTTTCCCCCACCGTCTCCCTGCCAGTGAACAGTGCTAATCCACGGCATTTGAAATGGAAAAAGGTTTCAGAAGAATTGTGACAAAGCGGGAGCTGGGTTTATACACGCATTATTCCTCTCAACCAAATCTCCAAACGCCTTCCGTAAAAAGTACGTGCCTGACATCTCCACAGCTGGTAAACCGTCAGGGCTACGTTATGTCATTTCATAAATTATTTGCTTTAAAGTCAGCACCCCCTCAAAGCATTCAAATCCTGCGTGATCCTTTTCCTGAGTTTCAATATTTGTTTTAGAAGATGAATTCTACACAGACTAGTTGCCTTCCTGAAAAGTTTCATGTCCGTGACTGTAATCGCAGCTGTCGGCTCCCCACAGCTGGTGCTGCGGGACTTCACCTGCCCCAGCTATCGCCGGCCCCGCTCCTCCCGCCTCTCCCACCCGCAGACGGGCTGGCGGGGGGCGATCTGCCCGCACAGCGGGGCAACCACCGCCGAGAGGCACAGCACGCCTCTCGGCTGGGAGGAGCGGCGGCTCGGCAGACCCGTTGCGGGCTCTGGACGCTCTCTGGAAATCTGGGGGGTTCCCCACCTGCCAGCTGCAGCTCGCAAGGAGCAGCCGTGGCCGCTGCCAGGCTCCCCCCCGCAAACCGCCTCCGCACCGCGCCCCTGCTGTCAGCGCCCTAAACCCGAGCCCCAAATCTCCTCAAAGAGATGCTGAGCGGATTAACGGGCCGGGAGTTCACGAACTGCCTCCTCTCCCCAGACCTGCCTGCCCGCCCGCAGCCTCTCCCCGCGTACCGCAGCCACCGGCGGGAAGCGAGCCCGGACCGATCCCCCGCCTCCTCCCCGGGCCAAACCCCGCCAGCGGCAGCATGTCCCGGCCCGGGGGCGACCGGCCGCCGGGCTGCTGCGGGGCGACGAGCGGGAGGGGCCTGAAACTTGCGTGAGGGGGGGGGGGCAGAGGGATCCCCTGCCCGCCGCCGCTTCGTACCGGGAAGAGCCGCAGCTCCCGGCGGGGCAGGGCTCGGCGGCGGCCGCCGTGATCGCCCCCCCGGGCGGCGCCCCGCGGCCGGCAGGGGAGGGCGGCCCGGGGGAGCCGCCGGCCGCGGGGCCGGGCGCCGGTCGGGGCGGAGGGGAGACCCCGCGCCCCGGCCCCGGGGCCACCATGGTCCTGCTGTCCGGGGACGGGGAGCAGCTGGCCGGGGAGCGGGTCTGCCCCGCGCCGGCGGCGGAGATGCCCAGCGGTGAGACGGAGAGCGGCCCCGAGCAGGGGGCGGCGGGGGCTGCCGCCGAGGGGCCGAACGAGGAGGAGGAGGAGGAAGAGGACTGCGAGGAGTACGAGGACTTCTCCGAGCTGCCCGACACCTGCAGCATCGCCTCGGACGACTCCTTCTACCCGCCGGGGGGGCTGGAGGACGAGGAGGAGGACCGCTGGTCCCTGGAGCAAGAGGGGCGCGACAGCCCCGAGGCCCTCAGCCTCTTCCGAGCCTGCTGCACCAACAACACCATCGTGCTCAAGGCGCTCATCCGCCAAGGCCCCGAGGAGGAGGAGGTGCGGGAGACCGACCGCAACCGCCGGGTGAGCGTCCCGTGCCGCGCCGCCCCCCCCCCCCTTACACCCCCGCAACCCCGGGCATCCGCACGGAGCGGGGGGGGGGGAGCATCCCTGCGGCGGGGAGAGGGAAAGGGAGAGCATCTCCGCTGCCGCGCCGCCCCCACGTCCCGCCGGGGGGGAGGGCGGGAGCAGGCGTGCGTGGGTTGAGAGACACCGCTTGCGTTTGAAGGGGCGCTGGTCTGCAGTCCTGTGGGGGCCGGGACCCCACGCGGCAGGGGTGGGAGGAGGGCGCGAAGCTTCGCCCCGCTAGACGTGACTTTCTGCTGAGAAAGGTCGAGATTCCTGTTTTCCCGCCATCAGTTTTGAGTTTGGTCCGACTTTCCCACGCTTTCCCGGGCAGAGAGCGGCTTGGCTCTCTCTAAGGGTTGTGCTCAGCAGCGCTAAACCTTCCTCTCTGCCGGCCAGTCCATCCCCTGCAGTACTTCGTGCTTTTCACCTCGAGAATTTGGTCTGAAACTGATCAAAGTTTGTGTTGGTCCCCCCCCCCCCCCTTTCCCCCCCTCCCCGCTCTAGCTCCCCCAAAGCTGTAAGCTTGATCCCAGTTCCTAGAATGCCAAGCGGGGCTCAGGGTTTTTCGGTGCTAAAATCACACTTTACAGACTTCTCCTGCTATTTGTTTTGCTGCTAGTGAACTATTTTGGGGTTGTGTGTCAGTACAAGGTTTGGGTTTCAGTTTTTGCCTGTTAATTGCCGGGACAGCAGTGTACTTCACTAAATCAGAAAGTGAAAACTTGGGAAAGATTTCCCGGGTGATGAGTAACTGGGACATTTGAGCAACAATATTGAAGACTAGTAACAGCAACTCCGCTCACTAGTATTAATACAATTTATATTAAACCTAAAAAAATTTCACTTGTACTTTGCACAAATAATTTCCAAAAAGTTTTCTATGACTAGTCTGTGACAGGAGCATTTTGAAAGAAAGCCTGCGTAATTTTAATTGGGCGAGTGACCTGCATATTTTGGCAATGCATGTGATCTTTACATCAAAACTAATGCAATAATTTGGGTTTGGTGCTCTTTGGAGAGGGGCTTTTCTTGTGTCTTACATGTATGTGCTTGTAGGATTTTGCCTACAAATATCTTTACTTCTGCTCCCAAAGAGTTATTTTTAATACAGATTTTTAGGGATCTGATTTACTGTAAATTTCTGCAAGAGATACAAATACAAGGAGTTGTATTAACACATCTGAGGGGGCAGCAAACTATGGCATGCGGGTAGGAACAAGCAACAGAGTGTAGAAATATTTTAAATCAACTTTTCTGCCCGGGCCAACATATAGTGCAATTATACTTTTAGTTAGTAAGATGTGAGATCCAAACATACGTTACAGGAGATTTTGAAGACCCTGGTCTGGACCTGAGCTGGAGCCCAAACCCAGCCCTGACAATGTGCGGACAATCACCTCTGCTGAGGACCATGGATTCAGTGTGTCTCAAGTGTGTGAGAATGGGGGAGGTTAGTCCCCACCTGTGTGCCCCACAGCTGTCCATACACCCAGCAGAGTGTATGCAGCTGGCTGGGAAGCTGCAGGCATTCTCCACCTCAGGGCTGGGGTCCTGCAGAGTTGAGTCAAGGAGTATGAAAAAGTTCATCATAGGCATCATCTTTCATCCCCCAGTAGCTCCTTCAGCAGAGATGATCAGATCAGGGTTGTGAAAACAGGGAATTTACCTGGCTGGATAGCCCTCCCTTCACCACCCCACTTCCCAGAAAGCAAGTTAATCTTTATCTCTCCAGCTTCCCAGAAAAGAAAGAAAATTGTAGCTTGAATAAAAAGTGAAAGTTCCTCTTATTTGCTCATACTGTTAAAAAAACGTTTTCCTCTACTTAAGCAAATATTGCATTTAACCTGAAATTAAACTTTCAAGTTCTGTTTTGTGCATTTTTTATGAAAACAAAGTAAAAGAACTTCTGGAAGCCTCATGAGTCATGTGGGCAGCATGAGTTCAGTTTCTCTCTCTGCCTCCCTCACAGAAGTGCCCTAATCACAGCTGGACAGAGCAGGACAGTCCCTCTTTCCCAGACAGAAGTGAATAGGATGGGAAGCTAATACTTCAGGCGTGTCTGCAGTCCTGACATCCTCACAGGGGACATCAGGGCAAAGTCACGTTATTTTGCAAAAGAAAATCACCTTTTTCAGAGATCTTTATCTGACAAAAGGGAAGTTTCACTCAGGTCTTTTATTACCCTTTTAATGGCATTTTGGTAGGTCTTGAATCTGCGTATCATATGAAGTCATTGGACACGATCCATAAACAAAACTTAATTTTACTGCCAAGAAGTAACTGAAAGAATTACTTACACCACTTGTGCTGTTGAAATTTTTCCGTTGCTGAAACATGTACTGTTGACTTTCAGCATCTTCTTTCACTGAGATAATGTTTCTTTACAATGCTATCTTGCATGCATTTATTGGAAAGCTTCTTTTATTATGTTTTTTTTTTTACACCACTGTGAACAAATAATTTGCACTTTTGCTTCTTCAAAGTTTTGTTTCTTTTCTGTGAGGCAGGAGAAAGAGGGAAGAATAACTTGCTTTTTGAGAAGGGGAATGATGAAGGGAGGGCTTTCCAGCTGAGTATATAAACTATTTTCATGATCCTAATCTGATAACCTCTATTAAGTATGTACAATACTGTTTCATTTTCATAATTTAAAATTTATTTTTTTTCAAAATTGACAAAGCAAGTAACAGGTTATGGCATTTAGACAAAACCATATCTTGATTCTGAAAGTAATTAAACTCAACTCACAACACAGAACAAACTGGTTAAATTCTTCAAATTAATTTGGGTGCAAATAGCTGGAGTTTTGCCATTGCTTTGTTTTTAATTTTTTACCTTGTCCCTAAAGTGTAAACTATAAATTCAAGATTCAGAAGAAATTCTTTCCAAAAATGCTAAGATCCAAAGGTAACCTTACTTATTTTCCTCCATCCTTTTCATCAAAATACATCAATTTTCTCTTTTGAATTTTTTTGCCAAGGCTGAATAGTGGCTTTTCTTGGGGGTTCTGCAGAAGCGTATTTTTCCCATGCTCTGTTTGTGAGCTGCAGAACCTCCTGCCAGGCACGGGTTTTCATTATATTCACCTTCCTGCAGTAAAGCAGACTCCGTAACATCTGATTTATTGGTCACCACATGTAGCCCGAAGACTGGTACCTTCCCTGTCTCATTTTCATTACTGTGGAGACAACATCAGTTTATATATGATTGTCTGCACAGGATCCCCAAAGGGTCGATCCCTGCATCTTCTGTTGCGCTGCTCTCTGTATATAAAGTCCTGAAAGCCTGGCTTGGTGCTGCTCCTTTCCTCTCCTTGTCAAATCTAATACTGAACTATTTGGAAAATAGCTTTTACAGCATATAATATACTAAATGTAGATCACGCAGGGTGACGTCTCATTCATTAATGTTGATGTATTTACCTGCCTCATACTAACAGTAAAGAGGGATTTGCAAATATATATGAGGAAACAAAATAGGGGCTCTGGTGAAATCTCCTGACCCGATTGAGACCAGAGTGTCGTCTGGATAATGATGTTGCTTTTCATCAAGTGGGGACTGGTTTTGCCTCCACACTTCCAGAATTTCAGATGCTTGAATCTCATAAATTTAACATAACTTAACATTAAATTTTGCCTGGTGACCAGGATTATATATATACTCAGAGAGAAAGAGTTTAAAAATCTGGTGTTACCTAGCTGCAGAATGCAAGCAAATTTAGAAATTTGCCATGACAATAGAAAGAGATGGGGGAGAGAGAGAAAAGAGGGCGAAGAACATTCCCTTGCCAGACTGAAAATAATCACTGTAGCTCATCCTCAGAAAGGTTTTGTGTTAACCATCCATGTGGTATAGTCTTTATTAGTACGTATTCTGTAACTTTGTATTTTAGAGGTTTTTTTTCATCTTTTCATTTTTTATGTCATTGTTCAATGAGACTTTTACCTGGTTCCACAGATAACTAGAGGCCAATTTGCAGTTAAACAGTTTATTGTTGTAGGCATACCATTATACAGCGGAGATTGTGCATTTGTGATCTTCATTTTGCCTCCTTAAAAGGTGTGAAGACAAAATAATCTGTGTGGCTCAGCTTCTAAGCTCCTTCTTCTCCTTTCAGAAAATATTCCTGAATCCACAGATGAGCACAGTTAACTTTTCCCATTGACACTTTGTACAGGATGCTGTTGATCAGGACTGCTCTGGAGCAAGTTTTCCTTTGAGGCACAATAGTTCTGCAACTCTGTCACCAAAAGGGCCTGGATTTGTTTGTTTGTTCCTCTTTCCTTTTTCTGCTGAAGGAAGAAAACAGAGGTTTGAAGGCTGTTGTTGATCCTCTAGATCTAGATCTAGATTTCTTTTGATTTCCCCTCTCATGATGCTTAGTCTTGGGGAGGAACAACGATGCATCAAAAGCCTGGAAGTTGCTGTTACTGGAGAAACAAAAATAAGGTAGCAATGTCCTGGCTAGAAAGCTACTTGAAAAGCTTGTGAGAACATAGTGTTCTGCCAAGTGTGGAAGAGAGCCCAGAGAAGTAGGAGCCCAGAAGTAGGAGCCCAGAGAAGTTCCCGGGGAGAGGGGTCCATGCAATGGTGTAGTGCATGAATTAGGAAGATCGTTTCCCTGCTCTCCTTCTCTTCTCAGCAGAGAGGAGTGGGTTTCTTTGGAGGATCATTCAGATGTCTATATTATGGTCATTCTCAAACTGCCAAAAAGCTTCCCTCTGATGACTTTTGAGAGTTTGCAGGGACTGGGCACATGAGACATATCATTTGGGCACAATAAATACCTTCCAAAGCAGACATGCTGCATTGGAGAGCACCAGCCAGTGACCCCTGAATCGAATGGAGATGTTTCTCTGAATACAGTCTAGGTCTGTTTCTGTGTTGCTGTCTGTAAAAGAACATTTTGGAATGGCACCACTCAGCCAGTCTCCTTATTGGACCCATGACGGCATTTGAGGCATCAGACATGTCATTCTGGTCTCCCTGCCCTTCGCTGCAAACTGCTCCTCAGCAAGGCAAAGAAGCCCACAGGCTTTGTACTGCCACAGTGAGAACGTGTCAGGCGACTCAGCTAGTTTAGGGAGTGTTACCCTTCAGAGTTTTTCACAGAGAGGTGCACAATGAATCCTCTGTGGAGCTGACACCTGAATTTGTCTTTGCCAAAGGGCTGTACTCCTAAAATCGTGACTGACTGAGAAGGACAGGGAGCCAGTGGTTCAGACCCCACTTCCCAGGTGAGAGAACATTGTGCTGGATAATGCTTTTCCAGAAAGTCATATATCGCAAAAAGTGCCAGAGCCTGTGCAACACTCCATTAACCTGTTTTTATTATTTTTGTTATGTTCACAATGCTAACTTATAAAAATAAAAAAATGAGGATTGTGGCATTTTGTGGTGGGGGATAAAGATCTCCCTGTCACATATTGCTTTTCAGTTGTCATGACACATAGCCTAAGTCATCCCATGTCACAAAAAAGATTTGAAGAATGTCATCTGCTACAGCACAGTTTGAAAAACTTTTTTCAAATTTCCATAGGCAGTTTCAGTTCCCTCATATTCTTCTTCCATACAAAGTGTTCTCATGGGAGGGATTGTATTGCAACTTAACATCATGACACTAAATCATGAAAGGGAATTTCTTTTTAGGGTGGAAACACTTTAAAAAAGACCCTAATGGCAAAAGTAATCTAATTTAAATCCTTCAAAAAAGCACAGAAATACCCCAATGAACTGAAAAAAGTCCCTGGCAATATTTATGTGTTTAAAAAGGAAGTGAGTGAGCAAGGCAAGGCAAGGAATAGTAGATAGCAAAATACAGAAGCTGCTCAAAAATTGGGAACCCTTCAAATACTGTAATTACAACTTAAGGGATTCCATCAAAAAGGAGCAGATATAGCATGGAAAATATGAAGTCAGTTGGCCAAGATGGAATTCAGAGAGCTAACCAGAGTAAGGACCAGATCTATGCAGATTGGCACGTGGAGGTGTTGTCAGAAGAGCGTGGGCAGGTTAGCTGTCTGCCTGCCCTTGTCTGCGTTCATCTGAAGTGTTAGGTGAGTAATGCCTTTGTAAATCTGGCACAAGAATATATCCTTTCAAATAACTTTAACTGAAGAAGACATATATGCCTGGAACCTGATTTCTCTGCAATAGAGAGAGCAGTTCATAAGGACCATGAGGGTGCCAAGACATAAAGAACAGAAATGCAGGTCTTTAGTAGACCACTGGAAATGCATGATCAGACCTGCTGCATCCGCCATGCAGGAGGACAGAGAGGGAGTAAGATATAATAATAGACAGTAATCTGTACTTACTGTAAAAAGTGCATGAGCTAACGGATATAACTCATGAAAATTGCTACATAAAAATTAGAAGACCTCATCAAGACAAGAAACTTGTACAAGTTTAATCTAGATTCAAGTGATGCAGCTTTTAGAGAAACCACGCAAAAAGCAGTTTACTTGAAGAATTTTGACAAATGGCTTAATGCAAAGTATTTGGAACAGGAGAGACGTTTTTATCCTGACACCATCCCACGATTAAAGGTCCTAGCAATCTTTTGTTCTAGCTCAAGCGGTGTTCCATGTTAGTATCTTAAATCAAGTACTGGACTTGCAGAACTCCTCAGAGCTGCAGCAGTGATCCTGATTGCCCAGCTGAGCACAGGTTGACTCCAGATATAATAATATATAGATGTATTTAAAATCCAATGGTAGTCTAACAAGACCAATTGTCTGTGACATCTGTCATCAATAATTATGACAGATCTATGATGATGTCTTTAATCGAACATAACTGTTACACAGGTAAGAAATGTGACCTTGGGATACCTTCCTACATTTTTCCAGAAGAATCTTTGAAGTTTATTTCACAGTGCAGAAAGTGATACTGCTAATTACCTCATCCCATTAGGAAATGAAAAATTTATGTTCTCATGGAGGAATTACTCAAGAAGAAATATTGACACTAATTTTCTCCCTTAAAAGTTCCTAAGATCCTTTCCCTGAAATTTTTTTAAGGCATAAAATACCCTCCAAAATTCAAGATTTAGATAAAATTGGATTTCTTGTAGCTTGGTATCTTAAAAGGGTTATTTGGAAGAAATGCATACGTATTTTAAATAGTCAACTTCCAAGAGAAGTTCCTTTTGATGCTGAAACTGCAAAAAAGAGTAGGTCTAAAAGAACTCAAGAGGGAAAAAGGAGCTTCAGAAAGGCCCATGAAGACCAACTGTCTTTAGAAAAGTCATTTTTAAATTCCACAATAAAGGAGATGGAAAAAGACAGTGACATTGCTCTTCTCCTTGCTTAAGACAAGACTCTCATGTAGAAGACATAGGTTTTGAACCGCTGCCTAATACAGGATAGGAAAACTTTAGAAGTATCCTGGGACATGAAGAAGAAACTTATTTTTAGGTTTTGCTGTCTATTTCAGCAATCTTCTATCTTCTTGTAGGAGGAAATAAGCAATTTTTAATATTGTCTTCCTGGTTCTGCTTTGCCTCATTGCTCTAAAAGTAAGCATAGCAATTCTGGCTTTTCAGCTCCATAAAATGGTATCTTGCACCCAGCATTGGTAGTGTCAAAGGTGCCTTAAAACTGGACCTCTCCGAGAAGATCTGAGAATTCTCCTTAAACTAAGGGACTGTGGAAATAACCACTGGTTGATGTTGCTTGGTGACCTCAGGGTGGCCTCAGAGAAGTGGGCTGCTCTCAGCTCACTCCCATATGGCTCAATGGTTATTGAGGGGTGCTGCAAGTGGCCTGGCTTTGGACTGAGAGTCGTCAGAGGCAGAGCCAAGTGTGCCGCTTCTTTCCAGAACATAATCACTTCTGTGACAAAGTGTGTGGCCTGAAACCTGTCAGAGGTATTCAGTACTTCTTCCCAGAGAGGAAGAAGACAGGGAAGAAGGGATGCGTGTTCAGGTTTCCCTGTATTTACCCCTAAGCAGAAAACAACCACAAAACTTGGAGCTCAAAACCTATTTTGAGTATAAATAAGTTTAAAGGGGGTGATTTTAGACAGCCCACATCTGGGATGCGGGCAGCGGGGCTATTGCAAATTCAGAGTCAGAATTTAAGAAGTAGAGGACATCTTCTGTTTGTACGACATTATACAGAGGTTCACAGTCCCAAAAGCCTTCAGTTGCTGTTCTTCCTGCTTTAGGTTTTCCATGTGGTATCTACATTCATTACCAGATTATTTTTTCTTAAAAGAGGATATGATAAGACCAAAACTAAGCCAAGCTGTAGCTCTGTGCTGTTTTGTGGTGGTATTCAGGCATTAATTTTTGAGCCATTCAGTCAGTTTCAGTGTGCATCAACATACGTAAAGAATGTGTCACTGCATGGAGAACCGCTGCATTGTTTTGATTCCAGCGACTCTACTGATACCTGACATACCAACATACACACAAGGGGAAGGGATTAACCTCTGGGCACTGTTGTTCTTCTACCTTGCCCTCCTCAAGGGCTAAGATTTCTAACCTAATGAAAAAATTTTCAGTTTCCAGTAGTGCCTCTCCATGAGCTTAAGGTAGCACCAACGCTTGGCCTGAAGGGCGTTTCAAATCTTTGGGCAAGGAGCGCTCCTTGAATTTGGATGCTACTCTGTGTAGAAATGACTTTTCAGGCCTCATGCCTGGCCTGAAACAAAGTGCATGCCAATATTGTTTCTCGGGAAGAAAATGGAAGTTGAAACAGCACCACTAAGAAGCATCTGATTGCTCTGAAACTCTGTTGAGGTTCAGCAACCTGTAGGAGCTACCAGACTTCAAGTAAACTGGGAAAGGAAGCAGGTCCCAAAACCCCCAAATTCCCAAATTCTTCAGTTCCAAACTAAGTATCAGAAATCATCATCTCTACCTTATCTATAAAGTCTTGAGGTCTCAAGGCAGGGTCTCTGAGGAAGAAAGAATAAATGTTCCCATCTCAGGCATTGAGTTCAGAACTGCCTGATAAGAAGCACCACAGGAGCGGTAGATTCAGGTGCCAGCTGCGAGGGAGAACAGGTCCCCAGTGCCACATCTTTCATCATCATCAGGAGCTTATGAGTTCCCTTCATGTTCTTTGGTCCCACCAGTGCTGGAAGGTGTGATGTGGACTATGACTCTTGACAGAGCAGAGTCAGCACTGCCAGGTGGAAAGGTAGGGATGGGGCTACCCAGCCCCACATCAGGTAGTGCCTTTTTCAGATATGTAAGGATTGCTTGTTTTTCACTCGGTCTGGCTTGTGGCTGGGTTTCAGGGGGCATTTCAAAAAGGGTTTTGAAACATGTACTAACATTCATTTTTGCATGTGGCACAGGAACCACTTGTTATTGTATTAATTCTAGTCACACAGTCTTGTGTGTGTGTGCTTGAGACCAAGATAGGGTATGAAAAGAAATACTAACAGATGTTGAACAAAGAGTACAAGGAATCAAAATATCTATTTGGATCTATCCAGCCATTTCAGCAGGTACTCATGTTCAAAATGGATTATACTACTCAAAAAGAGATAGACTGAAAGATTAAAAAAAACAAAGCCCCATTATACATTTTGGTAATGAATACTATGTAAGAGAGACCAACAAAAATCAGGTGATTTATTATAGCACTGTCATGTGTTGGTAGTACTTCATCCTCACAGGGAAGAATGAGCGAGACTGAGTAGTAACTCTTGTATGACTTCACAGGTGTTGGTTGTTTTGTGCCAGATCAGCCTAATGTGCATCAGGTTTATTTAAATTACATTTCATTAAAACATGTTTTTCTTCATCTGAAGAAAATGGATACATGATTACCATCTAAAATTCACCCTTGATTTTGAAACAAAGGTTGATTTGCAAGGTGTGAGCATCCTTTACTTGTGGAAAATCCCACTAGATGAGCACGGGCTGTGCGTGCATTGCCAGAGGAAACCATCTCTGGCACGAGAGCACGTCAACCATACTCAGAGTGAGCCTCTCTGGAATGGACCAATGATAAGCACATAGTCAGTGCTCAGCACGGGTTTTCTCTGAATCCCAAGTGGTTCTTCTCATTCAACTTATTTCTTTTAGGCTTTTCAGTTCAAAGTGCCCAAACTAACATAGTTTACTGTGTTACGGTTTTGGAAGTCATTAACTCTGCTGATACTAAATAACTATTTGCATATGCTGTACACTTATTTCAGATATGAAAAGATAGCTTTCAAGTAGAATGACATAGACAATATGATGCTCCAGTTTTTCCCAAATTAGTGGTTTTGTCATTATTTTCAATACCTTTTCCAGTTCTTATATTTTGTTTATACAAGTTATTCTGTTCTGGGTAGTTTTTTTAGCAATTGACATAAAGAGTATATTGCCTGCTAACAATTTTTCTGCATATTCTTCCTATATCATCTGTCATTGCACTATGGAACTAGGTTTAACTTTTGTGAGTGAGATAGAGCTGCACAAAGGCCACTTACTAAAAACTGCTGGTAGAATTTTTTCTAAATAGAAAATGAAATCTCTGGAGGATGTGAAAGCAATGAAGAACTCCCACAGGCTTTATTGGCGAGAGGAGTTAATCTTTAATGTTTTCATAAATAAGGTTACTCCCAGAAGGGTACCCTTTTAAATTATTTAAAATGTTATGCCACATAGGTTTGAATTTATCCATTCCAAAGGCTTTTTCATTGAAAACAAAACAAGAAACCCTCCAACCTGGGCTAAATATAGTCCTGTAGCATACCCAGTGTGTCACAATAAGAAATAATTAAGTACGGTAGGAAGAGGATGGTTGTCACAGAGTCTGTGGTTGCACATCTGGCAGTGAATTAGCAATTCAAATTGTATCCACTGTGGGAAAAACCCACAATGTGGAAATAGTTCCCATTTTTCAATTCTATTATTTTCTATTATGTCTGTTAAATTCCACAGGGAGCAATTTGAAAGCAAGCTGATGCAAAACGGGAATGACTCACGGTTGGGCTTTTGTTACTTCACACGCTTTGGATGTATAACATTTTGAGCCTGATCCTGTACTATGCTCTCATGTATGTGAGGCTTTTTTTTTTTTTTTGTCTTTTGCATCTTTGCCTCTTTGTATGTGAGGAGCAGTCTTTGGGACAACCTGTGTGTAGACAAGAGGTGCCCCCAGAAGCCACCACAGCTCAGAATTGGGCCCCCAGGGAAGTTTTGTCTACTGGAGAGGTGGGCTTACACATAAGCCATTGTTATTAGTTTTCTGAAGTGGAAAAGTGGTAGATAACTCAACATGTTAAATATGTTCATAAAAACAGCCTTTCAGGAGATATCTGGCTTTATTTTTTTTTTTTAAATCCAGACTATCTTGTTATTTGTAACTCATATGAAAAAAGGCTTGGCCAACCTGTTTAGTGTTTGATTGGGAAACAAAGGAAGGGCAGCTGTGTACTCATAAAAGTGTCTTTAGGTGCAGATTAAAGGAAAGGGAAGACTGTCTTTGGAAGGTGGTAAGGCACTTCTGCATATCTGGAAGTATCATATGGGTTTGATAAAGGTTTCAAGAGAAGGCAGAGTTAAAACTGAGCAACGGCAGCCAAAAGAAACATTTGGTTGGGAAACGACAAGATTTTTCCCTGCTGTGTTGCAGGCACTTGATCACCACTGTTAGGTGAGTCCTGTCAGCATGGGACTCATCTAAGTTTCAGAAGCTTCTCAGAAGAATCTCAGAAACTCCCTGTGTGGAAATGCCAGCCTGGCACAAAACCTGCATTGTTCCTGGAAGACAACCCAGTCCATCGTTTGATGGTGGAGTGAAACCGTTTGCCATTTCATGGGTGATGGGGAAAGAAAACACTTAATTTCAAGGCCCTTCAGAATGGAGTGAGTCTTCCTTATACCCCAGGAACAGAAAATCAGTGCAATTCCCCAGGCAGGGACAATCCTGCAGCCTGCAAGTGGTGGCTGCGTGAAAAGGCTTGGGTGGCTCTGGGGTCCCCACTGACCTCCTGCCAGCACCATCCAGGGGGCCAGAGTCCACACCAGGCTGCATCTTGCCACCGTTTACATAGGGTGGGACTGAATCTTACTTCCCACCTATTTATCACGTATGGAAAAGAGCTTCTTGTTGCTTGCGCTTTGTTTTGTTTTATTGCTCTGCTTCTGTACAGGGCGCGGGCATTTCCCACCCCTGAAAATTCTCCCTCTCATGAGAACACAAGGGGTGCCCATCCGTGAGGATACTGCCTGTGGAATAAGAATCTGAACTGAGTACTTGGTACATGATAATTTTATTAGTACCTTGCTTGAATTTAAATAGCATGTGTGCAGTTGACTGAATTCAGATGTCTCGGTGCATTTACAATGCCTATTTCCATTCAAGTTCCCATGAAGTGTGGAAGTTTGCATATATGTGGAAACTTCCCTAAAAAAAGCAAGATAATTAAATCTGATAGGCAAGAGCTACCTCACCAAACTACACCTGTTGCAACAAATATAGTTGCCTGAAGACTTTGAAAAAGCTGCTTTTGAATTTTAAAAATATAAGCAGATACTGCAGTCCATTCCCACCATACATTACCTCCCAATCATCCTGCTAGTGATATGCCATCAAGCAAATATTGAAATATTTAATACTCATATGAGATATTTTAGAAGCAATAAGCAACATAAGCATCCCAGGACAAAACGAAAGAAAAGGAAAAAAAAGAGTCATGGTGAATAAATGTCAGCTTTTCTCTTAAAATTTATCACCCAAATCATTTTTCTCTAAGACGCAAGATTGTGAAATGCCTTTCACTTACTATTGTCATTTTATCTTTCCGTGGACATTTTTAGCTTGACCTAGTTTATGCTTATTACAGTCAGTGCAGTTGATTTATGAGCAGAGGCTCCGTTCACAGATGGGTGCGGGTGGAGCTGCGGTATTTTGGTGTGCAGCGATGTGACTGTTGCTGTGCATTTCACAGATCCCAAGCATACAGCGAACAGATTGTCTTCTAAGGACCTCAGTTCAATTAGAAAAAGAAAAAAAAGTACCTGGAGGTTTCTAGTAAAATGATGCTGTTCTCCAGCATGTCTCGTATCTCAGGTCTAGCACTCTCTTGTGCTGGCGTTAAAGCTATGAAATCCCCTAACTGTCAGGTGTCAGCAAAAAAATGCTATGATATTTCTTTGGAGTCTCAAAACCTGACATTAGATTGGTAGGAACTTCTACCCTCCTCTGTTAGGTCTACAAATCAGGCACACTATTAGATGTAGATGGTAACCGTGTGGCTGAACGGATTAACATTGCCAGCCAACTGGCATAACTATGTGTGATACGCGTGATGAATATTGCTGAGAGGAAGCATTTTAAGAACACAGGGTCTGCTTTGGGATTGGTACAAGGGAAAAGTGACTCGGCCATGGGCTTCAGCAGTGTGGGAGTGGGAGTGGGGTTCCCCAGGCAGCACCCCTCATGGTGCTGCTTCCAGCTCAGGTCCCAGATGCTGTGGCAGCTGGAGCAGAGGGTGCTACACCTGATCATAAGCCCATGTCCACAAATATTAAATAGTTATGTGGGAAGTTCACTCTGCAGAGCTCTTGTGTGTGTTTTCACAGAAGCACGGAATGGTAGGGGTAGGAAGGGACCTCTGGAGATCATCTAGTGCAACTTCCCTACCAGCACAGGTTCACCTAGAGCAGGTTGCCCAGGATTGCATCCAGGCGCGTTTTGAATATCTCCAGAGAAGGAGACTCCACAACCTCTCTGGGCAGCCTATTCCAGGGCTCTGTCATCCACCTTTTACTGAAGTACATCTCCCCAGTAGAGCAAAATGAGTGCTGCTGGTGTCATGCTTACAGGCAAAACCAACCATTGCACTTAAAGACATCAGCCTCTGGCTCTCTTATGCTGCCATTGTTATTTGGACAAGTCGAGTATGCAGAAAAGTACACCTCACATTTCTGCAATTAGTATCCTTTGTAAGCTAGCCTACTGTCATCCATCTGCCAGTCTGCAGAGTTGAAAGCTTAGGTCAAATATATTCGTGGAATAAAATTCATGTTTCGAGAATTTTAAAATAATAAGAATTAATTCATTGATTTGAGAATTTAAACAGAATAATAGTCAGTACTAGCATTTCTATAATGCAAAATAATAATTGTAATTGCAGTTGGTGAGTTTAACATGCCTATTGGCCTTATTTTGTTTCCTCCTTGCCATTCGCAAAAAACATTCCTCTGGGGAGGAAGTTTTTAAAATGGAGCTTAGGTACTCAGATCAGACTTTGAATATCTGTCTAAAAATACTATATTTTCCACTTCCTCATGTAATTTCTATTTCTAGTGCAGTAGTTACATCAGTTCTGATTTACCACTAAATTGTCAGTGTGTGTCTTATAGTAAATAAGAATTACAGCAAAGCTTTTACAGTTTGGCAGCTTATTTGCCGCATGGGAAAGGGCAAGTGAGGATTGTTCATGAAATACAAAACCTAACAAAAACATTCAAATATTATCATCATTAATTTCACGAACTTACTTCTCTTCCTTGCCACAGCTGTCTCATGTTGTTTCCTTTCAGATTTTAAGGTCTTCAGGGAGTGGATCAGAAAGGACCTTACTTTATTATTGGTGCTACTACAATCAATAATATAATTCCAAAATACATGATTTTGAAGTCTACCTGTATTGACTGATCTTTTAACATTATTGGTACAAAGTAGATTCAGTGAGTGTAATCATCTTATTTACAACAGTTCTGCTGTGCAAATATCCCAGTATGGGATTTCCAAACATTGCAGGGAAGAAGATGATTTTTGGCTGTAGGATTTTGATACTAATGTTAGTTACATCAGGTAACTGCAACAAACCTTCATTTTGGATATTTGCTATTGTCTTTGTCTTTCTAGAGGTGGACTGAAGGAGTCAGACTCTGAAGGTAACAGGAAAGTCTGCCTGTAATTTTGAGGTAGAAATACAAAGTGTTTTGTTCTTAAAAATGTTGCAAGGAGAACTCTCTCATTTTGTATCAGAGAAATAGAAAAATAACTCCAGATGCTTACTAAAAGATTTGAAAATGTGTAGAGGTCTGTTTTAGGGGAAAACCTGTTACTGCTTCCAGGTACCTGGAAACAGGAGAAAAACCTAAGTTTCACCATTTGTCTATGGCTCCTCTGGGATCTTTTTAGCTAATAGTGATATAGAGTTCTCACAAAATCTGGAATACGAAGTTGCAAGATTTGGTCAGTAATTGTAAACTATCTGAATATGTTAACGCCCACTCATGGAAAAGAAAATTAAAAAAACATAAATCAGTATCTTCTGAGATAATGAGAAAGGTGCTTTGCCTGATTAATTGTTAAGTGGATGCTTACAATACTTATTCATAGCTTTTAGTTTCCATTTCATTTCATTTCTGTGAATTTTTGCCTTTCTCATCAATGCAAGTGAAGGAAGATCTTAACAAACCCTCCTATTGTTTTTACTACACTGTGGCTATCCTACACAGACCAAAGTCCCTTTAATTTCTATTTAGTTAAAAATAAAAGCCAGCGGAGAATGGCAGCTTCACAGCATATCTCCAGATCAAGGTGTTTCAAAAGAGTGATGAAAATTTTAGTAAGCATAATAGATAAACCAGAAATTACTTAGAAAATTGATTATATGTTCTCTGAAAAGATTTTAAATCTCTTAGCATACTGGAGGTTTTGTCCTTAAGCAAGAGGCCAGAGACATCTGACGCAGAAAGGCACGTACTGATGAGGTTCCTCATGCCACAAATAATTTAATACGAATGAATAAATGAATGAATGAATGAAAGAAGATATATGGAAAGTAAAATTAAAGCTATTAAATCAGTTATTTTCAAATCAAGGAGTAAAGACTATTTTCCTTTCAAAAAAGAGAAGGAAATTATAAGTTGCCAATCTTCCAATAGAGGCAAGACCTTGATATTTCCTCTCTGTGCTTTCTAATATCCAGCTGAGTAAGATGAGTTAGCACACACTTTTTTAAGGGGGGGAAGGAGAGGCAGGGGGGGGGAACCTGACTCAAAAATAAAAAGGATCATAACCTGAAAGAGTTTTCTTTGAAATCACCAAGGTACCCATCTTCGTCATTTTACTGCTCCTGTATGAGTCATTGCCGTTGTGTAGCTGATGCAATTTCATTTGACCTGTATGTCCTTCCTGAGGTGTGGAAGGGGTTTTTGGTTCTCTCTTGGTAGTGTTGGGCACAGTCTGGTGGATCTCTGTAGCAAGCAGAAAGTTGTCTATGAAATAAAGGGCTCAGAGGCTTTGAAGGCTACATCGTTATCACATCGCTTTTTATCTTTTCAGAACTGAAAATATTAGTTGTACATTTCATTTCTTTGACAAAAGAACTAGGTGGGGGAGTCAGTCCTGGGAAATGAGACATTCAGCACTGGATGATAAAATACATGTTAGAGGAATTAAAAAATGCAAAATGTAGACATCAGGGATTTGCTTCTGGAGATGACGGCTGAAGAAGCATATAGATTTGGTGGTAATGAAGAGCAGTGTTGGCTGCTTCTGAGCCCTGTGTCCATCCACAGGGTGACAGAAGACCAGTTTTGGCAATGTCCTGTGCTGTCGGTGTGCCCAGCTCAGCTCTGTGAGGAGCTCTGTGTGGAGCTGAGAAGTTTAGTGCTGCTGAGATCTACTGTTTTCAGACCGTGCACAGACAGATTTAAGGATGCTCCTCAGGGTCTGCTGCTGAAGGACAGCTAGTGGTCCAAGTGTTCCATGAACTCAGTTATGATGAAACAATAAGAAGCCAAATGACAAAAAGCCATAAATGAAATATTTACCATTTAGCATCTTGATTGTTGGGTATGTTTAGTCATCAATCAACACTAAAAATGCCAATTTTCTGGTTTTGCCTCAGCCTCCTGGAAAACTGCTTGATTTGTCCATGAGTGTGGCCTGTGAGTGTTAAATGAACAAAGACAAATTTTATAAAAATGATTGTTATTAGTATGTAATAAGGCTGCACAGCTGAAAATTTACATTAAGAATGTCGTTCATTGCTAATAATAAAATGTCAAATTTAAAATGGAATATTTAGTTACATCAAGGTATACTATGTTCCTTTTAACCACAGAAATATGTCTTCATCTCATTTTTGTTCTTATTATTCCTGTTTACTACTAACCACTCTATACTTATCCAATGGTTGGAGAGTTTCCTTCTCTATCATGATCTTCATCATTATGAAACACAAAAATTGCACAAGTATTAATGGCATCTTCTTTGCAATATTTCTTCAAGATAAATATACTTCTTTGCTCCCATCTCTGAGAAAATTCCAGTGCTTTGGAGTCGGGCACCACAAAAATGAAGAAAATTGTGTTTACAGGCCCTATCTATACTATTTTGACGGACAGGTGTCTCTTAAGCAACCAAGCCCATTTCAACCAAATTTCCTCATTTACCATATAGGAATCTCTGCAGTTGTTGGTGTACCTTTGTTTATATCTTTGGTAGAAATACACTTCCAGTTTTCAGAGCTTGCCAGCCTTTTTGCTTAAAGGGAGCTTTCTAATAGCAAGAGATCAGCCATGCCAGCTTGTGTGGCCTAATGCCGTACTGAGCCGATGGGAAGTATCTTCCTGTTACAGAAAAATAGAAAATCCTGGAAAGCAACATAGACAGCTGATGAATATGCAGGCCCATTTGCTAATTCCTAATTTTTTCAAGACATGAATAATATGGCTGCAGCTAAACCCTTAGTTATGAAAAAGTACTAGTACAGTAATTGTTATGATGTTTGGCCAAGATTGAAGCCAATAGATATAGTCTTCTTCTGAACAATAATAGCTGTCACAAACTGGGATGGAATGTGTCAGGTAGCCAATATTTTTCTGTATCTTTTTCTTTTATATAAAGGTATTTATTTGCAAATCTTCAGCTGGAGAGATCAGAGAGCTTTTGTGATGAGTCTTGGGAATAAGAACATGTTTCTTTGCTTTTATAAGATGTATGCTTGCAGCCAGTTAAGCAAAAAAACCCCCGTGTTTTTTAGGATGTAGTTTCCCACTGTACATTGAAAATTCCCTGTAAATCAGATATCTTTTTTTTTTTTTCTCCAGGGATCTGGAACATTATTCAAAGGTCCCTTGGTGTGTTCAGATGCTACTCTCATTAGTGAGCTTCTATCAACAAAAAATCTATCCTGCAGTCAAGCAATGTCTTGAATTACCAAAAGGCTCTGTGCCAGACTGTTGTAATTCTTTAGCTCCTGCGGGGCATGGGTCATGTCAAGCTCACTGCAAACAGCTCTGAAAAAACCCCATCAGATGTGTTTGATACGTACTGCTTTTTTTTGGTAGCATGTTTCTTTTCAGCCAAAACTGTTCTTTTGTTAAGAAAATCTATTTTAAATGTCTACTATTTCTCTCATAGATATAGGTCCCTAAATTACAAAGTAGATTGCTTATATGTATTCCTGGAGTCCTGACTAAGAGAAGCTGTTTTGCAGATTACCCAAATATTCTCCAATTTTATGAGGCAGAAGAACAGATTCTGGATTATTTGACTGAAACTGTTCTGTAAAGTGGATATATTGTATTAATGAGTTAGCAGTTTTTTTACAAAGGCAAGTCGTCTCTAGTAACTCCAGACATTTGAATATAAATGTGAAATTATTCCTCCCTCTTTTTTTAGATGTTTCATTCTATCTTCTTTATTTCAAATTCAACAACATATTAACGTTGAACCACATCCCTAAGTTTCTTTATTATTTAGATTAGTGGGATGTATTCATTGGAAGACAAGATTCTTAGGTCCAAACACAGGGGCAGAAGATGCCTTCCTGCCTTTATTGCATGGAGGTAGACACTCAGCTGAGATAAACAGGGTGGTCACAGGCTCCATACAAGAGGGAAGACCGAACCAATGGCAGGTAGAGCCTCATTCAGCTCTTACCACTAGGTAATGGCGTTATGGGTGTGTGCTGCATTTACTTATTGAACTCAAGCTGCAGTACTGCAGTTGAGATGGATGCGATGGTGATGTTCCTGTCTCTCACTTGGGTAGTTTAAATACGATTTTTACCTTTGCTGAACTGTCTGCAGGTACACTGATATCTGCTACAGTGGACAATAAATCGTTATTTAGCTAATTGTGATAGTAAAAGAGAGAAATTTAAAATGGGAATGGACACTTTAAAAAAAAACAAAACACAAAGCTGCTTTAGAACTATGTTCTTCAGGATTTTTAAGAAGTCGAATCTACAAAAAATAGTGAGCTACCAGAGGAAAAAAGGTCTCCTCTGTCCTCTGAACAGATTAATTCAATGTCATTGTGTCATTGTGGATGAGCACTTTCTCTAAATACAGCGCTAAATTAATGTGAGGCTACTTGCTAGGGCTTGCAAGCCAGTAGCAGCAGTGTTCTTGATACAGTCAAGTGCTATTCTCTGATCTTTCAAAAATGTAATTCTGCCTTTTGTTAATACAGAAGCACTTTTCATAGGGTGATGCTAAACCTGCAGGAAGAAACCATTCTTTAATGGGAAGTCAGAGTCATGCTGGATTTCCTCCCCAGTTGCCGTATGCAGCCCATCAGTTACTTGATTCCTAAAAGAGACAGAACTGTAGTTTGATTTTTTTTTAATAACAGGAATTAATTCTTGCTCTCTAACCAGCCATGAACATTACGGAGTCATCAGGACTTATAGGAGTAAGTCACAACAGCACAGTCCTCTTTGCTCTTGACCGAAGTATGTTTACATAAAAAAATAGAAAGGTCTATCTGAAACATAATCCACATGTTCTGCTGTAATTTAAAATGTGAGCACAATCATCAGTGTTTGCAACAGTTATAAAACATGAGCAATTTGGGCATAAAATATGTACTGTTAGTATTAGCAATGTTAGTTCATTATGCATTACTTGAAAACTATGTACTTTGTTTAAAGGTAGGTTTTCATCCAGAGCTTAAAATCTCCAGTATTGAGAGAATGTGACTTTAATCAATTACAATTACTAGCGCCTCATCCCTCTTTGTGGAGACCCACTTTTCAGTGCAATTTCTGGAGCACTTGTAATTAGCAGTGCATAAGTGGGAAAGAGTTCTTATGAAGTCGGGAATTATAGCACTTTTCTCCAAGTTTCACAAGCCTAAATCCAGGCAGTAATACTTACAAAAATCCAGGTTTTGGCCTCCAGCATGGTCATCTGTGATATTCCACAGCAGCTGCATTACATGGAGCTGTGGGATTACAGGATTGCAACCCTTTAGGATCACGAGGGTTGACACTAATCCATACGTACCAAAATCCACTTTAGGTCTCTGAATGAAAAATAGACACCTCCCACCAATTCACCACAGATGCGTGCGTTGCTTGACAAGTTTATTTATTTTCTGAGGAGAAGCAGGAAACTTTTTTCATATTTATGCTCAAAGAAATCTTTTGCCTTGTTGAGGATGGGGAAAAACCAGGAAAGCGTAATAAGGGCTTTCAAGAATCTGGATGATTTAACATCTGAAGAACCATTCTACTTGCATTAGTTCATGATAATCTGAAGAGGCAAGCTAATGAGATCCCATCAGTGGGATCTGGGCTTGATTGAAGTGAAATAATAACACCTGATCCAGCTGGAGAACTTTCCTCATGTCTACCAATAACATTTCAGCATACATTTCTTTCTGAATATCAGAATTTTGCTTGTGTTTTGAGGAACAGCTACTGATTGTTGTTACCATGTTGCCCTCTTGGTTGAAAAGAGCATGATGACTGATTTATACCATCTGAGAATCACTTGCCCTTCTGCTTTACAAGAACAGCTGGTCTTCCCCTCTCTCTTTGTTTTCACCTGAGGAGAAAGTTTACTGCAGTTTCCCAGTCTGTTCAGGTGAGTTCCAGGATCAATAAGACTTATTAGAAGATCCAAGATCAATAAGAAAGGTTATTGTTAGAAGTGTTACAGAAAAGGAATCAATTATGTTCAAAAAAGCAGACCACAGGGGAGGTTGGGAAGAAGAGACAACAAGGGTGTTATTTATTCATTGATAGAATTATGAAACTTACTGTCAAATGGCAGACTAAGGTAGAGACTGGGCTTTTATTGCTCCCACAGCTTCTTTAGAGCGAAGGGTAAGGAAAAAGGCTGGCACTTTTGTGTGTGGTACTGTGCAGCGCTGTGGATGGCGTGCAGCCAGTCCCCATCTCTGGTGTCCCAAGAAGCAGATGCTCTTCTTGGTGAGTACAGGGCCTCTGCAAGGAAGAGCTTTCACCCTGATGGGTTTCTTTTCTTCATCAAGTTGCTTTCCTTTTGAGGAAAGAGACATTTTCTTTCTCAGTGGCAGATTAACTGCTGTCAGACAGGCCTGTTCCTGGGCTCTGCCGTTACAAGGTTTGGGCCTGGGTGTGATTCCACAAGCAGGAGGCTCAGAGTAAGACAAGCAAAACAAATTTACAGAAGTTGGAGGAAAGGAACTGAAACTTCTTGGGAAGGTCTTTCCTAATATAGCTACAGGAGCTCATTGCCACAAGAGGGTGCTTGCAAGCTCTTCAGGGAATTTCACACCAGAGTGTTAAATGCACTGGGGCCCTTAAAATGTAGTTTACAGAAGAGAAAGATTAGATACAATGATAGATTATCACGGAGTAGGAAGTTGTGCGTTTATCTTTTAGCCAGTGTCAAATTGAAAATTATTGCTTACAAAGATTTTGGAGTCATTACTTTTGAAGAGGTCTCCTCAAAAAACCCTATGCATTCAAACAGTCTGTTTAGCTGCTTGCAGCAGATTTAAGCTATAGCCAGCCTTTGCCTGACAGAACATAACAGAAAGGAAAACATCTTTATTAAACACATAGAGAGGAGTCAAATCATATACCTTAAAGCCAAAGGAAGTACTTTTGACAGAGTTATGTCAGTGCACAAGATGCATTTCACATGGTGTCTGAACGCACAACAAAATATGTTTTAAAAATGCTTCTAACTCTCCTTTTTATCTTAAATGTGTG
This sequence comes from Gallinago undulata, assembly GCA_026546715.1. Taxonomy (NCBI): domain Eukaryota; kingdom Metazoa; phylum Chordata; class Aves; order Charadriiformes; family Scolopacidae; genus Gallinago; species Gallinago undulata. Next base: position 79,709,632 of record JAOTQQ010000012.1, on the reverse strand, counting down.
TCAATTTATGTACATATTTAGAGACCAGCAGAGAAGTTAGCAGTAGTGTCCATCAGACACAGAACTTGGAGTTCAGATCTAAACTGGTTTCTGGACCAGGTGTGAAAATACCAGTAATCCTGTAATATACGTATCTGAAATAGAGGTCTCCTTGTGGTGAGAGGGTGCACACCTCACATCAGGTTTGGGTTATGCTGTTAGATGATCCACCTCTGACTATCATTTTGTTTAACGCTTAGGGGTTTTGCCTTTCTGAAAAAGAAAATAAGGAAAAATAAAGCTTCAGTGATATCATTGATAGGAAGACTGTTATTGTAACGTTGGATTTTGAAACAATCTGGCAATCAAGAGATTCTCCAAAATGTTTTCCCTATAATTATTTCCACAAAAGGTATAGTTTGACCCTTACTACAAACTCCCTTTCTTTTGGCGGTTCCCAAACTCACTGCAGCTTTGTGCAGCAAGTGGCTGGAGCAGCAGGTGCTCCCAGACTTGTATATTCACAGGAGGAAGCAGTTGGCACTTCACTGTTTTAAATCTGTGGCTAGCTGGAAACACACAGTTCAAGCAAAGCATAATGATGTGCTGTTCATTTAAGGATCCAGAAATACATTAGCCTTGTTCACAGGATGCTTTACAGCCCTTTGGAAGCCTTGATAAATGTTGCATAGCGAGCCAGTGAAAAATAAACAAATGAAATTAAAATCTGCTCACCATTCGTTGGGGCAGGATCCTGACGGGGGCGGGAGTCTGACGCTGCCTCCCCCAGCCCTCTGCAGTTAATGGTTTGTGTTGCTCATGTTTAGAGCACCTTAAGGTGCAGACATGGAATTTATGGTAGAAGTGCCCTCTGGGTTTACAGCAGGATCCCCCCATTGAAGTTCAGTACATCACTTACATTCTTTTCCAAAGTCAGACCTCTCACTTCTTTCTTATAAATACCTCTTCCCTTGCTGCTAAGCCAGAGAAGAGCGACCTGTGTGTAACACAGATCTTGAAAAACAAGCATAGCAAAGAGGGATGTATAAATTTGGCTGCCATGTATCATGCATTATTACTGTCAACACTATCAAAACTTAGCACTAACATTTGACAGTATTAACACTGATTAGTATGTGCTATACAAACAGGAAAGCTAGGATTAGTAAGGCTGCATTATTTGTCAAGGATCATTATTACTTAGTAGTTGTACATAACATGACAGTCTAATTAAACTGAAAATGTGAAAATTAACCTGATAAAAATTGTGTTACCCTACCATCTACCCACAGTATGTTTTGTCCTTTAGAGTCAGGCACCCCATAAGCAGAACAGAGAACCTTTCCCAAGAAATGGTATCCTGGGCTGATTTCCCATGTTATTGAATCCAGAGATAATGTCCTTTTAAGGTATGGATATAATGGCAATAAGTTCCCCTAATTGAACTCTCAGTTCATTTTAAGTATGTGTCATTTTTATTAAAAAGTATTAGCTTAAAGATTCCTTACATATTCCTTTTCTAAAATTATACCTTGTTTACTTCTGTGACCAGAAGAATGACTTGCATTGCAAAGGTTCATTTTGCATTGAATGGATTACATCAAATGTCACTTCTTTTTCAATTGTGGGAAAATGATCCCAGTTTCTTCTCTTTTCATATAAACTTCTTCATTCATATTGCTTTGTTGCACAACAGTCTGCTGTCAGTAGTGAACACATTTCTCCTACCTGATGAAACTTAGGACTGATGAGTACATTCCTAATATAGTTTTACCAGCTGTCACTGCAAAATAATACATTATTTTAACAAAACTTATCTTGAGCATGAATGCATATACCTGCTACGAGCCTGAGCAAATATTTTTTAAATTTTATATATATGTAAATATATATTTAAATGGAATCACTTATAGTGGTCTTCCAGTACCTGAAGGGGGCCTACAAGAGAGATGGGGAGGGACTCTGTGAGGAAGTGTAGTGATAGGATGAGGTTTTAAACTGAAAGAGGGAAGATTTAGATCAGATATTAGGAAGAAAATCTTTACTTCAGGGTGGTGAAACAATGGAACAGGCTGCCCAGAGAAGCATACCTGATCCCCGTAGGTGTTCAAGGCCAGGCTGGATGGGGCATTGAGTAACCTGCTCTAGAGGGAGGTGTCCCTGCCCATGGCAGGGAGGTTGGAACTCCATGATCCAGGGGGACAGGGTGTAGTGAAGGGCTTCCCAGCAACCAAGTGTTGTCTCACCCAGGGTTTGCCTCACGTAAAGATGAAGAGAAGTCCCCACAGGAGTAAGGAGGAAAAGCAGATTGCTACTTATGGTGTAATGCTTCAGTTTTCCTCCCATCAGGCTTGCCATGGGTTGGAGATGTAATCATCTGACTTCTCAGTCATCCTCTCCCCCCAGCTTTGGTTGAGGGAGCTGTGTCAAGAGGCAGCTGGGTGGCTGGTACTGGGAGAAGAGGTCAGGCAATGCGGGAGCTGGGGATGTGTTCCAGACTCCTGTTGAACACTATACAAGCCCCAAGTCCCTATCATCTCAAGGTTTTTTGATTTCCCATTGAATTATTTGCCCTTATTATGTGACTTGATATAATAATAAAAAAATAGAGAAGGGTTAATCGCTCATAAGTATCTTTCAGTATTGCCATATGACAAAGCAATTTGTTTCCTATAGACCCCACTCTGGCTACATGGCGTGCATTTATCTGCCCTGTGTGTCTCTCATGGCTCCCGGCAGCAGGTTCCCGAGGTTTCTCCCAGCTGCTTATATCACTAGTGACGCTGAAACTGATTCAGACAATGTACGTTAGTAAATAAGGAGTCACACTAATTGTATTGCCTTTTTTGTCGTCTGATTTATTACACAAGTGGCACTGGTTTTCTTTGTTGTGTAAGGCAAGCTTTTGCAGGCATAGTAAAACAAACTTTTCTGGGACTATTTTTAGAGGTGATCACAGAGATTTGGATTAGAATAGATTAAGTAAGGACTTCTGCAGAGATGATACATATACTAAGCTATACCTTTACTTAAAGACATGTGGCCCGACTGGTACAAGAGGTATTTACTAAATAAGTGAGGTCGAACACATCCCACAAAATGGAGAGGGAAAACGGTGGGTTATCATCCCCATGTCCACGGACAGGCCCACGTTTTTAGCTAGTGGAGCACAATTCTTGCTGGGGAATGAATCTGTGAGTGTTTGTAATGCTGTGAAGTGAAGGTGGCAATTTTGTGCTTTCAGTACTTGGGTGCTGGAAGGGGCAGTGCCATTTAACCTTGCTTTTGGACACAAGATTGTGCTTCAGGCTACTGTGTTCCTCTGCAGAGGAGGGAGTTTTGCACATCGTGGCTCCATCCATGCTTGAATACTCTTTTGCACTTGTCTGATTGCTTTCTCCAGCAAAATCAACATCTCCCCCTTGTCCCCCTCCAGGCACATGGTGTTTTGTCCAAGCAACAGTCAAAAAAAATCCATTTAAATTCCCAGCTCTTTTTATGTTGCTTTCCCAATATAAATTTGTATGTGACTAAGCAGTTGCAGCCCTTTCTCTAAAAGGTCAGCTTGAATTATTTTGTGCAGATAACATTAAAGCTTATGTGCTTGAAGGATTTTGGTAGCACATAAACACCACTTCTCATGGGACTGATGACCTGAATAATTACCTCATCTCAGTCACCGTTGATCTAATCAGCTAAACCAATTATAATATAAGCTCAAGCCATTTATGAAAATTTCTCAGGTTGCTTTATGCAGACTAGAAGTTTTGGTGCATTATACATAAATTAAAATACGGTGTTTATGAATTGTAAGAATTTTGTAGTGCTCTTCTGTAATCAGACTAGAAGTACTGTATTAAAATTTCCTACAGAAGCATAAACTTGAAATTTGCTCAGCACAAAATTTTACTCTTTTTTAATACAATGTAAATTTAGAATGTCTGTTAAGAGAATCTGAGGTGTCACAGTATTGCAGAGTTTTTAGTCGAGATCAGAATTTCCCTCAAATAATTTTGGGATATTTATTTTGAAATATGTGACCTGGGTTCCTGGGGTCTTTGGTTTTTTGTTTGTTTGTTTGGGGTTTTTTTGTTTGTTTGATTTTTGGTTTTTTGAGTTTGTTTTTTTTTTTGCTTTGTATGAGAATTATTTTATAATGAGTGCTGGTTGTATACAGTTCTGTTATAAAAGTGAGTTATATATAACAGGAAATATTAAATATATAAATAATTATTTTAGTAAATCAACAAGAAAAAGTTTAAACACAACTTTGTATTCCTTTATGTTTTATTATCCTTCAATTTCTATTACTCATAATATTGTATATGTAATATGCTTTTAATTTAGATATAATTTTCATAGTTGTCACTGCATATGATTATGGATTACAATGAATCATTATCTCATTTAATTCAATTACATGCAGTTTTAATCACTATTGTTAAACCAACCTTGCAGAATTGTCATTAATACTTACAGATGCATGCAAAGCAAACTGGAGAGTTGTTTATCATGATGCTTATGAAAAGCAAAAGGTAATGTCAATTTAGTCTTTTGTCAGCCCCATTTTTGTCTGGGATAATAAGCAAAAAGCTATAATAAGCTGTTTTCATTCTCAGCATTTTGGTGGAAAATAAGTTGCCCGAAGAGATTTTTTTAAAAGCTAAGATAATTGCATGCTCTGTGATTTGCTCCGCTGTTCAGCTTGAGTTCATTATTGATCTTCTAGTATTTCTTGTGATCTCTATTATCTGTAATGATCTAGTGTATATATAGCCTTACATCTGTAATGTTTTCATAATATCTGATTTATAAAATTGTCTTCTGAGATATCCATGACCTCACTTAATCAGACACGTTGTTATGTCATTAGCCAACACAGCTGAGCAAAGCAGTTTATTTTTATAGGGGGAGCACTATTCCAGTCTCACATAAAATCAAAGGCACGGGAAGAAACACCAGTTTAAAAGAAATCAAAACTTTCTCAAGAGTATTTGATTCTATTTCAAAGGTGCAAATTTCAAGTTTATGCTTCTGTAGGAAATTTTAATACAGTACTTCTAGTCTGATTACAGAAGAGCACTATGAATTTCGTACAATTTGTAAACATCTTACTCAAGGAAGGTGCTGTAACATCTGATTAACTCCAGGTAGTCCCACGCCTGAAATGTCCACGTATGTACTCTAGGACGAAATTAAGAAAATTAGCTATACTTTATTTAGAAAATAAGGAATTTATTCCAGACTGACTGTTTTGCCACGTATTCGAAATAAAGTATTGTTAATTTTGCTCTGTGACTTCAAAAAAAAAAAAAGGAGGATCTTTCAAAATTGTGGTAGTTACATAAAAAGAAGATATGTCATATACTATAGAAAAAATGTGGGGAAGCTCTGTGAACTGCCAAATATTCCACAGAGGAAAGAGCACTCAACACCTGGCAGTACTTTGGCTTCTGCTTGGAAAAAAACCCTGTTTCTAGGCTGAATTTCAACCCTCTTGTATGTGGAAAACTTGACAGTAAATGTTAATGTAGTTGATGTGACGGATGACTCATACTCTATTGTTTGTCACGCAGAATCTGTATGCGATATTTGAAAAATGAAATAGGATCTGTTGCAAACCTCAGAGAAGCCAGCAAGACCGGGTACCCTGTAATGAAGGAATCCCTTTTCCTGTAGTCCAAAGGCATGAATGTAATATCATATTTAAGGTCTCTTCTGCACAGATGATCAAAGCAGACTTTTATTTTGCCTGTCCTGTTTCATTGGTCTGGAAGAATAACTCTGGCCAGTGGTCGCAAGAGAGCAAGTCTTAGCTAACACAACAGTCCTTGAAAAGCAGGGATACTGCGCTTGCATGCTATGAAATATGTACAGTTATTCCTTCCAGTAATTGTTTATTATCATGTATTAACGGGAATAGTTTCAGGTTTTATTATGATTTAAAATAAATGGTGGTTGAGGACATTTGAAAAGGAAGAAAAGGAAAAGGATGCTGTTGAAGGAGAAAGGTTGAAGTCTTAGGGAGAGGGCACGCATTTAAGAGTTATCAATCTTCCTTCTTTCACATGTAGTGTGATGCTTTCATATGTAGTGAATATGTCTGAGAATTGATCCTACTGACAAAATAATAGTGAGATTCAATTTCTTTAATTCTTTTTTTCCATATACACTGACCACTTCGTGCCATGATCCTTCATACGAGAAGCAGAATAATTGATGTGTTGGTGGAACACTAATGAGATAAAACGTCATTTCTTTTCTGGGGATAACCAGATTACTCAGATTCAGAATTTTCTTTACTGCTTTATTTTTATCTTTATCTTTTTTAAAAAAATAAGTGCACAGCTGTATTTTCCTGTAGACTGCTCTGATACAGGCTACTGCTTTACCTATTGCTTCAAAAGGCAGTTTGCTGAAAGCTATTTTGTATCAGTTATATTTATTAAATGAGATTGTTGAAAGAGATTGTAATGTATTATGGCTGTGGATAATATATTTATTGGTATATGAAGTTAAGGATTCCAGACTAATCATTCACATTGTGATTGATTGATTGTGTGTCCTGGCTGTTCTGCTTGTATTAACTTTTGGCAAGCAGAATACAGAAAGGGCCAGAAATGGATGCAAAGAGGAAAAAAAAGGGGAAAAAAAAACCCCACTGAAACACCTAAACAGAAAAACAACCTGAAACCACAAATTATCATGGTATCATTAGACTAGGATTTGGGAAATAACCATCCAGGGGTTGCAATTTTAATTCTAAAGCTGTCGTCTCCTCCACCTCATTTCAGTATCTGACACATTTGGAAGAGTTATGCAAAGGAAAGCAGTTCCTCAGCAAATGGTCTGTCTCACTCACCGCCCCCTGAAACATGTAACTGGTGAGGGCAACCAGAGAGCACTTCCATCAGCTTTACAGCTCTGGACGGTGCTGGGAACCATATAGCAGTGAAGTGACTTGGTTTTATGTCCTCGTTCAATTGCTCATTTTCCTTTTCAACCAGGGAGTGTTGAGCACGCTCCATCAAACACCAGGTTCTCACACTCTTATCTGACCCATTCCAGAATCATACAGTTGTCCTCCAAAAATGATTTTCCTTGCTACTGCATCGTGTAATCCCTCAGAAAGCTCCTACTTTCCATTGCCTTCCCTTATCCTTAAGCAAGCAGTCTTTGATAGCATCTTTGGAAAATAAACTTCAGAAAATGTTGATACCCAAGTAATCCTGGTTTGTAAACTCAGAATGGTGAATGAGGTTAATTGATTTTGAGATCATTTGTGTCTCATGTCTGTTGAAATCAGAATGCCAGTGCGTGTTAGATGTGTTAGATCCTATCTGATGGAGGTACCCACTAAAAGTAGGATAAAAGTCCCTAAACACAACAATGCAAAAGCCCCTTGCAAAAAAAAAAAAAAAAGAGCTAATGCTTGTTTTTTTGTTATTGTTTGGTTTACTGGTTTACAGGTTATTTTTCTTTTAAAGAGAGAAAAAAATGAACTTTTTTTAAGCATCTGGTAAATATTTTTAGAACACAAAAATGTTCTGTGAAAGTATACTTCAGATACTGAGTGAAACAGTTTTTTCCGTTAGAGACGATAACATTAATTTGTTCTTATGGTTTTCTTAAAATACCACTCTCTTCAAAAATGACAATATTTTTCAGTGAACAATAGGATCCCCCATCTTCTTGTCAAGAATTTTAGGTCTCCAAACTATTGTACAGTTAGTTTTTCTGCCACCATTAGTAATTGACATTTTACTGAATGACTAGGTGATATTTTAAATCTGCAGAGTTTTCGGAGTTGTAAAGACCTATATCCCGAACATCAGGTGAAAAATGAAATTATTAAAGAACTAAAATAATGCTTAAGTCCTTATCAAGTGGACAGTGACATCGTGGTTTTTTTTAAAGCTAAGAATGATTACATTGTAGTAAAACTTGGATTAATCTGAACAATCCCACCAGGAAAGTACATATGTTTAAATGGATGTTATTTCTGGAGATATATATATATATATATTTAATATGTCTTTCTTCAGAATTCTCTTTTCAATTTCAGTAGAATGGTTTGAAGTATTACAGTTTCTTCACAAGGAAATTAAGATGCTCTTTATAAAGCAGTGGTGGCTGTTGCTTATTACTGAGGAGAAGAGTAAATTGAGAATAAAATAAATCAGAGTAATAGTTTTATCAAAAGATGTAAGTGAGAAATACCCTACATAGCCTGTGAGCATCCCAAAGAGTTGGCATTGCCTCTGTATCCTAATGGAGCTGTTTTCTATCTAAGCCAAATGGACTATCCAGAATAAAAATGAAACAGGACAGTGAAATATTAACTAACTAGTAATAATGACAATAAATCAGAAGCTGCAGTTGTTGCCATTTGGCAAATGTCTCTGGCAGTAGCATCTGTGGGGAAAAGAAATAAAGAGAATGTTTAGGCAAGAGCCAGTTAGAAAAATGACGAAGAAATCAGGGTGGGCCACTCAGTTTCTATAACCAGGTTCTCCTTCTTGCTAGTTTTTTGTGATTATGGACTTGCAGCATGTCTGTATGAGTGTGTTTTAGACAGGCAGGGTACCGGAGAGGTTGAGATTTGTGTCTCTGCACTTGTCTTTTCAATAGCCCTGAGTCCAGGAAACACAAGTCCTGCGCTGGCAGTGAAGAGGGAGCAGAGGGAGAAGTACTGGTTTATCTGCACCTGCCCTCCTCTACCCTCTTCAGTCCCATGCAGATGAATACTGGGCTGCCCGAGTAACCCTGAAGACCAGAGATAATGGTTTCAATCCTAGTGGTCAAATGAGCTGCCAGGATTAAGTACTGCAGTTCCATTTAATTAATGACAAGTGTATTTTGCTGTATTTTAGGGAAGCTGTCAGTTTGCTGCTGTGGAGTGAAACGCTACCTGGATACCAAGCTGAGTTATAAGGTTTACCTCCTGAAAGTTTTACAGCTTCCATCTGTCACAAAGTACATTAAACAGCAACTCTAAAAGCAATTTTGTTTTATTTATGATTATGAAAAGAAGGTCTAGTTCTAATGGGAAAGCTGAAGTATTTAAAGATAGCAACAGGCAGCATGAACACAACTCCTGCCTACCACTTCCCCTTCAGAGAGCAAGGAGTTGTTTTTCAGAGAATTCATATTCAGAGCAGGTCCAGTTCATCTTACCTGCCGGGTTCATTTTATTATATAATAAAATCTGATTTATTCTCATTTGGCTATCGAGTATATAGCCGTATAAGATAAGCCTTTTATAAACAGTTACTTTCCAAGTAGCATAATATAATACCTACTCTCTTAGGTATTTCTGAGGAATAGCAAATGTTACTCACCAAAGGGCAGAGACAAAAAGCAGTGTTTTGGATCTGAACATTATGCCTGGAGCTAATCACTAGTTATGATACCTTTTTAGTTCTTCAGTCTGAAAAAAAGTATAAATGAAAAAGCAGACTAGTATCCTTCTTCAGTAAAGTTTTCTAAGTCTGGTAAACCTAACTCTCTCTTTATATTTCACTTACAGAATGGTCTGATCGTTGCCTGTTACCAAGGTTATGTGGATATTGTAATAGCCTTAGCACAATGCCCTCACCTCGATGTGAACTGGCAGGACAACGAAGGGAACACAGCTCTAATTACAGCCGCACAGGCAGGTAAGGCTCTTCCTTTCACCTCTTACATACTGGGTCTTAGGAGGAGCGAATGTTGCGGCTATCATTTTTAGGATTTTTTCAAGGCCCTAAAAGAAATTTGTCTGTATAAAATAATCCTGGCAAAGCCCACTCCCAAGAAAGTTTGTCATGATTTTTTTTTTAACTAATTAATATACAGTGATATTTATCCAATGCATTAAGACAGGAAAAGCTATACATTTCTAGTATATGCCATTAACTATTTTAACTTCAAAATAAAGAAAAGCTTGTCCCAAGTGTGCAGTACTCTGCTGTTTTGTTCCATTAAGCTTATTTTCCTATATTTTCTCTGGCAAGTAACCAGTCAACATTGTGGTCATGCAATGTACTGTGCTAGTGCAGATAGCATCTCTTTTCTCATGCCTGTTGCATGCACCTCAGTGGGTCTGTAGTAATTGCTGACTGTAGGAAAATGTGTCATCATTAAGAAATATCTTAGCTGCTAAGACACTCTTCAACCACTCTATAGTGACAGGAAAAAAAACCCTATTTATATAGTCTCTGCAGAGTGGGTTCAGTGTTTTCCAATGCTGCTTTTAGAACAGGCTGATGATAATGACATTGATCATGTTAATCCCAATGCAGACTGGAATGAGAGCAGAGTTTATTCCCAGAATTTCCTTTATTCCACCTAGCACGGCAATATTGAGTGAGTAAGTGTAACAGATCACATAAATGTAACAGATAGTCCGAAAAGAAATACTAGTTTCAAGTCTACAGTTTAAAAGCAAAGTCAATTGTGTCTGTTAAAACTGAACACTGGGCTTTAACCTTTAAGGGAAGCTGTAGCTCTCTCTTACAATCAGTAACAAAGTGCAAAACCATGTAAATTGGGAAAAAGTTGACCAAGAAGGCCATCCCTTTGTAGTCTAAAAGCTGTTCCAAGGGTTGCCTGCCTCTGCAACCATGGTTTCCTTTGCATCACTCAAGTGCGGTCCTCAAAGGCAATCACTGTACAAGGAAATGCATACCTGTTATTATTTCTTCCCACTGGTGAAAAATATGGGATGTTCACGGAATGTAGCTTTCCCTCCCAGGCCCTGGCTGGCTGGGGGAAAAAATTCCCATCAGACAATGTCAATGGACATTATGAGACACATCTAAAGATTGGAGCAGTATGGTTTTTATGTTAATTTAGTAATATTGCCACTAGATACTTCCAGGTAGTACCAAAAAGGGAATAGGGCTAAAGAAGTCACTGTGAGATAGGTCTTGAATACTGGAATAAAGAACTGCAACCACAGTAGCCACGTTCATAGCAAAGTCATGAGTATAGTAGCTTTCCAAAGAAAGTGGAAAAGTCTCCAAAACTCTAAGATACATTTATTTATTTGTCCTAATATAAACTATAAAAGCTTTAACACTGACTCCTTCCTGACCTTTATAACTCATGAAAATGAGCTCAGAATTAATCCAGAGGGCTGACATTGACTTGACACCCCCTGCCAGTACTTGTTATTGATCCCCAAAGCAACAGGAAATTACTGTAGTCAGCAGAAGCTTATACAAACTCCTAACAACTTGGATGTTTTCCCCTGCCTATGATAATCCTGAGCTCCAGTGTTGACACCAGTTATTTAATTCATTATCACAAGATACTGCTGTAGTGTTAATAGAGATTACTGTGAGGTTAACATTGCAACCAGAGGACGTACAGTGCAATTGATGCTGCTTAATTATTGCTGACTGTTAAGTAGTAACATTGAGCAGTGTATTATAAAGAACTGAAAGCAAAGATTATGCGAGGTTTCCTTCAGTGGAGGATTTATTTGCTTGGTTTTGTTTGTTTGTTTGTTTTAATTTTAGACCATGAAAATAATAATATGTTTGCAAAATAAAATATTCCAAGAGATTGCTGTTATTGATACCAAAATTAAGGGTTTTCCTGGGGGAAATCTAATAGCAAATCCACATTATTTCAGTTAACTGTAAGGTGATATCAGAAGGTTTCAGGAAGAGCTGCCATTTTTATTATGACCCACTGACCAGGTGGGCCACCACATGTGGCCAGACCCCAAAGCGGAGCTGGATAGAAAAAAGGCCACAGTCCTGAGGGATCATTCCTTCTGTTTCAGAGGCTGCATCTGTAACCAGAGGTATAGATACTAAGGGAAATGACAGGGAGGCCTCTTTACTTTTGCTAGAGGAGTTTAAAATTCACATTGCTTATGCTGTTTCATGACTGCCCAGACATGATGGTCAAATCTGAGCATCCGCTTGAGATAAATAGAGAAAATCTTATAGACCAGCTAGAGTCTCAGAAGATAAGTTAATTCAGTTCCTCATATTGCTTTTAATAATTTAAGATTCTCATCCTTCAGAAGAATATCTAAATCTGAAGTTTCTTGCATGGGCTGACCTGAGAAAGATAGGCTGGAGGGATCAGTGAAAAGCAGTACTTTCTTAACAAGCTTATTAATATAGAAAAATAACCACAAAGTACTGTGCTTATTGTGTAAATTTCAGGTTTGAAAATTGGAAATTGGTCCATTCACCTGCTCTCTCAGTATTTCTTACAGATGTGGGATTCCTTCTCAAAGAGTTTGCCTTCCAAAACTGTAAATTTGTTGCAGCAGCAGCAGGTGGTGCCCACAAATGAGTGGTGATGCTGTTAAAACAGAAGCAAAATCATTAAATGTCAGTACAAGGACAATACAGAAAAAAATGGGAGATTGGTGTAAATGAGATTGAAATAACAAGTGGAAAGAAATGAAGGAAGGAGAGTGGTTTCAAAAAAGGGGGCAGGAGAGGAAAATTACATTATTTTTTTTTTCCTCAGTTTTGCTGATATTGAGGACATAGCTACATCAGTGGCAGTGTATGGTAATTGGCATACACTGATGTTTAGAGAGTCATATTTGTTCTCAAAGTATAGATGTTTTATGTTACAGCGACCAGCTTGGGGCAAGGTTATATAGCTAGGAACACAAAATCAGATGTCATCCAAGTTTTTGCTTATTAAGGGAGACATGAGAACACAGACACCTAAAGTAGCCAGAGGATAAAAGTTTCTGGGTGTCTTTGGTTCCACCCATCTGTCAGAAAGCATTCACCACCCATAGACCAAATACAAGCTTTTTCCAGGTACAGTTTGAAATCATGATGTTATATGACTGCATCTTCTTTACCGTGCAGCTTGTCCTTCTGCTTGTATTCCATAGACTATTAGGTAATATTGTCATTGTTATACACATTTCCTCTGTGACGGCAATGAAATGAATAAAGCTATTATAGACATCTGTGCTGATCTCTAAATATGGCTCACAGGGTGAAGAAGTGTACCCTTAGCATGAGCCTCCAGGAGAGCCAGAGAGGGACTCTTTGTCAGGAAATGTAGTGACAGGACAAGGGGTAATGGTTTTAAATTAGAAGAAGGGAGATTTAGATTAGATATTAGGAAAAAATTCTTCCTAATATCTTCTGTGAGGGTGGTGAAGCACTGGAACAGGTTGCCCAGGGAAGTTGTGGATGCCCCATCCCTCTAGGTGTTTAACCTGCTCTAGTGGGAGGTATCCCTGCCCATGGCAGGGGGCATGGAACTTGATGATCTTTAAGGTCCCTTCTGACCCAAACCATTCTATGATCCTATGATTCTACAAACAGCAAGAGCCCGATCAGAATTCAGTGTCACTGAACTGGCTGGGGCCTGGCTATCTCAGAGCTGCGTCCTGCTTTCATAGCAGACTTTAAATCACAGAAGATTCACCTGGTTTATGATTTAGATACACACTTCTAGTTTGCCCAGATGCAGGAGAACTAAAGCAAACTTTATGGCCTTAAATCAAAAGCCTATGACAGGGTTTGAACAAAAACTTGGCAGCTCTGAGTTTTGCTTTGAATTTGATATCCGTTTGAACTAGAAATTTGAAGCAAACCTCAGAGGACAGAAGCTCCTGCAGATTAAAACTGAAGCAGCTTTCAGGAATCCCTGAGACACAAAACTTCTGAGAATCACAAACCTCTTCATTTTCTTTGTTATTTTATGCATTTTTTTCTGTCTTATTTGAGGCCATCTATAGTCCCCTGAAGAGTTTTGGCTGAGCAAGGTCTTTCAGGATTGACTCCCAGTATCATCCCAGATTTGCAAAATGTCTTACTGCAGCTGTAAGCTTACTTCACTTTTTACAAAGGGAAGAACATCTTTAGTAATGTAATAGCTGCTGAAAAATCTTCCCTCTTACTATTTCTCGTTTCAGTTCTGGTCTGTGGCTTGTGGTCAAAAAGCAGTATTTCAGCTGTTCCAAAACCTTCATGAAGACACACACTGTATGTTAGTAAAACAGAGCATGTCCTGCAAACAATTTGGGCACAGAGATTCTCCTGGCAGTGACCGATACCCTGCTAGGATTTGATCCTATGCCACAGAGTCAGTGAAGCTGAAGCTACCCTGTGCTGAGTAAGCAGGACCAGGTCACTTGATCCTGCCCTGAGCCCAGTTCACTTTCACTTTGTTCAGCTTGTTGCGGTTTGCCATATCTTTATATTTCATTTGCATCAGACTGCAAAGATACGGGGAGCTCCTTATTCGGTTTCCCCTGACTCTGGCGTTGCTAACCTCATCTGCACCATCTCCGCATCTGCTCAGGTTTCAGGAGAGTCTCCAGTTATGCAGCAAGGTAGCAGAGTCTGGCAAATTCTAGGAGGTAAAGGGTAGCACCTAGAAAACATCTTTAATTAATTGGTAAAGATTTTCTTAACTTGCTTTCCAAAGTCAATGCAGGACTGCGTTGGCACAAAGCCACTGCTGATGAAACCTGCACCAGATGTGACACTATAGACTTTTAAAATCGTCATATATGAATTATAATCTGCTTCAGTAACATTTCTAGATGAAATTGAATGACGTGCATCAAAGAATATTCAGCTGGACTGCAGAGTGAGATGAGAGAATATTTTTACAGCTCCTAGTAATTAAATTGATTGTTGCAGCTGCCTAACAGACTGCATTATTTTATAAAGCGTCAAAGCATCATAAAATGAATGACAAGTGAAGGGAAAACTGTTTTGAATGAGTCATAATGGAACTAGATACTAGTCTTGTTCTGATAGTCTTGCTGTTTTAATTGATCTTCCAACCATTTAGCCAGAGGTGTCTTCAACTTCTCGGTACACCCTTGCTGACACCTGGTATACCAGGTACGTGAATAGCAACAATGGTTGCTTTTAGAAACAGAACCCAAGTCACTTATTTTACTAACAAAATGAAACATCAGTCCCATTTTTCTATTGCTGGAGAGTAGACAAGTGGCTTTACGCTGTCAGATGGAAAAATAAAAATATGGGATTCAATGCAAAATATTTCTGTGTCTCGTATCAGGCCTGGCATGGTTTGTTAGCATTATTAGCTGGAATTACCACATGAAATCACTTTTTGATGAAGCACCACAAAGTAAGGCTCAAATTTACCAGAGTGAAAAAGCTGAAGTTTTGCAGTTGTTTCCCCCAGTTGCTAGATCTTCCTTCCATAAGCTGTAGGAATTCCCTTTGCGGTGCCACTCACTGAGTCAAGAAACTGAGGCCCCTTGCAATCTTAGAATGACCACCTCTGGTCTTCAGTTATTCTCTTAATTTAAACTGACTTTTCAGAGAGGAGAGCAACTTGAGAGAGGGTGGGAACCCAGATTTCCAGACTCCTAGCCTAATACTGTGGTCACAAGTCAGTGGCACTTAAGGTTAAGGCTAATGACTGCAATGAGCAGAAGAGGATATGAATTAAAGAGATTTTATTAGATACCTGCATTTTTTTAGCTGTCAAACCAGCAGGAGTAATTTTTGGTCTAACCTTGAGACAGTGCCTTAATTCTGTGACATATTTTCTCTGCTTTTTCATTTCTTTAAAGGGCACATAACCATTACGAACTACTTGTTGAACTATTTTCCCGGGCTTGATATCGAGAAGAGGAATGTGTTTGGATTCACAGCACTGATGAAATCTGCGATGCAGGGCCGCACTGAATGCGTGAAAGCCTTGATGCTGGCAGGTATGCAAAGTGCTTTGCTGCTTCTTCCTCGCCATCCACCTGTAAATATCAGACAGTCACATGCAAACACCTAGAAGAAAATTGGCTCTTAGGGTGTTTACTCTGAGGTGTGGTGCAGCCTTCCCTGGATATGGGTGTAGCTTTTAAATAAGTCACAGACAAGGTGCGGAATCCACAGGCTGCAGGTGCAGGACCGCTCCGTTTTCCCATGGAAACTCACCCAGGATCTCCCCAGGGTCTCTCAGGGTGTGATCCATTTTCTTCAGGAGTGCTCAGGGAGTGTGATCATCAGGTTTTGTAGACAAGGCATTAATGAAGTTCATGACATAGCTGGGAAAGACACGCAGGTCTCTTGCTGTGGGTGTGAGGGTGCAGGGGATGTGGTGGGACAACGGGGCCCTGTAGCTGGACTGCTCTCTCCAGTTGGGGTAGAGAGTGGAGAGCTTTGGGGGTTCTGGCTTCTGTCAGAAAAGTTGGGTGTAGGGTTCATAGTCCACAAGGGACATCAGTGGGAAAGAAGGTGAAAGAAATTGTTATTAAAAGATTTGGTGAAAAAAAATCAATTTCACAAATAAAACAGCCAAATTCTATCTATGTTAAAACATAAGAATGCATGAAAATATAGGGGGGGAAACACCCATAATCAGCTGTGCGTCTGTTTGCATATTCTATTACTTTTGTATGGCTACAAAGCAGATATGTGCCTTTAGAAAAGAGTTACAGTCAGGAGGCTTTTAAACCCAATATCCGTTCAGTGGCTTGGGTAAGACCTCTACCGATGAGGTCCTACTTACGGCAATGTAGGAGGTCAGTAAAGGAAAATAACTCGCCTTCCTGGGTGCCTAAGCACGGATTTAACAGTCAGATGGGGAAGAGGTACCGGCAATGTGCAGCAGATGGTTGGAGCTGCTCTTTCCGAAATTTGAGTTCCTGGAGGGTGGCCAAGGTCAATCACTACAAGATTAAGGCTCTCTGAGGCACTTGGCCATAATGCATGCTCTTTCAAAACGTGTCTCTGGAACGTGAATTTGCAAGTGGTGAGTGCACAGCGAGCGAGGGGGGAACCCAGCCGCTCGTCGGCAGTTTGTCACAGGCTGCTGCACGGCCAGGACTGAGCTGCTGCCAGCGCTCGGCAAGAGAGCCAGCACAGAAACACCGGCTGGAATTCACACCTCGAGCCCCATTGAAATCTCCAGTGTAAACTCAGTGCCGCTCTGGGAAAGCCACGGGAGTGGCTGTGGATCTAGAGACTGGGCTTTAAACACCGTGTATAAAACAGCTCAGTGACAGGTGCCTAAGCTCTCCTACCCCTTTAAACTCAGGATGTCAGGTTTGCATCTCAAGGGACGTTAAACCGTCTTAATCAAATGGGATATTGGTATCTCAAAGAGACATGTGTAGTCCAACTAGTCACACTGAAAATTATCTTCAGGGCAACTTTCGTAGGAATATCAGGGCAAGTGGCAAGCTCAGTTTTCCTAAAAGAAAACCTGTAGGCTATGCCTACACTGTGAAATGACAATTAGTTCAATAAGCCTGCTATCACATTTAGAAAGGGACATGACTATTCATGTCTCTTCCAGATGAGACATTCTGCTGAGTGACAAGTTTGTTCAGAAAAGTCTCCTGATAATAAAATAAAATAAACCACTATAATAAATCACACCTTAGAAGAGATTTTATGATACAAGGTACAAAGTCAGCACTAATTTCTGTTGAAAGATCAGGGTTTCAATGCTCTGTAGTATTGTTTCCTGAGATAAGGTTTCCAAAACGCCTGGGGACATGTCTGTCAGGCAGCAGCAGGAGTGGGCTTCTCCTCAAAGGGAGGAGAACCAAGGGTGACCGCAAGGCACACAGAAGCACTAGCCTCATCAACAACTTCTTCATGAAGAAACAGAGCAGGACCAGTGACAGTAACTAGGATCGACCATTACTGCAGTGGTTGCTAGGAAAGTCCACGGTGACAAGGCAAGTCCCTAGAGGCAAGGTAGGCCTGAGGTCAAACAAGAAATTAAGTCTGTGGGTCAGGGTCTGAAGCAGCAAGGCATGTGGCCATGCACAGGCACAGAACCGTCACAGCTGCAGCATTGCTCGGGCAAGGACCAGAGCTGAGCCTCTGAGCTTCAATGTGGCCCCCAAGCAAAACTGGGGAGTCCCCAGAGAACACATTCTCACACAGCTCTTTTTGCACAAGACTGATCCAAGGTCCCACAGTTGCACCATATCAGAGCTGGCATGTCTTTTTCTTGAAGATAATGGTAAGCAGCTGTCTGTACCTCTTGCTCGTTAACAAGCAGAGCACACTACTGTTCATTAAAATTTATGAGAGAGATTTGGGGTAGGAAGTTTGGGTAGATTGGTTCAAAAACAGGCTAGTGGAGCAGGAGGACGTCTTTGCACGCCTTTGTTCTTCTGCTCACTGGTTTTTAGCTTCTGCAGTCATGAACTTCTGATCACTTTCCCCATGCTTTCATTTTTCCTCTGTTTCTCTGCAATGGCAAAATATCCTTTGGGTGAAAGGTTATACTGGAGCCACTGCAAACAGCTTCCTGGTTGCCATTCCTCATACCTAGTCCCCCCTCTGCTAGTTTGAAATGCTGTTACAAAGATAATCCACCCTGAAAAAAATAATTTATCATGACGTTCTCTAGCCTTTTCCTAGGGCCTTAGTCTCTGGACATTACCATCTTCCAAAGCAATGGGACAGGATGTCTTTTCTTTAGCAGAAAGAGCTGTGTAGGTGAGTTTTGTGATGGCTGTTTGTAAAGGGTGCTTCAGATGATAGACAAGCCCTTCAAGAAGTCAAACGTTGTAGCCTGTTCATATCCCAACTAAAAACTTTTCCAGGAAACTCAGAGATTATCTACAGTGCCAGAGATACGTGTAAAAGATAACTGAATGTTAAAGAGCTAGGTAATGTTAAAAGCAGCTGGGCAAAGTGTCTGTGCCTGCCCCAGAGAACATGCTGCAGATCTACTGACTAAAGTCAACATTCTGTGGTATGCAAAGCTCCCTCTGAGATCAGTCAAAGTTTAAAGGCAGAATATAAACCAAAGGATTTGCATCTTAACAAATGTGACTGCCTGAAACCAGAGGCTATTCACACATGCTCATTTTCCTGTCGGTTATTCACCCACATACCCATATACTCTAAAATACCAAGACACCTGTGCCCAAGTGGTATGCCCAGGATCACTTGGGTACAATGCAAAGGACAAGATGCTGGCTGTCAAGTCCTCATCACATCTCTCAGATTCTTTTTGATTGGTGGCAGCAGGCTAATTTTTCTCCAGATCTTTTGTGCCCTGTGGCAGTTACCAGCTATTGTGTGTTGGTCCTTTGCAACAGTCTTGCTGGCTTCAGCTTCCAAACCCACTTGTTGCTGCTGGTTGTTCTACAGCAGTTCTTCCAAAGGTGCTGTCAGCATTGAGCTTCCTCTGTCCTTTACACAGTTCTTCTGTGTGAGCATCACTAGACACATGCCATCCTCGTTGACAAATGCCCACGCTCTGCCCCAGTACCAGGACTGGGAGGACTTCCCTGCCATTTTCCGGTTACCAGGGAAGTAGCAGCATTGGATATAGTACTACAGAACTTGTAAAGGGTATAGTAGAGCAGACTAGGATGCTTGCTCCTCCTGTTACTCTTCTATTGTCTCTTCAGGCAGGCAGGTGTCCTGGAGAAGAGTGCAACCCCACTTGAAAGCAAAAGAGTAGAGAACAAAGGCAGAAGCCCACGTGAGGGGGCGTACAGGAACATGGAGAGATCAAAAGGATGGCAAAGCTGGAAAAGGACACAGAAATAGATGAGAAGAAAGAATGGGTGATGGGGACAGATATCAGAATGGGATGGATAAAGATCAAAAACTGGGAATGGGGGGAGGACAGGCCAAAAGATAATATCCATTAGATATAATTTCCTTCCAGAATCTAACACTGTACTTCAAATGCCTAAGCCTCTGCTGTCTAGCATGTGCCCCAATCACCTCTTATGGCCAGTCCACTCAGCAATAATAGTATGTTTTTCTAATGATTACTTCATTTCCTCCAGGGTGGTAATCTAAGGTAGATGAGAGCAGCCATTCTGGGTTCAGCCTGAAGGTCCATCTCACCCATTATCTCCAATGAATGGAGAATTTCGTTATATTTGATCACCCTTGTCACCATGCTCTCAACCTTCCTTAATTCTACGTCGTACTTTCAGAGATAATTGTACTGAATTGTACACCTGGCGCTTTCTCTATTCCCCCCCCTATTTTTCTGAATTTTTTAAAATTCTTTTATAAAATTCCTTGTATTTTATTTGCTATTTTGGTCCCTAGTGAGCAGTGAGTTGATCATTAGCCCAAGATTTCTCTTCTGAGTGGCGGTGATCAGTGTAAAGCCTGATTCTGTATGGGAAGGATTTTAGTGTATGGAATTGTTTCTTTCTGTCACTCTTTTCTTACAAGGCTGAGCGAATGGATTTTAAAATGGCAGGCAACATGCAAAGAAGTTGAAATTCATAATGTCATTCTTTGCATCGCTTTAAGAGAATTTCATATATACAGCCTTAATTTTTTTTTTTTTAATAATAAATCTGCAGTTTAGAAAGTCAGGAATCTGTGTCTCTCCTTATTGCATGTTTATTTTGACACAAATATTAGTGTCCTGTGTGATGTTTTCTTGCAGGGATCTGCCTGATTCAACTCTGATCATAGCAACAAAAGTGTGGTCAGTTTCCTTAATTAACACAAATTATTCTTTTTCTAATTTTTCTATTTTTTTTCTAATTTTTATTTTCTTTGAGGGGCAAATGTTCACGCAACTGACCCAAGCCGTGGACTGACTTCATGGGAATGGGCTTGTTACACAGGAAGATCAGAATCTGCCTTCATCATGCAAAAGCTGATGGACAGGCCATGCCCGGAACAGTTTTGTGATCAGTATAAGCCAGAATGGCCAAAGATGAAGGAACTTCTTGCCAAGGCTGCAGAGCCAAAAACTTGTTTGCAGAGGATTTCTGAGTGCATGAGGGCAGCTATCTCATTCCGCTCTTTCTATGGCCCAGAAGAAGACGGGGTCCTTGACCACATGGTGAAGGTGACAACAAGCTTGAGCAGTCCTTTCATTGCTCTGTCATGCCGGACGGTGTGCCCAGGCAGCCCACCTTCTGTGGGGAAACGCAGACTGGCCGTGCAAGAAATCATTAGGAAGCAGAGAGCCGAGGAGATCCGATCTCAGGACAAAGACCACTTTAGCAGCTATGAGAAGCTATTTCAGAACTCCAAAGTCACGCTGATCCCCAAGAAGAAGGACCGGCGAGCCAGCCTGCAGCCCGTCAGCCTTGCAGTCTCTCAAGTGAACACCATAGCCACGAGGAAGGCAAGCCTCCTGCCGCTCCACCTGCTTAGACGGAGCAGCGTCAGGCCGGGATTTGTCATCCCCAAAGTCCGTGTCAGCAAGGCTCCTCCACCCACCTTCCAGCCAGAAAAGGCACGACGGAGGAGCAGTGCAAAGGATGACCCCTATTTACAGATTCCCAAATGGAGATACAAGGAGCTAAAAGAGGAGCGGAAGAAAGCAGAGGAACAGGAGAAGATAAAAGCAGCAGAGGCTCAAAAGCAGAGGCAGGTGTCTCCTGCCAGATGCAGGACCTGATTTAAAAGCAGTTGCTTAGAAGGTTTTAGAGCTGTTAGTCTTGTTATCTCAGCAAGATAACAGACTGCATGCCTTTGGGCATGCCCACTGCTCACGGAGCTGGAATACTGAATAATGGCCCTTAAGGTGCAGAAACAGGGCAAGGGCTATGCCACAGTGTGTCTGATGATGGAGAGGAAGGAATTTTGTGGTTGGAGACACAGTAGTAAACCTACTAAATTTACCTGTCTGCTTTTGATGATAGGAAATTTTAAGTGGTGCAGTCCTCTTGTGGTTTCCTTTTTTTCCAGTTCCAGGTGAACGACTGAGAAACAGCCTGAAAAACAACGTGTGAAAGGATTGTATTTTGTGTTTGTTCATTTTGTAATGGACAAAATTAAGGAGTTGTGCTTTTGACACCAGACATTCCTCCCTCTCCTTGCTTAGGTAGACGTATTGCAAGGTTTTATAGTAATAATGAAAAGTTAAAAATACACCACGGTGTTGGTGGGCAGTGAAAATCCAGGTCTACAGTTATTTTGAACATACTAAGCACTTTATTTTAATTCCCGTAATCAAAGTTTAAGACAGGATAGGTATTACACTTTACAGCTCTATACAGTCTGAATGGATGCAGTTTCTTAATGCTATTGTTTGTTCTACTGAATATTAAAAGGGCTGCATATGAAATATTTTACTAGTTGAGGTATTCACATCCTCTGCAGGTACAAATCAGGGGCAGGAACTGATTTCTTTGGAGCAACAGAGAAGCTGAGCAAATTTTTGAATGCCACCATCACCTAAGATTTGCCTCTCCTGTTAAATTTCCTTGTATCTACTGTCTGTTGTCTCCTCTTTAGTCTCAGGGAATTTTTTGTCATTGCATTTAACTGTGAAGTAAGGGAGACAGTGAGACACAAGTGGGCTTTTTTTTTTAGGTTGATATTTAAGTTCCTGTTAAAAAAACGCACTGGGTTTACCGGGTTTATTATAGCAAGAACAGGAAAATTATGCAGCTTCCAGAAGTTCGGAAGCCATTCTCCCAGGTATGAGGCAACTCAGCCACTAGCTTTTGGAAATGGTGGCCAGATGCTATTGTGAGCTTTGGTACTACACCTCTGGGTGCCCAGAGAGGGCAGTACATCACCCCTCTGACTCAACACTGGGAGAAAACCTTACCTGTTTTCATGAGTGCATCTCAGAGTGGGAGTTCCCGCAAGGTTCTTGTGGTCCATGATATGGTTTAATTTGGTGTTACCAGCAGTCAGACTGAATGGCACACCAAACCCTGGCAAATTCTGTCCAGGAAGGACTGTAAACTTGCTGCTTGCTGAAGAAATACCACATTGACAAAAGCAGAGGTCAAACACAAACAGCAAGTCACAAAGCACATGCTCAGTCTATGTTTTTGCTCAGGCTTTGGTCCCGTTTGAAATGAAACGTGCTGTGGTGTGTTCTCCCAACCGTGTTGCTCTAATGGGGGCCAGGCAGACTCCAGCTGCTACTGTCACCAGCCTCTCCCTTCAATTAAGGAGAGGGAAAACTTTTCCATCCTTTACTCCCACAGCTCAAAGGCTGGCTGCCGTCTCACTGAACTTGTAATGAAACCGTACGTGTCACACAAGAAATAAATGCAGTTGATTGAAAACCAGTGGCCAGATTGGTATTGCTAGCTGGTGTCTGCGGGGTCAGGGCTTAACAGAGGCTATGGACGATGTGCGAAACAAGGATTTTCTGTGCAGCCTGTTCTTTGCATCTCTTGCTGGAGTAGCTGTGCTGGTTAGACTGTGTTGCCAGGTATCCTCACAGGTCAGAGTTGAAGGAATATGCACCCTGCTAAGAAATCTCCCCAGCCCTGTGAATATAAAGAGGATTTTAGTCTGCAAGCATGTCAGTGCTGCGCAATTCATAGGCACAATTTTGTGATGGATTTGGTGTGAGCAGAATGTAAGCTGAACCTTTGGAGAGTAGGAAAACATCTTTTAGCTGTCTGTGGCAGAGATATTAGGATGGACTTTTTAATTGGTACACTGGATTGAATGGTTTAACTACTAATTTTTGTTTACTGCCAGCCCAGCGTACTGAAGATTTAGAATTCAGATTCAGTGTCTGAAAAGCAACCTGTGCTGCAGGTGAACTCGTGAATTTGCACTCTCAGAATCACTTGCAGGTGACACAATTGACAGGTGCTCTCAGGGATTAGCGTACAGTATGTTAGAATTAGGGGCTGAAAATTAAGCCTGTTTTCTAACCCTTTGTATTTTACTGTGTATATGTCTATAAGTCTGTGATATTTCCATTAAAAGAGGCACAAGTTGTTAAAAGTATTTGGCAACTTTTTTTCTTCAGAGAAGTTTGGGGATAAAAAAAGATAAATAAAGAAGCCCAGCTTCTTTCACCAATGGACTAATCAGCACCATCTGAAAGCAGTTTGGTTTCCCTGGTGGCAGCTGTTGTGGGTTAACATCAACTCCTTGTGAATTTTTCCTTATGACTAAAAGAAAACCACTACATTTCATAGAATCATAGAATTGCCATTGGACTCAATGACCAGAGCTGCTCAGCGACTTCAGCAGTAAAGCAGGGCAGAAAGATTTGTAAGAAATGGGAATTATCCTCACATTTTTCTTCCTTTTAAATTATCCCAGGTAGAATTACAAACCCATACAGTCATTTGGGTCACTTAAAGAGCTTCTTCATTACTTAGATAATTACTCACCCAGAGAGAGAATTCAGCAGAGAGAGCAGCTGAGCAGTCAGCCAGCCATCTTCTTAAGGCAAGCAAAAACTAGACTGACAGTTCTGCAGACTCTCCCTATCATAAATTTTGCAACTCAGTCTTTGAATTCCAAATCACTGAAAACTTCAAAACTAATGCTATCAGAGATAACAGTGGGCAGAGATAATTCCTGAAAGAGTGGACAAGGGATAATGGAGGCAATGAGGAGGAAAGAAAAAAATACATTGATGTATATGGTGGGTCTCTGAAAACAATAGCCAATAACAAGCAACATCACTGAGGTCCTTCCCTGTGCACCTCTGCTAAATACATTCAAGGCACCCAGGTTTACCCTTTGGAGAAATAATGCTGTCTGGAGAACCTGGAGACTAGAGGCACCCTGCAGAGCAATGACAGGATGTAGGATATACACTTATCAGACAATGAAAGCCTGAAATCAGCCTCATTTAGAATAGGACACATCAGTATGGACATATTCCTTAAGAGAGTCTAAGATTGCTCCTCTGTGTTAATAGGGAGGCCAAGAGGTCATTTCTAGGGTTGTAAACACAAACCAGGGCTTCAAACATGCTGTGAGGCAAAGGTTTCCTCAGATACAAACCTCACAACTAAGTGTCTTCAGCTCTGTAACTAACTCGCCCAGGGATAGTCTTGTATGAGCTCAGCTCAACTAGATCCTTCTCAGGAGCTGTAAGCATTGTCTATCTGATGATCCTGGGGACACTCTTTCTCTAGGGTCTCCACCCCCCAAAAAAAAAAATTAAAAAAAAAAAGAAGAAAAAAAGAAGAAAACAGAAGTGTTCATCATCCCCTGGTACCATTCCTCTCGCACTACCTTCTCTGCTTGCAGAAGGCCAAGGGGGATTATTTCCAGGGAAACCCAGTTTGGAAAGTCCACCAGGGCATAGGAGAGGCAAACTGTATGCAGAGATGTAGTGTTCAAAGTGTTTCTGACCAAATTCCCAAACTCTTCAGGTAAGCAAAAAATATAGTGCTGGTATTGCTGGCTGTCACATTATTACAGAGGAGGCCCAGAGAGTGTCTCATGGCACACAAGAAGGGCCAACTTGCTTTGCTTCTGCCTGGAGAACCCCAGCTAAATATGGCACTTAAGGAAAAAACCTCATAAAGTTTGGGCCCTTTTTGCTATGGCTATGGGGCTGCTGATCACTGAGAAGCACAAATGACATCAGCCAGAGCCATGCTTAGACCAAAGCATGTTTTATAATGCTAAATACACCAAGTAAGGCCATCACAAACTTGTCAAACTGGATGCCCCAAATCAGTTCCCTAGCTATAAAATACCTATATAATTAAGCTATATTAAATATTCATGATATTCAATTATACCATGCCTATAAAACTGCCTATTGGTAAGATAGTCATATATATATATATATGTCATTCATATATAAAGTAATAGGTGCTATGCATATATATAAAACATCTATATATTCATATATGTTCAGATTTTTATAAAATATACATATAAAATGCCTCTCACCTGCCGGTGACAATGTAAAGCACTCAAATATGTTAATGAAGAGCATCTCTAAGAAAGCTAGCATTAAATAATTGTTCTGTAAGAGGAACAAATCATTCAGGGTACAATATGGAGGCTACAATGAGACAGCTGCCTTTTCACTGAACACTATGGAACGCTTGCATGGGAAGAGGCAGGGGATTCTATACTTCATAGGGCAATTAAAATTATTATGCATATTAATTTTGCCTAGTCAGGTTTAAATTTGGCAGTTCTCTTGGCACTTTAGAATTTACAACGTTCATAGCATTCTTTCATGGTAATAAGACTGTGCAGAGCTTTGTGGATAATTAGTGGGCCAAATGCTGCTGTTTCAGTCCACTCTCAGGAAAACAGAATAGGTTGGAAAAATCGGTTCAGGTGGTTCATTTTCCCCTTCCTGTCATAGCAGCTTCCCACATGAATGACAGTTTGTTACTTTGCCCAAGCCTCTCCTCCCAAATACATCAAAAATAAGCACAAACCATCAAGAGGCAGATGTGCAAAATCCATGCTTGCAGGCATCACCCTGGATGCGTCCGGTGATTTCTCACAAGGCACTGATTGAACAGTGAGCTCTTGTATACGAGGATCAAGAATGGGGGGGACAGGAACTGCTCGAATATCTCTGTTGTGTTCACGTGCACGTGTATGATATTCTTACTTTTGGTGCCATAGTAACCAAAATCTGCTCAGGGCAGCGTTAACCACCAAAGAATCTTTCTGAATATCTACACACAGCCTTCTACTGACAAAGGTGATAAAATATTTACTTTCCAACTGCATCCAGCAACAGGAGCTAAGCTTTCCTTGTGCTTGCTGCCATTATACTGAAGCCAGCTTCTTGCAGAAATCAGCAGCGTGGGGATGCTCTGCATTATTGTGTGACAGTGTTAATGTGACACAAATCAATAAGCGATGCCATTAAGTAATGGCCCCACTAAAAGTTCTGTTCCAAAGCAAGGTGCAACAGCATTTCGAAAGAATATACAAACATAGTTGTATTGAAAGCAGGCATGCTGTGCTATCAGCTTGGCTGCTTGCCCAGGGAAGCGTGGTGGAATAGCTGTCACTCAGGATTTGCCCAGTTTCCGTGCAAGTGATATGCAGTCTTGTAAGTGATCACTTTGACCACCTGGTATCCTTCTCCAAAAGCTGCAGTCTCAGCTTCCTGAGGTGCATTGCTAGAAATTAAATAAAACAACACTCGTTTGGTGAGCCATAGAACTGATCAGACTAGTCACGTTAATTTTGCTTTGTTTTGCTCTTGAATATTTGTTTTGCAAACTCAAACTCCACTGACATGCTCAGATGAAAAAACACTTTGTGTTTTACACAAGCACTTTTTCATTTGTACTTTGTGGAAACTGTGGGGTTTATTCTTTGTATGATTGATTGTTTCAGCCTTTTTTTTTTTTATATTCCTGGGCAGTGTTTGCCCGTGGTTTCCCAGCCACTATGAGGCAGGCTCCTGCAAAAGCCTTTTTGGGTTTACATAGGGTTTCCTGCACTATCTATCTGGAGTCCGCACCTGCTCTTTGCAAGACCACACTTGGTCAGCTACTGCTTCAAACTGGGCTTCATTGTGTGACAGTGGTCATCCATCACGGTGACTTATTGGGCCTAATTTTGGTTTTACTCTCAAACTGGGTTCTGCCCTTTCTTGGGTAACCACTTGCCCAACAACTTGCCCGTTTATAAACCTTAAATACCCTGAACTGTCTGAGGGTTTCCATGACTCACTGAGCTATTGTGCTCAGAGAAGGGCAAAGATGAAGTGCTGGACTTAAACTGCAAGTCAGCTGTCCAAGGAAGAAATAGTCAGGTATCATGGTGAGGTCTTGCCTGTATTTAAAAACAAAACCAAAAAGAAAAAACAGTTGAACTGCTTTAAGTGAAGAGTTGAGCTGAGCAAATATACACAGGCTCTCCTGGGTTGGTTTAAATCAGGCTAATATACACTTGACTCAATCAATCAGAACCAGCTTGAGATTAAAGTGATATAAATCATTCATCCTGAATTCAGAGTTTCCACCCAGAGAGTTGTGGCAGCTTAACTAAATTGATTTTCAATGGAGAATGCTGCCCTGTCCTATCCTTGACCTGGGTGAAGGCTCTGCCCTGAGCTCTCTGCCGACCCATTCTTTTTTCCCTCCAGCTTTCATTTTTCTAACAGGACAGTAAGCTACTTCTGTGTCTTCTACAGTTTGTCATTGATGAGCTCTCATACACAGCAGCTCCTGGCACCTCCTGGAGCAGTTCAATGCCTCTTGCTCATCTTTGGCTAATTACCAGGCTTGCTTTCATTAATGTGGCTCTCAATTGCCGGAGACCCTTCCTCTCACACCGTCCCCAGCACCACGCTGCAGCTTTGCTCTGACATTTGGATTGGAGAAACTTTAAAGCCCCGCATGCAGAGCTGGGTAAGAAGCACATCGTCACTGTCCTCCACAGAGACTGCTCTCTTTCCATCAAGTAAAACACTAGCTTAATCTTTAATTCAAGGCTGTCTTTTGAGGATCACAGCCCCAGCTCAGGAGCAAAGTGAGCCTGACAACACTCAGAGGCAGAAGATGAAATATTAATCCATGCTTTTGTGACATCCAGGCTGGATTATAATAACTCCCTGTCTGCAGGTCTTCCCAAGGCCGCCTCCTACAAAACACAGCTTGTACAGAAGCCAGCCGTGGGATTTAACTACGTACTGCAGACAAACAGCCCACCTACCAGACACTAAGCTTGGGACTTGCTTGGAGACCTCTATTCCTCCTTTATCTCCAGGTATGCTCTTCAATTGCCACTGCAGAGCACATCCATAACTGCAGCTAATTTTAGTCACTAAAAAAGTCTCAGCATCAGGATGATTCTACTTGGACAAGAAAGGAAAAAAAAAACCCCACATAAAAATCTATAAATATGGTAGACAAAATCTTCAAACATGCCAGGCAAGCTTTGGCTCTTTCCCTCCTCAGCCCATCATCCCAGTGCACAGTATATGTGCTATATTGGTCACCCTTCTTTTAGAGGATTGAGTGGAATTTCTTCAGGGCAAGAATTAGTTAAATTGAAAAAGCAACAAAATGAGGTTGTTGTGAAGAGCTAAATACACCAGTCAGCTAGGATATGGCCAACGTAGAAAGATGTGAGGTTGAATGAGGAAAGGAAGCTATCACCACATGGGGAAATGGCTGAAGAAAACAATGAGGGAAGAAATCAGATTAACAACACAGTCTCGCAACATCAAAGCTGCAGCTATTCCTGCATTGGCACAGGCTGGATCAAGTGCAGGGCTTGTTCCAGCCAGACTTGCTTGTCTCCTCTGTGCCTCAGTTTCCCCACCAATTAAACAGAATATTTTCCTAAATCCCAAGCGAACTCATAAGGGCAGCTCTTGGTTATCAGGTAACAAGGGAAAAGGATGGGTGCAAAAGACCATAGAAACCAAAACACATAATGAAATCTATGTCAATGAAGCAAACAGAGCACATGTCATCAACTGGCTTTGGAAAACCATGTAAAGTTCTTTACAGATGGTACAGGCAGTTTTGACCACTGGGGCCATAACTGAGCCTGGGGTGCTCCCAATGGTAGTCTGCAGGTGTCAAATGACGGATCCACATCCAGAATGTGGATAATCTGCTGCTTCTCATGGCTAGTGGGTGGCTGAACCCATGCGGCTCCTGAAGACAAAAAAAGTATGAGAGCACTCATGCTTTCCCCACAGGATAAATAT
This sequence comes from Gallinago undulata, assembly GCA_026546715.1. Taxonomy (NCBI): domain Eukaryota; kingdom Metazoa; phylum Chordata; class Aves; order Charadriiformes; family Scolopacidae; genus Gallinago; species Gallinago undulata. The sequence goes on along the minus strand of JAOTQQ010000012.1, from coordinate 79,680,358 downwards.
ATACCATTAAAGATATCATCTTTCAAAACTCATGCAAAAAAACAGGGACTTCCCTCAGAATTGCAGGAGGTTGACCTGTTTTTCCACCAAGTGCTTTCCTCAAGTAAATGACTAGTTGCTGTATAGCAAAAAGTACACTGAAAGCTTCACCTAGAAATGCAAGGTGGAAAAGGTTTTGCATCACATACTGCTATCACAGCCTCCTTTCTGAAGAGCTCCAGCTTTTGGAGATTCCAGTGGGCTATTTAAGAGATTTATGAAGTTATAAAAGCAAAAGCCATGTCTGTGCCATCTAAATGCCATTAAATCCCTGTGCTGCCATTTCCCATTAGCTGGGCTCTTCTGAAAGCCTCGTGCCAGCCGAGGAGACACATGAGGGAATGACACTTAAAAAGAATTGAAATGAACCCAGAGCAGGAGAAGAGAGGAGGGAGAAGCAGCAGCAACAACCCAGCAGCAGCAAGCCAAACAAATCCAGGTTCTAATTTAACAGTGATAATCTCCCACCAGAGTTATTTAAAAATCCCATTAATGTATGGACATGAATCCTCTTATGCAATTGTGAGTTTCCACCCACCCAAAATAACCTTTGGATTCCCAGGCCCAGGGAAGAGCAGAAGAAAGCAGCATTTCCTTTGCTCGTGGCCTGAAGGCATGCCTGTTTACCAAACCCAACCCAAGTATCTGATAATAAAGCTTATGAAATGAGTATGAGGTGCTCTGAGCATGCATTGATAAATGCTTTGGGAGAAGAACAGACATTTCACTACTTCCAGTCTGGGCAAGGTTGCTTTTTAAACAGGCCATGTAATATTCAAGCATTATTTTGTCTCAGTTCCTTTGAATTTTTCCAGAAGCCTAGATGAGGTGGGTGATATTTGGATGGGATTGTAAAAAGTTCCTAGGCACTGAGAGAGCATTACGAGTGAGGAAGAAGCAGAAGGTGGTAAATCAGGACCCTGGGACACTACAGCCAGCTGAGTCCCAACCCTGTCATAGGCTGGAAGAAACACAGCACTTTCTCATTTGATTTATACCAAGTTATTGAACCAAATATAAAAATAAATACCACAGTATGGTAGTCAGACATCTCATTTTGACATGAATTCGAACATGGTTTACCCTGCCTTCAGCTTCAGTTCTAATGACACTGATAATTGCCAACTTTGGGTTTTAGCGACAACAATACCATTAAGATGCATGAAGAGTACTTTCTTCTCAGAGACGGTTTCAGCCTGCAAACTCATGTCTCAGTGCCCTGCTTCCACTGCTTACATTTTCAAGACAGTATCAAGAAAACTGTGGGGGTGTGGAGGAGGGCAAGTGGGAATTCTTGAGTCCCAATCTGCACCCAGACCTCTGCAGCAAGGTCTGCACCTGCAGAATACCCAGGAAGCTATTCATACCTTTCCTAGGATTCCTTGCAAAGTGTTTTTGCTAATTTCATTTGTACTGGTGTCTTTCCCTTGAGAAAATATCTACTGAGTTAGGCAGGGCATGAAGCTATTTAAAGGCTTTTTCACATCTGTTTTCACAAGCAAACCCTATTAAATTGTAACAATACCCACATGCATTTTACTGGTAAGCAATCAATTCCCATGAAAGAAAACAAAAGCTTCCACTGAAATTGGCTAGAAATCCAGATCGCTTAAAATTCAAGTCCATATTCTAATCACCAACTCTAGGCGTTGCTGTAAATGCTGCTGATTGAGGAACTTGATGTGTGCTTTCATTAGGCTACTCATAAACATCACCAGCAGACCCAGCCACATGCAGTGTGTAACCCTGCGTATTTTATGTCTGGCGCAAACTCAAAATGTATCCTGTGGGTCCAGAACAAAACACTCTTGTTCCCCCCTCTCCCATCAGCTGCTCGCCAGCAACAAGCCCTCACAGACTCTCTGAAAGAAAAGCACCCGATGGCTGGATGGCACCAGGAACATCCCATGTGCTGGGGTTCTCCCAGCTGCCCAAGCCCTGAAGACCACGCAAGGCAGAGTCCAGAGAAGTGTCCCTGGCAGTGGCCCTCCAAACTCCTACATAAATAGTGTTTGGGTGTAAACTTCACAGACCCTCACACAAAAAGGAGGGGTATAAAGACCATGTCCTGGTCTTCTATGCTGGTGGGCTGTCCACCACACCATCCATATAATTTACTGGGAGAGAACAACACAAGGAGACTCACTTCTAAGGCAAAAAGCTGTTGAGAACACTCAAAACCACTTTCTGATACTTCATAAACTCTTTTTAGGCTTTGTTGTTGCTGATTGTTCAGGTGCTCAAAGGCAGCCTTGAAAAGCCTTTTCTTTGAGGAACTGTTTGGTTTTTTCCCTGATGTACAGATCTCTGTCATGCCCAGACTTTCCCAACTCAGGTAACTTCAGGGAAATTTTCTGAGCAAGCCAAAGCCACCTTTTCAGCGTCACTGTTTCTCCTCTGGCTGAGAGGCTCATCTGGGTTGTCAGCAATGACAACCAGGAACAGCAGCCAGGAGCGTGTCAAGCTCCTTCCAGGAGCACAGCTCCACTGGTGATAAAGTTGCATGAAGGGGGACCGGAGAGTTTGAGACACGGTCACCAGAAGATCACACAAGACAGCGTGGTGACCTCTTCCACAAGAGCCAAAGGGAAGGGTGAAGAAGATGGGATCTATGCTTACCAAAACGATGGGGCCAGGCAAGTGAAAGCTGCAGGGCACGCGTATGTGTATTTCTCCCCGTCACAATTTTTGCAGCCACAGAATATATGCTCATGATTTGCTTATTCTGAGTGCTGTAGACAAAGTAGTCCTGCATAATTATGTGAGCTGCATTCGCTTCTTTTCAGAATTGCATCTTCCTTAAAAGGTCTCTCTTCTGTTCCTTCCAGCCCCTACCTCAGCATTTCCAGGGTGCTTTTCCAAGAAGGCTGTAGCATTTCCGTCTCAAAATATCAAGGTTAGATCAGCCCAGCTGCTACCGTGATCTTTTGTTAATACCCTCCCCAAATTCCAAATGCCAGGCCCTCCCTCAGCGAATCCACAGAAAATGCCTGCCTGACTCTCAGCACTCGGTGCCTGGGGAGCGAGGTGCCAGCCCACGTGCTGCCCACCCCTGGCTCTCAGGGACTCCAGGTTTTGGTGGCAAATTAAGTTTCTCCTCCTATCCCTTAGTTGACGTTTTCATAGAATCCTGCTCTCTCTGTCTCTCTCTGTCGTTAACTCCCTTGTTGTTGCTCATGGGAAAGGCTGTGAAGCCGGAAAGTCTCCCCCCGGCCTGCAGTGATCACAGGGAAGCCATGCCGCAGCCAGCTCCAGCACACGCTGTCAGTGAGCTGAGCTGGGATCAAAGAATTGCTCCTAAGAAGCATTTCTGTTAAGTTTGCAGAGTGAAAACAAGTTCACCTCTCACATTTGAAGAGCTTCTGCTTAACAGCTGATGGAAAGCAAAAAGTCTTCAGCTGTATTGCTATTAATGCCAGCAAATATGGCTGAAAATACACAGGGCTCATATTCATTGCTTGTAGCTTATATTACCCATTAGGAGTATAATGCTATCAAAATAATATTCTCCATTTACATCGGGTCTAGCATTTTACCTTGAGTACATATTATAAGCTATCAAAATGCAGTGGCCCATAATGAACACAAAGGTGCCATCTTTATTTAGACGCCTCTCAGAGTAGTAGTGCTAGGTCACTAATGCTATTTAGAATTGCTTCTCAGGGTAATGGTACATCTCTTCTTCCTGAAGTGTTGTGCTTTAATCTTTTCACTCCATAATCTGAGCTCCTTACAAATGGCCACAGAAATATTTGTATTTTCAGAACATAAAGGACAATAAATCAAGAGTGAAGTTGCCACTTGATTCTGACTGTTAAAAGCATTTCAATAGCATCTCCGGGCTGAGCAGGTATCTTGCCAATTGCTTTGCGGTCTTGTTTGACTATAGGCAAAGCAACACGTAAGCAAAGGAGAAACTGCAGGGCAGTAACCCTGGGACTGCTCTTGTAAACAAACATGGGGTTTATATAATTCATCAAAGAGTGGCTGTGGTAGGACTTTGTTTCTACTGAGACATACTATATGCTCATTTATTAGGAACTGCAAAGTTAGGGCATTTTGCCCTAACTATTAAATCAGGCAATATTAAATTATACACATGTATATGCAGAGATTTACATGCACATGTGTGTTTTAATAGGGATTTTCTCCCTTCCTATCTAGTAAGCTAAATTACTTCACAGTATTCTGTTCAATTGCTTTGAAAATAACACAGGTGTTTACTCTTACCATCTTTTCTTCTAAACTTGCTGGTGTAGCACGAAGCACTGCATAGACAGGTGCTCTTTCTTCCAAGGAGTTCTGAACTCCAGCCCCCTGTTTAGGAAATCATGGGATCTACACTACAACAGGCTGGGATCATATTTGGCCTTTCATTCCCTGAAGCTAGGGCTTTGCAACACATTTGGGAGTCAGCAATAAGCTCATAAGCAATGTTTAAAAAAGTGGCTTAGTAGCCACCAAGCTGCAGAAATGAAGATGGGACATTGTCATCTAACACTGCAGACATTCCTCTGCAGAGCTCCACAAACATAACTCACACAAAGAAAAGACCTGCAAGTCTTCTCCTCCACCATTTTTCAGGTTGATATGCCTTCCAGTGTTTGAGAAGAGAGACATTTGGAGGTTCCCACCTCATGTAAAATACCTAGTTTGATACTCCAGTCCCGCAAAATAAATCTAAAGTTACCTTAACTCCTTGGAGAGTATCACTGAAGTTAACAGGACTCCATAAACATTAAGTAGAAAACCTCTCTGAAAGACTGGTGGCCTGCACGGGATGGGAAAATAGTTTGCCTTGAAGGAAGCTATGTCTGTATGAGTCCTAAATCTCCCTGGACAGATCTGCTTACATGCCATTAGTAACATTTTCTGTACCTTTTAAGGTATAGACTCTGCCTTTTGACCTGCTCCAACTGAACAAAGCCATACCTGTTGGGAAGGATCAAATGTCAGAGTGACACACGCTGCCCACGATGAGAGTCAGGAAAAAGCTGTGTCCGTAATCAAGCTGAACATACAAACCTAGGAGAGAGGAATATTTTGAGTCATGATAAATAGTCAGATCACGCTCTACACTTTCCATAAATATTTATCTTGGTAACAATTGGCTAATGGTGAACCAGCTATTATCATGCAAAGTAAAGCTCTCATACTCCGAAGTATAGGTTTCCAGTGTGTACGTTGCAGGAGCTATTTGGCCTGGTAAAAGCGAGGCTGGGTTTAACAAACATCCTCATAATAAGCTCAATTAAAAAGCTTATTTAAGGCTTCAGCCTTTCATTCCAGACCCCTCCAGCTGTCACAATTGTCACGTTAGCACCAGGCTAATGTTTATTCTGTTCTGGGTGATAAATCAGGCTCTAAAAGAGAATTCTTGCGCTTGCTATTCATTATCTTTTATCCAGAGTGTAGGAATTAGGTAAGGATTCAGCTTCTAATGTAGGGTTTTTTTATTAGCAAGCCAGATATACACAGTGAAAAGCTACCTGCAAAAAGAACATGAAAGGTATTCACCCAAACTGTGTGTTCCAAGGAATCTGATCTCAAATTGCTTAATGTCTCTGAGATGAATAAAATTGTAGATTTTAGGTTCTAAAATTGACTGTTCCCCCTCTTTCTAGGTACACACACACACGAATATTAATTAGGTCTCAGTTCAACTAGTATACGTCTCAGTTCCACATCCTATATGTACATGCACCCAGTGCTGCCTTTTGCAGCAGAGAGATAACATATAGAATCATAGAATCATCTGGGCCGGAAGGGACCTCCAAAGGCCATCTAGTCCGACCCCCCTGCAGTCACAGGG
>JAOTQQ010000012.1:79658279-79674407 GCA_026546715.1 Gallinago undulata | reverse complement strand
CTAGGAGGAAAGGGGTTGGTAGTGAAGACGGAGGCAAAGAAGTTATTGAGAACTTCTGCCTTCTCCTCATCAGTTGAGATATATATATATATATATATTTCTTTATGTTAAACCTTGTAGGTTGAAAGAACCAGAAGCATGTTAAAATACATTTGTATTTGCAGATTTTCCTCATCCAAAGGTCTTCCCCATGCAAAAAGATCCAAGGACATGTAGATTTACAAATCAATGAAATGTTCTTTCAGTATACAATTAGGCAGTGGAAATTGAGGTCACTGAGCAGCATAAGAAAGGGTCAGTATCTGGTTCTGAAATGAGATGACAGCTCAGTTTCTTTTCTCTCATCATCTTCTAACAACAGTTTTACAGAGCACAACTGAATCCACTTCTGTGCTGATCCACTTACTATTCTAGTTCTAATACTTGAGGGTTTACTGCTTTAGCCACAGCTCCTGTTCACTGCAGATTTAAATACATCAAAAAATAAAACGAAGTGCACAGCATTCCACCAGCACGTGCCTCAGTCTGACGGCCTTCAGTCTTCAAGAGACAAAGCTACGAGACCTTTAGCTTCCTCAGAGTTCCCCATAACCATGTCACAAACTCAGGTGACCCGTCCTGCCACTGGGCGCAGACCTGCTTGGAGCAGCAGCTTGGAGCTGAGAACCAGAGCTCCACTTAGCCCACCCTTCTACAACACTTCAATAACTGATGCCAGGACAACAGAGGGAGGTGGAAAAGACCAGGTCCATAGGTCTGCTCTGTCCCACTGGCTCAGGACTACTATCTCTGACACTGCCCCCCACCTCCTGGGCCTTGCCTGGCAGTTGAAGGCTTACCTCCCTCCCTCATGAAACACTTCTGTGGGCTCTCCCTTTACTCCTTGGCCTCCACCAGCATTAGGAGTCTCTTAGCAGGAACCCGCTGCTCGTGGCTCCCATTTGTGAAAATCAGCTCTGAGTTCACAGAAACAATCACAGATTAGAACAGCTTTTTAACTTAACCCTCACTGCTGAGTGCTACATCACTTGAAAAAGGAAACAAAGCCTAAGATTATGTATACGTTATTTTAGAAACAAGGCTTTTTGGAAGAAAAACCCCACAACAACTAAGAAAAGTCTTCAGATAAATACAGTAGGTTCACAAGTAAAACAAGGAGAAAACGGATGCCTCTCTTCCTTCAGACCCGACCACTGGCACGTCAGTGCAATTTTACTCAGAAAGGTGTTGAACGCATCTTATCTCATCGTGCCTGAAACAGGATGAGATACTAGTTATTTCAGTCGCTGGCAGCACACAGAGATTAGTTGCTAACTTTTGCTTTCCATTTTAACTAAATCCACCCTTGTACTTTTCAAGAGACACATGGGGCTGCAGAGGGAAGCCAGGTGAGTTGCTGTGCTCTCCGGTGCGCTTGCCCTCCCCTATGTAACAAGGTGACATCATTATCCTTCCTAACATGGTATCAGACACCCATTGACACCTGAGACAGCCTACCAAAGCCAGCTTGTAAGAAGTTGTTTTACCTATTTTCATAACCTGCCACTTGCTTGTCAGCCAGAAAGAAGGATGAGAAACATTTTGCAGAACCAGCTTTAGCCGCAACAATGTGAGAAGGCACCAAAGGTAATACGCGTGCCCTCATCGCTGGCGGTAGAGAGCTCACAGCTCGTTAACAGCTAAACAATTTTTATAATCCTTAAAATCACTGTGGATTACAAATGCTTTCCTTTTCCTAAAGCCTCAAGTGACCTACAAGACGCCAGCCACTCCAGTTTTCTAAAAATATCTCCAACACAAGCTGGGCAGCAGAGATTATATTACAGGGCTTCTTTCAAGGTCACTTGCAAGATCTACGCTTGCAATGGCTTTAGTATCAGTGACTCCATTAGGTCCCTGGCGGCGCTGGGAGTGCGTTTTGCAAGAAGTCATCAGCATCCATGCATGGCTGTCAGTGCCAAGCAGTAATAAATTATATTCCCAGAAAATGGTATTGTGTTCTTGTCAGCATCCTGAGGGGAAGGGAAACTGTCTTTGCAACTGAACTGACTTCATTCATGGAGAGCTTTATCAGATACAACCCATTCCACCTCTCCTCGCAGGCTTCCCAGCTAAATCCCAGTGCTACCATTTTATGAAAAGACTCAAAAAATAGCACACACTAGAGACAGTCTCTTCTCTGATGGGGGATGAGGAAAGCAAATAAATACACATTCCTGAAAGAGACCAAAGAACACAGCAACAAGCAAAATACAAACCTCCACCTTCCTAAGAAAAAAGCCTGAATGCCAGAGATGGGATAGAGAAATTCTGAGGAAAAAAGGAATTCCTTAGCAAAGCAAATTAGGTACTTAGTATTACCTTTACTAATTATCCATAATACAATCATGCACAGCACTTACCAAAGGCTGTGGCTACAGTGCAGATTTATCTTACTCCTCTGTTGAAGTCAGATGACAATTTACCACCATAGATTTGACTTGACTTAGTTTCTTCTCATGAGGCTCCTCCAGTCATCTGCATTCCTCTTTTATTGACAGAGGAAATAATATTAGCTGTAGCCAGTTATCTTTAAGTGTCTACATCTTCTGAGGGATGAGGTTTGTATGCAAAGAAATTAAACTAAAATAAAAAATTTCTCTTCTTAATTCTTGACATCATTGCAGCATCTGAGCAGCATCACCTCTTTCTTCTGTATAAGTAATTGTTCCCCTTACTGACATCCCCACATTTTCTAAAATGCAATTAACATATCTTAAACCTATAGCTAAAGGCATTGGCCTAGACAATATAGTGCATCATTATATGCCTGCAGAGTCTAAGGATGTAACTTTGCAAGTGTTCCAGAGCTGCAAATCAATCATTTGCACTATGAGGTATCACATATATTTGCTGTGTTGTATACACACTACACACGTACTAAACATAGGATACCATAGGATACCAAAGTATCAGAAAGCTTCCAAAAACACTGCGGCCATTTCTTCAAACTCTTTTGTGAATTACTTGTGTTATATCATGCACTATGCAATGTTAATGGCAGTGGTACGAGAAGCTTGCCACTTCTGCTTACAAACTTTATTTTTTGGAAAGAAGACTGGGGGGGGGAATAGGAGGGGAGCAATGAAAAGTGTTAAATTTAATTTCCATTAACATACTGATTTACTAGCAGGCTTAGATTCCAAACCTTCGCTTCCTAGTGGGGATCTCCAATTTCATAGTGGAAAAGAGTAACTCCTATTCCAGTTGGTAGTGTCTAGTTCTATTTCAATGAGATCAGACTATCCAAAACAGCTCATCCACTGTGTCATAAAACTTCCTAATAAATTTTACTAGCTATAAAATGTTGATTAGTTATGTGACATTCTGTAACAAAATCCCATAAACCCCAACCCTGCTGATTTATATTGTACTTACAGAAAAATGAGCCCAATATCCAACTTCATGCTTTATTGTTGTATTATTGCCACATTGACAATTACAGAAAATTTCTTTTGCAATCATTTCAAGTTAACATTTGAACATCTTCTGTGTTTGTATGTTATTGTAACATATTTAAAAAGTATCAGTAACCATCAATCAGCAATCCAGATCAACACTTATAATTCGTTATTTTGGGCAAGATAATGCTTTGGTAAGGACACCTGTGTATAAACATGGATACCTCCCAACAACATAGAATATGCTTTTACTAACCATATAGGAATTCCTGCACTCTAAAAGCCACTAAAGCTATCCTGAGAGTTGTACTCCATCTAAGTAATCAAAGACAAAACTCAGGTCTATATATACTGTATATATTGCATTAACAACCAGGAGCAGTAGTTCGTAATTCAAAAGCACTCACGTTCCTAACTTTTAGTATTTGAATGGAAATGTGGTGTTGCTTTCAGAAGACAGAAATATGCATTTCTACCAGGTATTCCTAGACACAGAGTAGAGGTACCCAGCCCCACCTAATTGTGTGGTTCTACACTGAAGTACATTTAGTTTTCCACAGCTGTCAAATGGAGTCAAGAATGATCCAGCTCATCTTGAAAGACAGTTCCATTTGGTCAAAACCACAATACCTGAACTCTACCACCTGTCTTGACTACACTGTTGACTACAGTTGGGGTTCTAGATGCTACTGAAGGCAGAAGAGTAGGAGAGCTGAATCCCATTCAACTCACCCTTCCTAGTACCAAGTGACTATGATGATCTGCTTCATTGCTGACGCAGCTCATTGACAGCTACTGGCTGCACCATCAATGAGATGCCACCGCTTTCTGTCCTCAATCTGCAAACGCTTTTGACAGCAAATTATCTCGTGCAAATATTCCACGAGGATCAACAACACTACCCTTGTGAATGAGTTACTCATGTGTGAAACACTTGTACACTCACGAGTGGCTATGAACAAGGCCTCAGACGTACCGACATCAGAAACAGAAAGCATTTTTAAAAATTATACATATTCTAAGAGAATAATTTTTATAAACAACACTTGTTTCTTAAGGCAAGTACGGTTATCTAATCAACTTGAAAATAAGGACTACATATATAGGTTGTACAAACTTTCTTGGGTGTCGAATAAATATGTCCATGCATATCTTTTGCAAAACATCATTTCCATTTCAAGCCTATGAAGAGACAGAAATGCCAGGTCCTTCTCACCCATATTAAGTGAGTTATTCCACTTGTGAAATGGGCCATATTTTACATGATTTTGTTGGTTGTTGTTGCTTTAAATCAGCTACTCAGGGAATAATTATTTAACCTGCAGAAATTTTTAAAAATAAAACGTAAAAAAAATTTTTTTTTTAAACCCTCCTTACTGATTTTTCCATACTATTTGATTTTTAACATAAATGAACAAGTAAAGCCCCAGTAATCCCAAACCTTCACTGATTTGCCAGGTGAATGTTTGCTGCACTGGCTCCAGTACCCACTTTTTTTTTTTTTTTTGAGGTTATTACAGGTTTTATATACTTAGAGGGTACTAAAGCCTGTACTCTAGTTTTAGTCAGTTAAAAGCAGGAGTACACTTTAAAAATGTAGGTGGAATATTTAAAAAAAAAAGTATTTTCCTGGGTTTTATAGAGATGAGTTGTAGAAGGAAGATCACAGAGCTAAATGATTTTGAACTGTGTAATCAAAAGATTTCATTATGTAGCCAAAACTAATTCAATTGTTTTATTTGAAAACTAACTTTTTTTATTCCCTCATATCCCTTATTTGCAATAAGATGACTATGAAAAAAGATATGATATGGAACAGAGATTAGGTCATGAAGTTAAACACATTTACTAATGGTATCTCTTAATTTTCAACAGTGATCTCAAACTGTAAGTTAAAAAAGGAAAACAGGTTTTTCTCCAGATTAAGTTCAATTCTGTCAGGTCCTGAGCTCCTTCAGCTTGCTATTAGAATAAAAAAATATTTTCATAAAAATAAAGCCCCCAGCGAGATCCACGAGATGACAAATCAGCTGCCTACAGCAGCAGTGTTCTTGTGAGAAGAAGAGTGTTCTCTCCTTTCTCCATACTCACACTGAGAGAGTGTTCTCTCCCTTCTCCATACCCACAGGTTTCCAAATGGAAGAACCTCAGCAAGACTGTGAGAGTGCAAAGGGGTGTAAAGAAGCTTCAGTTGGACTTCTGCCCACTTGACAATGTTTTTGGGCCCATCTGTCATCTCACTAGTTGAAATCAGAGGGCACAGCCACTGTGGTGTGACACTGTAGGATACTGAAGACTGCAAAGGTTTTACGTAATCAAGACAATCACCAGTTTCTGTCTCACCACAAATGACAAATTCCCTCCAGGTAGTAAAGGTACCAGTACAAAAGGCCTATTCTTCTTACCAGCTTAGCATAAAAGCTACATTAACTATCTGCTATTGCGATGCCACAACTATAAGTACAAGTTTTAAGCTTATTAATCACATTATTCATACTAAAGTTTTATCTTGGCAGTAAGAAAATCTTATTAAAAAACACCCTTGATCAGCAAATACTTAATAGAGAATTTTCCATCTGGGATAAAACTGAACAATGTCTTCATTCTTATTAACCCTTGAGAATTAAAGTGAAAGAAACAGCTTATTATTTTAGAGATCAATTTTACTGATTTGACAGCGTGAATCCTAAAGGGTTGCCTTCTCTTGAAAACTTATTCACCAATGGCAGTTTGGCTGAGATTTCGATGGAGAGCTCACTTGCGAGGCTGGTGGATGTGCTGTTTGACATGTTGTGGGTGAGGAAGCTTTTCCACAGAAGGATGTGGTTTCTGATGAGCCACCTGAGCCGCAGCTGGAGGGAAGTCCTTATCACCCTGTTCAAAGAACACATCAGGAAAAATTTAAGAAATCTTAAAAGCATACTTTCCAGTTCAAGCAGATGTAAGTTTTTAAAAGTGTGAAGAGTAGATGGAAAACAGTGATGCACGTTACTCTGAAGTCCCCCTGTATACATCTGATCTTGCCATCCTTTTAGCCAGCTTCAAAATTTCACTTATGGTCATTTCACTTCTTCCAATTACACACACAATCCAAGAATGTAATATCTTAAAGCGACCCAAGAGGAAAAAAACACATTCCTATCTTCAGTGCTTAATGGCTTCTCATGCTACATCACTTTCACTGCCTTTGTATGGTCACTTCTAGTACACCTATTCGGTGTACTAGAACCACAAAGAGGATACTTCTTTACAAATAAGGTAAGGCAGAATGAAAAACTACGTGCACAAGAAAATCTACTGTTGGAATGCCAGTTCGGTCGGAAGAAAGGCATGATATAAAACTACTTTTGACTCAAATCTTAGCTGTGGTTCTAAGGTTAACATACTCTTTTGGCCAGGTCTGCTAGCGTTAGTTCTCACGTGCTGCTGTTGGGCAGGCTCAGCTCAGGTGTAACCCTTATGCCACCCTTTTACATCTGTCATTGCTAAGATCAGTCCCATGAGGCTTTCAAAAGGCAATGGGAAACAACTACTACCAGTGCTCAGTGACAGGGGGAGGAGAATAGCACCACAACTTCCCTCTTCAGAAACTAAGACAAGCATATCATAAACCAGAAACTCCCTGAATTTCATTGGCTCATGGGGTGACAACCTTACATGGAGGTACTTCATATAAAGCTGATGTCTCAGATGGCCTGTTTCACACCTGACCCTGTTTCAATCTAGTCCAAATTGACTTTCTGTTCTGACTGACATAACTTTTTTTTAAATCTCGATCACTAGTTTAACTTTTTACATTTTTTCACTTTTCTCTGTACTCCAAGTGGCTTCCAGTCATCAAAGATCTTCTCTTCTCAAACTTGATGTTTTCTGCCTTCTTTCCCCCTGCTGCTGCTGTTTGCCTTTTCTGAAACTGTCTGACCCCTCTCACCTTGTTGTCTCAAATGGGTGATGTGAATGCAGCTCTTCTATGACTTGTGGGTACTGTAATGGTTGAGCAGATGACAGAGTCAATCTGTAAGTGTTAGCAGGAAACGCCTATCTTCACATCAAAATATGAAGGGACCTCAGGATGTGTCTAGACCAACAAGAGCTAGCTATGAGATCAGAGCAACTTACTCAAGGTTTTTATCTGGTCCGGTCTTGAAAACCGTTAAGGACAGAGACTGAATACCCCCTCCAGGCAACCAGCTCCAATGCCTGAGTGTCCTCACAGTGAAAAAGTTGTGGTTTGTTTTTTTTTTTCTGTCTAGTCAAGCCTTTCCAATTCAATTTGTGTCTGTTGCGTCCTGTCTGCCTGCCATGCACCACTCCAAAAAGACTAGTTCCATCTTCTTGATAACTTCCTTGTAGATGTGGAAAGGCTCCTGTTAGGTCCTCCCAAACCCATCTCTTCTCCTTCCTAAAACAGGCTGTTCCCTCAGCCTGTCCTCCAGCCCCCAACCACCTTGGTGGCCCTCCAGTGGTTTAGCAACACTTTCCATACACTGGGGTGTCCAAAACTGGATGAACTACTCCATACGTGGCATAAAGCGTGCTGAGTAGAGAGGGATAATCCCTTCCTTTGATCTACCAGCTACCTTCCTGCTAACGCAGCCCAGGGTGCTTCTGGCCTTCTTGCTGTCCTCATGTGCCTGGCTTGTGTCCAGCTGCTGCCTGCCATTCTTTCAGCCTGGCCAGGTCCCTCCGAGTAGCAGCCCGGCCCTCAAACTTATCAGCTGCTCCTCTCAATTTGGTGCCATCGCCAAATGTGATGAGGAATCTTCAGTCTGATAAAGGTATTAACCAGGACACGTCATGGTATATAAATATCCACTTGACACCAATGAGAACTATCAGGGAACTTAAAAATATAATTAAAAAATTACTTTGAGTTCAAAAAGGCATTGCTGTGCTTTGTTTATTACATAGAGAAGAAATTTTGATACATATTTTGGAGTTACAAAGTATCAGAAAATGATAGAATAATTTTGCTCTTCATACCTTAAAGTAACCTGAAACTGACAGCTTACTGAGGATAAGTATCAAGTAACTGATTAGCTAGAGAAGAGGGGAATTACAAAATCAAGAAAATAATTTCTTTCCATTTTGAATCTTTTGCATGGCTACGAAACTAGAAGCCTGCGGTGTTTGTTTTTTTAAATGATGTAGGAAATCTCAGACATACAATATCATTACCCTACAATTGTTGAAGTGCTATGAAAATTACTAAATATTAATGCAATAATTAGTTAGAAGTAATCAGGCATCTAAATGGCTAAATAGGTAACCACCTTGGTGCAGATAGAGATTCAGGAAATACAGCAGTGAATACAGCAGTGCCTGTCTACTGCCCCTATGAGCTGGGGAAAATTGCATCAGTTTGCTCTTTCCCCCCCCGGGATCTGACACAACCACAGCACCGTACAGGTAAACCACCCCATTGCACACTCCAGTGATGTAAGACCATCATGGTAAAGGTACCCATCACGTTAAGCCAGGATAAAAACCCTGTCATGACACACAAGGCATGAATTACTGATCATACATATGATTTAGCTTATGATTTCCAGGTCCTGCCTGCTGTTAAAATCCAGGGAATAGCGCCTTCAATCCAAGTACCTCAAGGCACATATGGCAGCTGAAACACGTAACTTCAAAGACGTAATCTTACAGGCAGGAGTGTTGCTCCTCATCACGGATCAAGCTACAGCAGCAGACTTACATGCAACCACTTTTAAAAGAAAATGAATGCAGTAATATCTAGCTTAGATATGAAAAGAAGATCCAATAAACTTAGAGTGCTAAAATTCAAAGTAAAACGGTGGAAGTAATTTCAAGAAATAATTTCAATTTCACACAAAACTAAAAAGAATGTTCAAAGGGACTTACACAAATATACAAAACATAAAGCCTCTTCTC
The DNA here is from genome assembly GCA_026546715.1 of Gallinago undulata. Lineage (NCBI taxonomy): Eukaryota > Metazoa > Chordata > Aves > Charadriiformes > Scolopacidae > Gallinago > Gallinago undulata. The sequence goes on along the minus strand of JAOTQQ010000012.1, from coordinate 79,665,066 downwards.
ATAAAAAAAAGGGGAATGAAAAAGATTAATTTTGCTCTGATCAGTGATAATTTTGAAAAGCCTACAATCATTTTTGTATGACTAAAAGAAATTTAATGGTAATCTTACCCTAGCCATGACACCAGAGATGAACACCGTTGGTTTAGGTGGGCTGAAAAAAAAATGAGAGGTTACTTGTACAAATTATTTAGAAGGTAAAAATGAAAAGTACATCACACATACAATACAAAAAAAAAAAAAAAGGTAGCACTTTTAGCAATTAATGAATGTTTCAAACAGACAAGACAAATTTCCTCTTCAGAAAAGTATTGCCTTATTAGTAGTTATTGCAGCCAAGAACAGACCTGTAGGTTTTGGCTGTTACTACTTCACAGTAATTGTGACAGCAGTAAAAGGCTAGTCCAACAACACTCTGTTCCTTAAAGCTGAGAGTCTTTGTTTGCATTGGTTTCTTAATCCTCAAATTTTATATATAAGCTGCCAGCAGTACTTTAGGCTTAGTGTATTTGTATTCTAACAATGAAAATTGTAGTTGGTCTAAACTTACTGCTGTGACAGAGAATAAAATAAAATAAAATTCAAGTTGATATCTGCCAATCAAATAGATTAAGAGTCTGTCTCAGAAAAACCAACACCCAGTACTTTAAAGAATAGATTTTCAAGCAGGTATTTATCTGTTCTGTTACACAGAAGGACAATCACGTCTGCGATAAAACAAATGTTAAAAAACATAAAGCAAAGTCTGTCCTGCTTTTTCATTTGCAGACCTCCACCCATGCCAATAAAAACATTCTCCACAGGTAGAATTTGACTCTGAAGCTTGGTCAGCACGAGGAATCAGTGTCCCTGGGCCACCGATCTACTCAGCTGGCCACCTCTACACAGAGACCAAAGCACAGCCGTGTCTAACAGTTCACCCCTGGTGGTGGGCATTGCCAGTCTCTAAATTATAAACACTCAGCAACTTCAGTGGTCTCCTGGACAAGTAAAACCACACATCTGTATGGAGTCTGCAAAAGGATCGAGACCAGGTGCTCCAGAAAATCTCCATAATAGAGGTAATACTTCTGTACAAAACCTGTGTGACCTGAGCATGTCAGTAACCGAGAGCTCAGAGCAGGTGGTTCATTAATTGGACCACAAGAAGGGTCCCTACCCTGTGATGTTACGGTTGACAAGGTTGCAACAACACAAAGCAAACACAAATCAAGTGATTTATTAGAAGAACGATACTGGTTATTATGATGCACTTTACAACTACACAGCTTGTAAAGATTTATTAATATGATGTTACGTAAAGCTAAATTAACAAGCAACACAGTATTAGATCTTGATATAACGGTCTAATAATTATTGTCTGAACCCTGCTTAAGTCATGAAATTGCTATACAGTCTCTGAACACCCTAGTTCTTTAACAAGGCTCATCATTCCTTCGAGAATTTTTTAGAAAGACAGGATTAGATGGGCTCCCCAATTCAAGAGGGACAGGGAACTACTGGAAAGAGTCCAGCGAAAGACAATGAAGATGATTCAAGTATTGGAGCATCTTCCTTATGAAGAAAGGCTGAGAGAGCTGGGACTCTTTAGTCTGGAGAAGAGAAGGCCGATACTTATAAGTATCTCAAGGGTGGTCTGAAGGAGGAGGGAGCCAGACTCTTTTCAGTGGTTGCCAGTGAGAGGACGAGGGGCAATAGGCACAACCTGGAACACAGGAGGTTCCACTCAAATATGAGAAAAACTTCTTCACGGTGAGGGTGACGGAGCCCTAGTACAGGCTGCCCAGGGTGGTTGTGGAGTCTCCTTCTTTGGAGATTTTCAAGATCCGCCTGGATGCAGTCCTGAGTAACGTGCTCTAACATGCTCTAGGCAATCCTGCTTCAGCAGGGGAGTTGGACTAGATGATCTCTATGGTCCCTTCCAACTCTAAAAATTCAGTGAAATCCAGTGAAATTAGGAAGAAAAAGGAGAAAGGGAGGAAGTTCTGCTCTAAAATACCTCCATTTAAGAATACTAGTGATATATCCTGCAATGAGAAAGGATATTTTGATACTGTATTAGACTTCTTCAATCTAATTTTCTGTTAGTATGAATTAATAACAAGCCAAGATCAATAGCAAACCACTTTCATTTTATCCTAATTGTACTGAGCCAATTAGTATGTTACAGTCTGCATGAGATTTCTTGGATGCTGAGTAACAAACTCAAAGAAATAACTCTGACTGAGAAAACTCAGATGTCCTGCAGTTGTTCAAGGTACCATTCATAAACTAGCACCATGACATTATAAAGGAAATGAACAGTAAATGAAAAAAAAAATGTGTGGCAAGTTATTCTTCAACTATACATGGAATCTGGCTTTAGTCACACTCAGAGAAACAGTTATTTGTTTGACATTGTATTATTAACAATATTGGATAGTGAGAAATTCAAATCAGATTGATTTTTTCCTTATATTCTTACTGTGACCTTTTAGTGTTCATTATGCTTGGATGATGTGTGAAATTCAAATCAACATTTCCTAAAAAGAGCCTGGATTTGCTGAACGTGCTACCACTTGTCTGCCTACCACCAGACTGTATTATCTGCCATGTGTTCCTTACTTCTTGCTTTAAAAACAGGTTAAATGCTCAGTGGCTTTGGCTGAAAATGACAACTGGAAGGAATCTCTAGCATAATGGCTGTTTCAAAAACAGCTTTTCTCACTGCAAATCATAAAAGTCTTCTCAGAAACTCTGGTCTCCTGTTCAAAATGTCATGCTATTAATATTCAAAGGGCCCAAGCTTGCAACTGCCAAGTTCTCTGGGTACACAGTAAAGCTGCATAAAGTTAGAATATTTGGTACATTTTTGTACTTGTTTTTACTTAGTTGTATGTATCTTCAACTAGGCTGAAGATCCTGTAAGGATAATTTTCAGGATCAGTTAAGCTAAAGATCCAGTCTGAAGTTTGTGTTTCAGCTAATAGCACAGAATTAGCTAACGTAGCTAACAACAAAAATCAGCAATACCATTTTACTGGTAAAATTATACCCTTCAGAAATAACATATTTAGGCTTGTTTTTAGGCATTTTATTCTGGGACTATCTTCAGTGTCACTGTCTTAGGAACATGACACTAATGAGGACTATCCCATGGGTGTGTGGGAGGCACCAAAACGCCTCACACTAACTCACCTAAGGTTACCATGGAACATTTTAGGACAGCACAGCGCAATTCACTGACACATAGGGAAGAACCTAATGGGAAACCAGAGTTGTAAAAACGTATCTATATCCAGATGCAGCTAGAAAAGATTTGTCCTCAACTTTCATCCTTGTTTGTCCTCTCCATGGCTTTTTGATTGGACTTTTCTTGCGTTATGTTAGATTTCCAGCTTCTAAACAGAAGAACTAATAGGAACACTGGTGTAGCTTCCAGCTTGAGCACCTCTACCCTCCATTCACAAAGATCTTTTACAGAAATCCTGGCATTAATTTCTGGCTGACCTGAGTTCCCACACTCTGCAGGCACGCACTGTAATGAGGCTTCACTAGACTATATTGTCCCAGAAAAGATCTTGAAAAAATTGGTATTATCAGTTATCTTTGATGATCTATAGAACCAGAATCAGGCCAGAGCATATATATACATCTATACTATGAAGAAGATCAGAGAAAGGCTTGGATAATCACTCGCCAATTTCATGCTTTGATTTCATTCTTAAATGAGAAAAATCTTTCTACAGATTAAGTTTTTCAGAATAAATTCAATCTCTACTGCCATACTGTCAAAGCATTGGCTTTTGCAGACCCAGATTAGCTGCCAGGACCGTAACTCCATAATTACACTCTGAGATATCTACTGGGATTGCAGTGTTGCAACCTCACTCATTATCTTTCCCAAGAACCTACCAAAACCAGAAACAAAAATGGAGAATATGCATAGACTATCATCACTACATTTGTAAAACACTTTTAAGTGCTTTAAATTCTACTGATGTTTTATGCAAAGCACAACCTACATTTCCAGTATTTTGTAAGCTGTGATGGTTGCTTTGAGGATATACTTAATCTGATGAAAATCGGTTTGACAGATGTTGTTTTGAAGATGCAGCATTCCTTTGTCTAGGCATCAGTAAACAAGAAAGTGAAAAAATATTACTTTCTGATGAAAACTGGTTTTGTTTATACATATATGTGCCTTACAGCTATTTAATGCACGTATTTATTTAAAGTTAAATAATAGCCACAGCCAACATTGTGTAAAGAATACAACAGTGTGTTTGCCAAGAGCGCTTAGAGTATATGTCGATACTTTCAGAGCAAATTCTTATTTTACTATAACATATGGAGAAAAGGAACACATCTGTTAAGATCTGAGTGTTCAAAGAACTTACCCTGATTTCACATGTGCAAGGCTGCTAAGAACTGCACCTGTTTAACATCAGACTCTCTACTGGATTCATTTATCCTGATTGCATTCAAATAAAATAAAGATTTCTATTATTTCGTAATACTTAGCTTAAGTAAGATCTTTATCTGACTTTGCAAGTAAATCACAAACAAGACCAAATAGTGGAAAAGATCATTAACTAGATAAAATGAAGCATTAATAATACTGAAATCTTATGCCTTCACCTTAGAGGGACTGGTTGAACTGAAGTCTGACAAACACACTGTAAAGACAAATGTAGTGACATTGGAATTACTGTGAAATCTCCTACAGGCCACAGAACATACATGGGGCTGATGAGTATTTAACCAACTCCATTTACAACAGAGAAACTGAATAAATTAGTTTTCTAAGTCAACCGGGAATTTTAGAGTTATTAACTATATCTCTCTGTATGTGCAGTGTTACGTGCATACACACGTGCAGAGGCTATGCATGTATACATATATAGATACACACTCACAGCTGCTTAAGAGTGGTCCCAAATGCAGGAGAGAGTACAGCACATTCTCACAGACACGCAGAGGATAAATGCCTGCAGCCACTCTCCTGTTTGCAGCATCTGAACTGCCATCACCTGATGGGATGGATCTGAATCTGATGCTGGTTTCTAGTGGCAGGTTGCATGGCAGATCTAGTCTGAAGAAAGGACTATGTGCATTGCTCACAGTGTGGTCCAAAACAAAAGCCTATGTCCAGAGTTGATTAACCAGGAAATAGAACCATGCGTATGCATCATTCTTTTCCACTAAAAAAGCTCCTGAAATGGGTCTTACTGCAGCCAGCTGATGTAAAAAGCTAGTACTCTGTGTTCACTGGTTATCAGAAAAAACAAAACAACATGATAAGACAAAAGAAGAATGAAAGAAGAATGAGAAATAGCAATGGTAAAAATAGTACCAAAGTACCAAAGCATTTAAAATACTGTATTCAGTCCATGAACACCGTAAGTAAAGAGCTAAGAACTACTCTCATACAGTATACAGAAGAGTGAATAATATTGTTCCCATCTACATTCTTTATACTATAAAGTAGAAAGTGACATTTGAAGAAAGTAGAAGACATACCTTTAAAACTAATAATTGCAGATACCTTTAAAATACCATAGAATTGCAGAAATGAAATACTTTAGAAATACAAAATCTCTTGAAAAGAAGGCAACACCAAGATCAAGAGTTTAGTGACATTCAAAACCAGAATTAAGACATTTATATGATGCAAACCCACCACATCAGTTAGATTAGAAATGTATATAAGTTATATAAATGCTGATGCTCCAGGGCTCAAGTTATCCTTAAACTGATCAGGACTACAAAGAAATATCTTCTCTGCAGTGGTTAAACCTTGATATGTCATTACCTTTTCTGCCTTCAACTAAATATCATAAGGCATTATTTTTCAGATACATCTGATCCATCCAAAATTCACCTACATGCTATAAATCAGGGTACAACCAGAGTCTCAAGACTCCCAATATGCCAACATTTAAAACAGGTTAGCCTACTCTAAAGAAGACAGAACTACACAGGTGAAAGACTTTTGTCAAAATAGGTTAAAAAATGTCAAATACTTTAAACTAATCGTCTAAATGGGAATGATGCATATTTTTCTTTTCATACTCATGGGAATTAATGATATGTCTTAGCCCCTCTTGACGTTTAAGTGGGCCTGGCAAGCAGACACATGAAATATATAAATAATAACATGATGTGTTTTTCAAAGACGTAGGAACCACAAATCATGTCACAATTTTTAACATAACTGTGAAATCTGTAATTTGGCATTTCCTTCTTTTAATCGAGTCATCCAGCAGCATGTACTACAACTCACTGTTGGTGTCTAGTGGTGGAAAGCAAAGGAGAACTTTCAGCGCCAGGCTGCAAACTGAAAAGGCACCTTCACAGAACCCGGAGCTGCGCCCACCTCCCTGAAGCACTGGGCAAAGGCAGCACGCACCTCGCTCTCCAGCACCCCAAAACAGCAGGGACTTGGAAAATGAGTGGAACCTTCTATTGAGCAGCTTGCCTTTTATTTCCTTGATTGTTTCCAAATAAACATATCATTCACAAGTTGCTGAGGCAAGCAAAATGAAAAAATATATGAACTAGAATCATAGAATCATATGGGGTTGGAAGGGACTTCTGGAGATTGTCTAGTCCAACCCCCTCGCCGGGGCGGGTCTACCTAGAGCACGTTGCACAGGAACTTGTCCAGGCGGGTTTTGAATGTCTCCAGGGGCAACCTGTTCCAGTGCTCTACCACTCTCACAGTAAAGAACTTCCTCTTCATGTTTAGGTGGAACTTCTTATACTCAAGTTTGTGCCCATTTCCTCTTGTCCTGTCACTGGGCACCAC
>JAOTQQ010000012.1:79616173-79658179 GCA_026546715.1 Gallinago undulata | reverse complement strand
CAAGACTAAAAAGACCCAAGTCCCTCAGCCTTTCCTCATAGGAGAGATGCTCCAGGCCCTTAATCATCTTTGTGGCCATTTGTTGTACCCTCTCCGGCAGTTCCCTGTCCTTCTTGAACTGTGGAGCCCAAAACTGGACACTAGTATGGTCTGCAGGTACCCATTGATCCCCCAACTGTTTCCTAATTAGAGCAAGCTTTGCTATTTTCTGCCTTGTCCTGGCATGATGTTCCCTCCATAAACAGAAAGTTCTCCAAATATTCTGAGCAGAATTTCATCTTCTGTCAATAAAACTTCAGACTTTAATCCTGCCCTTATCATTTTGTAATTAAAAGAATTTTGGCCAGTTATTCAAACCATCCAGCTTAATCTTCAAGGTCACTTGGGAATTCATGTTTTCTGGTTATGAAACATGAAAGCTAACTAGTCTTAGTTGCAGTCTAATGCCTCTTTAAAGATGTCCAGATACTTCTTTATAGGGGTGCTTATTTGAATTTACATAATAGCCTTTGATTTTGGCATTGTCTGTGAAAATAAATTCCAAGATGATTAAAAACACACAGATGATTAAAACCACATTTTTCAGCAACAGAATAAAACTAACAAGCACACTGCTCATCAGTTTGTCTGAGATACTTTCCCATTGGTTACAACACATTTAGGTTATTAATTTTCTGGACAGAAAAGTAATAATTAGTTTGACTGACTACCAGAGGGAAATATTCTAGCTGATTGCATGGGGACATACAGTATCTGATATTCTATGACAATTTATCCTGTGAGGTCATTTATCTGCCATGGCTGTCAAACCTTTAAGATCACCCACAGGATGGCACTGTTGAACCTCTGAGTAAGCAAGGAACAATCTCAAAGAAAACCAGGTGCTGTGGCAAATATTAAAACAACTAAAAAGCAATACTTCCCCTTGATGCCAAATCTTGATGAAATGCACTATGTATATACACACACATACTCAAATTCATACACTTGCCTATAGACAGTACTTACAGAAAACAGTTTTCTTGTCCCTGTTTATGAATAGTCTGTGCCCTGATAAACCCCATGAGATAGCTTCCACGCTGCTAAATTATTCTTCTTCCTATGCAGGCAAAATTAATGTGTTTGAAGGAAGAACTCAATGCCCCATCAGGAAATTTTAATGACTATTTGTTTTGCTATTCACACACAAGCAAATTGGGTGTCATGATCTTTTAATGAGGTGGTAAATCACTGGCCATTATATTTAATAGCAACTGATTGACATTCATTATTCTTACATTCACTGTCAACCTATTGCAGCATATGGCCTGATTAATCTCACCAGCCTCTCATTCATCTTTGTTTTTAGTGCATGTGTTAGCCATAAAAGAAAATTATTTAAGAAAGATATCCACCATCTCTTACCTATATTGCTATATGTGACATTCCTATCAGAGTAAATTTCTCTTTTGTGCCTTCTTCTGATCACAAAATGAAGATTTAAGTATTTCACCTTTTCTATAGGCTCAGAGGACTTAGAAATAGTCCACAATTCTCCAACTGCACATTCATTTATCAGGGTTCAACCCTGTTATTGCCGTATGTACATTAGCTCTTCATGAACATCAATGACAAACTTCTCACAGCCAGCGACTGCAGCATTACCCCACTTTACATCTGTAGCCACTTAACTGTGGAAAAATGAGCACTATGAAAACTGAAATAAAGCAAGCATTACGGAAATGCTGATACAACTCAAAGGAAACTCTAAAACAAGGAATGAAGTAGGGCAGACTCTAAGCATTTGCAAAATGGCCAAAGACCACAGTGCAAAGGGGAGAGAGAACCAAGTTCCATGTGTTAGTCAAGTGCTGAAGTCTATCCTGGTGCATGTTCTCACAACAGTAACACACTTCCATACTAAGAATATCAGGACCGTGGGTCTGCACTGCAGTGTCACAGCTACAGAGACACATCAGCCAGTTGCATTGCTGCTGTACCTCCTCCATCTCCCAGCCGATGAAAGATAGAGGGGAACTGGAAAAACAGCATTACTAGGAACACACAATGTCAGTGAGATGAAGGTGACGTGGAAGATAATGAGAAGGCAAAAACCTTCTCACTCCTGCCCAGATGAATCTGTGTTTGTCTCAGAGACACACAGCAGTGGCGCAGACCTTCCCAACCTTTCCTGTTAGAGTTCATACCCAAATCTTGCTTCCCAATGTCTAAAGCCATGAATCATTCAGTAAATGTGCACCTTTCACTCTCCCAGTGCTTTGAACAATTGCAGTATCACTTATCCCAAACTACTCTGCAGACACAAAGTCAAATGTGCATGCCTGTGCCTGCACATTCATAAACACCACAGCATCTTCCGCAGCCACAGCCCTATTGCGAGGAGTTTTCTTGACTCCATTTTACACCATGCATTCTGCACGGTTTCCATTCTTGAGTCACATCCTCCTGCTATGTGAAGTTCTCCAAAGTAAACGTAGAACAAAATCATATCATAAAGGTAGACTAAAAGCATATTTTCACTTCTGTTACTGTTCATGGGTCTGCCACAGCAGAACAGACCATAATGAACTTCTTGCCCATTTCAATAGGCGATTCCTGGGAAAGCTCTGAACACAGTAAAGGGTGTTGTGGAAGGTCATGAAGACACTCTGGTAATATAAGATCCTATGCCAAAGACCGTGTGAGCTGGCTGTATTGACCAGGAACTTGCTTTAGTTCAAACCCTGCCAAAGTTACTGACACAATTCTCCCTATTCTCCAGTGGCAAGCAGCCTTTCTAGAGGCATAAATCTCGTCACAGGAATAAGAGACCAGTAAATCCTGGAACCTGGAATTCCTCTTAATTCAGACAGAAAAAAGAGAGAAAACTTTAAGTATGCAATCTTATATTTAGAGCTCATAAAGGAGCAACAGAAGACAGAATTTAAAAACTTAAGAGCTTACTTTAATGGTTAAAAACCCCTCTGATCCCTAATAAACTTAGCCCAGCTAGTTTTTTAATGTGACAAAAGACAAGGAACAAAGTTCTCTAAAAGGGATTCAGGCAAAGGTCCATCTTTGTCTAAATGAACTTGGAGAAACTTAACTTCTCCAGAGAAAATGACCTCCATTGACCTCAGAGGAAGCAACCACTTTTACCATTACTACACCTGCTGCGGAGCTGCGGTGGTCAGAAAGTCAGTATCTTCATTTTCCAACTAGAAACATCTAGCCACCTGAACACAATCAGAACAGGCTGTTCCTTCCTTCCATATTTATCTTAAGCGTTTTATCTAGAAAGTCAGCTTCAGATATTACTACAATTATCTGCAAAACTTCCACTGTCAATGGGACTGGAACTTAGTACCAAGAAAATACAAAGAAAGTGACCCTGAAGAAATCAATAGCAATGGGATTCAAAGTATCACCATCTGAAGAATCTAAGAGGAGTTCTTAGATGGTAAGCTTTCAGCGAGAAATAAATGTCTAGCTTTTTTAAGTGGTAATAAAAGTCACGACAATGCAAATGGGTAACAGAACAATCTGCTGTTAAATCTGAATATAGTTCTACAGTGGAACCCATTCATTTCAATGGGATGTAAAAATCTTAAAGCAACTACAAACTCCTGAATGTCAATATCACTAGTGATTTTTCTGTTAATCTAACAAAAACTAATGTTCTAGTTCATTCTGTTAGATCTGTCACATCCTGGTGCTCCATTTGTTTGAATGGCTTTTGATAGCTTTAATAATATAGCTCAAGCAGTTATTTCCTGAAAGAATTAATATAGCACCTGCAAGATGGCAGCTAACCGCTTGGCAAGTTTACCTTCTGCCATACAGAACATGGCTAGATTACATTTTTTTCTGTTTGTGTTGCACAGGTAGTTTTGCTGCTTCTTCAGGAAAACAGATCAGTCTGAGGAATGAAAATGAAACAAGCAATCACAGTCTCACCTGAGTTTACATTTATTAAACAGTAGCCATACTGTTGGTACTTTATACTGATAATTTGTATTGTTATTTTATACTGGTCATTCCACACAGAAATGACCAGAAAAAGCACTGAAAAGGACTCATTTTACTTTATCCACTACCTGGTGGCACAGTTCTGTGCTTAGAGCGCTGTCTAAAGTTATGTTTTTGTAGTTGTAGCTGAAGGGTGTCCTCAGAAAGAATACTGTTTTTCCAAATCAGCTGCCTAGAGGCAGTACCTCTGACCACTGTCTGGATGCTATAACAAGTGACAATATAATAGTGGTTAAGAAATCATTAACCTACTCACCTTTGAAATCATGGACAATGGACATAAGTAAAATGTACTTCTTATTTAAAAAATAAAGTGTATCTAAGTATCAATTTAGGTTAGATTAGCAAAGTTTTTTTTCCTAAAGATTCCTTGATCCCTCTGCATGCTTCAAAATGCCATTCCTGTCATCCTGTGTGTACTTGGATATATAAACATTTTAACCAATAGCTTTTTATTTCCTAATGAACCAGTATATACCTTTTGTAGAAGTCTATTAACATGCAAATGCCGAGATACCCCCTCATTGAGGACACCACTTTTACTCTATGTAGTTCAACAGAGTAAAGGAGTCCCAATACATCAGTGTGAAAATTAATGAAAACGTATGACACTGCAATCAGATTTTCAAACAATTAAAAAGTGGAAATAGTAGTTGTCACAATAAGTGTACCTTTTGTTATACACACAACCAAATGTGCACATTTGTAAATGTTATACTACATGCCTTTTCATAATGTGGTACAACTTACAGACAGCTTCTTTGTTTCAAGTTTTTACACTTTGAAGAAAGATTTTGCAAATATGAGACCTTTCCACTACAAAAAAAAGTACTTCCCATGATTTAGTTCTTGGTTACATTACATTTTCTTATTTCCCTTCCCACCCTTAAAACTCTCTAATCCACTGGGACATACAACTAAACATCTGTGTAATGATGACTCTTTATTTTAAGAATTCAGTATAAAACACATCCCCGTTTAGTCTTCTTTACAAAAGCAAGTGGTTAGAGGGAGCTCAAGATCTGTGGGAACAGGAACCGGAGGAAAGTTTTTGGCAGAGGGTACAGGGGAGGTAATGATCCCATCCTTCTCTCCATCTCCTCCACCTCCAGCTACCTCTAACAGCCTCTTAGCTCCAACGGGACAGTTCCCAAACCAATAGGTTTTTTGGTTGTTTTTAATAACACCTTAACTGTGCACAATAGCAAGTTAAGCACCAAATTGTTTATTTTCTGAGGAGTGATTACTTTAGCTAGCATATCTCCAAAGCTGGTTCTCTCCTGAGAAAACATCTTCGTAACTTACAGCATAATCACTTTACATGTAAATGAAGAAGAACAGGAATTTGGAACTTGTAGCAACCAAATTCTACTGCAGGATGGTGTGAAAGATGATACACTGCCTGATTCAGCTGAACTCTCCTGAATTCACATGATGTTAGAAGCAGCTGCAACCTCTGCAAGGAGAAGTCTTGAAAATACTTTAGAGGAACTACGCTATTTTGCATCAAAGACTTAGGGAAAAAATTAAAGATATAACAGCCTGAGATTGCTAAATCAAAGAACACCAAGAAAGGATTCAAATGCTTAATCTGTTCGCATCAGGAAAGCATATCACGGAAGAGTGTGAACAGTGAGAGAAAGAGACAATAGAAATCCTACTGATAAAAATACGTACATCTGAGAAAGGTCTCACACTCCATTAATGCTTTAAATTCCGGTTTGATAACTTACAATACAGACAAATCTTAAAAACTGGGTACTATAAAAAGAAATTAATCCAAGTTTTCATTTAACTGAAAATTAGAGATATTATTTGAAATTTTTATTCAGATGAGACAAAATTCTGAAAAATAAAATAGATAAATGGAAAGGAACAAAGCTAGTTAAAACAATAATGTATTTTGGGCAACGGTGCTTATCTGTGGTAGCTTATCCTCAGTCTCACAGTGATTCCCAGAACAGCTACCACAGCTCACAGGTGTGGTGAGGATGACTACAAATGAGGCTGCTCCCAGACATGTAAAGCTAGGGTTCTGTGACTATCTAGTCTCTGATGGGGGTTGAAAAAAAACAATCACATGGATTACCACAGATTTTTGGTCACAATCAGTTAGTTATATTTAAGAAGACAAGAAGCCAAATTAACGCCCGATACGTTTACTGCTTGTAGCTGTATTCACTTATAATCCTTTTACATTATCTCCTGATATTACATTTTATAATCTGATATGTGTAAACTTTTGACTAGCAAACAACTTTGCACGCTCTTTTCATGTCAAATACCTACCCATTCATTCTGAGTTTATCACCATGGAAAAAGCAAAAAGAGCAGGTGTAAAGAGAACGTCCTTAATTTAGCAAAAGGCCAAACCATTTTCTAATTTTCATCCTCTACATTTATAGCAAAACTTTGTATTAACCAATGTGGCATTCCTATTATTAACCTGCACTTTCAAGACAGAAGACAGACCTCTTGTGTATACTTGCTTGAAATACTTGCTGCTATGACATTAAAATTGACAGAAGGGTATTGGGCTCCTGTCATATTTATTTAAAATCTTTATACAGAAGAAATCCATGGAGACATACCCTAGGCACCCAGATGACAGCAATGCTATTGCTCCAACATAATGGCCAGCTGCAAAACTGAAGTTTAATTTCATTTTTGTCTATCAAAGGGAACACTTCTAGCTACTTTCACTTGCAAAGAAAGAAATTTCCACAAATTTTACAGCAGCAATCCTCATTCATAACTGTAATACATCAAGAGAAGTAGAAAGTAATAAAATCTACAGGAGCTTTAACCAAGAAAAGCAAGCTTTGTTATGAAGCTCTGCTGGGAAGAATGGTAACGTTTCCTGATGCAATACAGAGAGGATAATAGCACAACCCACAGTTCAGAAAAAACACAGTGCAATCATGCTACTTGATCTGTGAGTGGAAGTCAGAAGAGAAGGGCCCATTCTTTCCAAGGAGAGATAATTCAAGAATTTTGTGTGTACTGGGCATGAGTGCAGTATGGGAGGAAACTAGAGGCAAAGGGAGAGAAAGGATGGCTAAAGGGAGGAAAAAAAAAAAGGAAAGAAAAAAGGGGATCCTCTCCTTTGGCAGTAGTGCTGAATATGTATCAGGAAAAATTTCCTAAAACACAGTGGAAGTATAAGTTCCTGAGACAGGCCTAGATGACAGGACAGAAGAGACATCCGGGAACACGTTTCGTGTTTCAAGAACTAGGTATCTTGTTTTGTAGACAACAGTAATACTAGAGAAAGCACACGAAATGGCAATGCAAAAATGCCATTGATTTGCCCATGAAGTGCTTTGATGAAGATACCGCAGGGTATCAGTAACAGGCATGTTGCCATGGGATTACCACCGAATAGAGCCAAAGACATCAGCTTTATGCACAGAAAGGGTGACAATACTGGTGCACAAACATTCTCTCTCCTCCCCCTTTTCTGTGTGGGTAGGCTAACTAATATTGCATGTATGCAATTCCTCCCAACACATTTTATTGACGTCACATGCTTTGTAGGCTATGCAGCCAAGGAGCACTCTCATTTTCTTGAAAGAGAGCACCAAAAGACAGATTTACAACTCCTGTGAAAAGCACCAACTAGCCATCAGCAGTAGTGAACTACCAGGCAGGTAAATGCTATTTCCCAAACCCTAGTTTCCATACAAGCCACTGTAGATTCTCAATCTTTTATGAGTCAAAAGGTTATGACTTGAGCATTTGTAATAGGAAGCCCACAACTGTCCAGCGCAGAAGGAAAACACATGGGAAATTGCCCACTCTCTGTATCGGCCCCAGATCACCCGTGGAAGTAACAGAAGTCATGCTGATTTTAATTCGCATTCGCTTTGCAGAGCTTCAAGTAACAACAGGGTATTAAAGCAGAACAGAAAGACTAGAGAAAACATGAGCTAAGCCAATTCACTATTAAGAAAGTCCACCCTGAAGTAATTCCTGTCTCTTTCTGTAGGTCTCAGAGACTAGCAAGCAGCCTCTCCTCAACCAATCAATGTTCAGAAAGTCTCATTTTGATTTCACTTAGTGTTATCTCACTGTCACTCTTGGCATATGAAGCAATTTGATCAGCTGTTACTATTTCTTTTAGGTATGGTAATCTTGAGGAACAAATTAATTAAAACCTTAAACCAGGCTGACAGGTGTGACTATTCAGTGGTGTTTTTTTAATGGAAATGCATATTTAGAACTTCAGAAAGCCTTGTAATTATTTCAGGTAGGTCAGGTTTTAGATTAGATCAAAATATTAACATAGCAATGTGAAGGTGTAATTTGGTGGCGTTTATGTCCTTGGAAAATCTAAGGAAAAAATCCTTCCAGTATCTGAGCTATTGTGCACATAATACAACAGTTTCAAAAGCAGTTTGTAAACCTGAAGTCTGGATATTTTCATTAATATACCCTGACGCAATTTCCAATGGGGTCAGGCATTCACAATTTCACTTAATTTAAACAGGAACATTGTACCTCTGAAAATTGAGTGAAGAGTATCAAGTAGGGTACTTGCACTTGAGAAATCACCTTGGAATTTTCAGCAGAATGTGTAGCTTAGCCTGCATAACCACTGTCAAAGAAGCATGACAAAATGGAAGCATCTGATACAATCCTTGGGGAAAAATGTAAGAAGAATTTAAGCATGAATGCACAGATTAAACAGGATAGAGCAAGAGAGCTGGTTGTTCACGACCTCACACACAATCTTGATTTTCAGTCTATATAGTCTAGTTTTCAATAGCTAACGCATATTTTTCTATAAACAGCTCAGTTGCAATGATAAGGAAATACAATATTGTGCAAAGTGTGGACTTCACAGTCCAAAAGATCATAGTCCTTTCAAGTACAGAACAGGCAATGCAAGCAGAGGCCAACTCAAACACCATTGCTAATGTGACCTTGTCCCTGGACCTTCACTTCCCGTACCTGCCCTCATGGTTTATCTGACTGTGACCAGTGCCCATAAAGAGACACCAGGCCACAGATGGCACTCTCATTGATGCAGTGATGCCCTGCTTCAGCGCCCAGGGCAGGCTGTCCCTGGAGGTTCAAATGCCCATAGCAGTTTTCAGCATGTTTCACCGGCTTTTTGTTCCTTTGTGGAGCATGTCACTGCATATATGTTGGGGTTTTTTTGCACACAAAATGCACTCATCTGGTACTGGCAGTCTGTTGGTCAGAACTCAGGTCAGGCAGTTTGGACTAGTAAAGATGTAGAGATAAACAAGAGATGGTTCCTCGTTGTCCCACCAACCGAATTTGTAACATCTGGGGACACCTGCATAAGGTGTCACTGTGAGGTTGCCCTCCTGGATCATCCAGTCTCTAGTATGTACTGCTTGGGTGGCTCCTCCCAGACAGGGGCACAATGAACAAGTGCTTCCTTTAAAACCACTCTTACTAAAGGTCTGTCACTACACTTTGGATTGATTTAAAATTCCTGTCTTGGATTATATCACTCCTTTAAGTCTCTTAAGTCCACCTAAAGTATTGGAAACGCTCATTCCTAACCTATTCCATGGACATGCTATTTACAGAGTTTATAAAACCTAGAGCAGGCTGCCCAGAACCACACCCAGAGGGCTTCTGAATATCTCCAAGGATCAAGAGTATACAATCTCTCTGGCCAACCTCTGCCAGTGCTTGTTCACCCTCACAGAAGAAGGAAAAAAAAAAAAAAAAGTGTTTCCTGGTGTTCAGATGTTCAGAGGGAACCTCCCATGTTCCAGCTTGTGTCCATCGCATCTGGTCCTGTCACTGGGCACCACTGAAAAGAGCCTGGCTCCATCTTCTTTGCACGTGGCTGAGACACACTCTTCTCTAGCTCTTTCAGTCTCTCTTCAACATCTTTGTGTCCCTTCACTGACTGGACTCTCTCCAGTAGTTCCAACTCTCTCTTGTATTGAGAAGCCCAGAATTGGACAACATCTTGTGATGTATCAGCCACTCCTCCCAGTTTGGTGTCATCTGCAAACTTGCTATGGGTACACACTGCCCCATCACCCAGATCATTAACAAGTATGTTGAACGAAATTGGAGTAAACCCAGAACTGACCCCTGGGGTATGCTGCTAATTAGCGGCCTCCAACTAGACTTCATGCCTGATAATCACTCCTTAGGCCCAGCCATTTAGTCAGTTTTCAATCAGCCACACTGTCTGCTCATTCAGCTCATATTTCGTCATATCCTCTCTATGAAGATCTTTTGGTAGATAGCGTTGAAAGTCTTATTGAATTCTAGGTAGACAATATCCAAGGCTCTCCCCTTGTCTACCAAGCCAGTATTTTTCATCACAGAAATTTATCAAGTCTGTCAAGCATGACTTCCCTTTGGTGAATCCATGCTGGCTATTCCTACCACCTTCTTGTCCTTCTAGTGCCTGGAAATGGTTTCCAGGATTAGCTGCTCTATCACCATCCAAGAGACTGAGATAAGGCTGACAAGCCTGTAGCTCTCTGGCTCCTCCTGACTGCCTTTTCTGAAGTGCTTACAAACATTGGGAATTTTCTTCTTTCCTTTGTTGACAGAAATACAATTCTTACTCTAAGACTTCTCTTAGGTGCTTCAAGAAAACAAAAAAGCTACTGTAAGGGTGGAACTGAAATGTCAGAATTATGAATATTTTCTTCTGCAAAAGATTTTATTTTCATTTAATTTTTAACTTACCTGACTCTTTTAATTACAAATGTAGCTCCGTATAAACCAATCAAAACTTTTTAAGTTGACACATACAACAGACTATGCAGTGATTATTCTGCAATAAATACCAAAGATAATTAACGAAATAGGAACTCATGAAATCATCATGATATCCACATTTACTCTTTTATGGTTTAGAACTATGGATGTACAGGTACACTCCTCTATGAAAAGCATCAGAATACTGAATTTCAGCAGTATTACATATGTCCTGATAAAGAAACTTTTTATATAGACATGGACTTAAAAGTTATTATCTACAAGAACAGTTTTTACATAGTGCTATTTGCACCATAGAATTTGATTTCCTCCTTCCTTGCATTTATGAACTCAACTTCTGTGTTAAACAATTCAACCACTGTAATTTCCTAATCTAACAGATGAGTGGCTTCTGGGGTATGGAAACTTCAGAAATTATTATATGGGACATATTTGAAATAATGGGTACATGTAGCAGTAAAAAAAAGTACTGTATCACTGATTTAGTGTGGGTCTAGATAAATCTTAAACTCCTAAAACAGCCTGGGGAAGATTCATGTACATTTTCTGAAAAGTAAACAAATTGGGAAGCATGGACCTCCACAGTCAGCACGGTTCACCTTCACAGAAACCATGTGTATTAAGAGACATTAAAAACTTAACAGAAGACCGGTGAACTTGTGACACAGCAGCATCTTAATCAAGTCCCATGAAAATTAACTTGTAAACGGATTTATTTTTTTCTCATTACCATTTTAACCCTAAAATGAATGACACAAAGCTGTCCAAAGGTTGGCTGGTTGCCGTTTAACCCCATTCTGTGGGAGACCAGAGTCACAACAGAGGAAGCAAAGTCTCTGTCAGAGTTACCACAGTAAATTACCAATATAAAGACTTTAAAAATCCAGTTCTGAGGGAACCACTGACAAAAGTATAATAAAAATAATTCCAAAAATTGCAATAAATATACATACATGACTAGGAACTGCCTTTTCTTTAGTTGGCCTGAGAAGCTTCATCCTGTTTATAGCTTGGAGACAGGAACCTGCAACATCCCCTTAAACAGGAATACATAATACCCTTCACATCAAAGCTTCCTCTTGGTCAAGAAAAAAATGCACATTTCCTAAATTAGACTGATATCAACACTTTAAATAAAAAGTTTTCTTACTGTAAGACACAGGGCCAACTTTTTTTCTACTGGAAACACAAAGCTTGAATTAAAATTTCTATCCATGACAAGTTAGCCTTGAGTTTACACAGCACTCCAGATCTTTAGACTTTATTATCTGAAGAAAAACATACATTAATGTAACCTCAGGCCTTCTACTGTTCTGTGTGTTCAGGTCTATTAATCCAATGCAGAAAACAAAGCTGGACAGTTACTCCTGTGCTGTACTTTGGCAGCATTAGTTCATGCACTGCCCATAACTTTAACTATGTCTGTCTCACCCGATAATGTCTGTCTCAGTGAGAATGAACCCCTTATCCATGGCAAGAAATGCTGAGATGCTGAAGTGTTTGGTTGCAACAGATGAATGATAATCTCACATGTTCTGTATTACTATCTGAGTTTCAAAAATCCCAAGAAAAGGTATCTGTAAGAAACAGAGGTAATTTAAGATCAGTGGACTGATCAGCGAAGGGTTGTTTTCTGGTATCAATTGGTTCTTGAAATTCATCAGCTAAGGGAAAATAAATGCAAAAAATATTAAGACCTTGAAGAGATGTACAGCAAAAGTCACAGGGTGGGACTCACATGACATTACTCAATGGAACACCTCTAGCTATACAGAAGTCAGCTCATACTACGTCTTAACATTTTAAAAATTCATCCCAATATTTCTTGAAATATTCACGCATGACTGACAGGAGAACCCACCAGGACTCTATCCCAAATGCTGATCCCCTGGAACCCAGCTGTTCAAATAACTAGCTTCAAGGGAAGGTAAGTTGTTCTGCCACGCTGTGAGTGAAAGCACATTTAAGAAGCAGGAGCATTGACACAGCTTATAGGAGAGCCTCAACTGCCTTCTTTGTCAAGAACATTGCCTCCAGCATTCGTGGGTCTGGCAAAGAACCAGGAGGTGTTGAGGTGACAGCATTGTTCCCATGACAGCCTAAAGGCACAGGCAAGGCAAGATGTGTAGGCACCTGTAGGTGTGAAGCAGAAGTCTGGATATTTCAAATATAAAAGTCCACGAGACCAAAAGCTCATCTAAATATCCAGCTATGTTAGGAGGTCTAATGAAATATGCCATCTGTGCTTGTAGATAAAGCATTTGTCCTTGTGTGTATCTGCCATGCACTTGCTAAGGCAGAGCAAATACGGTTCACCCTGTATAAGACTCCTCAAAGCTTCGTGGGCCAAATAGGACTGTCCTGCAATTTCGGCAGACAGCAATATCCTCCAAAACAACACAGAAAACACCACCTATGACTTATCATCAATGTTTCTATGTGTTGTCCCTACTATACACTGTCACAGAGGAAAATCCCAGGAGATCTGAGTGCAGAAAATGAGCTTCACAGGCCAGGCAGGAACAGATGAAGGCAAAAAAAAGACTGGGGTTTGTGAAAGAGAGAGACACAGTTGAAGATAAAGTGAAGAGAAACCTAACACAGAGTGATGAAATACAGGCTATAGATGATGAGGCTAAAGAAGAGATTGGACTAAGTTTTACAACTAATACATTACATTTCTCTCCCGGAGTCCTGGTGAATAGCAAGGTGAAGATGAGCCAGCAGTCTGCCCTGGCAGCACATAAAGCCGGTAGTATTTTGTGCTGGAGATTACCCCCTCTGCTGAGCACTCACTAGACCACATCTGGAACACTGCATCCACTTCTGGGCCCCCAACATAAGACATTAATAAAGTGGAGTGAGCTCAGTGAGGGCCATCAGGATGCTCAAGGTGTTGGAGCACGTACCCCGTGAGGAAAGGCTGAGGGAAGTGAGTTTGCAGAATGAAAGCTGGTATATGGCTGCAGGATGAGAGACACCAAATATAAATTGAAATAAGGGAGGTTCAGGCTGCTGTGAGGAGAAACTTACAATGAGGGCAGTCGAGCAGTAGAACAGGTTACTCATAGGGACTGTGTAGCCTTCGTTTTTGGAGGTTTTCAAGACCTGGCTAAATAAAGCTTGAGTATTCATTCTGGTCTGACCTTATCGTTAACCCCACTTCGAGCCTAGGGTAGAGATCTCTTGAGGTCCTCTCCAACCTGAATTACCCTACAATCCAGAGACTGGACTGTGTTCATAAGGCACTATGGTTTATAAGAATGTTAGAAGTATACTACTTTAAACCAGGTACAGTCAAAGCTAAGTATTCTAATATGACTGGGTCTTAGGGTCAAGCTGGCCAGCCTATTAATTGTACTCTCTGCACTTTAACATTAAACTCAGCCCGTTCATCTATTAAGAATCTTTTAAAAATAAATTCATGCTGGAAGTACCTCTTACAAACATCATGAAAAAGTCCATGAAGAAATTCTTCAGAGACTGCTATGAAAGAAGATTTTTAAAGTGTAACAAATAGGAACCAGAGCCACAGGAAATTCAAAGGGGATTATAAAAGGTTGAGTAAGTAGCTGCTTAATGGCATAAATTCTGTGAAATAAAACCTGATCATGCATCTAAAGTCTGTCAGTGAATATACCGATGGGAACAGATTTAACCCTAATTCTTAGTTCCAAGGAGTTTGTGGTGGTTTTGTTTGCTTGAAGTCTACTGTTACTTTAAAACAACCTTTGCATATAGGAAGCTTCTTAGTGGTACCATTAAAGTGTGATGGTCTAATAATTAAGAGAAGTTAAGTCTGAAACAGTTATTATTAAATTCACAAAGATGTCTGAAAAAACAGACAGGTTTTCCACAGCTCCTGCTGCTTTTAGAAGAAACCACCAAACCAAAGCTCAATGAAGACTGAGCAGATCTTTAATTGGGTTTTGGGATTTTTTTGGGATGGTTGGGGTTTTTTTTTGTTTTTTTTTTTTGTTTTTTTTTTTACCTTAATTTAACTTAGTAATATGATGTAGGCTATGTGAAATCTTTCTTGCAGCAAGGTAAGGAAAAGGAAGATAGCTTTTTTTGTTCTTCTCAAGAGATCACTTTCACAAGGGGTGCACAGAGCTATACACAGCTCATTAGATGGTAAGGCTGCATGGGATGAAATCTGCAAGTTTCTTTTAAAAAGCAAAGTGGGAAACCAAATTTAATGACGCAGCATCATACTGACCATCACACTGATGAAAATTTGAAGGTCATTATATTCACTGAGAACATTAGTTACTTAAGCCAGAAGGGCAAGTGATATCCTCTGCACTGGCCAGCACTGCATGAGGTAAGGACACTCTGCTAATATCTTGTATCTAGTTCCCAGCCACAAAGGAGTCACAGAATTAGAAGCAAATATATTTTTCTGCATTCCCTTCTGTTTCTCAAGTTTAATCCCTTCTGCCGTTCCACTTTGAATCTTGATTTTTGATCTCCTTCCTCTCTCCCTTTCTACCTAGCACCTTATTAATTTCACCAGGCCTCTCACTCACTGTCTAGTGCAGTCCAAGTCTCTCTCTCACACTTGGACAACTCCACCTTCCCATTATCTTTTCAGACAATTACGATTTTTTCTTCCAAGAGCCTCCTCCTACTCTCTGAACCTCCCTTCTTTGTCCTAGAAAGATATTCATCCCCTCAGGATCTTTAATTCTTCCCCTTGTTACCTAGCTCTGAGAAATTACTGCTTGGATACATTAGTCCCTGGATATTCCTGCAATCAGGATCCTTGGCTGATTTACCTCTTGTTGCAAGATCAAAATGGCACTTCAGCCGCCAACCAGTACCACTCCAGAGCTGACAGCAGATTGCAAAGAGAAAAAAAGCAATTCTTCAGGAAAGAAGCAAATGCCTACATATATTTAAGTGTCAACTTGAAAGTTTTGCTAAAAATCTTTCTGGTACTGTTGTGCAGTTTTGGCCATTGTCTAAAGGAAAGAGCTGATAAAGTAACGTCACTTCTTCAGCAAATCTAAACAACTTGTGGAACAAAGCAAAGATAAGAAATTGGTGGCAGCAGTAAAGACAGCTGCCTACAAAGACAGCACTTAATCCAGATTGGTGCCTAAAATCTTACCTTCCTGAGAAACTATTGTCTTTTCTATTTCAAAGCCAGTCTCACAGCAGTGTTTGGCAAATGTCTTTTAATTTTGGAGAGAACCCACTGTATTCTGTGACTGCCTAAAAGGTAATGCCTAATTGCACTAGTTTGAAGTGATAACAATAAAACTTTGATGATTCATACAATTGGTTCCAAGTTTATCTCTGCCAGTTGCCAAGCAGATCTTTTCAGTTTTCACTTTGATCAGAGAAAGTGACCTTGCTGTCCTTTTAATACCAACTGTAAAATAAGCTTGCAATTAGTGCTTTAAAGTTCAAGTGATTCTAATGAAATCTCTTATGACCAAAAATGCAAATTAATGCTTTAGTTCTACATCTTGATAGTTCAGGGAATTTGG
Organism: Gallinago undulata; assembly: GCA_026546715.1. Taxonomy (NCBI): domain Eukaryota; kingdom Metazoa; phylum Chordata; class Aves; order Charadriiformes; family Scolopacidae; genus Gallinago; species Gallinago undulata. The sequence goes on along the minus strand of JAOTQQ010000012.1, from coordinate 79,641,950 downwards.
ATTGTTCTCTGTCCCAGACACACTACAGTATGGAAGAAAACACTACCAGGACCAAAAACATCAGGATAAACATACTAACATGTTGCCAAGACTAGCAATATTTTTATGCCTATGCTAACTACCAAAGATTAGGAAACAAGAATACAACAGTTTTTTAAAGTATTTGATGAAAACAGCTCAAAAGCTTTCATTAATTCTAGGTAAGCAAAATTTATAGGCAGTTGTTCGTAAAAACATGCCTGTTTCAGGTCTTCCTTTCTCATTAAGTCAAACAACAGTTAGATAATAGAGCTGAAAACAATTTTGGTACCAATGTATTTATCGCATTTCCCAGCACATCAAGCTGTCAGACTAACCATTAGTTTCATTTCAAATTAAAGCTGACAGACAGTCCCTTGGTGAAAGAACATGTGTTAATTTAACTAAAACACATACCTCTTCTCTTTCAAAATACCTCCTCCACCAAGCACACAGCTTCTGCGATACTCTCTTCCTGCGAGGTGGTACTGCTCTTCCAGTCATCCCACAAACTCTTACTGGGAGCACAGCAAGCCTCTAACTTACCCTCAGGTGGTGCACGTAATGAAGATTTTCTCCCCTCCCTAAAGAAGCAGACATGAAATCTGGATGTAGGTGTTTCTGCCATTCATTGGCGTAACCACTAATAGTGTATAAAAACAGAACAGGAGAGAACTTCTCCTACATTAGCCTGTTAAATGAGGATGACAACACGCTCTGAGGAACTGATGCTTAATAAACACAGTACCCTCTACACTTTATTGCTTATTCTCAAAAAAAGATTCTTCATCTATCCATGCTCTTACCCTTATGCAGCTGAGGTCTACAAAGTGGCTCCAGGATTGAGTAACAATAACCAAAGTACCACAGTGAGGACACTTGATGTTTAGCTACCAAAACCCAAGGACGCTGAAGGACAGCTGTCTTCCTGTATCTAAGTGAAAAGAAACACTCAAAACAAGTGCCAGCAAAATTACCCTTAAAGACTTGGGATTTTTAGTTCTGTATCAGCTAGTGTTCCTTCTCATTCCCAGGCTCATCTTGCCTCAGGAAGAGGTGTCAGACACACAACAGTAAGAAAACTACACCAGAATCTGATTATAAAAAATTTCTTCCTACTATGTCACATGGAGGCTTGCATTTTTTGAGGAAGACAGTTTATACATAAATGACACCATAAATGTTGTTATTGTAAGTCTTTCTTTTTAAACTCTCCAAAGCACTTGTTTGCAACGATATCACATTTCTAGGTCAAATGTGCTTCAGCTAAGCATACTTTTATGTCTTGGACTTTAAAAAACACAGTTACAAGCTATTCAACAGTCTGAAATTTCACCCCATAAAGGAGAAAAAAAAAAAAATTAAAGTACTGCCCATAGACAATAGATCACAGAATGCTTTGGGTTGGAAGGTACCTTTAAGCATCATCTAGTCCAACCCCCCCCCCCCCTACCATGGGCAAGGACATCTTTAAGGTTGTTTTGATCACATTGCTCAAAGCCTTGTCCTACCTGATTCTGTACACTTCCAACAATGGGGCATCCATAGCTTTTCTGGGCAACCTGTTCCAGTGTTTCACCACCTTCATCATAAAAACTTTCTCCCTTATATCTAGGTCTAAATCTTCCCCCTTTTAGTTTAAAGCCATTACCCATTGTCCTATCACAACAGGCCCTAATAAAAAGTTTGTTCCCATCTTTCTTATAAGCCCCATTTAAGTACTGGAAGGCCACTATAAGGTCTCCACAGAGCCTTCTCTTCTCCAGGCTGAACAACCTCAACTCTCTCAGCCTGTGTTCATAGGAGAGGTGCTTCAGTGCTCTGGTCATCTTCATGGACCTCCTCTGGACTTGCTCCAACAGGTCCATGTCCTTCTTATGTCAGGGGCTCCAGAGCAGGATGCAGTACTCCAGGTGGGGTCTCACCAGAGTGGAGTAGAGGAGCAGAATCACCTCCCTTGACCTGCTGGCCACATTTCTTTTGATGCAGCCCAGGCTTTCTGGACTGGGAGCACACATTGCCAGCTTGCATCAATCTTTTCATCTACCAGTATCCCCATATCCCTCTCTTGAGAGCAGGGTATTGAGAGCAGGGCTGCTCTCAATCCTTTCATCCCCCAGCCTGTTCTAACACTGGCAATTGCCCTGACCAGGTGGAGGACCCTGCACTTGGCCTTATTGCACTTCATGAGGTTCACATTGACCCACTCCTCCAGGCTGTCAAGCCTGCCGATCAACTTCAACTCAGTCCTTCTGCTCTCTTAGACAGGAAGTGCAAAATTATCTGTCAAGTTTGATCGTTCTCTTTTGAACAGACACGGAGTATGTCAGACATATTTTCATAACCTCCTCAAAGCACTCCTGCAGCATGTCTTATTGAGGAATCTCAAATTCAGCAGTTATATTTACTGCATGACAGGTAGTTAAGAACAACACCATTCAGGATTTACAGATTAAAACCAAAACTCCACATTTGGTTCTTGAACTTCAGTAAGAACCCATATTGATCTCCACAGAGCAACAGCACAGTTAAACTTCAGATGCAGAAGTTTACTTCCCAAATAAGCATTTAAAGCCAGTACCTCCACACCTCTGCTTACCCTAAGAGCATAACAGCAACCCAATTGCCTTGCAGGGCTCCTCAATAACATCTCATCTCACCTGGGCTGAGCTGAAGCCAGCTTGCTGTCCTTAAAACACACCTGAGTCCCTGAAGAATTTGTTCATATATTACCCAGAGCAGGAGACACCGCAGATAACTCTGGATAAAATCTAAACTGGTGCCTGGGGCAAAAGAAAAATAGCCTGCAATTTCTCTTGGATGATCACAGACAGGTAGGAACAAAATCCGACAGTATTTCACAACCAGTTGGTTTTTTTTAAGAAGCTGCTTATAGAAGTAAACATTGATGCTGCTTTTGTTTACTATGACAAGTTCATAAATTAACACAGTTGTAGTTTCCAACTCACAACTGGGCTCATATCAACTGAATTATTCACCTCTACAGAAATGTGAGGGGAGAAAAAGAAGTCAGCTTTGTCCTCCCACAAGGCTCTTAATTCTTTTCACCTCAAGAAGGTATCTCAAGTTGGAATTAGAGGGTCTGGTCTGCAAATCCAAAATCCAGCTGGCCAGGAGAGTAAACACAGGGCTCAAACTCTGTCAATAACGTCAGGCAACAAATTCCTCTGGCTGGTGGAAGTGGGGGAAGGAGGTTAATTCGCATTCTGGCTGCAGCCTAGACTTCACTCATTTTATCTGCTAACCAGCCCAAAACTGTGTTAGCCCACAGCCAGGGCTCTGAGGTGACGCTTGCAACAGAGGGAGAGCTACCACGACAGGAGAGAGATTTACGTGTTCTACCAGTTGTCTGACTCACTGACAGCACACTGCCTCTACCCTCCACCCTTCTTTCTCTCCCCACTACCACGCCAGAGATACAAGAATCTTGTCAAGATGGCAAGGTACCACATGAATATTTCAGACAGTAACCAGACTGCCAGCCGCTCGGAAGCATTTCAATGTGTGAGGCAAAGCAGAGACTACAGTGCAACTGATGAAATCCGTATCAGTTTTTCACATTGCTGTGGTATTTGATCGTAAAAAATCCTCTCAACATACACACAAACCAGTCAGTTTGCTAGGAGACCTACCACCAAAATTTCATTGATGTCTTTGTAGTTCATCTGAGAAAGGCCACATGATAAATATTTCCTTTCATTACCTTGTATTTCCACTGGATATTCCAATCTTGCGTTAATGGAAGTGTGTAAATAGAAACACCCCACAGCACCTCTCTACGTGATTTACTGATAGTTCTATTAGATCCTTCTAATTTCATAGTGCATGTACACATGACAAAGGTCAGTTCTGATCATTTCAGGACTGTTTGTAATTACCAGCTGATGAGCCCTACCACAGAAGTCAATATTTACGCTGCCAATACCACTTCTATCAAATGTGAACTCTTCCAGGACACTGTCTCTACAACATCACTTCCAAATTATTTCAAGATGCCTAGCAGCAGCAGGATCGCAAACTTGCATCCTAAATGAAAATTATCACACCAGGAGTGCGAGGTGGGGAGGTGAAGAGAAGCTCATTACTGAGTATGAGAAGTCATGAACATCAAGTACTACACACTGAATTAAAGCAGCTGTACTCTTTATAAAGATTTTTCAGGATTTTTCCCATACAGTGATATTTCATCCCTTCCAACAGTTTACTTTAGGGAAGTGAAAGTGATGGATGTAGAGAACCAAATGAAACTTTTAGATCAAAACAATCTATGTCTTGACGTCTACCCAAAGACTGACTAGTCTCGCTGTAGAATTTATTTGCAGATTGTTACACTAGTCTGCAGTAGTTAGACTAACACATAGCATTTAAATTTTTCATCTATATTTACCAGATTGTTTTCTCAATTTTCAACTGGAAAACCACACACATCTCTCTAGAAAAATCTCTGCCGGGTTTGTGGTAAAATTATTTTTTCAGACAACTCTTACATTTCCTTCCTTTTCCATATTTCAAAAGCTAAAACATGTTTCTGTGGTGGAGGGTTTTTTTCCCCTTTTAGATAAACTGATTTTGGCAGATCATGAATCATCAACTAACACTGCAGCTCTTATCTCCCTTCATTTAAGAAAGAGGAAATCAAACTGAAAAATGTATAAATCAAGGCTCTTCTCCTCTCTTTGCTTTTCATTCTTTTCTTTTTTTCTGCTCGAAAAGCTCATTCTACATTTATGTCTATGACTACAGTCTGAAGAAACCAGGAAAGAATTAACCATATCCAATTTATGCCATATATTAAAGATAATGGATACAAATCTAAGCAAAGCCTAGAGGAATTAAGGTGTTAACTCATACACTGCCATGCCAAAACTGAACTCCTGGAAGCATTCCTTGGCAATCAAATCTTAAAGAACAAACCAAAACAAACAAACTTATGTCTTAAAATTCCTCCCCCTGCCCCTGACTACTTCATAGAATCTAGCCAGGAGAGGTTTCCTGAGGTACTGTAAACACTATCAAGGTTGTGTCCAGCAATTAGATTTACATTTTCTCTAGCCCTTTTTGCCTAGCAAATCTTGCAAGACTAAAGATATTATTAATACCTTGTGCAACAGTGGTGAACCCAGAGAATAACACTGCTTTTGAGTCGTTCCCTGAGTTTGCTATAGAGCCTACAGGTATGCCATATAGACTATATAGGCGTAGGAGGTAGAGACGAGATCCTCATCTAAGACTACGGGGTCAGGCCTGCTGACACCAGCTGAAGACAGTTATAAGTACCTACTTATAAAAGCTAAAGGCTAAAGAAGCAAGCAATTTGTTAGAATAATTTAGAAGTCAGTTTTAAAACGCCTTCCTAGAAGGTGCTCTGATGCAGGTTTCCAACTTTTCAAGTTCCTAAAATCAACCATATGTGTTCTAGAAACTACTGCAGCAGTACTACTGGACTGGCCCCAAAAATCACCTAATGACACCATGGCTACTGAGAAGCCAAATTCCCAAGTACTTCTCTTACTCAGTATCAATACATAAATATTTCATAAGGTCACCATTTCCTGCCAACACACAAATGTCTCTATTGAAATGGGAATTGACCTCAACGTTATGTCAGCCTACAATTAGCCATACAGTGTTAGACCACATAGTCATCTTGCTGACTCTAAGAGGGCAGCACTGAACACGGAGGGAAGGAATTGATGTCAGAGCATGTAGAAGAGTGCTCCTGAGAGCACCCTCCAGAAATCTGCTGCTCATGAACTTTCCAAGGCAGAGGCTACAACTTTGTATTTAGTAGCCCTCCGCAAACTATTTTCCATGGATTTTCCAGGGGTTTTTTAAATCCAAAACTTCTTTTTGCAGAGTTTAGTGATGTTCTTCTGGAGTTCCTCACTATTGGTAGGGTATTTAAGTAAGCAAAACAGCTCTGTAGCACCTGTAGACTTGAAGATTTCACTCTTTACTTCCTTGTTGAGGTCATTGGCAACAATCAATACTTTCACTGTTTGCATGTATGAAGTCATATGTTTACCATTTCCATAAATACAGCTTTTGTTTATTCATTCAAATTCTAATGCCTGAATATTTGCCCAGGAGCTTAGCCCAACACTGCCTTTTCTACTAAAAGGTGAGATGGGCTATGAAATCTCATGGCAGTAAACACCCACTGAAATTACCGCAGACTAAACATAAACTGTGAAGTTTCAGTAACTCCAATGTTAGCAAACATCATTATAAAAGCTGTGAAAATCAGAGATGACTTCCGATGAAAATTCTGCTGTTAGGTTCCTTGTACAGACACTTTGTCCCATTTGACAATATTTCTTTTCCACTACATTTTGCAGTAACATAATTAAGTTAAAATAAAAACAAATGAATGCCACTTATCTCACAGAAGTCATTTACTTGCTTTCTCTCTTGAATAGGTATATATATATATATAAGAAATAACTCAAAAAGGAAATATTAAAAACAAGTAAATAAAGAGTTAATTTGTTTCAGTAATGTGAATGCTTAACTAGATTCAGCATATGAATCTATCACTTAGTTCGTTTGCATATTTTTGCATGCCACCTAATGACTGTAACAGTGTTAGAAAACTTTAGCTCAGGATTTTCTAGAGAATAAATGAGTGGGTGATCTTCAAGTTAAAGTTACTGTAAAGTTACCCCAAAATAGAGTTTATATTTGTTGGATAAATATTTGATGAGACTAGTATTAAGATCTGAATGAATGATAAAGTGAAAAAAAAAAATTCCAGTCTATTTGGTATGTGCAGAATTCCAAAAAAAAAAAATAAAAGGGTTCCTCATTAAATAAACTTAGTTACCAAAGGATAGGGCAGAAGGCTCCCTCGAGAATCAGAAAATGGAAATAAAGCACAGGAATAAATCAAATATCATAGCAATAGAGGTTAACAGCGGGATCCTACAAGAATCTTGAAAAGAGGTCTAAATAACAAGATGATAATATATGCTAACGTCAGTGAATTATTCAGGATAAAAAAACCAACCCTGAATGTATACAGTTACAAGGGATCTCAGAGGAACAATAAACTGAAAGAGAAAGAAGACACCTTGATAAATACAGAACACATATACTGGGAAAAACAATCCTAATTGTACATATGTAATGATGGGCTTTAGAAGAGTTCTTAAACTCAAAAACAAATGTTGGAATTACCACGGAAAGATTTTTGAAGCCAGCAGCTTAATACCCTAAAGGCAGTTAAAAAGGCAACTGGAGCACAGGAACAATTAAGAGAAGAAAAATAAGAAGAAAAAACCAGAACTGTGCCAGCGTGTAACTCCGTGGCATGCTTTTAGGTGAGAAACATATGCATGCTCAAGAGGACTAGAGAAATAGGAACCAGGTCCGATGACAGTAATTTAATACGATTAGCAAGTTTCTAAGCAATAATTTGGATTGCTAGGTGCTGGGAGAGTTCGTCAGGCTCATTCTATACCATCCCTTCTTGCCGGCTGCCCCGAAGTACCATCGGTTGGGGAACACTGCACAGGTAGGCAAAGACAGAGAGAGCTTCGTGCTGGCCCCTGCATAGCCATTCATGTTCTTTAAAACAGAACAAGAAGAGATTATAATGAGGTTATAACTCCCTTTCCTTCATTATATTAATAGTTCTTTATTGTAAAAGATATGGCAACAGGCAGGGAGAAGTATGAACTATAGAGTGTCTTAAAAAGCCATTTAGCTAATAACCTACATAAATTTTAAAAAATGCTGGAGAGGAAGACAAAAATCTGGTGCATTAACTGTGAGCAGCTCTCTTCCCTTTCCTTATCCTACTGTCAGGGAAAACCAGTGTGCATTAATTTGGTGAATTTTCTCTTCCCAGTAAGGGTATTAAAACACGAAAAAATTATTAAAGTAATAAAAATAAATAAATATTCTAGCCTATTTGGTATGCACAGATTTCAAAAAAAATGCCAACAAGACCCCTCATTAAACTGAGTTACCATGGGATCCGGTAGAAGACACTCTTGAGGATCAGAAACGGTAACAGCCAAACACAAAAATGACACATCACTGCTTTAAAACTTATGACTGCTACATATCTATTAGAACTATGCAGCTCCTAAACACCATTTCTAGTTATTTCTCAGTCTGACACAAAAAAAATATAAAAGAGCCAAGTCCTGATCATCAGACCAGCAACATTGTCAGTAGGCTCTGCACAGAAGAAAGAATGAGTACACAGAGGTCTCTCTACATTGGAACTCTTCAGGAAAAAAAAAAGGGGGGGGGGGAATTTTAGGAAAATAGAGGAAGAGGACAACTGACAATCCCTAACTAATACAGAAGTAGTTTCAAGGGTAAGATACACCATGAAATAAGAACAGGGCGACTGGGAAAAAAGGTGTCATGAAGGGAGAACCTCCAAAGGGCAGCAGCAGTACTGCAAGTTTTCTGTAATTGTGCTTGCTTACAAGATATGAAGGAAAAATGTAGTATTAAATTCAAAGCCATCTAGAGGTTGTCCAAACCATCCCAATACAGGGAAGGAACCAGAACAGGCAGTGTTACCAGCCAGAAGGCACATGTTTGGAGAAAACAACAGAACACAAAGCTCTATTCCTTAGCAGCTTTTGCGGTTCTGGCATTTCCCTGACCCCCCATTGTAAACTGGAACAAGAATAAAATCTTTCAAACACACCAGCAGAAACAGAACTGTGTTATGTCTGGAAACAGGAAATTAATTCTACAGCAGTTTTCAAAGCAATAAGAACAGTAAATTTCACTTAATCAAAAGCCTTCTATGTAGCCTTATGTGGAAGAATTTGTGGTAATGTTATTAGTGTCACTGTTGATATAAAACATACATATGGCTACATACACTACTCCTCTAGAATCATAAGTTAGCATGATTCCAGAAATAAAAGAATAACATAAGTGTGAAAATAACCAGTTCAGTTTACTGACATTTCAGTCCATCACCTCCAATAAAAAAGCAACACTTTAACAAGCAAGCCAAAGTCCAAAGTTTAATACATTGCATGCAAAAAAGTTGCTTATTAGTATTAATAACATGTTGCATATTAGCAAATATAGTAATATGTTGCATGCAAAACCAAGAGATTTAAAAAATAAATAAATATAGCAATGGTAGCTTTCATAAGTAAAGTAATTCAAAGTACTCTCCATCATCCTAACAGCCACCAAACTGTAAACACAGTTTATCAACACATGTTCTAAATACTAATACAAGGTTACCGTCCCAGGAGAGCGACCATCAGGACTGGAGGACAATCAAGCCCATTATCAATGTTTAACGTGTACAAGAATGCACACACTCAGTAATGAAATCTTGTTTACTGAATTATTTTGAAGACTTTCAGTAGTTCCAAAGACTCTCAAAATAGATACTATAACTTAAGCTGTTCTGGCAAAACAGTCTAGCCCTGTCACTGCAATACCTGAAGCTTTGCACTTACTATGAGAAAGGCTTTAGAGTAGGCTTTAGAAAGCAGTAACAAACATTCAGCACTGCAAAGCACAAGAAAAGTGTTTGTCTTCAATAGAGTCCTCTGTAATTCACTGTGCTGTACTGTTTAACATCTGTTTTGTCACGGGGTGCTGTTTAACATCTTTATTGGTGACATGGACAGTGGGATAGAGCACACCCTCATCAAGTTTGCCGATGACACCAAGCTGTGTGGCGTGGTTGACATGCTGGAGGGAAAGGTAAGACACTGGAAGAGGTTGCCCAGGGAAGTTATGGAGGCCCCTTCCCTGAGGGTGTTCACGGCCAGGCTGGATGGGACTTCAAGCAACCTGGTCTAGTGGGAGGTGTCCCTGCCCATGGCAGGGGGGGTGGAACTAGATGATCTTAAAGTTCTCTTCCAACCCCAACTATTCTATGATTCTATGTTCCCAGAGTGAAATTTATAATTTGAGAAGATGCCTACAGAGGTGCACCTTCAGCACACCAACATCTGCAAGCTTAATGATAGTTTCACCCACCCCGGACAGAATCCCAAGGCAAGAGCCAGGAACTCAGTGTGAATTGCCACCCTGAGACTGGGGAAGGAAGAGTCCACCTGCTGCAAAAGACACCAGTGAAAACCAAACATGCTAAGACTCTGGACCTCTCTGATGCAGTACTGCAGGACAGGGTGCTAGAGGAAGCATGCCATGGGTCTCTCCACAATTGAGAGGCAGCTTAGTATTTAATTATGACTTTAACAATCTGGAAAAAAAAAAACCAAAACAAAACACAAAGAAGTTATATTTCGAGATCATTAGGGAAAAGAAAAAAAAAAACACTTTGGTTGTACCCCGCAGCAACAAAACCAGCTCCTCTTCGAATGTGTTAACAGCCCCAGGCTCACTGTGTTATATATATTCTAAGCAACGAGACCCAAAGAAACTGAAACTTGTCAGAACTAAGATTTGTGTGAATGGTGCTAAAGTATTTTTTACTAATTGCCATTTATTTAACAGGATGCCTGTGACCAAGGTGGAATCATTGAAATGTTACCATAAAATCAGAAGACAGCAAGCCTACAGTAGTGAACACTTTCCCATCAAGTAATGTGCTGCAATGAACAGCTCTATCAACTGCTATAGCAGACTAAATAAAACTGTGATGATAATAGAACAAACGTTTTCAGTGCTATCTTTAATTACTTTGTGTGTACCTCCTGCTACTAGTACTAGTGTCCTGGGAACAGCCAATTCTGTTTGGCCCAGCGATGGTTAACAAATGATAATTTTATTTTAATATTAAACTGCATCAAAGTTTGGTGCTTAATGCAGCTGAGGCAGAAGAAACTTAAGGGAGAGGAAGGTGCTACTTGAATAGATCCCCCTCCTTGGCACACACAGTGTCACTCTCACACGCCTCCTACTCATTTTCATCTCATGATGACTGCACTTCAAACACAGGTTTTTGATTCTAAATAAATGAGTAGCATCTGGTCCCCTGGCAGCTTTTTCTAGTAGAAATTCATACCTTTAGCTTTAGAAATGCTCAGTGTTGCTGAAGACTTAAATAATAGAGAATTGGGTTTAGTTGGCATAATGGAAAGGATTTGATTCAATTTTTGGGGTTTGGAAATTTTTGTGCTTTAAAATGCCTATGTAATATCTGTTTCAACCCCATCTGTACCTTCAAACTGACATAGTGACCTTCATCCCATGCATTCCAATACTTCAGAAAGATATCAACTGAAAAGCACAAAGCAAAATGCCACCGCTCCAGCTACTACCTTAAGACATTTTACTTTTCCATACAGACATGGAACGCTGTGCTAACTAAGCTGTGCCACTCACAGGATACTACTTCACATCCATTTTCCTCTCATGTATGACTAAGCTTCTCTCACTTCCCTCATCACACAGAATACAAATTACAGACTTTCATTCTTATAAAATCCTTTTTCTTACACCAGCTTGGCTGACAATTTAACTCAGCTTTACAGCTAATTTCATCAGACAGCATATGTTTCTTTAGGATCAAACCCAGATCTCACTGAGCTGGATGGTGTATCTTCTATTCACTTAAAGATTGGGAAGTATTGGATCTTTTTTAGTTCTTTCATACACGCACACAGTACTTCAGGAATATGAAAAGAGCTATCCATATGATGTCATAACTAGCACTTACACTGATGGATTTATCAACTCACTACTTCAATCATCAAGAAATACTGGAATGAATGAAAAAATGAAACAGTCTTTCAGCAGACTCATCTTCCTGTATGAGAACGCTTCATTCATAATCTTGTCTAGCTTTTTCTCCATTCCCTACATTGACTTTTAAGAAGTGAAGATACTTTCACTTCTTAAATGGAGATATTCACAATCTCTTTTCTATCCTTACAGTAGTTCTTTATGTAAAAAAATCATCATTGCATACTTTGTTCTCTGTACTTATAGTTAAATCTGTACCTATATATGCATTTGATATGGTTCAACACAGGTCGCCACAATTACTTTGCTACTTCTCCACGTAACAGGTCATCTACAGAGGTATTGTCCTGAAAATCATGTGAAAACTGTTAATATTGGGGTTTGGTTTTAGAATTAAACAAATTATGCATCTATAAACTTTTGCAGACGAGCATCTAGTAATTGTAAAAACTCTATGCAAGAGATTAAGACACAAAGATGAATAATGAGGTGAGAAAATGCAATGAAGGCAGTATCACTTATGTAAAGGAGTGTGACACTATTAAGAAGCTATTCTCTTAATTTTGAAGTGAATTTAAGTCCGAAATAAAAAAGGTAAGAAGGAGGAAGGGAAGAAAATAAAGCACAAAGCACAGACTCTTTTGGAAAATAAAGATGTTTTGGAGAAAGTAGGAAGCTATTTCCCCCCACCATGCTATGTTCTGTATTCTGCTTAATAACATTACAAAATTAAAGTTGCAAATTTTTTATAGCTCTTTTGCCAGAAGAAATTCCCCTTAGCCTTTAGAATATTTAACCAAATAAAGAAAAAGTTACAGTAACACTAAACTCTGGTATGACAATAGGATAATGTCCAATGTTTGCTGCAGTTTGCATCTTTCCCAGAAACTGCAAGCCTGGTGTTCAGAGCCAGGTTGTTTTTCCAATTGCATTGCCCCCAAACATTTCATCCTCTAAGGCCAACTGCCTCCAAAGCTCCACATCTGAGTAAGGACAGCTCAAATGCCAAAGACATAAATAAAATCTTTCAAGAGTCATACCCATTATATCCATACATTTAATCAAGTTTCAGTTTTTATATGGTCAAGCATAAAATGGCAATATAGTGTGTGAATATGATCTTTGCGTATAGCTGTATCAGCTCACAGAGGTAACAGAATCAGGCCGCAAAAAGAGGAGGGAAAAAGAGATGTTTTGAAAAGTGAAAGAAGAAATGTGAATTCTGCTAAAGAAAAGGATCAAGATGTTGATGACAGATGCTTGTACAAAATATCAGTTCACTCCTTCAGAGCTGCCTCCGCTGACACAATAGCTCAAGGAACCTTTTAAGAAAACACTTAAGTGGTCCTGCTGCTGCCAGAAAGGACACACAGTCAATCCTCTGCTAACCAAAGTTGAGCATTTTCTCTTCAAAAACTTAAGCAGGAGATGTAGCAGCTTATCTGTGCTGACCTGTCTCTCTCTTAATCTCAAATATTCACCGTGCCAAGTCAACGCCTACTTGCTTTTCCAATATTTTAGTTTTGTAGACGCATCAACACATGTAAAGAGGTCTTCTTTCAGCTGCATGTTGGTAAACTACATGGGAGAAACACTAGTGGGCTATTCACCCTGAGTATTTATGGGAGTACAATGCTACCTGTTCACAGGGGTTTGGTTTCCATGTCTAACAAGCTGTAAAGTATCTGACTTTTTTTTTTTTTTTGTCCTTAGAACTCCCAGGATTTCCCTCTGTCAAACATCTGTTGACTCTATGACAGACAACGTTAGAACTAACTGGACTGAAACATCTTCATCCATGACAGAAACTACTCCTACAGGACTTGGATGCAAGCAAGCAGAACACTGGACATCATTTCCCAGGTCTTAGTTGTGCTGAAGGACAGCTATTCCCAAGTTAAAGGGTCCAGACTTTGACTTTAAAGTTCCTGCCCCAGCTAAATAACAAGAATAGGGTGAAATACATGGAAGAGAAACAGTTAGAAGCATTTCCATATTTAGGGTGCAAATAAACATACAAACCTGCTCTAATGCCTTAGTTGTATCATCTACTTTACATCTCTTTAAATTGTGCCAGAAGCTTGGACAACACGGGTTATTACAGGGCAAAAGTAAATATATTACAATGACAGCAAAACATTCAGTGGTAAATGAAAAATGGAAATCATGCCTGTGGCTCACTTCTTGTCACAGCTGCAAAGGAGCAAAGTAAGGGAAAGGAAGAACTACTTTAGTCCGGAAGGAAAGCATATACCCACAGCCTGAATTCTTGAGATTCCCACCACACTTTTAAAAGAAAAAAGCAGGCGCAGTTTAACTAGCATATTCAGACTTAACAAATTACACAGAGATACCTGAAGGATGACAAAGGCCTTTGACAACTCCTCTTTAACCATGGAACTGCCTAAGTACTGAGACACTCATATGCTTCATTAGCATGATTTTGCTTTTGAATAATCACATTCTAAATTATCCTCTTAATTTTATTTTTCTTTTGTCTAATACAGCTGAGGCCAAAATCCACACCCTAAACTGAATTAAAATCCAGACTGCATAATTTGTTCTTTCTAGAACTAATGGGAAAGTCAGGCATAATGCTGGATTCACAATCTTCAGGTAAGTTTAAGATACAAAACACATAAAATTTACAATGTATACTTAGAAACCACTCTACTGCATTTATAGTCATTAATTAAATCACTGTAATTATCTACTTTGTTTCAGAAATATAACAAAAGGAAAGAGTCTCTAGACATGAAAGCTCTTGCAATTTACCCTGTATGTTAGAAGACAAAATGAACCAGATATTTGCTTTAATTTTTGTTTTTAAATCCAGATGCAGATATATAATTATAGTTTCTTCTTCTTGAGGTCCCAGACTGACAATTAATGAAGCTCTTGTGCAAAACTGAACGAGCAGCTCTTACTTCAAATTACCTATCTTTCAGGAGCACTTATTACGGCTAGTCAGATGCTGGCACAGGAGTGAGTGCAATATTGCAGATCTCGGTTAAACATGCATTCTAATAAAGACGAGAACTATGAGTAGCCCACTTATTCCAAATATTTTCTATGACAACATACAGACCTGAAAAATGATGTTTTCTATTCATAATCCTATGTCTAATTATATGTTTTACCTTCATCTAGCATCACAAAAAAAAAAAAAAAGCAACAACACCTTCTGGCAGCAATCAGTATGACTGACAATCAATCAAAACTGCAACCATATCCAAAAAACCAAATCAATGCAAGTCTTAAGCAATTAGAAAAACATAAGAAAATCAATAATGGATCAAACCAGAAGTTCATCCAGACAGTATCCTATCTCCAACCAGGCTGATCAAAATCACTGCTGCTCTGAAAAATACATGGGCTGAGGACCCCAACTCACAGTCAAGTTTACCAGTGACATCTTGACCACAGTGGTGTCACTGTCTTTGGATGCCACACACATTTTTTAGTTTACCTAAGCCAAATGATACAATCCCTTCCTTCTTTCAATAAGTCTTCTCCATATAATCACATTCAGCCATACCTCTCTAAGTAAAACTGTATTTATACCAGATATATAAAGTTATTTCCATTACTGTTCAAGGCTGAGAACTGCCTTGTGGGAAAAGTTGAAACTCGTACAAAATCATCTTACCACATATTGTTTTAAGGGATCACAAATCACCATTATGACAAGTCAGTCTACCATTTCATGAAATGGTAAGCTGTCATTACAATTTTATTTTAGGAACCGGAATTGAATAAAATACTTTGCAGAGTAAATTATAGTAACTGGATAGCAAGCTGCTAAACAACTGAGGAAAAAAAAATGGCAAAGAATATATACCTGGTGAATGTTACTTTAAAGTCACCTTTATCACAGTACAGTTAGCTACTTCAGGGGCGTTTACCTATATCAGCTTTGTTTACATTACAACTAGAAACACTGATCCAATGTCTTCTTCTGCTAGCATGCTGCAAAAACAATGCCAATTGCCTCTGAAACCATAAATACTTCTATGAACACTAACCCAAAGCTTTCTTGCTGAGCAGCTGCTCAGATTCGTGCCATCATGGGGAGGATGCATGCTCTCAGAGCTCCTAGGGAACTCTGAGAGACCTCAAAGTCTATTCACTGTCAATTCCACTAGTCTGTCCTCAACTAAGCCTGCAATGAGATTTTAAACAATTACTCAATCATCCTAGCCTTCCTCTTCACACAGAGCACTCTTCTCTGTTTTATTATTTTCTCTCACATCACTGTCAGCTGCCCCTATCACCTGATAAGAATTGCCTGAAGGGCTGTTTACTTCTTTTGACTTTTAATGCAATAGGTAGTAGAGATTGCATCATATCAACAATACTAGCTTAAGGAGGCAAAGACTAAAAACACAAGAGTAGAAAGTCGAAACACAGATGTCTCTGCATCTGCTTAGGAAAGGGACATAAAAAAACAGCAAAGACTAAGAAGTACACATATACTGGTGCCGGAGAACGCAGAACAGCATGCTAGTGGCCTCTTCCCCCCCTCCTGATAAACCTGACCCCATCTCCTGATAAACCTCCCTCCACAGGTGTCAGAAATCCCAAATTCTAGAAGGGCACCATGAATTACCAGGAGCAAAGACAGAAATTGCAGGAGACTGCACCTTTCAGCACAAAAGCAGTTGACATGCTGTAAACATAGTTTAATTTTGACAAGCAACAACTTTCTGTACTCTGGCCTGTGGAGTTTCCTTATTCTATCAACGGCTAAGTAACTTCTTGCTCACATCTATAGCTTGGACAGCCAGCAACTGCAGAAGTATTCCCACAGGAGCCTACATGAGGCACATTATGCCCTTTCCCTCACAGATGTGAAGATTTCCCAGTTCCACCAGGAAACAGCTTGTAAACCAACTTACAGTTTTGTTTTATAATTCATGTTGGTTCCCATCTAACTATGCTCCTTACATCCCTCCTGTTCCTTTCTTTCTCAAGAGGATTAAATCAAAGAAATAAAAGTTCAGACTAATGCTTTTTGTATTAATATACAGGCTCAAGAATCACTGTATGCACAAGTGCCTGATATGGACTGATAATGTATCCTCCACAAGAAAACCAAAGCACTCTAAGTGCATATTCTGGCAATAAACTGATCCAGTGCCAAGGCAATGGATTTTCAGGTGCAACATCTAACTATTCCCTAGTTAACAAGGTAGCTCTAGAGGTCATTAAACTTTCTTCTCTGCCTTTAAGGCACAAAAATTGCTCCCTGACCTGCCTTACAATATTAATATACAGTGTGTAATTGTCAGCATTTTAAGACCAGGACTTAACTCCTCCTCCTGATCATTCCATTGGCCAGGTGTTTTTGTGCACTCTGGACTGGTCTCAGGGCACCTAACTTGAGTCCTTGCACACAGAGCTGAACTGGAACATGCAGTCCAAGGAAACACCTAACACTCACCAGCTAGGATTGGTCCTTCTAGTCCAGAAGACCAGAATAAGTAATTTCAAAAATACACACAGTGCGAACACAAAGTCCTCAGCATCAACTGTTTCTCCCTCCAGATCTGCTTCTGCTGTGCCACCACATGTGCTAAAGTAGACGTAGCCACAAATACCAAGGTTAAATTCTAACTTTTTGCTACACCATTTGAGTGAGAGGGGAAAATCACAACTTTGTTTGAAGAAAGGAATAAAGCAGATAGCTATATTGTAACAGAGGTTTAGATCTGTGAACAGGCATAAGAAGTATTCTCATTTGGATCCTAATAAGATTCCCTTACCATGAGGTTGGCATGCCAAGGAAATGCAATAATAAGCAGGTTTATAACACACTTTAAATAAAAGAATGCATCCCCAAGCAAGGTTTAAATTAACCACAAGATATGACTCCTTCCTTTGGACAAAACCTGACTACAATAAAAACTCTGTTTGAATTTACATTCCACTGAACAGAAATACATGATGATCAATTTGCTTAATGAAGAAATGGCATAAAGTTTTGTTTTCCTGCCCTTCATTTGAATATGTTAATTAAAATTACTTTTCCCTTTTCATAATTGTGTTTCCTACTCAAGTTCTGGTTTAGTAAATAGACACATTTGTTCTTATTTTACCGATATTTTCACAATGCCTATTTATTACCATTGTTTTACATGTAAAATAAACATCATATAAGTCAGTCAACTTACCAAAGCACAAGAATGGCTCTTTTTTTTTTTTCCGCCTTGAGCAAATAGCAAGGACAAACCCATGCAATAAGCTGGTACATAAAGATTTCAGGCACATATAATCTTGGCTACAATGAAAAACAGCTAGCCAAGGAAAGCAGTACAAAACTAGGTAGCTTTTGAATGAATAGAAACACAGTTGAAATCCATTGAACCTCCCTGCTTTCACTTCTCCACAGCAGTTACTAACAGTTTTAAGCAGTTTTATTAATCGACGGTAACAACTGTTTGTTTTGGTATCCTCCACCACTAAAATTGCTAAATTCCCACCTAAAATAAAAACAAATACTACTAATAGCATTTATTTTCACTTGTCTTTTAAAAAAAATCACCATATTTTCAAATACCTTGCAGAGACAGGAATAAGGGCCAAGGGGTAGAAGGAATCACACCTAACACACAGCAAGACACCCTCATATGCAGATTGACAGCTTGTGACCAAACGTGCCCCCCCTCTATATCTCTGCACAGTGCGAACTGATGTTCAGAGATTTAGGAAGGCTGTTGCCCTACTTTAACTGCAGTTTTTTCTCCAACTTCCTCTTACTTGGCAAAATCATTTAAGGGAGACTCAGCAAAGTAAAAATTCCCAGATTCCCCAATTCTCTTGAAGGAGCATATAACTTGTTACCACTTTAAATCAATTTTATGCTACAAGAACAACTGTATCCTTGGCGTGCCAGGAAAATAAAACTGCTGATAAGGTTCAAGGTGATGGAAATTCACTGTAGCACATGCACCAAATCAAAATACTCACCTGCTGGTTTCCCAGTCTTGGTCATCCTTGTCCTTTTCTTCTTTGGCATCAGAATTGTGCGGGTGTTTCTGTACAATCCGCATCCCGCCAGCTTTCACTGGAATGAAAATTAGAGAGACACAACAAAACTAAAACAAATCAGCGTGAGAGAAGAAAGTTTTAAGGATGAGTCTGTCTTCCCTCCCCCCCAATATCTTACAGAATAGTTTAGTACTAATTACAGTTTGAAAAAGGGGGCCAAAGTGTTTAGAATTGGCAAGCATGAGGAAGAGCTACTTCAGGACTGCATCTCCTATTCTCTTTCACATCATGCCATCTTTGCTCATCCTGAGAGGCTGCAGCTCATTTTACCACCTGCTTCCAACACCATTTTAGAAAACTCAACTCTGTTTTAACTGTCCCCCGTCCCTATAAACTTACAGCAGTTCAAAAGAAACGGAGGTGATGGCTTGCATAACACTATGCAAAAGGCCACAAATGTGAATGTTAAATACTCCCATAGAACAAGAAGGGATGAAGAATCTCACTTATCAAGTTAAAAACTACAGCTATGATAACAGCATTTATACAAAGTACTTCATGGGCTGTATAATAAAAAGCAAAGGTTAGGAGGACTCTTAACCTACATTTAGAACAGAGCCTTTTGTTTTGCAAAACATAAGCATTTACCGTATTTCAAATCCTTGTCATGATTTAGTTTTAGAAATTATGCAAACGTGAAAGCATCCCTTTAAAACACAAAACAATAAGTGAAAGCAAATCCACTTATGCTCATCATTTATCCCCTCCAAAGTGAAAAGTATGCCAGGCCTAATACTGCAGCAACTAAGCAGAGCAACAGGCAGGCTGCCCTTGGTCTGCTTTATCTTTTAATATTGTACCTTTCTTTATTTAGATTTTTTTTTTTTTTTTGCTTCAACCATTGCTGTACATGCTTACAGGACAGCACAAGATAAGGTGATGCATCTTGTTAGCTAATTGGATGGGTTACACTGCTATCAGCAACCACATCAGAAAACCTCTATAGCAGTCGGGAGTCAATGAAACCACCTACAGATGCGTTTGGTTTGTGTTCCACATGGCCGTGACACAGTGAGTCTGTGGACAGCCTCGACAGAGATGTCACAGCCCAGAGCCAGCAGGGTGCCAGAGCAGCACTCGGATGGAGCCAAAGGGATTTGCCAGGGCAGGCTGAGAGCCCTCCGGTGTCCAGCCACAGAAGGACCAGGGCACCTCACAGCAGTTCTGTGCTAATCCCTGAAACAGGTTTTGGTTCCAGTTCTTAACCAGGACAGCAATGGAAAGGACACTCCTGTGCATATATTAGACAGTCTGGGTGAAGACAAGCCATAAAGAGAAAGTGACCTGTCCTAAGAGAAAGTGGCAGCTCTTTGGCTCTGGGATTTTTAAAACAGATTTTAAGCTCTGTGTGATATTTGGAAGATAAACTTCTGATTAGATGAAGAACGTTAACTAGACAGGCAAACAGCAGGCAAAACCAAAGAAATAGGTTTTAAAACCTATCAAAAGGACTTGGACTCTCTTCAGTGGTTTCCAGCAATAGGACAATAGGGCTCAAGCTGGAACATAGGAAATTCCATTCAAATATGAGGAACAACTTCTTTATGGTGAGGGTGACAGAGCACTGGAACAGGCTTCCCAGGGAGGTCGTGGAGTCCCCTTCTCTGGAGATCTTCAAGGGCCACCTGGATGCAGTCCTGAGTGATGTGCTCTAGGCAATTCCATGATTCCATGAAAACTGTATCCCCTTATCATACATTAAAAAAACCCAAACACTAACCATTTTATGTCCTCTTCCTGCACAAAACTTACAATACTGAAATTGGTGAGAAATGTTTCACCAATGTGGGGCAAGGAAAGACAGAAAACGTAGGGAACAAAGAAATGTAGTTTTAAAAGTAAAACAAAAATTAAAATTCCCATTCATTTTTCTTGATGCAAACTCCTTAGAAATTTGAGGTTTTTTGCAAAAGCAAACACTCTGAGTTCTATCAAGTGTTGTCTTCTTCTAGCATCTCAGTTAATCAAAATGATTGGTATTTTTTATTTACATTAATTTATAAATTTAACATCATTGCACAATCAGCTCTTACTAGTTCCCTTTCAAATTACTTCTTGTGGAAGATGCTGTCTCCACAGCAACATCTGTCAAGTTACAAATAGCACTTCTGAGCAATGCACACACGTTTCCACATTCTTCAACATCTAACAGAAAAATAAAGAAAAGAATACTCGAAAAATTAGTGCTAATTTAGGTGGTCTAAAATCTCTCCCCTCTCATACATCACCAGACCACCAGCCACTTGTTTTCTTTTTATGTGTCACTGGCAAAGATATGCAGCTAACACATTAAGATTTGTTTGTATGTAGAACTAGCAGGGATTTAAAAAGTAAATAAACAGACAATTACAAGGTATAATAGTGACTGACCAATAAAGTAACCTAATAATTTCAAAAATCTGATTTTTATACTAATATCTACAGGCATAGTATAGATAACTAAAAGAACATTGGTGCATAATTGAATAATCTTTAGTAACCTAGGGTTACTGTGCAGATCTAGGAAATCAAAAGAAGAATCCAGCAAAAAACTGCAGCAATAACATATATTTCTAAGACCAAAAGTGAAATAATTAGACCAGCGTCCTAAACATATAGCTGATGTACATCTCTGCCACCCGTGACATGGCATGCTCATATAGTTTCAAGAGATTTAGCTTAAGCAGCAAAATACCCTTGCAACATCATTCACCTTCCTTTTCAAAAGGTTTCAACCAAACTACACTACCACAGGGTTAGACAGAGAGAAGAAATGATGATTACCTCCACCAAGCTAAAGAAAAACCCACTCCATTTGTAAGATTTTCCTGGGATTTAGGAGGATTCATTTATTTACTTGCCTAGCATTTACTACATAATTTGACAGATGCTTACCATGGTGATTTTGTCACTTAAAAGTCATTCTTAAAAGAGCAAGAGCTCAGATTTCCTTATAGTAAATCCTGCACAGAACAGAGAAAGGATTTAAACAACTGATAAACCACCTTCCAGAACGCTGCCATAAATCAGTGCCCAGAAGAGGACGGTGTCAATGACACAGCGTTGGGATTAGGAAGAAAGGCGTTCCTGTGCAGAAGAGGGACCTCGGGCTGCAAGTTGCACAGGAGAGGTCTGGTGGGGCCTGTGCTAAGGCAGGAGGGGACTGGGAGCGGCTGCTTGTGGACGGGCAAGTGGCCACCAGCCTCTAAAGTGTGAAATGCAGAGTGGAGAGGGGATCATCTACCAGAATGCTCCAAGAAGAGCAACAGCACAAGTCTGTTTGCCTCACTGCTGAATAGGAGCTGAGTTTGGGATTTTAATTTATTATTGTTGGACTAGATGATCTCTATGGTCCCTTCCAACTCTAAAAATAATTCAGTGAAATTCAGTGAAATCTGCCATGTTCTCCACCCCAAGAGGCAGGCGGGACTGTCTTGTTTGTGCTGTGAATGCCAGCCTGTGCTCCTCTTGAGGGTATGACTACTCCTTTTGGAAATGTATTAAACAACTGTGTTAATCAATTACTGCTCAAGATGATCTGGAGTCAGTAAACACTCTCAGACTGTTTACCCTTCCCCCCCCTCCCCCTCCCCCCCGGCCCCTCACTGCTGTGCTTTTTTCAGACTGAGCCCCGTTTCAAAGACTGAAATCTAAAAGAAACCCCACCATGTCACAGCCACACCAAGTACCTAGAGAAGCACTGCAGCTGCTCTAACCAAGAGCTTTAGCAGCTCCCCTTTTTCCTTGAGCACAGTATTAAATATTAACACAAAATTTATTTCTTATGTACTCTATAATAATGGATTCCATTACTTGATAAGATATACGAAGAGCCAGGACTGAGAGAAACACAAAATAAGCCATTCTGCAAGCTTAAGGGAAGCATACATTAGTGTCTGACAAAACAAGAATGGAAGTAAGAGTTATTATATATCTTCGTTTCACAGTAACCTGGACCCAGAGCTATATTTTTTTAATGTAGGAAAAATCACATAACTATTTCCACAAACCTACTGTAAAGTTTCATAAATAAACTATTAACACAATCACCTTGCTTTATTCCTCTAAAGCATCTACAATAAGAAATGAACACCTAAAAGCATAATTATGGAGCCCTCTTTAAAGGGCTGCAAGCTGTACAAACTGTCTCAGCAATGTATTATCAATGCATTGATCTCACTGACAGACGGATATTTAATAAAGCTGAAGTTGGGGCCCTCTTAAATTTCAGAAAGGAGTTCAAAGTTGCTTCGTGCACCCTGTTACCAGCCTGAGGTCTTGAGGTTTCCTTCCATTTCATTATCTGTTGTCTTTTCAAGTGCTTTTCTTGTCTTTTTTTTTCCCCACCCCGTGTGAAAGATCAATGCAGAGAGGAAGCTAACAGGCTGCACGCAGGCAGTAAGCGAGGGCTAACAGCGCACATGAGAAACAATGCATTTGTCAATTCTGCTTTAATTTGATGATCCATATCCTTCCTAACTTTTATGTGTCTAATTCATACTCAGTGGGGTAGGACACATCCATAATTACAGGTAGGTCTTTATATAACTGTACGCAGCAAAACCAGAGCTTTGATGCTCCACCAGTCAAAAAAGATGCCCTATTCACATCTTTGCCTTGCTAGGAATTAGCCTTGTTATTCATGAACACATTTCCACTTCTATTTATGTAGTCATCTTTTATTATTTTTTTTTTTAGGAATTTTTTACTTTCATTTTATTAAAACTTTTTTGCAAACTGCCCTGTTGCATTATATTAGTATTCAAGGATCTGAACCAGCTTGAGATAGAGGATTAAAATGGAGCTTCAACCCCTATAGCCAACACAGTCATTGTGGATTTTCCAGGTGTTAAAAGATCCACTTTCCTCTGCCAAACAGCTCAGAACTGTCTTCTTCCAGAAATGACCTAAAGATGACTTGGTGATCGCCTTCTTCTAAAGCTGAATTGGTGCATACCCATTAAAAAAACCCTCAAGGATGCTAGTGATCTTAAAAGGCACATAGCTGGAAAAGTTCTTCAGTTCATATACGGATGCATGTTGTACAAAGGAAAAAAATAATACTGAAATACTCAGACAGCAAGGAAAACTTGCATTGTATTCCAGTTATGTGTTTGCACTGTGCATTGCTAGCTTCCCATATGGCCTATAGAGGTGTTTAAAAAAAAACCAACAAACAACTTCAGGTGTTTAAAAAAATTCCATCTTTTCAAAAGATGGATTTTGAAGCAAAACCCTCAAACATGCAACAGCACCAGAAAATACAGTTGCAAAGAATCTATATGAAAATATCCCCCATTTATCCTTTGTTCCCTTTCCATTGATGGTGCCTCAGGAAAACAGTTAAACCAACCTAAGGTCTTAACCATCCCTTCACACTGAAACTGACGTTTACCTGGCCTGAAAGGGAGCCAGCTGAAGGAGCTATGGCAGCAAAAGCTGTCGACTTTGGGAAAGGGGCTTTGGTTTGGTTCCCTGAACCAGCTCACCAGTAAGAGCTGATGCCATGACAAGGGAGGCTGCAGAACTGGGACGACTCTGCTCAGTCAAGAGATCAGCTTAACTGTACTGCAGAACTGTATTTGCCACGCAAAGAAAACCCATTATTTCTCACTTCTATTATCTATTTAAAGGAATTTCAGGACCTTATTATAAAAGGAGCAGAATTCAATTAGGGTTCAAAAACTTTTCAAATTTAAGATTTAAATCTCATCAAGTGATTTGAATATAAAACTACCCACCCTGTGAATTAAGAATTTCAGCACCTTTTCACTGAAACACAAAACCCCCAACTATTCCACCAAGAAACACTAGAAAACATGTGAGAAGTTGCTGGTGCAGGGACTGAAGTTCCCTTTTTTTAAAGAAAGCTGCAATAAAGAAGAAGAAAAACTAATGGCACATGAAGGAACAAGGCAAGTCGGGACACTGCAAGCAGCTGAACCCCAGGAGCTGCTGCCTGTGGTGGGGGGCAGCTCAGTGCCTGACCGAAGCGGGACACAGCTCCGACCAGGAGCAGGGCCCGGAAGGTGCCGGAGCTCCTTCCCTGGGCAGCTGGCGAGCAGCTGTACTTGCCCCCTACCCTGCCAGCCCCTGGAATTAAAGCCGGGGCCCCACAGCCTGCTCTGCACACTGTAAGGCCCACAGGCAAAATGGATGCGGGGAGGACCATCAATTCCCAGTCTCCCCGCTGGGCACGGTGCTGCCGAGGGCCAGGCAGGCTGACATGTGGCCCAAACCATTCCTTCCCTCTTCCCACCCTCACCAGGCCTCCCGGGCGGCGGCTTCGCATGCCCCCACCGCCTTTCCCAGGAGGGGGGGACAAGGGCCGATGAAGACAACGCTGCCCGACTCCCGGGCCGGGAGCGGGAGATGCCGAAAGGGCACAAACCCCCCAGAGATGGGTCTGCGATCAGGGAGCTTCCCCGGGGGAAGAGGGCGGCAGGGAGCACCGGCCCCCGTTACCCGAGGGCGGGAGAGCAGAAGGAGAGCAGGTCGGTGCCAGAAAGCCGGGCCAGGCGCCGGTTGGAGCAAAGGAGCGCGGGGAGACCCACCCGGGGCTCGCAACCCCCCTCCCGAGGCAGTGGCGGCGGGACCCGCCGGAGGCCGCCCTCGCCCTCCTCAGCCGCAGGCAGCGCCCCGCCACCACCGAACCGGGGACTTCGCCTCCGCCAGAGGCGCTGGGCCTCCCCGCCTCAGCGGCAGCCCAGGTCCTTCCCCCCCGCCACGTCCCCGGGAGAGGGGTTGGGTGAGAAAGAAGCGGAGAGACGGGAACCGGCGGCCGTACCAGCAGGAGGGTGTCCGGCCCGCGTCTCTGCTTTCTCTTTGGGAGGCGAAGACATTTTTTTGGGGGGGAGGGGGGAACCCCCGACCCTCACGGCCAGCCAAACTATCAGCCCGCCCTGCGTGGCGATACGCTACGCTACGCGGACGCGGCCCCGCTCCCGCCCTGTCAACGTGGCCGCCGAGACGCGCCCACCCGGGGGCGTGGAGTGGAGACGCGCCGCCGCCAGCCCACGGACGGTGTGGAGGGGGGGGGAACGGACCGTGCCACGCCTCTCCG
>JAOTQQ010000012.1:79499048-79616073 GCA_026546715.1 Gallinago undulata | reverse complement strand
GCAGTGACAGGACGAGGGGAAATGGGTTTAAACTGAAGAAAAGCAGATTTAGATTGGATATTAGGAATAAGTTCTTTACAACGAGGGTGGTAGAGCACTGGAACAGGTTGCCCAGGGAGGTAGTTGAAGGCCCCATCCCTGGAGACATTCAAGATGAGGCTCGATGAGGCCCTGGGAAACCTAGTCTAGTTGGGGGTGTCCCTGCTGGCTGTGGGGAGGCCAGACTAGATGACTTTTGGAGGTCCCTTCCAGCCCGGACCATTCTCTGACTATATGATTCTATGACATTACTGTTCTCCCAATATAAGCGATGCGTAAATATATGGGGGTTTGAGATTTTTTGTCTTTTTCTGAGGGCAGTCTGAAATGCAGTGACATCGTCGTCATCATCGTCATGTCCGTAACAATCCTGCACAAGCCATGGTTATAAAAACCCAAGTCCCCAGCATCGTGCTGCTGAGTGGTTTCAATTTCTGACGCCCACGGCAATTTTA
This sequence comes from Gallinago undulata, assembly GCA_026546715.1. Classification (NCBI taxonomy): domain Eukaryota; kingdom Metazoa; phylum Chordata; class Aves; order Charadriiformes; family Scolopacidae; genus Gallinago; species Gallinago undulata. Next base: position 79,615,579 of record JAOTQQ010000012.1, on the reverse strand, counting down.
GAGTCTCAGAGTATGTTTTTGGCACCCTCACCTTCTGCTGTAGCTTGACACAAGCAACTCCCCAGTCCCTTGCCAGCCTTTTGTCAAAGTCTATTCAGATTATAATTTTATTTTTTTTCCTGGGGCAGAATTATCTCCTAAACAAAGATTTTAATGCATCTTTTCCTACTGTCCTCTGGATTAGACTTAAAAGATTACATTTTCAGTTATTCTTGGTTTTCCCAGGTTCTTCCTGGTTTGGATTTCCCGGTGCTGATTCCCGGAATCGGTATGAATTTTTGCTGTTAGGTTAGCAAACCAGGTTAGGAAAAACAGGTTTTGCTGTTAGCAGGTCAAATGGGTATTATGATACTGAAATTAAAGAAAATGTGCTTTTTGACATTAAAACCCCCACTAATTACACAGAATCATAGAAGGATGTGGGGTTGGAAAGGACCTCTGGAAATCATCTAGTCCAACTCCCCTGCCAAAGCAGGCCTACCGAGGGCAGGTTGCGCAGGAACGTGTCCAGGTGGGTTTTGAATGTCTCCAGAGAAGGAGACTCCACCACCTCTCTGGGCACCCACAACAGTGTCTCTCATATTGGCCTGCCCCTTAATCCTCACTCACAAGCTCTCAACTATCTCTTCATCTGACCCCAGGGAGGGCTTTAGCGACATCTCCTCACCCTCTATCCACCCCTTAACATAGAGGGCAACACCTCTGCCCCTCGTTCCTTGCCTGTCCCTTCTGAACAGCTTGTAGCCCTCAATAGCCACACTCCAGTTATAGGATTCATCCCACCAGGTTTCAGTGATGGCCACTATATCATATCTTTCCAGCAGCACAGTAGCTTCCAGCTCCTCCTGTTTGTTGCCCATGCTGCATGTGTTCGTGTAGGGGCCCTTCAGCTGGGCTGTTGGCTGTGCTGCCTTCTTAGGGGAACACCCCTTGAGGTGTTTCACAGGTGTTTCTCTGTTGACTTAACTACTTCAGGAGCCCCTGGCTCATCTCCATAAGATTTTGACTGCCGTGCAGTGTCCCCAGCATGCCTCAGGGCAACAGGTTGAAGGCCCTTACTACAACCCCATCCCTCTAACCTTGACATGTTACCCTACACCTTGTCACAGACAAGCCTGAAAATGAATGCTTTTTCTCTAAGAATCGGTAATAATTTCATATTTCAGTGCAAGGATTTGATGTGGAGGTGCACCAGGAAGAAGAGTTGCATCAAAAGTGGACTTTGGCTGTTCTTATGAAAGCTGGCAACATGTCTTAACATTACCAGACTTTGCATGTGTTATGGTTTGAGAAACAGACAACAGTTTATTGTCAATTAGACAATTATTCTATCACCTGATGACTCCTCCCAGGTCAGGAAGGGGAGTCAGGGAAAAACAAAGAAACACAAGAGCTGAAATATAAATAGATTCACCAGGCTAAGGCTAAAAGATTAACATTAATAACACTAAAGAGCCATATTGATTCCGATATTCTATCAGCAGGAAACTGTGCACTCCTGACAGTGAATAGCGAATGTCAGACACTGCAAGAGCTACTGCTTTGGGAGAAAGGGAAGGGCTCAGGGATCCAGCACCAGGGCAAGAAGTCCTCTGGACCACCACCATCAAGGGAGAGAAAGAACTATGCAGCAAACTTTCTAATTTATATTGAATGTGATGTTCATGGTATGAAATAATCCAGTTGTCCAGCTTGGGTCAAGTGTCCGGGTCTCGCTCCTCATCCCTGCACCTGGATAAGATAAGCTCAGTAACATTGAGACCTTGAAACCCACATACCATAGCTGGCTATAAAATAAATATTTTCACGAATTCAGACACTAGAGTCTTCTAAAAGTACAGTTTTCCCAAGCATTAGAAGAGAAATTAGTCCCATGTCACTCAAACCAGGACAGCATGTCACCACTAGCACAAGTAGTTGTACAAAGCAAAGCTATGCCTTCACTACTAAAATATGACACCCATCCTGAGTGTGTCTCAGAATCACAGGGCTGAAATGGAGCATTTCCCACACATGCAGCTGTGCATTGGATTTGGAAGCTGTGATCCCCAGGTGAGAGATTCTGATGCAGAAGGAGCAAGGATTGAAGAGGGGAAGAGAGATGGAAGCAGGAAAAACCAAGGCGCAGGAAGTCATGGGCTGAGTGGACAAGGACATGAGGACAAAAAGTTGAGTAGGGGGTAGTGGATAGGTGACACGAGAATTGAGGAAGCCAAGCAAGTGCCACAGGCGGAGATAAGAAACATCTCTCCTCAAGCACTGAAGTGGAAGCCAGGACTGGTTGGATGAGACGAGAATGAAAAGCCCAGAGGGAAGGAGGACAGATCAAGGGCAGGTCAGGGAGGAGCGAATGTGCAGAGGACCAGGCTTGCGGGAGGGAGAGAGAAGGATCTTCACTGCTTTCCAGAGCCTGGAGGTTCTCAGACCTTTCTATACTTGTCAGTGCATATAATACTCCTTTCCTCAAGTGACAGGGGCCTGTGCGAATGCTAGGTTTCTGTGCTTGCAGAAGAATTATATAGGTGTCAGTATGATACCGTAGGATAGAATTTCATTTTCAGTTATTTATTCCATTATTGTTTTTAAAATATTGCAAGAAAAACAAAAAGGAGACAAAAATAAAAAAAAAAAGAAAAAAGAAAAAAGAAGTGAGATTTGTAAAATCAGGCATATAAATGAGGAGATGCCGTAAAGGATGCAAGTGAGCTTTCACTTTTGTGAAGCAGCATGGTTGCTTCATTGGCAGATCTGAGGCAACATGCATTTCTCCGGCTAGCAGCGGTGCCATAATATTAGTAACAATGTCCTTTCTTGATTATGCCAACCTACAAGAAATACAGAGGTATTCTTAATTAATGGCAGGCATTAAAATGCCAGGGGTTGTCAGTCTCTTTGTCTTTTCCAGCAGTCCCCTTGTGTTTGTACCAGTTTATGTGAGTGGGAGCAACTGTGGGAAACTTCCAACGGAAAATAGGCAGAGTTTTTGCAAAAAGTTGGCTGTAGAGTCACTTCCTTTGCCAATCTACCATGCCTGGTGCTGACACCCCTTTCCCAGAGCTTGTAGCAAAGGCAAGTCTCTACTGGAAAATGAGTGAATGTCAGCATCACAGGGCAGAGCTCTGAAATGCAGCAGCACCGTGAGGGAAGAGTAAATTGATCAGGCTGCTAAGGATGTTTTTATTCCATGTTTTAATGTGTTTTAAAGACGGCTGGATGTTTTAGAATAGGAGCATTTTTGTGAAGGGTTCCACAGCACGCCTCTTCAATTAGTAGCTCATAATAGACATCTCAAGTATCTGTGACATTGTCCAGCACAACCAAGAAGGAGTACTCTTCAGCTACTACTAATTTAAACTGAAATAGCAAGCAGAAAGAAACTACGTCTTTTGTGGTGATGGTGCAGGCAAAAACCCAGCTCCCACATTCAAAAAACTAACCAACCAAAAATAGGAAGAAAGCCCCTTACAGATCCTGAAGGCTAAGTTAAAAAAAATGTGAAGAGAACAGTAGGATGCATGCAGTGGCAGTTGGCCCTTCACAGCACTTTTGACAGTAATACTATGTTCTTATTTTTGTGCTTTATAGCCCAAAGTATGTTCAGTAAGCAGTCTATTTTAAAAATAGGCAGTCTGTTGAACTATGATTAGGACACCATTTTTGTCTGTTTTGAAAATACTTCCTGGTACTTAACAGACAGCTGCAGTTTTGGTGCTTTCACTCAGGGCCTGCAGCAAAGCTTTGTGTTCTTTCTGAAAATATTGAAACATATATAAAAGCCATTTTTGGGTTCAAGTCAGGGGGAAATTATAACAGTGCAACCTAAGGTCACTCAACACATAAAAGGCAGCTGCATATTTTGCCACTCAACTTTTGCTGTCATTTCCAGCACACATATGCACATGCATGTTGTAAATCCTGGGGAAGAGGATAAACTGCTCTATATTTAGCTATAGGGTGGACAAACTCCCTCAGTGAACAGATTTTTTGCCAAGGTTAAAGATAAGCATCAAGCCAATGAAAACTATTGATAACACATCCAAAATAATTTCACCTGAAAACAGTTTACTGATTTGCAATTTGGACTATTTTGTTTCAACAACATATTTTAGGATTTTGCTGTTTTTAAAGATTAAAAACCACTGAGAAGCTAATTTTTTTTTTTCCAGGCAGTTAACAGAAATACCAGTTCTCCATGTAGTTCTAATCCTTTGTGACATTTTTAGGGTAGCATGATAATTTCTAAGAAATGAGAAATGAACCAAAGGGTTTTCTTTGGACTTTTATCCTTCACTTTGGCTTTTTGAGTTTGGAGATTTTCACTTGCATATGTTGTTACTCTCTGCTTAAAACAGTGGGCTTACAGTCTGATACAGTCACAAGATGGGAAAGTTCCCTGCTTTTTTACTTCCATAGGAATATGTAAAGCTTTTAGCAAAAGCCAAAGAATAGTTATTTCAGTTCTGTCCACTGCTACTCTGGATTAAGGAAAGGGTTTTAAGACTACAGTTTTCTTGGAAATCTTCAGAGATCACTGGGCCGCCATCCAAAAAAGTGTTTTTATTATAATGTGTAGATCTGGGAAAAACAGTTTGTATTAAAAAAAACAAGCAGACAAATCAGGGACAAAGAGTAACATGTGCTTTGGTAACAACTTTCCACCCTTCCCCAACTGACTGTTATTGCATTGACTCATTGAAGTCACTTGGGTGGTAGAGTTTGCTGTTTTTTCCGTATCGTGCTGATCTGATTGATTCCATGTAGTTACTCTAACCGCACTGTTACTCTGACAAGGAATGGAAATTTATTTGCTGCCTGGATTTACTAATTCAGTTTTCCAGGAAAACCTATATAATTCATTTTTTTTCTTTAGAATTAGAATAAGTTCCCACTGTGCAAGCATATATATCTATTGAGTGTTTAAAGTTACTGAATTGAATCACAATGCAAATATAAAACTCAAATGTTCTTTTATCTTAGTGTTTTATTAAATTTCTTTTGAAATGTTTCTTAAAAAAAGTGTACAACTGGTCTATCTCATCAGAAAGGGGGAATGATGTTTTCATAAAAAAGTGTTGCAATCTTACATTGCCACTCTTACGTTATACTGTCATAAAGTTCAGGCTTCTGAGCTGTTATCAAATGTTAAATCAGCACAAAAAGCAATTTCTCAGTATGATGGATTACTGCTGAGATGTGAATCAGATTCAGGAGGTTTCTAGCAAATTAAGAAGTTGCTCTGTATGCCTTTTTCACAAAAGCATTCTGGTTTTCTGTTAATAGCTATCTTAGATGCAATTACCATGTAAGTAATTACTATTACATTTGCTTCTCCCCACTGTTGCTTATAATATTATTTTAGCTGTTCAGTTTTAGACATGGTGCATGCTTAGACTGACATACTTTGTAGTAGGTTTCTTTTCTTTCAAGAACAGTTACTGGTTGTTATTTGCCATGCGACTGAAGTGGAAATTTATATTGACTTCATGGGAGAATTCTGCCTTTAAGGAAAACCCAAATGGAAACCTCTATCACAATACTGCCTCACATTAAGCTAAAATTTAGTGTTTTTCATTAAAATCTTTATAAGTGTCTCTACCACTATATACTAAGAAAAAATATAAAGAGACCTTTCTCTACGAAATATCATTCTTCCTCCAATTCAGTGCAATTCAGTTCTGCCTTAGGACACTACTCACAGTGATAACACTGCAGAAGTATTCTGATATGGAAGATTAATAAAGCAATTTATAGATTCAAAGGACGGAAGGGAGGAAAGTGGGAGGAGGACAGAGGGAAGAAGAAAGAGAGAGTGGAATGAGAAGGAAGGAAAGGAGGAAGGGAAGGAGAGAGGGAGGAAGGAAGATATCTAGTGCAACAGGGAAAGTAAAAGCTATCCTTTGGAGTTTTTTCATACAAAGATCTCAATGTTCTGCATAAAGGCCATCATTTTCATTATCCTCTGCCTTACAATGGGTAAATGGAAGTACAGAGAGGCAAATATAAGTTGCCAAAGCCAAACTAGCAGCAGAGACAAAAACAGAAGCCAGGCCTCTTGAGGCACAGTTCTCTCTCCATTAAATCTCATTAGTCTGGGATTTACTGAAGACATTGAGTATTTTATCATGAGAGATAAAAGACACGTTACTGCTGCTTAGCTAGAGGGTCTTATTCTTCTACCTCTGTAGTTGACAAGGCTTCTCTCCACATGAGTGTGAGCGTGTACAGCCTCTTGGGTTTTTTGAGTCCCATGGAAGCTTCAGTGTCAGTGGGAATGGGGACTGGGAATGCTCCTGGGAGCTACTGGTATGGCTCCCAAATGAGGCTCAAGAGAATTAGGTGGTGTGCTTGTCTTTTGGTCTTACCACTTCTCTGTTCCTACATTTTCCATCCCGTTCTGTCTTTGAGATTGCAACTGAGTTGGACCAGAGGAAGCTGTGCTATTTCAGTAGAGGAAGGAATTCATGTTTAAAAGTGAAAATGATCAATTGTAAAATTAATTTAAATTCTTAATGTTTCCAAGCTCATTGGGTTTGGGGTTGGTTTGGTTTTTTTCTTTACGTTTTATTTCTAGAAGCAGTTAACATCAGTATTTTTCTTTGTGGTTGTGATGGGAACAGAGAACCCGGCTGACTGCAAGGTTTTAACTAAGCACTCATTGCAGAAGTGATGGTTACTTAGTGACAACATTTCATATTTAGGGTCAGATGCCACATCCACGGTAAATAACATTGAACTTGATTGATTTCAACATCTTCAGGTTCTTTTTTTTTTTTTCAAAGGGAGTTTTGCATGTACCCATGAATGGACAGTTGGCCCTAGATTTTAGAAAAACAACCATTTAAGACTGTAGGGTTTGACTGTTACAGGTGCTGAACAGCTGCCGTTAACACGGGCTCATCATAAGTCAGCACCTTTCAGTACCTGCCAGGGTGCCTGTCTCAGAGCTCAGGCACAAGCAGCTGCTTCTAAGACAAGAATGAAGTTGGCGTTTAGCTTCTCACAATACCTGACATGGGCTCTACCTGACCCTGCTTTATCCATCCAAGAGGTAGTCAGCCCTATTTTAAAAAACTCTTTTTCTTCTGGAAGAGCCTTAGTTTCAGACCTTTGGTAGTTGACCAAAAATTTCTGTTAACTTTGCAGCAAACGTACAACTGCAAAGTTTATGGTTTATTTATTTATGTTCTTTCCAGAGAACATTAAGTAATAGACAACAAGAAATTATATATTGTTGTGCATATTTAGTCCAAACATGTCTTTGTCTAAAGTAATGTAGTCATTTTTTAATCTTTGAACTGATCTTAACACATAACTCAGTTGTAAATCTACCCAATAATTTTCCTTTAGAAACACTACATTACAGAAAGAACTAATTTCTAAACAACAAAAATCTATTTTCAGTTGAATTCTCAATTCCAGATTTCCAACTATAATTTTTCTTCATTCTTATTAGAAGGAGTCTGAGTGTGTCAACATTCTTATTGATGTTTTCTGCTGAATGCTTTGTTATAAACTGAACATAATTAAATGTAAGTAGACTGGTATTTCATCACAGCTCAAAGGTATCAGGCTAGCACATTCTTTTTCCTGTTATCTTTCCAGTCCTCTTTCTTCTTACATGAAAAGAATGCAAAGTATCAGCATTCTTTAGGGTTGGGAAGTCTTATGACCTCTCCTTAGGAAATTGCAGCATTTGAACAATGGTGGAAGGGTTGTCTCGCTTTTCAGTTGTGTTCCAGAATTATGTCAGTGTTAATGAGAGTATTTTCAAAATACTTGCTGGCTGACAGCTAAAGGTTATAAAACATTTTTTAAAATATGCATCTATATTTTATTTTTCTTTGCATAAAGATTCAGTTTGCTTACCAGTTTTCAATTTTTTCCACTTGCCCAGAATATAGAATTTAAATTAATTTTAGTTGCTATTACAATTTTTGTACTTTTCACCAAGGTCTGGTTTTATGTTCAATAATATCTTGTGTTAAGCATTTATCAGAATATCATTAGAAGGTTTTTCATGCTTGGGATGGAGGTCAGGTTGGGATGGAGGTCATTCTTGTCAGAAACCTAATTGTGATTGCCATGACCTCTCAAAAGTGATATGCGCAATGCAGTGCAATGACAGCAGCCAGGTGTCCCAGCAGTGTTGGAAACACCCCATACAGACCCCTCATATTTCGAGCTGGCTTAAGTGATTCCTAACTCTGCTAGTTCTTCCCTACCATGTCTAATGTTTCAGATCCACAGACTGTTACTAGGTTCCTGGTACACATAAGGGAAGAACATACTGGTAAAAACTGAGTCAAAAAAAGCACTGAGTATCTCACCTTGTCTGTGTCCTTTGTTGCTAGGTCCCTTAGGTGGTGGACCTACAGCAGACTTGAGTTTTCCCTAGCCTTCATTTTGCTGACAATGTACTTAAAGAAGTCCTTCTTAACAGACCTTCCTATTCCGTGCTAGATTCTCATCCAACTAGGCTCCAGCTTTACTAACTCCATCCCTGCACAAAGTATAACGTATTACAGTGTATAAAGATGTAATTAGGTTGCATGTATATACACATACACAACTATATCTATTAAAATATATTAAAAATTCTATACTATACAAGGTGAAAAGCTAAATGCAGAGTGAGTATGTCAGCATGTCATCAAACAGGGTGAAGATTTTTCTATTTTAAAAAAATTAGAATACATAGGGGTATATTTTTTCCATTTATAACAAGTATGGATAGATCAGTCAGACTGTCATATCATCAATCATATGAATCAATTCAGCTTCTTCTCAAAACTCCAAAAGAACAGTAATACACACTTCTTTAGAATGCATCACGTGGTACATAACTAATAGTCACGTGTGAAGGCAAGGGTCTGTCCAGCCTAATGAGTGAAGCTCTATAACTGCGCATAAAAAGGGGGTCTGTATTCTCTCCACGTGTTTCCAAGAAATGCAGGTCTGACTATCTCTCAGTCCCAACCTATGACTTGGGACTCTTACATGATTACATAGCCCTGTACTCAGGGCAATGTCTGTGGGCTTACCTTTTCTAGTGGATATTTCCAGGCCCTGCTTGATGAGGAAATCCATATTGTGCAACATATGCATCACAGAGGTAATTTTCCTCCAGATTTACCTTCCCCGAGAACCTCAAAAACTCCTCAGAATGTGTTTTTCTAGACCCTCCATATCTTTGGTGCAAAATAAGCCCGCATCCCTCAACTTGACCCTTACTGAGGATCCGTAGGCTCAAAGGTGTTCCCCTGAGCAATCTACCATCTGAGGAGCTAGTTTCCCAAATAAACCTGAAATTGAAATGATATGTTCACTCGGGCCTCTTGTGCTTGTATTTGGAACAAGATGTAATACCATCAGCACTGTATCATAGACTACTTACAAGTATCTGTTATGGCGGATCATGTTGCTCATTAACAGATGAGCCTCTTTTGTATATGACCATCAGATTTCGCAGTGGTTAGTGTGCTGTGCCTTTGCACAATTGGTACCACTATGCATACAAGACCTAAGTGTCCCCCAGTAACACCTGCAATTATTTGTATGATCCTTCTGATTTCTATCCACTTGCCCTTCTGATTTCTATCCACTCCTCCTGTGGCAGCATGGGTTGGTCCTATACAGGCAAACCATTTAGTTTACTTCCCCAAGGCAACCTCTGCATAGAAACCTTCTGTCCCCTTATGTGGCCCTAGGGACTTCTTGCCTCCCTGCTACCACAGTCCACTACCACGTTGTTGTGTACTATTGTCCTTTCTTCCCTCCCTTTCCAGCAAAGTCCTGAGGACAGTAAACTGCCGGAGGCTTTCCACTTCCCTTTTCACTGCCTGTACTGCATTTTGATGAATTACCAGGGGCTGTACCAGCCACCAAGAAACCTATTGACATTGCTTTCTTGAAGAAATACTGTTCCTGGATCTTGAATCCCAGCAAATTGAAATCATGATGGTGAGCTAGTAATAGCTGAAATACCAATTTGGTGTCACAATTTGCAAGCCATGTTACAAGGCCATGGGGAAGAATGACTGGTACTGCTAGGTCAAGGAAAATGTGTATCAAAGAACTAATCGAGGGTCACCACCATCATTTATGGACACTCTGCGAGGATCAGAGGAGGACTGAATGGATTGTTCTGAATTCATCACATCCTTTTGTCAATATCTGTCCTAGAGGAGTAAAGGGTCCTATAATCCTCTTTGCAGCCACCTCATTTATTATTTTTTTTATAGGCAATTTCTTCCAAACCCTTTACTGATTTTAAATTCTTGGCTGTTACAATACTCCTGGTTCCTCCCTCAAGGACAACTCTGCTAGAAATATTGTCTCTTATGGTCATCCTGAAACAGAGCCTGAAGTTCATACAGATTAACTGTGTAAATTCTGGCTCCCCAAACTACTTCATCCTTCTGCCCAAGGACTAGTCTTCCTTCCTTGCTTTTTTCATCTACTTCCAATCATCCTACGTGCCCTTTCCATGGCACAAGCTTAATCTTCGTTTCCAAATCTACATCTGGCACAGCAGTATGAAAGTTTACAAGCTCTCTGAAAGACAGTGCCCTATGTTGCAGTTTTGCTGTCATTATCAACAACCCCAAGTCACACTTCACTCCGTTGTCCCCTGTCCATCACTTAACTCTTGTCTAAATTCAATTACATGTTAAAAGTGCACCCTTCAAAAGACTCAAATGGCCTTCCTCTGCTTCTGTAATGCTTGTTGTTGGCTCTGGCTTCTCAACTCCATTGATATCTTTTCCCAATGTGGCAATGAAAATAGCTTCATATGGTCCTGTTCCAAATGTCTTTCTGGAAAATTAGCTGGTCCTCCATATTGTTACCAACTCTGAACACTTGATGGAAATCCCTCTACCAATAGATTGTTCATGAATAAATGCTGTGTTTCTTTGCTTTGCTCAGTCCCATATGTCAGTTAAATACCTGTTGTTTTGCCTGCCTTCTGTTCATACAATTTCTTGTCATTTGGAGACAGTCCTGGAATAAAGTTCTTCTGCATCAAACTTACCCTCAGCTAATGAAATATATATGAAAACAACCCAGCTGCTTCTTAGTGTCATGGGCACTTGTCATATCTCATGACTCCCGAGTCTGTAGGGAAAAAAATGAAATGAAAAATCCCAAAGAAATAATCTTACATAATCCTCAAGTACTTCCACTCAATCAGTTGGAGTGGGTTTTATGGCCTGTTTTCCACCCTTCTTGTCCCACCTGGGCATCTCTTGCTACCTGCAAAGATAGCCTGTGCCTGGAGGACTCATCTGCTCCTGCAGTGGTCTTTGAGTGCTGGTGCAATGTCTGCGAAGTGCTTCATGAGAAAGAGCTTGCATGCTGCACTGACCCCAATTAGCTGCATCATGGACCAACAGTGAATCAAACCCTGTGCTATGAATGTAGCTGTCAGCTAGGGATACTTTTCAGACACCCCCATGCCAGACTTACCCTGTGGGGTAGAGCTCAGTTACATCCAGTGATCATATCTGATAGACAGATGTGGCACAGTCCATTGTTATGTTTGTATAAAGCATGGGTGAAGCCTTATGTGAAATAAAACCTTCCAATTAAACAGATAATGCACACTGACTTACAGAAGTATTTTCTGTTTTGATGAGGTAGAAAAAGTGTACCAGTTGCCTGATAAACTGATTAACATTTTGCTAATATTTAAGCCAAGCAGATTACTATGTCTGGTTTGCTATAAAGAAAGCAGCATTTTCAAAGAGCCAAGGGCAAGTGAAGGATCTAAAGTGAAGGATCACCTTTCACTTAAGAAGTGAAGGTTCAAAATTTTGTGGGAAGAGAAATTTGATTTTGAACACATGCTTCAAATGTGTTTAAAGGAATGTATTACGAAGGTAACATTCTTCCCCGAGCCAAGATCCCCTTCCATGAACCCAACCTGCGAATGTAGTTAATTCAAGAGTGGATCCTCAGTCAAGAGGATGTGCATTTCTAAGTATCTCAGCTGTAATGGGTGAGAAGAAACTTTAGAGCCAACATAAGTAATGATTAAAGATCTGCGTGTGTTTTCCATTTCCTTTTGGCACTTTGACTTTAGAAAATTTTGCAACCACCTATTTTAAATTCTGTAGGCAAACATTTTTCTTCCCTTTTACTTTAGGCTGCCTTGAATTAAGGATGATTTCATGGTAAATAGCTAATGTCTTCATCCCGTAGGTACACCTGTCCTTAGAACCAGTTAACTGGAATACTGGAATATTCTTGCAATGCCCAACATCCCAATACACTTTTTTCTTTTCCCTTTCTGGAGCTTGTCAGATATATGGTTTAAGCAGAAGATACATCTTCTGGTGCTGGTCAGGGAAGCAGCAGAATAGTGGAGGAGAATACTTAAGAAATCTGCCAGTTTGGGTGTCAAAGTATTTCCTAACACTGAATGAAAGGATTTTTTAAATGTCGAGTTTCATAAAGTGAAAGGCATGCAGCACTGTGAGAAGCAGTAGGAAAATTATCTGTTATAAATATTTGAACTCTTGCTGAGGTATCTTTTCTCCTTTGTCCTCCCTGGAATAGCTAAAACTAACATCTCTATTGAGCTTAAAGAACCAGGTCAATCAACTATTGAACACAGAGCATTTGTCGCCTAGAGGAATGAATAATTAATGTAGCCTCACTAATCTGATATCAAAAGGAAGGAAATGTAATAGGAAATATGCCTATGCATAAGGGGAAAAAAAGAAAATAGTAATATCCTATCAGGTCTGCTTAAGTGGTTCACACACAGGAACCTGAGCTGAGGGTGCAAACTGAAATGCCCAGTGAAAATAGGCTGACTGAGAAACCAGAATAATTTCTTTTGCTGAGAAGAGAAGCGAGATGAAGGCAGAAAAGCCTGCTCAAAAGAAAGCAAGGAAAGTATTTCCAGCGGAAGATTTTGGACTTAGAGATGAAATCACTGCTGCTAAGCTTGGTTATTCTCTAAGGTAATGAAAGATTCAGGCTTGTTGTATTTCTGTAACTTCTTCGGTATATCCTGCCTCTGAATATAACTTAGGCAAACCTAGAGGTAGAAATCCATTTCATTTTTTATTCACTGTCAGAATATTTCTTTTTAATGGTTCTTTCTCTATTAAAAGGTAAGGATGTGTCAGGGGAAAAATATATATATATATTCTGAAGATATTCCTAGAAGCTTGGTTACATTTTTGAAGGGATATGCTGTAGTCTAAATGTTCAAAATTGCTCTAGAGCCAATCCACAGAGATGGTGTGGAAAAACCAGGGTAAAAAGGGAAACAGGAACTGGTGAATAGGAAGTGTAAGCACAAGAACATTTTTGGAGATCATTGAGGTCCCCAGAAGCTGCAGTGAAATTTATGCAAGTTTCTGTTTTGGGAAACAACTGAAAAACTGTGCTTGCACTCAGGGATAGAAGTGTAGAAAAGATGGGAAACTGACAGTATAGAAGAAAAATATCCTCTTGGGGACTATGTATACTTTTAAAAAAAGAAATCTTTCTGTGTATGGTTTAAAGCCTTTTCTCTATGAGAAATTTGCACCATTCTGTTTAGGTATGCAATTTTAAATTAATAGTACAGAAAATCCTATTTGAGCTTAACCAATTTCTTTTATTTTTAATCCAGGACAATTAAAAATTTGCATATGCCATACCCTCTAAAATGAGCTACAGAAGAATTTACATTAGTTAAACTAGATTTGTTCAAAACCTGGTTTAAATTAAAAGAGCGCATCTTTCTGTTGTAAAGAAAGCCTTCAGCATATACAGTATCCACATTAGAGACAAACCTGAGAAAAGTATTTCACTGCTGAGAAGGTACAACTGTGGATTGGCCATCTTTCAGAGTAGTACTTTAAAAAAGGAGCTAGAATTAAGAAAAGTTGACTGCCACCACAAACCACAAACAGGAAATTCCAAATACACAGCATGATACCAGACCACAAAATCAGGAATTAAAGACATTGAAAGACAGAAAGGCCTGTTAAACAAACAGCATTAAGGAAAGCTAAGATCGTTGATACAGGCAGAGAAACATCGCATTTAGCTTGGTGAAGAAACCAGTTGACAAATTCAGAGAATTTAAAGCATGTCATGTTTAACACTCCAAAAGATGAAGGAAGATTCAGCAACATGTTTTTCTTTTTAATGGATTGAAGAAAAGTTGGAAAGGCTGCTGGGTTTGCATTCATAGGCAAAGAAGAGCACACACAAAGTCACGTTCATCCCTGCTCTGTTCATCACGTAAGAGAATTGCAATCTGGACTTCAAAAAAAATCAATGTCACATCCTGCTGTGAGGTGGGTGGATCATTGAAAATCTGTTGTGGGAGAAGGAAACAGAACTCCTTTCTCAATAGGTTGACATGGAGATTTTCTCTTCTCCAGCCGTTCATGTATCTTTGTAAAAACATAGTAATCAGTAGAAGACAGTCTGGGTAGAAGGCATACTGTACAAACCTAGGAAATAATGCAAAGTACAGAATCTGAGAAAAATAAAGCAAAAGCAATATTTGCAAGTTTTGCAATAATTTTACTGAAAAATGTCCTCCTTTTTCAACCATCTGTATGTTGTAATGAGGTGACCATGAGAAAAAAAATAAAAAAGTAAAGCATATGAGATTCTTTCAGTAACACAGAATGGCAGTGAAGGGAAAAAAGCAAAATGTAAGCTAGGAAAAAAAAGAAGGCATAGCTGAGAAATAAGAGAATCCATGGACTAAAAATACCTAGTGCTAGTAGTAGGAGACCATTACATGGCTGGCTGCAGACTAATTGCATTTGTTCAGTCATTGTGAAAATGGATACAGATGGGATGCACAAGTTTGGAAATACCCTACTGTTAAAGAGAAAATAAAGCAAATGTTACATGACAAGCCACTACCTAAGATGATGTTGTTGGAGAGAACTCAGAAGATCATATATTTAAAATACTTGTTTCTGCTTTAGCAGCTCTTTTAATTAATTTTTACTGATTTTTTTTTCCATTAAAAAGAAATGTAAGATGGTAAATGGGGGAAAAAGGAAGGAGGTAGATTTTAGCCAGTGAGATAGATTTTCTTAGTCTGCCACTGACTGAAGTAATGTAACACTTCCTTGCTTGAAACAGAATGTAGTTTTGAGAAAAGCTGCTAGAGCTGATTGCAGAGCTTCAATGAGTATTTTGCATTTTCTTCACTGTTGTGGTTCTTACTGGGATGCCTTCGAAGGCACAGTCCAGATTTTACAAGCTTTTTCTAAGTAGAAACAGCTGGGAAAACAGCTGATTTCAAAGTTAACAATTCCTCAGAGATCTGAATACATTCCAGATTAAAAGGGAGAAAAAGAAAAGCCCATACCAGTCTTTTGTATCTGGTTTTCATATACAGACAGTACACCTAGTGGCAACTGGGACTCACATCTATTATTTGCAACTGCTCTGATTTTATTGCATCATTCCTGGAAAGTTACATCAGCTCCCAGCAAATCTTGTATTGGTCCAAGGGAAAGCATAAAGTATAAAAACTCCAGCTGCATAAGCAACACAGAAGAGTCCCACTTAGTTCTCAAAATAGTAGGAGATGGCTGATGTATGTCAGGGAGGAAATCTTTGCCACTCAGTGTCTATCCTTTCCCACAGTTCAGACAGATTTAACAGTCAGAGACACTGGGCAGCCTTTGTGCCAGATGGCTGGCACGTCATTCTCTGCAGCTGAAGGACACGTGTTACCCTTCATTAGAGAAATCATAAGATGCACTTGGCAGTGCGTTCCTCTGAGCAGGGTGACTCCGACTTTTAGCGTGAGTCTATTAGAGAGCTACTTCACTTTCCATCTCCGCATCCCAGGTAAATCAGCTTTACTGCACGTGCTTTTATTTTTATTTTTCTCTTAGAAACACCCTGACACAATACTAGTACATTTTTTTGCAAAGTGCTTTGAGGCTGCTGGATAAAAGCAGAAAGAAAATGCAAAAGCTGTCTTGTGGATAGATTTAAATCTGAAGATTAAAATACTACTGTGTGGTGAGCAACATCGAGGCATTTAAGATACTTCTTTAGGCTCTGTCAGTTACCCAAATAAAAAGCTGGAACTGCAAGCCCCTGATGTCTGGTAATTTAATACAAATTTTCATTCATTTTGGCTAAATTGCTACAAACTTATGCAAGCCACATTAATTAGATAAGCCTGGGGAAATCTTTGTATTGCAGCAGGAAGAACCTGTAAGAAAGGACCTCATGGCCTTTGAAGAAAATTGTAGGAAACCACAGGAAAGATTAAAATTATACCACAGAAACTCAGAAAATGGAATTGTCAAGGGAAAAACGAGCTTGGGAAGAAAGGAACAATAGGGAGGGGGAGATAGAGCCAGTGATAATAGTTTCAATATCATTTAGAAGAAAGAGGAGGTCAGACAGAGCAGTATACACCAAAGAATGTGTCTAAAGCTTCAGAAGTCTGAGGGAAAAGCTCACACACTTGCTACCAAAAATTCACATTTCTTATGTTTATCTGCCAGCAACAGGAGAGACTGAAATAGCACTCCTGCGTGTACATAACTAAGAAAGTTTGGAGAGCATTACTACTCACTCTGTAAAAGACAGATATTAAATATTTAAATCACTTTAAATGCAACTGTTCTGTTCTAAGTCAGCGAAACTCCTCAAGTGCATCAAAAACACACAAGGAAGGACCCAAAGACACAGGGAAAGGACCCAAAAAGCAATTGCATGAGCTGCAATATCTAAGCATCTGTCAACCATGTCTAATAACCAGGTGCTTAGGTTGGTGTGACAAAGCCCCAAACGTGTGGGCTGTGGCTGCAAAGGAGAGGCTTTAAGTAGTATTCACTGACGTGTGTCTTATGGACTCCCAACCTTTGAGACCTTCATGCATTCTTCCATCTAAGCCTACAACAGTCTAAGCCTAAAACAGGCTACATTTCTCACAGTCACTAAAACCATGCCTGGTTTGGCCGAGCAAGAGCTGAGCTTCCTGAAGGGCTGGCTGGAAAGTCGAGATTGCTTGGCAGAGCAGAGTATAAGAAAAACATAGAGTCATAGAATTGTATAGGTTGGAAAAGACCTATAAAATCATCAAGGCCAGCTGTTAATCTAGTACTGCCAAGTCCACCACTAAACCATGTCCCTAAGTGTCATTTAAAGGTGTCATTTACACCTTTAAATACTTTAAATACCTCCAGGGATGGCAAGTCAACCACTTTCCTGTTCCAATGCTTGACAACACTTTCTTCCTTATATCCTTCCTAATACTCCTCCAGTGCAACTTGAGGTCTTTTCTTGTCATCCTATCACTTGTTACTGGGGAGAAGCCCCCACCTCTCTACAGCCTCCTTTCATGTAATTGTAGACAGCAATAAGGTCTTCCCTCAGTCTCCTTTTCTCCAGGCTAAAAAACCCCAGCTCCCTCAGCCACTCCTGATAAGACTTTTCTCCAGACCCCTCACCAGCTTTGTTGCCCTTCTCTGGACCCACTCCAGCACCTCAATGTTTTTCTTGTAGTGAGGGGCCCAAAACTGAACACAATACTAAAGGTGGGGCCTCACCAGTGCTGAGTGCAGGGGGACAATCACTTCTGTAGTCCTACCGGCCACACTATTTCTGATACAAGCCAGGATGCTATTGGCTGCCTTGGCTACCTGGGCACCCTGCTGGCTCATACTTAGCCAACTGTTGACCAACACTTCCAGGTCCTTTTCCGATAGGCATCTTTCCAGCCACTGTCCCTCAAGCCTGTAGTGATGCATGGGGTGGTTGTGGTCCAAGTGCACTTGGCCTTGTTGAACCTTATATCATTGTCCTCAGCCCATTGATCCAGCCTGTCCAGAGCCCTCTGTAGAGCCTTCCTACCCTTAAGCAGACCAACACTCCCACTCAACTTGGTGTCGTCTGCAAAATTACTGAGGGTCCACTCATCTCCTCGTCCAGATCATTGATAAAGATATCACACAGAACTGTCCCCAATAATGTTATAGAAGTGTTGCACAAGCAATCACTGTTCATGCTATAATCTTTCCTAGTGTTTTATCATTTATCTAAAGTTCTTTCTGTCAAGATTTTCATGTTTACAGGAATTTCTTAGTTGTTTCACTTTATTTAGTTGACAATATATCTTATTGTGTCTTTTTTTGCCCTGGAACTATGTGGTGGTGTGTTGGTCAGCCATGTCCAACTTCACAGCTGGCTCTTCCCTTGGGTCTGGATTAATGATTGCCTTTTTTGTGCCTCATCAATGCACAGCCCAAAGTCACTAGCTGCTGTCTGGGCTGGGACTGCCAGTTTCCCTCAGGGGGTGCTGAAGCTCCTCTGCTGGTGACCAGGCTTGAATGATGGCACCCACATGTTCATTATCTGGTTTAAAGCCCCTCTGCAAATGATTGGTAGAAACTGCCTGTCTGAGCCAGGATGCCCACCTCTGCTTTCCTGTTGTCTCCACTAGCGCAGTTAGATTGTCCTTGCTGCTTCACTAGCTGACCCAAGATGGCCAAAGCTGCAGCAAGCAGTCTTCTCCCTCACAGTATTTAATGGTTGATTCTGTGACGTTTCTTTCACTTCATGCTCTGTGTATGTTCAGATCAAACCAAGCTGCCGTTCAAGGCTCTGAATGTTTCAACGAGTGAGCCATTGAGCCACCCCCTTGGGTATCATGTAATCATTTCATGAGTTAAGTTTATTGGTTGCGGGGTGTCATTGGGAAGAACATCGAGAGCAGCAGGATTCACTGTGTGACTGAAGTAATGTGCGGGCAGAAGCTGCCCAGAGGCCTGACGTGCTAGCAGCTTTAACTTTCATCCCAGGAGTACAAGCCTAATAGTGCATTCTTGCCTGAGTCCAAAAGTTTATTTGGACATATAGCTATGTTGATGGCTTCTGGCAGTCCTGATAAGCAGTACCTTGTGGTCAGGCTGAGATGCCTCCCTGCTGCACATAGCTTCTTCAGTTTGTGATATTTACTAAAAATTCACTCTTTGTGATAAAAATTAATTTGTATCTTTTCTCATTAAGCCTTTGACATTTGATTTATTTAGAGTTTCTATACTTGAATATTTCATTGGCATGCTTAATCACCCATCAATAACTAACATTTACAGACTTCCCTATCTTCCGGGAAAGCATTGACCAGCTGCATTTTTTAACATAGTACTACAGTGTCACAGTATTTAATTAAATACCCAATTAATTTAAATTGTGAAAATATAAATGGGCCTTTTGCTCTCAGATTACTCTGCTAAGTAGTTATTATCTAGCCAAGTAGCTATTTAGTTAGTACATTTTATTTCAGAAAATTCTTTATAGTGATTGCCCTACTTGATTTCAAGAAGTAGTAAATACTATTAGTCTTCACATCTTGCCAGATATTTTTCTTGCTTTCATGACATTTCCTACTATATATATGTCCTGGTACTTGAGTCATATGTCTGGTAAATTGAGCAGAAGCTTCAAGTAGCATGATTTAGTTTTTCATGAAACCAGTCCTTAGGTGATACAAATAATATGTCTTTGACTGGTTAAAAAAATAATTTCAAGAGTGACAAGTTTTAAGGGGGGGGGCTGAAACCATTATTCCTATTGTAAAGCACTGGCTTCTAGTAAGACAGGCTTTTCATGCTTTCTGGAAGATTGATGAATGAGAAATAGAACTGAATAGTAGTTGATTATCAGTTTGATACGCACTGCATGGCATATGGGCCTATGAGTCTGGTTTAGTTCTCTGCAACGTAATATCTGAGGTGGCCTTAAACAAGTTACTTAAAAATAATTCTTTGGAGAGAATCAGTTATGTGCCGTGTTACTGGATGTCATAGCTCTTAAGCTTGAGGTATGTAGTCACCAGGGTGGAAGCTCTCACTAGGAAACAGAAATCAAAGATCCCACTTCCTCTGGTGCTTGAGGAAGATTCAAATCCACGTCAGTGGTTTTCTAGGAGAAAATTCCCAACACTGAACAGTTTGTTGACTTAAGGTAAGGGAGTAGAAAAACGGTTCCTTCTGGGATATGTCTCTTGGCTGTATTGCCTGGAGGACACCTAGCCTAAGGATCCATATAGTATTTAGAGACAATTGCTCAGCCACAGTGATATCTCTAAGAATACATTAAACAGGGCTAAAGAGTATTTGGTGGCCCTTAACTTTGTAGACCTGGCCTAGCTTGATCTGAGCGCATTCATGACACAGCAACTAGCCTCAAGTCTCCTCCAAGGGCTGCTTCTGTGTCTCCAGGATGTAAATATTATATTTCTGCCTAACTTTTAGCTTGTAGTGTCCCAAACAATGAGAGCGCTGCAACACAGCTTGCAATTGCTGAAAAAGAAGGTGTGTTACGTGCATCATGGTGTGGCACACCGGCACATAAAAATGTTGGAGATCACACAGTCACCTGCCATTGCATTGAAGGACAGCCCTGGCCAGACAAATGGGGTGCAGTCTTGTCCGTGCTGCCTGGTGTCCTGGGTCTCTAGTTCAGCTGCCTCAGAGACTGCAGTGAAGCATGGGCAGACCCATGCTGGGGAGTGTGCTGACGACAAGGCAGTAAGAACAGAGTTCTTGAATGTGTCTCTAAACCCTATTCTAGCAAGGTGCACAAGCACAGCCGAAAAAAGGATCAGGCCGTGTAGAAGAGGAAAACTTTAAGCATCTAAGTAGCTTGACTGCTGGAAACACAAATACTCATTGGAGTAGAAAGGAGCTTTTAAGAACTAGGTGCTTAAATTGATTTCTGGCCTTCCTGTGCCTCGGCTTATCAGCACTGATAAGTGCCCCTCTACTCAGTGTTGTGAGGATGAATAACATAACGATTTTACAGGATTCAAATAAAAGAATAATGAGGGCCAAACAAGGACTTTAAGTAGTTTGACTGTGAGAACAGTAATGCAGTTTGACTGCAATAATATCCTTCAGCATTGCAGACTGTCTCAGCTCTGTCATCTGCAATTAACTGCAGCATTGTAAATTGACCATAGTATTGTGTTGAAATTCTCCAATTCCAGATACCTGTATAGCCATTTGGATGGTCACTGAAGCAGTAGTACATGCCAAAACCTGGTTCCTCTGATATGACTGTTGATGAGGATACCAACAGTAGATATACGTAATTATCCTTGTCCTCTCTCCTTTCATCTGAATTTCCTACATTACTCAACAAAGTCCTCAAAGTATAGCATGTTCACCTCCGAGGTGCACTGAGGTCCCAGGTGGGCCAGCTCTCTCTACTTCACACTATAAGCTACAGGACAACACTATGAAGTAGAACCCCATTCACCCTCCTGAAATTGGAGGTTCATTGCGGAGTAATGCTTCCTCCCCTTCCTAGGCTGGACTTAGTTCATCCTATTGTATGCTGGATAGCAGTCTATCTGATGCCAGCATTTGAGTGCTGTTAAGTGCTGGCAGAAATCCCAATTAGTTGTTTTTCCCTCTCTAGACCTGGGAAATAGTTTAAATGTTCTCTAGTGTGTTGCTTTTGGAGTGCCTTTAAATCTTCTGAGCTTTAAGGGGCCGCTCTCCTTCAGGCTTCAGGTGCTGTTCATGTAATATATTACTGCTTCCAACCACCATTCCCTTTGAAGGGTTTGGTCTTTTGCCCAAGAACATAACATGGCAACATTTTGGGAAGGAAGTGTTCAGTTGTGTGTATACTGGTTCTATCATGACATTTGCCCTCAGGCTCAGAGCAAAGGGGATCTAGGTGATGACAGGATTCAGGGATGAGAAAGAGTCATTACTGCACTTTGGTGGAGAGTATGCTGACACTGTAGTGAGGGGTACATCTGTCCTTCATTTCATCTGGTCTCACTTCTGGCCCCCGTGTACAAGATGGAGTTGAAAGGGACCTTACCAGTTGATTTCCACACAGGGAATGACCTGGCATCAGGGGAGAGTAACTTCTGGCCCAAATCATGCTTCAAGGAACCAGTCTCCCTGCCGTGTGTCCCACACACCCCTTCCAGTCCCTGTACATATGTAATGCAACCCCGGAACGTGACCCAGCACATAATAGAGAGCGGGAACCCCAGGACGTCTGTAGCAGTGGGAAGATTTGTTGCAGTTACAGACTGGCTTACCTTCTTGGAAACTTGCCCCTGCAAACTGAGCATCAACAGCCATAATTTCTGAGATTAAATTTTTAATGCTTTGATTTCCCATCTCCTCTGAAGTTGAAGGACTAGCTTCAGATTGGCTTTCTAGTTTAAAAGAGCAAGATTACATATAGCGAATCTGGACTGAGTTTCTGCAAATGGGAGTTGTTTGGTGATGTGACTGTCTGTGAAGGGAACTATTATTGCTCCAGTAGAGACATCTGGACTGTAAATTGTTTAGCAATCAGTTGGTTGATTATCAGCTGATACGTTTTTCATCCTTTTCCCATTGTAAGACTTGGCAGCTTTGAGGTTTGACTGCCCTCTGCTAAATTTCTAAACTATGCTTTAATAGACCATGGAGTCTGGTTGTGGCCTCAGCAGTGCAGATTAGGCGAGTGTAGGTAGATAACTGAAAGTTAGGTCTCAGTGGACTAAGTCTATCATAAATCAAAGCTATCCAACACTGAGTTCATTCTTACTGTTTTGGTTTTTTTTCGAATGAGAGCAAAACAGAGGCAATTTTATCAAATTTTCAGTCCCTCGATGCACCCAAAAAAATCCCCTTGACTCAAACAAAAAGAAGAAAAGATTCCATAGTACTTTTTTCTCTGAGATTTAATATTAACAATTTACTACAGGACCTGTACCAGTTGCTACTTTTCTACCATTAAACTGGGTGACATGGCTTTTCACCCATGTTCAAAGGCAATTTTGGCATAATGTAGATAATTGCCCATAAATTTAATGCACATTCAAATTTTTAATTAGTAATATTTTATATATCATTATTTTAGACAACTTCAGGAAATCCAAGTAAAATAGAAGCATATAAGTATCTTTATTTTTGCAGATAACTTAAAGACATTAAATGGAGTTACAGTCTTGCCAGAAGCAAAATTTTGCTACAGTGACAGGAGGTTTTTACTACTCTACATGTCCTACATTTTGTAAACAGTGAGAAAAAATACTGTAATGAAACTTGGTAAACTTAGCATCAGTATACAAATGAAAATATAAAAAAAAAAGTCTTGTTCTCTATAATTCTATGCAGTCAAATATATGCACTTTAGATTTCTCCCTTTTGAATCTGTCTGGTGATTAACTTATCAATCCTCTGATAATTATAGCAAGGATTGTACCTCAAATGGTGATAAATCTGATGCATGTTACCTGTGGTTGTTATTTTCAGTGTTTTCAATGAAAATGCAAGATGTTCTTCTAAGGATTTTGCAAACAGTAATTCAGATAAAAGTCCCTTTAAATAAACATTGTGGATTGTTTAAATTTTAAGATTATTATAGACCTACATGATATAATATTACAAATATTAGATCCCATGGAATCTTTTTGTAACTAGAAGCTGAGCCTTTATGGAATAGTTAGTAATGTTTGATAGAAGTTGAGAAAACCCCCAGACTCTTAAGTTAGCTTTCCTCCAGTATTTCCTTGTAATATAAGGGGAAGTCTTGCCCTCTGCTCCAGCACAGCTTCAGGCGACAAGCAAGTTCAAACAGCCTGGGCAGAACACTGGGCTAGTACAGACTTTGTCGTACTTGGCATGGCAGTGGGCAGTAAGGTGCCAAGTCAAATACTGACATTCTCAAAACTGTGCTAATCTGTTTCCTGTTCATGTTCATCTCAGTTTCTCAGACCTGGAAGTTTCTTAGAGTGAAGATCTTATGGGGCCAAAGTTTCCATGGGTGAGAACTCACACAGTTGCCCAGATAGATCTTGTTAGCCTTTTGTTGTGATGGACAAACAAAGACTCTTCAGGATGGACAGGTTGGGAAGGCAAGAAAGAGGAGTTGTCCTTTATGTGAAAGAGCAGGTGGAATGCATGGAGCTATGCCTACAGCTGGGTGATGAGTCAGTGACAGCCTATGGATAAGAATTAGTGGGCAGACCAACATGGATGACATTGCTGTGGTTGTCTTCTGTGGACTGCCTGGTCAGGTGTAAGTAAGAGTGATGAGTCTTTCAAAAAAAAAAAAAAAAGTCTCTCTTATCTCCAAGAAGGTTAAGGCTGGTAGTCCAGGGAACTGCAAACCACTCAGCCTCACCTCGATCCTTAGGAAGGTGGTAGAATAACTAACCCCCAAAAACATTTCTGCATGCATGAAAGAAAAGAAGCTTAAATAACCTGATAGCTTCTGCGATGAGATGACCAGCTTGGTTTACCTCAGCTTTAATAAGGTTTTTGGCATTAGACAAGCTCATAGACAAGTGGATGAAGTACAACTAACTCAGATGTGTTGTCTAGTGAGGTGACAGTGTCTCACTGTCTATTGAGGTGTATTGAAAACTGGCTGAATTGATGAGATGAAAGGGTTGTGATCAGTGGCACAAAGTCTAGCAGGAAGGCAGTCACAACTGGTGTGTCCCAGGGGTCAATACTGGGTCTAATACAGTTTAACCTCTTCATTACTGACTTGGGCAATGGGACTGAGAGCACACTTGGCAAGTTTGCAGATAACATAAAATTGAGAGGAGCGATGATTGCACTGTCATTTAGAAGCACTTTGACGGGCTGCAGAAATAGGAAGAGAGGAGCTTCATGGAGTCCAACAAAGGAAAATACCATGTCCTGCACCTGAGAGGTGTACCATGCTCTAGTACAAGTGAGGGGCCAACTGTCTGCAAAGCAGCTTGGCAGACCTGGGGGTCCTGGTGGACAAGAAGTTGACCACAAACCAGCAGTGGACTTTTGAAGCAAAAAAAAAAAAGAAAAGGCAACAGCACCCTAGGCTATATTAGGAAGAACATTGCCAGCAGGTTGGTGGACATGATCCTTTCCCTCTGGTCAGCACTGGTGAGCCTGCATCTGGAGTGTTGGGTCCACTTCTGGGCTCCTCAGTACAAGAAAGACATAGACATACTGGTGCAAGAGTGAAGAGGCAAAAAGATGATTAAAGGAATGGAACATCTCTCATATGAGGAGGAGAGAGTAAGTGAACTGATACCGTTCTGCTTGGAGAAGAAAAGGCTCGACAAGATGGAGCCAAACTCTTCTCGGTGGTGTCCAGTGACAGGGCAAGGGGCAATGGACGCAAATTGACACACAGGAAATTCTACTTAAACCTAAAAAAACCACTTTTTTACTGTGAGACTGACTAAGCACTGGAATAGAGACGTCGTGAAGTCTTCATCCATGGAGATATCAAAAGCATGACCTTGAGCATCCTGCTCAAGGTGACTTGGTTTTGAGGGGGTTTGGACTATACAATCATCTTAAGTCCTTCCAGACTCAATGATTGCCTGATTCTGTGATTGTGTTTTATCTCAGTTTCCAAGGTGTGGTTTTCTACCTCATGGGGATGCTACAAGAGATGATGAAGGCTGCAGTGTGCTTAAACGCTGCAGTAATAGTATGAGAAATTGCCTATAAATCCTAGTTTTGAACATGCAGTTTTCCCTGTAGTATATTGAAGAAAGAAGAGGCTGGTGATATTCTCCTTCATGCCTAAATGCATTGTTCACTGAACCCTGTGCAGTTTCAGG
Organism: Gallinago undulata; assembly: GCA_026546715.1. NCBI lineage: Eukaryota > Metazoa > Chordata > Aves > Charadriiformes > Scolopacidae > Gallinago > Gallinago undulata. The sequence goes on along the minus strand of JAOTQQ010000012.1, from coordinate 79,590,006 downwards.
TGTTTTAAGTACAGTCATTTACTATTTGCTCAGTAACAGAGATACAATTCAGGCTGTCCAGGCACATTTAAGAACTGTATCAGGAACTTAAAATGACATGAAGTCAGTTCAGTGAGTGCTCTACAAAGAGTTTTCCATCTTTGTTTTCTGTCATGTTTTAGTGATCATTTTGTAGATTGCACTGCCAAGATTCAATTCTGGTACAAATGGAATTTATCTATCTATCTATCTATCTATCTATCTATCTATCTATCTATTTATTTATTGTAAGAGGAAATTCAGTTTGGTATGTGTTGTAAGTAGCACAATAGAAATATTCCACAATTTGAAAAGCCTAATGTTAAGTTACATTGTGTTATTGTTTTCCTGTCATGGCGTATTTCATCATTGCCAAGCAGGGTACATTTCTGTAATGCCATGGCAGATTCTCAGTGGAATGGAGTTTTTATCTACCATGTTAATGAATGGTTTAATAATACAGTAAGAAAGACTACTCACATAAAATGCTTTAATGACGGATGTCAGAACAGTTTCTAGAATGGATTTGTTTTAACAAAAGCAAATGTGCTTCCTCAGGCATCTGTGGGATTGCTACTAATAAAAGGAATGAACGTCATTAAATTGGTAACATCATGTGCCTACACTTTTATTATCCTTACTTTTTCTTTTATTACATTTTACTAGATGTTTTTGAAACATGAATTGGAAAATACTCTTTATCACATTTATCAGTAGAGTTGAAGAACCTGTGTTCATTGCAGTGTTCCCCATAATGTGTTCCCCTTGTAGCATGTATTTAAATATACCTAAGCTATATACACGCAGTGGTTAGAGGATTGCCTCTCTATCTATTAGACTGATGTTCCCTGGGAATAATCAATAGCAAATGATGATGCTATTAAAAATGCAATCACTGTTGTGTATTTGAGAGAGTGTGTTATAAGCTTTTTTTTCTCATTTGACTAGCAAACCATGGCTGCATTTTGAACCCAAGCTGGAATAAATGCTTTACCAGGCAATTTAGATTATTATCTTAAAGTACTATACAACAAATCTTTCTTCTTAGTGCTTCTATAAAGATATAATTAGAAAAGTTATGTGTATCCTTTTCTGATACCATGCAAAGAAAAAAAGACAGGTGTGGAAAGGAGAAGTCCTGAGTAAAAGTAGAAAAAGAAGAACAGATTTAAGGAGAGTACAGATTTCTTTACACTACTGAATCTTCTTAGGATTATAAAATAGCAAGTCTTGTTGAATGTTTCCCACTGTATTCTTATACTAGTCTCTAAAATAATGTAGAAAACAATTTTAATTAGCAGTCAATACTTATGAAATATCTAGCCTCTCATCTGCTTGATGAAGTAGAAAAAAAAAGTTGTTACTTACATTTATCTTGTATAAAAACATATTTGTGTTATATATGTCCTGTGTACAACCTGGGTAATGCACTTGGGAGCCAATCTTTACTCCATGCATGAAACTTTCATTTATTTGAGCATTGTAAACCTCAGATTAAATTATTTATTCAGTCTCCTATTACTGTCTTTTTGCTGCATAGGAAACAAGCAGTTACAAGATTATATGAAATATATTTCAATTCAAGTTTGAAATCATGCCTCTGTCAGTGGTCAACACTTGGTGCAGGAAACAAACAAAACAAAATCTGTCTTTCAGCTACTTGGTTGTGTATTACTGAACATCTAGGGGAGAAATTTCATCTTTGGTCTTGCTAAGATCATTATTAGCTCTGGAGCAAGAGATGTGAATGCCCCATTTCTAACATTTATGTCCTAATTTTGTTCAAAATGATTTTTTGGAAACCTACTGCTGGTAAAAGAAATATCTAATGTAATATATAGATATAATACATGTACATACATGTGCATATCAAGTAAATACGTATATATACACACGTAGCTATATCAGATAAAACACAAGCAGAATACTACATAATTTTAGTGAGGCATATGATATTTATTCTGAGAAATCTTCCACATTGTTAGTTTCATTGATGAATATAACATTTAAAGGTCAATTGCAAATTGTTTTTGAAGTATTCCTGTTCTGAGGTTTTTGCCTTGACAGCTGTACTCTAAAGCTCTGACAAGTTTCCAGGGGAACTAATGGCTACAAATGTGACTGATAATTGAATAATGCAATTTTATTTCCTAATGGTACTACTAAATCTAATTGGCACAATGCACTTCCTGAAATCTTAGTGTCTTTACAAAGTGACACTTCTTTCTTCATAAAAAATACATAATTAGTCCTCATTGTTACACAGCAGTATTATTTCTCCTTACTCCCACCACTCTAGAACGCCGGGAAAAGATGTTTACAAGTAGACCCATATAACCACTTGGACAGGATTTAGGTATCTAAGACCAACATCGCAGCCCTCGAAGCCCTGTGCTCTGCTCGTGCCTATTCCCTCAGAGGGGTTTCTTTTGTGTGTTGTGGGTTTTTTTTTGTGGTGGGTTTTTTTTTTTTTTTTTCAAATATTTATCTTGCACGTGCACTTCTGCTTGTCTCAGGCTTGACAGGGCAGAGGCTCTGGAAACCTATTCATGCATAAGCCCTGTTAGCAGCCATTAGACAGGTACTCAGCCACCTATTTTGCCAGAGGGACCCTGTCAACAGGCACTGCCTAAGAGCATTTAATGGCTGGTTATGTGCTCGGAGGGCAACGACTGACATTCTCCCCCACTTCCACTCGCTTCTCCTCAGCACCTCTACAGTCAGTGCTCGGGCTCAGGCAATGTGAATTTAAGTCCTCACTTTCGCTTTGCAGAAGCTGGTTCTTAGAATCCAGCTTTGGGGAGACACATGTTATATGACTTGTGCCTTTTCTGTATTTAAATCTTCTCCAAAGTATTCTGAAATTGATTGAACGACTAGAACACTTAATGTTTGAAAATGACAGATTTTTAACAGATTTTACGATTTCCCATGTTTGGTATTTCATGTATCCAGAAAACCTGAGGCTTCTGAGCCTTCAAAAAGGTTCTCTGGAAGCAGGAATTATTCCCAATTTACTATGCTAATTTACAATTAGCTTTTTTTCTTGGGAAGGTCGTTTTCCATGACATCTCAAGCCTTGAGCTCCTAGCTGAAAGTAGCAACAGGGATCCCAGATGTGCCAGTCATTTTTCCAAGGCAGCTTCTTAATAATAGAGCAGCTGCAGGGAGCACAGCTATCTGCAGGGCAAACCCTCCTTCACCCTCCAGAGAAGGATGGGAAGGGAAGCCAAGAGGGCTGTGCCAGGTGTGAAGAAGCAGCAAGGTCCTAAAAGAAGTCCCTATGGGAGAGATGTGGTATAAACCAAAAGCCCCTGGAGACAGAGGAAAGGTGGTCAGCTGGTGGCAGGCAAAGAAGGAACCACTAATAGGGTAGTGGTTGATAGTTCTCACATAGTGAGGCATCAGACAAAGTGAGCTGGTGGCACATGGAGGCAATTTCTCATACAATATGTAGCTCACCTTCCAAACGCCTTTCCATCGGATGGTGTGAATGCTGGAAGCTTCTGTGAGTTAAGGGTCAACTGGACAATTCTGAGGGGAAGAAAATGAATTAACTGAAAAGTTATTGAGTACCCTATCAGAACATCTGGCTCAGGTGGTCCCTGAGTCATAAACTGTGGAATGCTGGGAGAGAATTTGGGGAAACAGAGCACATTGTTACAATCAGAATCTCCTTATAGGCATGTATGTGGAACGAAGAATTTATTGTTAGCCAAGCTAATGTTTTAACAGTCTACTTGTAAAAAGTATATAGTTAAAGTAAGAAAGCCTCATTAATAATGCAGTTAAAATTGTTATACAAGAAAAATTATTGATGCCTACCCTTTTTCTCTGGTGTTTTTTTCACCTTTCTGATGTCTGATGGTGAACAGAAAGACATGTTGTTTCTGTTTTTGATGTCCCTCTGGGTACCACAATAAAGACTTGAGTCTTCCTCAAGATGAATGGTGGGAATCAGAACAAGTCATCAGCATCCTCAGGTCTCAGCCAGGCACAGTGCAATGTCCATGATGGGGGTGTCCCTCTCTCCTGTTCTGGGCCATTTTCATGTTTTCCTGTCACAGCCTGCCTCTTCCTCCTCCCTGCTTCCCAGGCAAAGTTTGGGAGCCACACACTGCCCTCCCCCAGACCTGTCACTCCAGAGGGGCTTTTTGTCTGGCAGTGACTACATAGGGGTTCCAGCCCCCTACCCCGAGGTCTCCAATAGTGAAGCCAGCACAGGAAGCCACAGGCACATGGCCACCAGGCAATTCCTTCCCCGGTCAAAACCAGCTCTCGCCAAGACAGGGCCAGACATGTGCTGAGACCCTCCCCGAGCCTCTGGCCTTCTGCTGGTGATGGCAGAACCAATGAGTTGCCATGTGCTTGCCTTGATTTCTCCTTTGACCTAAGTTTTGATCAGTTTTTCCTAGTTTTGGTCATTGTCACAAATAAGATACAGATTGATTGACTTTTCGACCAATCTAGTACAGCTGCTCTTATTCAGGTTTATGTTTGACTAAGGGGAAATAAAATAAAAATTAGTATAGAAGGAATTTATTTGCAGAATGATTGTTTTTCTCTCTTACCTTACACAGAGTTGTCACAATTAGACTGCATACAAGACACTGAAGAGTAGTCAAAAGGCCACAACATGTTTATTTATAGACAGCTGAAATATTTCCCATAGCCCTAACTTAAATGCAGCACCCTTTTTATCCCAGTTTAAATGGACTCTGATTTTAAAGGCAGAAGCTAGCCCCTAATATACATTTAAGTAATCTTCATCACTTCTCACAGCAGTAAATTCCTCTTTTTTTTTTTTTTTTTTTCTTAGCAGCACACAAATATCCATTTCAGCACACAGCATGGGCAGAGAAAAGGCTCAGGGGCAGGTGTGTGCTTGGTAGAAAGGACAGAGAATTGTTTTAGTGATTGAAATTGTGCCCTATATTGAACAGTGCTGAGAGAAGCTCAGCAGTGAATTTCCTTAAAATCAAAACTCCTTACTCTGTCTAGATAAATTCCCAGCCTGTGAAGGGTGCAGAGAAATTAAAGTACAATTCGTAGTGGTCTTTAGAGTTTTTTCTTACAGTTAATATGTAAACTTTGTACAATAGCACTCCAAGAAGTCCTGCATTTCACAAGACAAAGGAATACTACTATTACCATTGCTACTGCGATCACAGTGGTTTAACTTTTGACAGTTGATACATCTCTCTGGAATCAAATCTCTCTGGAATCAACGTCTTCCTTAATGTTTTGAAATGACAAACACAGTTACATTTCTTTTAACTGATCTTTATGCTTGCTGAAAGCTGCATAGCTTTTTATTTTTGTTAAGAGCCATTTTAAGGTTTTCCAGTGATTATTTGTTGTTTATATGAACATTAATGTTTAAAATCCATCCATCATTTCCAATGTGTCTGCATACATTTTTTTTAGAGCAAATCCATAAATTTGTGAAATGTCTTGCTCTACCCGTTTAACATGGTGAGAACCAGCTACTTTTACCAGGCACCCTGCTTGGTAACTGAGAAAAACAGTTCCTAGACTGAGAAGCAGGCAAGAATTCTTTCATCTTTTGAGGTTATTTATAAAATCATTTCTTTTTCAATCACATGCAGGCACTCAGGTTAGAGTGAGGATCTACTTTGTGAGAAGGCTTATGAAGCAGAAGTACATCCTATATCCTAAAACTATTTCTAGTCCAATGCTCCAGCCACATTGGGATTTATGTTTCTACTTTGGCAGGGCCCTAATGTCAAGCACATGGAAGAGTGCTTGAAGGACTGGACCAATCTCAGGTAAGAGGCAAGAATAAGCATAAAGAGATGGGGAATCAACAGAGAGGTGGGGAATGCAGTCAGAACAAAAATATAAGCATGTGGTAAGAGAAAACATCTGTGAGAAGTCAGATGATTAGGGTTTATTTTCAATTTCATTGAAAAATAACAGACGTAACCTATGGAAAATGTTACAACTAGCAGAAGAAAGAAGTTATTAATGAAAGGCAGATTTTTGCTCTGAATTTCATCAAAAGTTGCTGCAAATACTTGGCCTCCTTCTAACACAATTTATATTTTTATTTTCTAAGGTCTTGGCAGATACATGAAGCAAATTGCAGCCACACTGAAGCTTTACTCTTTCAGAGACCTTTTGCGAAACAGATGACATTGGCGATGACCTAGTTAAAAGACATGCAATTCAATAACTGCAGCATGCTCCTTTATTTGATGTAGTCCAGCTTGAAATAAACAAGGTCCCGATTCTCTGTCATTAAAAAAAAAATAATAATCCCAGAATGCTTCCAGTGGGAGAAGAAGCTTGTGTTGTTAATGTCTCTCTTCTACTTACCTATGTTAGAGAAAAATGAATTCAAGCCAGAACTGATGCTGGAAAGAGGGTCTATTAGAATTATGAGAAAAAGAGAGGTTAACATACAGAAGAGCCTTGTTAGGAAAAGGATTATGACTGTTGTCTAAAAAATATCAGGGTGCAGGGTATGATATTAGGAGGAATGAAGAACCACTTAAAATATTGGACAAGAAGTAGAGGTATTCACTGGAGCACTTGACCAGGATTCAAAAGACTCAGCTTCAACTGCATCCCCATTGAAATGTGGATAATGACCTGACCTGCAGTTTCTTTCTGCCCAAGCAGGTAGTCAAGCTAGAAGGTTAGAGAGGTATGTCTCTTCTCTCTCTAGTAGTTTCACATGAAGTGGAACTAGTGTAAGAGAAGAAACTAAGTGTGTGTCCCACAGTCTTTTACACCAGCCTGCAGCCTGGTGACTTTCAAATTATTGCACTCAAAAAAAAAAAAAAAAAAGAAAGTGCCCCAGCTTCTTCCCAAGAAGAAGGGTGGAAAAGTTAAAAGTTTGCTGTAGCAAAATTTATCCTTTTACATAGCCTTCATCATCTCCAATGCAATACAAGACACTTTGCTTTGGTAAAGTTTGCACTTCTTTTGGGATTTCTGTCAAAACATTTTCCTTTATAAGCGGTATATCAAGAGAGAGCTGAATGAGAAGCTCCCACTTCAGTAACTGAGCTGTCACATACAATCTATTTCTGTCCTCTTTTTTTCTGTGAGATGCTGCCTTTGGCACATGACCGTGGGAGAGGATGCAGGAGCCTGAAGGTAGCCAGGCACCTTCCTCTTCACTAGGGTGAGGCATCCAGGCTCTAAAGAGGGCAAAATATAAGACAGACATCTCAACAATTTTTTCCCCCTTTTTGGGTAAGTAAGCTACTTGCCTGGCAGAGCCAGCCCCCTGGCTTCTGTGCATCCCTTAGGCACATCTACCTCTGTGTCCATGGATTATACAGAGAACCTAAGCCCCAAAAAACTTTTATATTCTACCTCATTGATGGCTTCATGACACCAGTGTGCAATATTTAAGAATATGAGAAGAAGAAGTTGTGACAAATGGTAGTTGAATTGCTTCATGTTCTACCGAAAGGTCCTCAGATGACAGAGTGTAGCCTAGTTTAAAAATTTCTGGATGATGATGATAGAGATTATATATATATGACTTTGGTTTAATGTAGGTTCTTGCTTATCTAAATCTGGCTGGAAATGTTGTAGTCCAATTGAGGCTATTGTACAGAACACATAGAATCATAGAATGATTTGGGTCAGAAGGGACCTTAAAGTTCATCTAGTTCCAACCCACTCTGCTATGAACAGGGACACCTCCCACTAGAGCAGGCTGCTTAAAGCCCCATCCAGCCTGGCCTTGAACACCTCCAGGGATGGGGCATCCATGACTTCCCTGGGCAACCTGTTCCAGTGCCTCACCACCCTCAAAGAATTTCTTCCTGAGATCTGATTTAAATCTCCCTTCTTTCACTTTAAAATGGTTACCCCTCATCCTATCACCACAAACCCTGATAAAGAGTCCCTCTCCACCTTTTCTCTAGGCCCCCTTTAAGTAGTTAAAAATGCTATCTTTATTCTATTTTACAATCTATCTTATACTTTCAGCACATATACACCTAGCCTGTAAATTCAATACACAATTTTTAGTGTGTCAGTGTTCAGATGACTAGAGGCCAAGATGTTCTGATCTCAGTATAAACTTTTCATTGTTTTGTCACAACAAACTTGTTACTCTAAAAAGCAGACACCGAACACAGTGCCACCAGCTTTGCCTTGATGCTTTTTTCCTTATGTCCCATTTTCCCAAAACACACAGTAAAGTTATAAAAAATTGAAAAGTAGAACTATTAATGAGTCTCAGCCAACATGACAGGTTGGTTTTTTTTCTGTGCATCAAAGTACCATGCATTTTTTTCAGTGTAGCACAGTTCCTTAAGGCATCTCATCATAAAAATGTTGGCTCCAGTCAAGGAAAGAGAGTGAAATGTTTCGCCCAACCTAAGTCAAAACCTATTGAAAAATAGCTGTCAAGAACATAGCCTAATGCTGCATTCCTTGACCATGCTTTCTTTCTGATCAGTCTGCCTGTAGCGCTGTAATTTGCAGCCAGATCTCAGAATTCCCAGAAGATGGCTGCCGGAACTGGTGAGCAGCTAAAAAGAGCATCAAAGGTAAAATTACTAACACTAGAAATGATGTGTGAAAAACTGGAATAAAAAAAGGTAATTAACTTCGAGACTGTTGCCAGAGCAAAGGCAGCATAACGAGCACTGCAGATTACTCAAAATTGGGGGATTTAGTTTTGTTCCTAAAATAGTATGCAGATTACCTTTTGAATGTCTTCTTTTTACAGCCTTGTTTGTGAGTGATCCCATGAACAGCTGTTAGCCCAACACTTTGAGCAAAGAGCCCAAATGACTGACCTGCTGTAAGCTCTTTCCAGTTACCACCCCTCATCTAGACTGCGGTCAGAAGCTGACAACACTCTACAGTGGTTGGAGGTAATGAATAGATTATTTTGTCTCCCTGTTTTTAGGACTTCATTGAAAAAATACTGGTGAATAGCCAAGCTGCAGGCAGATGTAATAAAGACCTTACTACATAAAAGGACAACCAGTAAGTAATTCATTATGCCTGAGATGTGCAAGACTGCATTGCAAATTAAACACTCAGAATTTTACTACGTGATATCCCACATGCGTTTGATTCTTACTTTCATATGCATGCTTAAAACCTTTGCATGTTCTGATTTTGTCCTTACAGATAAGCCCATCTTCTCAATGCTGGGCAACAGTGAAGTAATTCCAGAGCAACTCCACTGACTCCAGTGGAAGCAGGAAGTGTCCAGGGCCTTTGAAAATCAAGGTCCTTATTTAAAGACGTAACTCCAGGCATGCAACTCTCAGTGAAGCTTATCTGTCAGTGCTGAAATCAGAGGATGATAAAGGGGTACAGAAGAGAAGCATGGGAGAATGGTAGTGTGCAGAGATCTGGTGGTTGTTAGGCACACAAAGAAAAGAGAGGAAAGAACTGTGAAATGGGCTTTGAAAGAGGTTTGGGGGAATGATTTGAAAGTCACAGCCCCTCTTTCAGACAAGATGTCCCGGCTGGATTTCAAAATTTTATAGATAACCTAAATTCTTAAGGTTTGAAGTCCTTGTTATAGACCTACTGGAAGGATAATTTCAGGAAGTGTTCCCAGTATTCCCAGCTAATTTGACTGTCTCGGGAAATTTTAGCGAGAGTTCAAGGCAATTTACATTTTCAACTCTCACTTAGGGTAAAGCTAATTGTACAGAAAACAGTAGTGATCTAGGTGTTTAAATGAGGTAATCTGATGAACAAGAACAGAAGATCTTTTACTATGGGTGGAACTTTCAACCTAAAGACTGCATTGTATATATGTGGGAAAGAATAGAGAGGATAACAAATATGAGCAGAATTAATTGTGGTTTTACCATCCAAGTCAAGTTGGTGAATTTGAGAGCTCTTCTATTGTTTGCATTATCACCACGTGCCATGATTAGATTCCTTGATGTCAGGATGTAACAACAAATTCAGGCTTCTAAAAAAAAAAGCAAGTTTTACTTTCAGTCTATTTATGATACAGGTAAGGGCTTTTGAAGTGTGACAATTTCTGCCAATTTCTGCTAAACAGGTTATAAATATGTAGAGAGAGACAGACATTCCCTGCTAAATAGACCTTTTTGAGATGGACCTGCCAACTGTTGATCATCTTAGCAGTGAAAGATGTACATATTTGTTCAATAGACTTCAACAATTATTTTGTAAAGTGACAGCTCCCTCAGAATCCCCCTCACCCTCTGTGTGTGTTTGTACTCAGCTCTGAGTCATTGCTGCATGATCTGGTTTTTATATCTGGGAAGTCAGTCCACTTCTATCCCATGACAGGTTGTAGTCTGCCAGTAGCGTAGTGTGATTTCCCCTGATATGCCAAGGCCAAGGCACCAACAACATCCCACTTATTAATGCTGCAAGAACTGGAAAATATTTATTGTTTCTACAGTTATTTGACCTTCTTCCCTACTGTTCTTCTTTGTGTGTGTGTGTGTGTGTTTGATATTAAGAAACTTATAAACAGCTCCATTTATGCTGAAGACTCCAGCCATGAAGCAGGTTTCTGAACTAGTCCAGACTAAGAAAGAGCAGATGAAAGATGAGCGGATGGAAAAGAACAGTTTGTGAAATCCTCCTCTTCCTCCATTGACTTAATGATGGCTAATGACTTCCCAGTGTGTTCCTCAGTCATTTGGTAGAGCTAATATGATGATGTGTTTTTAGTTGATCAGTAATTATTACATTAATATAAACTGCAGTTTGTGAAATGTAGTGAAGAAACTCAATGTGTCAACATGTGAAACAAAGGTGCTAAAGCACTCCATGAGTATGAAGCTTCAGTTATTTCCTTATTTACTAGGCATACTGCTCTCAGGTTAGGCCTGAAAACCAAAAAGAATAACATAGATTGATATGACTCATGCAGGCTAGCAATGCCCATGATATAACCAAATCCTCACACTAAGTAAACAATGCCCTAGTAGCATTCATGATTAGTGTAAAAAAAAAAAGAAAAAAATTTTCTTACCAAAGAGGGAACTACAGAGTAATTACTAAATTGTTTCATCTCCACAATCTAAATGGTTTTTGTTTTCAGCCTTCCTTTGTTATTAAGAAAATTCAGGTAGATGCTTGATAAATCATTAACAATAAATTATATTATTTTGCAAGATATCATTAGTTTAGTTATTTAATACACTGTATATGCATGGGGTTGAAGCCAAAACACTTTTATGCTACAAGAACAAATCGGATATTGAGTTTTAAGAATAATTCCGATACATCATAATCACAAAAGGACACAGTCAAAATGCTCCGTAGGCTTAAATAATTTATTTCACAGCTAAAGTCATACTTTTAAGCTAAAAATATTATTTTATAGTGACAGTTTTTTCTCTGCTGATAAGAATTGTTTTTATGTGAATAGTTTGGCATAGGAGATAATGGCCAGTTCAACAGCACCAGTGCTGACTCTGCTTCCCTTATTTGTGATGAAATAAGTCACTGAGGCCTGACCAAGCCTGCCTGCACTCTCAGGACTCCAGAGGATGAAATATGCTATTTGGCTGGAGTAGCCCCCAGCATTTACAGTTTTTGCAATCAACAAAGGCCTCTGCTGCCAAAAAGATTACTTTCTATAGCCTTGCTAACGCCTGGGAGCCTGTGTAGAACAATCTGCATCCTGCAGTACACACACAAGTCATGACTACAATAACCCAGAGAAACCCTCTAGCACCCATGACTTAGTGAAATCTTGTTTCAAGCTAATCTGCAACCAGAATGCAATCATCATCCGCACTTTCCGCTGCCCTGTTTCTGATACAGAGTGCCAGGGACCAGAAATACACATCTGAGGCAGCTTCAGGCCAACGTGTAAAATTCTTTCAAACAGAAAATCGCTGTAATGAGAACTTAGTAACTTGCTGGACTTTCTGCTTGGAGGGATATTGTCCATGTTTCCTCTTGAAAGAATTAAATCCTCCCTTTTGAAACTCTAAAGCCTCTATAATGCAGTAATCATCGCAGCTGTAAGTGATAGTGACAGATGGTCTCAGATGCTGTGACCCCAAAAAGTAAAATATTCAAGGTTATCAGTGAGCAGGTCTTCTTAGATGTAGGTCTCAGAAAGTGATAATTTGCCATTGAATTTGTTGGTCTATTGCTGCAGTTTCCAGACATTTCAAAATGGAAATTCCTGTTTAAAAATGCCTTCTTCAACAGTAAATTCTACCTGATCATAATTGAAGAATTGCCTTGTAATTTCAGAAGCTACAGTATTTGAGGACTCTATGCATGGCACAGGGTCTTCCAAACATATCAGTTTGCAGGACTGAAGCTTTTCTGAGCTGCCACTGTAGGAAAAGATTTGAACAGCGGTGCAAATAATAACAGAAAGATCTGGTGTGTTTTGCTAGGGTACTGAGGTTTTAATTTTGTGTTCCTTGCTTAGGGGCCACATTTTTAAGCACTTACTGACCTGTCTGGATTTTGCCTTGCTACACAAGGCTTTGCTCACAGGCTCATGGGGGTCCTCTTGGATAAAAGCCCTGCCCAGCAAAAAGCCATCAGACTCTTGTTGCAATTTAACAGTGACTTTATGTCCTTGTGGCTAGAGTCTTATTTAGTACACATTAATATCTGAAGAGAAAGTAGCTTAAAAGTAAAAAAAAAAAAAGTAAAAAAAAGTAAAAACCAAAATATACATCTAAGAGAATGTGGGAGGTCCTGCCTGACCAGCTTGATCTCTTTCTATGACCATGTGACCCGCTTTCTCGATGAGGGGAAGGCTGTGGATGTTGTCTACCTGGACTTTGGTAAGGCCTTCGACACCATCCCCCATGGCATTCTCCTGGAGAAACTGGAGAATCATGGCGTAGACAAGTGTACCCTCCACTGGATAAAAAACTGGCTGGATGGCTGTGCCCAACGACTTGTGATTAAAGAAGCAAAATCTAGTTGGCGGCCAGTCACCAGTGGTTATCCCTCAGGGCTCAGTTTTGGGGCCGGTCTTGTTCAATATCTTTATTGATGGACTCGATGATCTCAAAGGTCCCTTCCAACCACTAAGATTCTGTGATTCTGTGATTCTGTTAAATCAGAGAAACCTTGTAAAAGAAAAGGGAATATTTTTAACTCCACTGCCACTATACTCCCTTTTTTTTTTTTTTTTTGCATGTGTCAAGCACAGAAAAGCTTTACAAATGGAACTTTCCATCTTGCTAACCCTTCTCCTAACTTCTCAAAATCAACAGGGCGGAAGATATGCAAGTTAATAGGATCCATGTTCCTAACACATCCTTTTTGGGTATGACAGGCTCCATAAAAATGCTGTAAAATCACCCATAAAGTCCCATGCTGAGTATGGCCCTAGGCAAATTAATCATCTGCCTTATGGTTCAAACCATGGGGAAGTAAAATGGTCACTGGGTGGGAGGGGAGGAGAACAGGACACTTAGTCCTAGAATGCTAGGCTGGCCACTGCTGCTATCCCAGGGGTAGCAGGTTCTCTATGAGATGGGGACCCCAGCTCCTCCCAGCAGTTGTGGTTGCCATCTCCCCTCTTCCTGCTCCAGGCAGCCCTATGAGTAGCAAGCCCAACTCTGCAGGACTCTTTTTAAATGACAATGATTTTTAATGATTGGCGTCGGTCTGTCATCCCTGGGTAAGAGAAATTTGATTTTGCTTGTATTTCCTATGCCTTGAGCCAGTTCTACTTATACACGTCACAGCTGGAGACACTGGAAATAAGGGTGTTGCCCAAAATACATAGAGGGAGCAGGTTAGTATGCGGTGATGAAAAATTAGGAGCTGAGGTTTCATGACTATTACAATGACACCTTATATCAGGCAGAGCATTGAGCACTATTGGACCTCTCCTTGAGATCAGGACATCAAAAGGGCAGTTAAAAGCTGAAGTCAGGTTGTACCATAAACTGAAAGACTAAACTTTTTCAAACAATGAAAATTCAGGATGAGAAAAAACAGAAATAAAAGGACGTTTTTACAAGTCTTCATTAACCCACCATGCCTTTACAGGAGAAGTCCCTTCTTATAGGCTTGCTCCTTGCTAACCTTTGGTTGTAACAAGACCTATGCCATCTCCTGGGTTCTGTAGGAAACATTGCTGTCACCTGTCCATCTGCTTTTTTGCTTTTTCCCAGCATTCTCCCTGGCTGTTCTGCAGGCTCCTTGCTGCCTGAGAGCCTGCCCTGCCTCCCTTCAGCTGGGCCCATCCTGTGCCCTGATGCTTTCCTCGGCCATGCTCAGTGGCTCCCAGTAGAAGTACAATATTCTGCCCCATCCAGAGGTTCCTCCTGACTCAGACTGCCGCAGCCAGGACAAGGCTGTGGAATAAGACAATGTATATTAGGTAGTAAACCACAAGCACAGCAGATGTCGACTGCCAAAGCTACTCACTTCCTTCAGTTGTCTCTCTGTTGCTTTTGTGGGTCTGTGTGCAAGAAGTGGCATGCATTAATACTAACAGTGTCTGTTAGAAATGCTGAGTCTACGAACAAAGTCTACAATAAATACCTGTGTTAGCACATAGGTAACAAAGATAACTTGCAGAAAAATAGCGGAGCAAATAATCAAGCAAACTGTACATAAACACCTAGGAAATAATGGTGCACGGTGCCACATCTGACATGGACTTCCCAATCTGTTTTTATTTTATGCCAGAATTACAGGTCTTCTGTGTGGAGGAAGCATCGGATTTCATTTATCTTTACTTCAGAAAGACATTGCCTTCCATTACAGTCTCTAAGTAAGTAAAAGAAACGTGAGCTACTACATGAATTAATGTAATACAGGGAAAAACTGTTTAGAAAATGAGACATTGTCATAACAACAATTCACTGTCAAAATGGGAGAAAACGTCAAGCAGTGTTCCACTAAGGGTTGATCTTTATACAGTGGTTTTCTAACACTTTTATGAATACTCTGGATCAGGAAGTTTGGGAACAGAAAGCGGGACAGTGGAAGCAATGGAAGGGAAAATATTGCTACTGAATCTGCAGATGGTGTCAAACTAGGAAGGACCTTAGAGAGCAAGTTTAGGATTCTGGATAATTTAGTTCAATTGGGGGAATATTCTGCAAAGAAGACAGAGTACCATTCAGTAATAAGAAGTAACATACTTAGCCAGAAACAGTCCATTTTGTAAACAGAGGAGGAGCAAGACCTAGCAAGAAATTGTTCTGTAGGGAAAAAAAATACAGTGAAGAACATAAGTCAGCAGTGTCACGTTATTGCTTAGAAAAAAAAGGAAGTACTAAATCCACTATACTGAAAGATATTTTCTATTTTTGTATCTCTATATATAGGTGGAGAAAGAAGGGATTATAGCTTTAAAGACTGAATTCCACTGCAGTCAGCATTGCCAGGGTCTCAGCAGGAGGACTATGTCCACTTCTGTGACATGCTTTAAAAAGGATGTGCAAAAAAGCATTGCAGAGAGAACAATGAGAGCACTGGAAAACATCACCTACAGGGAAAAGTTAAGTCAGTTGAGGTTATTTAATCTAGAGAAGAAAATGTCAAGGAGAGGCATAATAACAGTCTTCGGATGTGTAAAGATGTTTCTGCTAAAAGCAAGTGAATAAGCTCTTATCTATGTCTGTAATAGGCAGGGGATAAAGTAATAGGTTTAAACTCGGGAGGAAAGATTCAGGTTAGACATCTGGATATCAGGCATACTACATGTTCCCACAGAAAGAAGAAAATTTAAGTCAATTGAGGATGATTTATCTCAGCAAGGGGACTGCACATAATGGGGACTTGGGGAATGATCAAAACCTTCCTGACAATTACTGAATTTGACGGTACTCTACTGCTGCCAGGGAATGAAAGAAATGGAGGAAATAATACAAGTTGTGATGTGTAGAGAGGAAAGGTATGGAGTATAGTGTAAATAACACTGCAGAAGAGGGATTAAAGAGAAGTAGGAGGCAATAGGTGAGAGGAAGCAATGGGGAATAAATTAAGGTGGTGAGGAGAAAGTAAGGATGCACTCAGAAGATAAAAAGGTGAGGATAGAGGCAAGAAAGAGAGGACCTGGAACAGAAGATCTAATCGTAGTTGTGTCCCACTAGGGGTCTGGGGTATAGACACAGAAAGGTGGTTAGAAAGATTTATTGCCTCCTAGGCATTTCCATACCACACTGCTTTCCAGACATTTCCACAAAGTCCTCTGTTTCCATTCTTCTGTGTTCAGGAATGATCATGAAACTGACTGATGGAGACCTTCATCACTTTCATCTTCCTTTTTTTCTCACAGCAGTTCATTGCAAAGCCCCAAGATTTCTCAGTCACTGTTCTCAGACCAACATTGTGCTTGGTTTTGGGTACCAAGGAGCTAGTTACTGTGGAAAGTTTAATGATTAGCACCATGTAGGAATTCTCCAGCAGGAGGTTTGGTGATAAAGTACATTTCTCCATGGCACCATTCCACTGGCTCATTCCTTCTTTTTATTCCTACAGGCTCCTTCTTTACTAACCCTACATCTCCCAAAAGTTGCAACATGGGAATCAAGGGTGCTATAAGAAATGGCTTAGTTTGATGCTTGATTGCTTCTTCCATCTGCCCATGGCCTTCTCCTCTCACTTCAGGCACTGCACAAC
Organism: Gallinago undulata; assembly: GCA_026546715.1. Taxonomy (NCBI): domain Eukaryota; kingdom Metazoa; phylum Chordata; class Aves; order Charadriiformes; family Scolopacidae; genus Gallinago; species Gallinago undulata. The sequence continues at coordinate 79,573,422 of JAOTQQ010000012.1, read as the reverse complement.
CAAGGCCAAGGAGTTGGACATCAAAATAATACTTCTGAGGGTCCATCAGTAACACGCTGCTATCTTTTACTCTATGGTAGTATAAATATAAAATAATCACCATAAACTTGCAGAGTATAATTAACAATACTTGAAGAAGGACATATAAATAGCACAGACACGGTTGCCCTTTTGGGCATGTAGTTACATGATCCCACTTTTTCTGTGGGAGTGGAAAAGAATCAGCCATGATGAATTATTTGTGCAGTGCTAGTGTCAGTGGCGAAATGACAGGGAGGACAAACATCAAACAGCATGCAAGAGGGAAAAATGTCTGAGCAATCTGCTTCCTGTGGTACAAAGTGTAGTGTTGCATCTTTGGACTGCCAAATATTTTAACTGTTCAGATCACACAGAGGAGGCATTTAGAGTTGTTGCAAAAAACACAAGTTCTTCTCAAAAATATGTTTCCCAATTAATGTTTTCAGCCACATGTCTATTATTCATTTATCAGCTAATTCTCTGCAGGTGCATTGTCTTGGAAGTACAAGTTTTTCCTCTCTTAGCAAGACTGCTTAATGTGATGAACAATGTTGTCATGATGAGCTTCAATAATTTTCCCCTAGCCAATAATTCATTGAATTACAGTCAGACTAGAGAAACTTTATAGAGTTAGAAAGAGGCCCCAACAAATCCTTCTGTGACAAAAGGAACCAAGCACGCTGGTGCTTTATTGCCCAAGAAAGAGGTAATATGACTGTGACACCAATTTAAAGAAGTCACAAGCCCAAGCCTACTAAGGGTATTGGGGGTTGGGGGAACTGTTACTGTAAGCCAATGTCTTTCACCATCTTAGGAAAAGATTTCTGCATCAAAAATACAGAAGCCTCTGGTTTGTATGAAGTCCTGTTCTTCAAGCATTTTTTTTTTCTTTTAGGGAATGCTTTCAAGAGGGATTATCATTAACATCAGTATACTTTTTCAATGCAGGTTGTTTAGCTTGGTAGCAAAATTCAGAGAAAAAGTCCTGGTAATGGACATTAAGATCTGTCAGGCTGAAGAGAAACAAGCAAAGCAAGGTTAAAAGGTCAAACTAATAGCAAACAAGTAGTCTCCAAATCTTGTGTGCAATAAAGCTCTCAGAGGCTGAACATAAAGCCCTAACTCTGTCATTCTGCCCTTTTTGGCCTGTTGTATCCTCACTTTTAAGACTGTTTCCTAATCACAAGGGAAGGAAAAATGAAACTGGACTAGCCTGAGGTCCCAGTAACCGTACAGTGCCTCTCCCCGCATCCTGGACTGACACAGAAGAGCATCCCTAGTGTAAAAAGAAAATGTGCTAATGAGCTTATTTCCTCTCCACCTCAGAGATAAAAGAGCTTTCCTGAAAGGGAGTTGCTGTTAGAAGCTGCCATTGAAGTAAAGCAGCAGCAGGCAGCAGGTTGCCATCATTTTTGGATTTCACCGAGACCAGAGGAAATTATTTTCTTGTTTTGAAGAGCAGATAAAGTTCTGTGTTTGAAAACAAAATTCAGGAGTCTTACAGTATAAATCTACCCCCCTACTTTCACCTCATTTAACAGGTTCTCTCCCCTTTCTTTTCCCTGCTAGCAAAAATGCACTGCTTCAGTAAAATTTCCTCACACAGGGATTATGAAATCTCAGCTCGCAGTCTTCCCCCACTTTTTCAGTAGGAATTTTCAAAAAAGATGAAAGCACTAGAAAGCATTTTTTAGATGTGCCAAGGTATTTCCTCCTTATCAGGAATTGAACAGTCTCCAATGAGAACAAAATATATCTTGGTTTCAACAGGGTCTTCATTAACAGGAAGACTATCCAACACTAACTTTTATTTTTCTTTTTGTCTTATGATGGTTTTTTTTTTTTTTTTTTTTTTTTTTTGTTTTTTTTTAATTTTTACATATTAAGCAATATTTTAAAGTTAAGCTAGGCTTTGTACCCTGCCCAGAAATGGAGAATCATGTTTCACAACTAGAGGAAGCCAAGCTACTCAAAGCTCATTGAACATAGCTTCAAACAGCAGCTTTTGAACCCCCCAACATACTACTTTTCATTTGGTCAGATGGATTCTTATGTATAAGATTGTTCATAAAGGCATAAGTATTTGTGTGTGCAAACCTTATGAAGTTCAACCAAGCCAAGTGCAAGCTCCTGTATCTGGGTCATGGCAATTCCAAGCACAAGTACAGGCTGGGTGGCGAATGGATTGAGAGCAGCCCTGAGGAAAGGGACTTGGGAGTGTTGGTGGATGAGAAGCTCAGCATGAGCTGGCAATGTGCACGGGCAGCCGAGAAAGCCAACCACATCCTGGGCTGCATCAAGAGAAGTGTGGGCAGCAGGTCATGGGAGGTGATTCTGCCCCTCTACTATGCTCTTGTGAGACCTCACCTGGAGTATTGTGTCCAGCTTTGGAGTCCTCAACACAGGAAGGACATGGACCTATTGGAGCAAGTCCAGAGGAGGGCCATGAAGATAATCAGAGCACTGAAGCACCTCTCTTACGAACACAGGCTGAGACAGTTGGGGTTGTTCTGCCTGGACAAGAGAAGGCTCATGGGAGACCCTACAGAGACCTTCCAGTACCTGAAGGGGGACCACAGGAGAGATGGGGGAGCAATCTTTATCTATGAGCATAGTGATTGGATGAGGGGTAATGATTTTAAGTTGAAAGAGGGGAGATTTAGACTAGGCATTAGGAAGAAATTCTTTACAGTGAGGGTGGTGAGGCACTGGAACAGGTTGCCCAGAGAAGTTGTGGATGCCCCATCCCTGGAGGTGTTCAAGGACAGCCTGGATGGGTCTTTGAGCAACCTGCTGTAGTGGGAGGTGTCCCTGCCCATGGCAGGGGGGAGTGAAACAAGATCTTTAAGGCCCATTCCAACCCAAACCATTCTATGATTCTATGAAATGTGAAATAAAAGTACAGCAGGTGCAAAATTCTTGCAAGGATGGCTAAAGTGATCTACCCTGCATAACTAGCTATTTAAAGACAGGAAACTGTGCAGCGTTGCAGGATTGGTATTGGACAAGGGAGTGTAATGCTTCTACGTGTTAACGTGAAAAGCAGGTGATGGGTGCAGTGACCTCGGGTGCTGTGCCCTGCCATTTGCCTTGGTAGTGCAGTACTGCCAGAAATTCTCCTGGGTAAAAAACTTCCAAGAATTTACTCCTTCATTTCTCCCAGCTATACTGGGAGAAATTAGAAATTATTAGCTGGCGGTAAGGATGCACCTTCAGTCTAGTTTCACCACCCTTGCTGTGCCTGCTGGGGCCTGCAGTTTCCGTGCCTGGATCAGGGTGTTTGTAATGATATACCTGCAGTCAGTGACAATGTGCTTTCTGAAGCATGAAAGTATGCATAGCTTGTGTACTGCCTTGGAGCAGTAGCCCAGCATGTACTCTACATGCCCCTCTTTAGGGATGAAAAACATCATGTTTCTCCCATGACATTAAAGATCTAAACCAAATGCTGTGTCTAATTGAATACCTTTGGCTCCTCAGACCAAGATCAGGCAGTCAAAAGAACAGAACACAAATTTTTCCCAGGAACTGATCATCCCGTGCCTGTCTGGAAACCGAGTAGATGCCATGTAGTGAGAACCTCTCAGAATAAAAACACTGATACACATAGTTCAGAGGACACCCTGTGAAAATTTACAAAGATAACACATACGGAACTGCAAGACATCAAATCTAAAACACACCCCAAAAAAAGGTTGTTTTACAGCTGCAGTATACTGTCAATTACTGCAGATATCTTGTGAAAAACCTGAAAATACTGCAGAAACAGCAGACATTGTGATCAGGTTTTCCACAGAGTCCAACCTAAAGTACATGAAGTACATGAAGATGTGTTTGTGCTGAGCGGGAATAGAACCAGTCTCTGTTGCAGATGGAAGGAGGTGTATTGTTAAGGTGTATCAGCACGGCTCCAGGTAACTAAAACAATGCTGGAATTGACTTAATCATTTCTGTACATATTTGAACACTTTATCCCACCATTATTTTGGATTCCTTAACTTATATTATGTGGCTGGTTGCCTGCATGTAAATATGTCTTTTGATACATATGATGTAGATGCTAAATCCTGTATAATGCACAGCTGTACTGGTGTTCTAGGAGAGATTTGCTGGATGCACTTAATATGCAAATAGCAAATGATGCGCTGTTTCAATACTACCAAAGCCATTAAAATGTAAACTGTGGTTACAGTTATTACAGGAGACAGTACTGTGAAGCTGCTTGGTTGTGCAGAGTTTGCTCAAAAAATTAATGTTCAACATAATGTAGCTTTCATATGAAAAGAAACAAACCTCTGACGTTGTGTGAGAGAAATTATACCAAAAAGCTTTAAAAACTCACCCACATTGTTTTCTGGTTGTTTGGAGCTTTTTGCTTGTTTTTCTCACCTAGGTTTCACTAGGAGGTCTTTGCATCAGTTGTGGTGCTGACAGGCTTTCTTTGCCCAGGATGGTCAGGGAACTATAGTGAGAGCAAGCTGAGCTCATGTAAGTCTGGTGGAGAAGAAAATAAAGGGCCATGTGATAGCTGCCCACAGCTACTTCAGGGAAAGTCACAAAGATGGGGGAGCCGAATTGTGCACAGCAATCACAGATGAAAGAGAGAACTGCAAAGGACACCAGTCGTGTCTTGGGAGGTTCGGATGCACTTTATGAAAATTTCACTAGTTCACTAGGAGGTCAGTGCAGCATAGGAACACCTTACCTGGGACTGTGGGAAACCTTGAAGACTTTCAAGAACCAGCCTGGCAAAGCCATGGCTGACCTGATATTGTATTGGCTATACTTATGCTGTGAATGACATGTTGGACTACGTAGCCTTTCAAGGTCCCTTCGCACCAACATGACTGATTCCTTGACCTGCTCACAAATCTGTAGCACAAATGAGAGTTTTTGTACCATCAGCAGTCACAAAGCCATTCTAAATCATCTATCCACATGGGCTATAAACACAATATTAATTTCCCAGAAGAACTGTATTGCATTTTTCCTTCTTAGGATTATTCCAACAGTTCACTTTTCAAATTTGCCTTCTACTTTAAGCACTTTTGGTACAGGATATCCAAAATAACTTGCCTGAAATAAGGCAGTATACAATTACATTTCTACCTTCTCCAAACAGAGAGGTTAATATAGACTCTCTGGTGATTGTTCTTATATTGAACAAGATTGGCTAAACACCAGTATCATAACATTTAGCAGCACCAAAAAATCTTTCACTACTGTGTCTGTTGCTGCCCATAGTAAGAGCAAGTCATTGCCATAATGAATGGGCAAATGAAAGATGAACAATCAGATAAATGGTATTCTCCTAAGGTGTAGCTCAGTACTACCACAACATAGCTATCTTCCAATAATTGTTGAAACTAGTGAGGTTTTTCCCAAAAATGAATAGAGTTTTTAGAAAACTATATTCTTCAGCCTCCCAGGGAACACGGGCATCTTCATAACGCTTTTGCTGAAGTGTCCTGGGTTCTCTGCCTGTCCTTCTGCCCCTGCTGCTTGCTGCACAGACAGAGAAGCTCCCACAAATTGCTTCATAAAGAACTGCAGACAAGTTTTGGTGACAGCTTCATTTCATTTGCTGCTTTTGAGAGTGTATACATATTGTCCAGGGCAGAGGCACAACTCAGTGGCAAATTACCAAAGGCACAATTCATGTTTGGATATTCTAACAGCAGAGTCATGCCTGACTGATTTATAACAGGGGAGAAACAATCTCCTCAGCAAACAAACATGTGGAGATAAAGCTATGGTTTGCAGTGTACAAACATAGACAAGAGTCCCCAGTGAGTCCTGTGCAGGCTTGTTTCTTGGGTTTAACTGATCTGACAAATTTTTGTTGTGCTGTCCTGTGATTTCCATAAACCACAAGTGACCACCAAGGCCAGATGTCTCAAATCTGTTTCCTCCTTTAGGAATTCCAGATTCTGTTCAAAGCCCACCTCTTCTCTTCTGTATATCGTAGTGATGTGCTACCTACAAAGAGCTTAACTGAGTGCACTTCAGCTACCAGTAGTAGGTACATTATAAACCCAAATTCAACCATTCCGCATAGCTGGAGAACAGCATAGATAAAGCTTTTTGGACACTGGAAAGATATTGGAGTGAATACTGTAACAATATGCACAGTCATATATTCTCACACATCTTCACAATTATGGAGAAGTTTCTGCAAAGCTTAATGAGAATATAGGAATTTCTGTTTTTCTGTAATGTAAAGCAGAACAGGTTTACAAAATACATGTGCCCCAAAGCCCTTGTTCAGCTCACTAGTTGCTGTGAGATAATGTATGCTGTATGCCCAACCTAGCAAAAGGGCCGACCAGTGTGGGCTTAAATAGTGACTGCACAAAATTGTGGTAGAGACACCCCATTCACAGTTCCTAACTATAGAGACACCAGTTCTGGTTCAGGAAATCCCTAGAGAGATGGCAATTTGCTGGAAGCTGTTTGCACTCAGAATGTATTTACACTCAAAACCTTGTTATTGCCAAAAGTGAAGACTGTTTAACATCAGCCCTATTGATGTTTTAACTGTCTAATTGCCCAAATTACTAGTGCATTTACAATAACGTGTACTCTGAGTCCAAAATTAGTATAGAGAAGCATCATTAGTTATACAATTGAAATTGTTTTACAAGAAGATTTACAGATACCTCCTACTTTTCTCTGATGCACTGAGAGACCTTCCAAGCTCCCTTTACGTTCTAAGGTCAAGAACCCGATACTTCTTCATGAAAAATGAGGTGGGTTTGCAACAAGTCACCGGTGTCCTGGGGTCTTTGCTGGGGGAGGTTCACAGTATGAGGGTCCCTCTTTCCTCAGCCTTGGCTCTCTTTGCGGGTATTTTTATGTAATGTCTTACCACAGCCTGCCTCCTCCTCCCTGCTTCCCAGCCATACTCTGGGAGCCACACACTGCCCTCCCCCAGCCTCGTCACCCCACGGGGGGCTGTTTGTCTCCAGCAGTGACTACGCAGGGGCACCAGCCCCCTACCCTGAGTGCTCCCAGGGTGAAGCCAGCACAGGGAGGCCACAGCAGGTGGCCACCAGGCAATTGCTGCCCCGGCTAAAGCCTGTGACATTTTACTTCTTATTGTCAAAGATCATATTTACAGGGCTACAACTAGGAGAAAACTTTAAGAAAATACTGCCCTTGTTGTACATTACCTTACTTTATATGCTATTCCATGCACATTTACTGTTGGCTGCTGCTGAACTCAGGATCCTGGACCAGACAGACACTTGTCTTGACCCACTGCAGTCCTCTTTATGTCTCTGTAAATACAGATGGAGCCAAGAACCAGTATCCTATCAACTATACATGATGCCAGTGCCTCGTGGCCATCTGCATTTATACAACAAACACCTAAAAAGCACATCTTTAGCAGGGAAGCATCCTGTTTTGTGCTTCCTTTTATCTGAGTGTCCAGCAAAACAAAGGCTAGTAGTGGATCTGAAGGATGAAGGGCAGTATTAGTGAGATGTGTGAGAGAGTTTGCAGAGCTGAGGGCATTTCGTGGCAGGATGAGGAGCATGGTATGATGCTGAACATGTGGTAGGAGGCCAGGGAGAGTGAGGTTAGCAGAAGAGCGGTAGGTAGGGAATATGGGAGAGCAGAGATGATACCTCAGGTCAACATCACTTTATATCAAGAGGAGATCAACTACAAATTTTAGTAGTAGTCTTTAATGTATGCCTGATCGACTCATCATAGAATTCCTATTTAGGTATCCAACAGGAGTTTCCATCTCTCAGCTGAAGAGGAGTAAATGTAAACCCTAAATTATGTAATAAAAAATATAACCTAAAAAAAAAGTTACTTTTTATCATACCTGAGTCCTTTTTTTGTGCCTTCTGAAACATGAAAGTTTTTATATAGCAGCATGGTTCATTTCAATGTGGACATACTTCTTCATTATTGGCAGCCTTTCTTCATTATTTTCACCTTTCCTGTACTAATTGTAGTACGCTTTTAAAAAAATAGATTTTAGAAGGTGGTGACAAAGCTACTGGGTTTTGGAACCCCAAATCTTCTTAGTATCTGTCTTCTTTCTCCTCCTGTGACAACGTTACTGTAATGGCAGGAAATCTTTGTCCTGTTCCTTAAACAAGTGCAATCCTTTCCTTATGGAGTTAGGGCACTAACAAGTTATTACTTTGCTTTTCAAGTTTTTTCTCCACAGAGAATTATTTTCATGTTGCACTTTTCTTATTTTACAGTGTGTTCACATGTCTAGGTATACATCCATCATGGGAATCAATCAGGAGTGGCTCCAGTGACATCAGTAATTCAGATTGTGCAAATTGGTATTAATCTGACTCACACTGACCTTTTGATACATTGTGTATTAAAATTTTGTATTGAATCCAAACATTTATTTTCATAAAACAAAATAATAAGAAATTTCTGTCTGAATACTTTTTTTAGAATTTGCTTGTTTTGTAAGAAGTCATTAGGAACTTGTTGAAGCTATTGATCCAAAAAGAGTAGGGTGATAGGTCTGCATTTTTATATACTACGACTTGGCTTAATAAGCCAATTGACCTAAACAATCTGCTTCACACTGAAGCATGACTCTTTCAGTGTTAACTGTTACTTTACCTCTGTTATTAAATTACCTTCTAAATGAGATGTCTGATTAAATTATTTTAAAGATCAAACAAACATCTCTAAATTTGATTAATTTGCTATTCATGAGTCACACTGAAGTCAGAAGAGGCTTTGTTTAACAGTAAATTGATATTAAACAATGCAAGTTCGTGTTCATACAGTATCACTGAGAACCCAATAGAGAATGTGCCTTGCTTAAATGGTTTCTGACTGGCAAAGAATAAATGACCAAGTTTATCAGTTTCTTCTTGCCTGTACTGCAAAAAGTTAGGAACATTCACACTGAATTCATTGTGGTTGCTGAGATGCAAAGCTTGTAGTCAAAAGAAAAAGGCCCATACTCCTGATACTGTAAATTGTACCCTAATTTTTCTTGAAGAAAAATAAAGATTACTACAGTGGAATTACATTGGTGTATATTATCATGAGCGAAGGAACAGGCCTTGACATTCCTGAGATTAACAAGAAGCAGCAGTTAAGGCTGTCATCTGTCACGTTGCTGTGTTTTTTTCTTGCTTTTTTTCCCCTCAGAAGTCTTCTTTTTAAAGCCGCAGCTCCTGGAATCATGAGACTATACTAGGGTTTTACTTTTTTCTTTAAGTCTATTTTTAAAGTCTTGGAGACCACTGGACATCAAGGGTCGCCTGTTGTGTCACATGTGTTTGCAGTTAACACTACAAAGGACAATCCACACAAACATAACCTCTTGATCTTCCCTTATGGAGGAAAGGAGAACCAGCTCACATGGCTGCATCCACTCAGTGATGCTTTCCAAGCTCGCTCAAACGCCTTCTTGTTTGCCAGGTGTTTGCCATCATCTCATCCTCTTCTTCCCATGTGAATTTAGCAACATTAGTTTTTTAAATTATTTAAATTTTAACCCTGTAGGGTGAGATGGAAGGTCATGACTAGTGACATCATATAAACCTGAAATGTATGCTTTATCATTCTAAAAGACAGATCCTTGCTTTAAGGGTGGTCATGTAAGCTCCCTTCATAGTTAGGAGAAAAGAAAATCAGCACCTCCAGCAGTCAATTCATCCATTACTGAGATGAATTCCCCTTTATTACAAAGGAAGCCTAACTAACTAGCTTTAACTAGATGCCTCATAAAAGGCTGCAGTTTGATGGGATATGTTTCATCCCTGCATCCAAGGAAGAAAAAGAGCTTTAACCTCTACAGACTGAAATTCAACATGGTGCATAATATTCTTAATGGGGAATACTTGAAAATTCATCACTGATAACTCACCCAGAATTGCAACAACAGGTCACAGAATTGCTATTTATAGCAAAGCTTATTATCATTTATCCTACTCAGATTGAGTGACCTTGGAATTTTTGCTCATCAGACCCTTGAAATTTCATTTATTGCCTAATCTCTGGCAAGGGAAGGAGTCCAGCTACATGCTCTGATTGTTAATGTGAGCAGTAGAAGCACTATTTGCTACAGCACTCTAGCTCTTCATTTGGTTTTTTACCATCACCCAATGTCAACAGCAAGGTGTTACTGACAGTCCCACTTTCTAAAGAATGGAGCAGCTACTCAGCTTCAACATAGCCCTGCTGCTGCTGTCTAAAGCTTCTCCTGTTCTTTTCCCCCCTCTTTTTGATTCTTCTTTTCTCTTTCCATCACAGGCACTATGAACAAAGCTTCCAGGGCAGGGTGTCACAACCCAGAATATAGTTATAAAGATACAGATATAAAAAACACAAAACTTCGTACACTGCAGAGAGCTTCCTTCCTTCTGGTCAAATACACATAACCTCCCCCTGTATCCCAGGCAGACCAAATTTAGTTGTTGCTTTCTGTCCACTGAGGAAGACTTTTTTCTTTTTTTTTTATAAAATGATGTGATTTCCCACATAATGGATAGATTATGTAGATAAACGCATAGACATAGTGGTACAAGCAAAGGTGACGAGGCATTCTGGCTCTTGCTGACTTCGGCTGGCATGACCTTGCAGCTGCAATGACACCCTTCCTGTGAAGGCATTTGGTGTACAACTGCCTATAGTTTTTTAAATGCAAACATAAACACAAGAAAACCAATCCTGCCAGTGAACCACCAGTAGCATTATGGGGCTAGAACTTTTTTATCCTTGTTTCCCTATTTTTAGGTAATCTTTTAATTGAAGACATTATTGAGCATTCTTTAGTCATAAATGTCTATATTCTCAACACCTCAGTGCACAGGACAAAGTTCTTCTAGCTAATTTCACATCTATGTCTGATCTCAAAATGGTCATATGACTTTTCTCCAGAACTGCAGCTTGTAACTGCAGGCTTTTCAGGCTGCAATCATTTCATTGCAGGGGGCTACTCGATGTCACAGCTTAGCTCTTTCACCTGCAGCTTTGGGTGGAAGTGCATGTTGACAGTAACTTCATGTAGATATTCCCATCCTTTTTGTGTGTAGACCGCAGTAACTGAGCCAGGGTTCCAGTTAAATCCTCCAGTCCATCCCAAACCAACTTTCTGTTTTCTGCAAATTGGCTTTTCCTACTGGTTGTCTGCAATAATTGATGCTTTTTACTGGAGAAGGAAAAATACCTAAGGGGGAAAGTTTTCTTTAAATGCTCCTAGGTAATCATGAAATCCAGTCAAGCAGACATGAAGGTTATCCCAGAAAACTCTACCTTATTCAGTTACCACAGCCTGCAATGGCACTGAGAACAGAGATGTAGGAGGATGTGATTGCAACTGACACCAGGAAAGAATTTAGTACTTGTGATTAAAACTTCAGCCCGAAAGTCAGACTTTACATACAAAGAAGTGGCCTTGGTTCCCAGAAGTGGCTGCTCTCCTCAGCAGAAGCTTCCTTAAGGAAGCACTAAAATAGCAGGGCACAAAAAAGCATAGTTTATTCCCTGAGTCCACCTGTTTGTTTTAAATGTACCTGGCTTGTGCACTGCTGAGGAGAGCAGTCACTTCTGGGAACAAAGGACAACTTAAGAGGCTATATTCGGCTATTTGTTTTTCACAAATCTTTCTCCCAGGCTCTCAGTAGAAGACCCTAATGTTCAACAAAATAGGAAGGAACTTTCAATATGCTTCCCACCTGGGTCTTGGGCATATGAACCTTTGCGAATCCTCTCAAATACTCCAGAGAGGTTATCTGAAAACCATGCTTGCTGTGAAATGCCACCATGGTCTTACTGTTCTGTCCTACAGCTCTGGTGTCAGGGTATCTGAAAAGACAGTACAGACTCCTTCCAGCCAGACCATACTGTTTTCACCCATGAGAGGATAGGAATCTGCCCATCATCTGGTGTCTCCTGTCTCTAAAGTTAGCCCTGTTAATACCACCAAAATATATTTTCCTTCGACGCTGCTAGTATTCCTGACAAGTGGTTTTAATATGTAAACCTGTTCTCATCTGTACTCTTCACACAAATATACAGGTTAGCACACCAGACGCTTACAAATAATACTGATATTTTAATTTTATAAGGGCATTTACTCTTTTTCATCTCACACCACTGTTATTTAATTCCTAAAAATTTTCACTTTGCTTCTTCCCTATTCTGCAATTTGGAGTAGGTAGTGTAAAAGAAAAATAAGTTCCTGTTATTGTCAGATCAGCTGTCTACACTTTCCTATATTGTTTTAAACTGTATCCATTTCTTTGTCTTAGGCACTGTGTAATATGCAGTCTCTGTGGACTCTGCAAATTATTTTCTGTAATGTCTGCCGAAAGGTAAACTACTAAAAGCGCGGCATAATCTTTCCAAGCCTGACTCCTTCATTTTTAAAAAGCATATATAAAAGTAACCAAATGGTATGCCACATGGGGCCTATTTATAATCTAGTCAGGCAGTTTCAAATTTGAAACATGTTATTCCAATAGCAGCTTATATAGGTAATTGTTTCATCGTTAAGAAAATAGATATTCCAATTGCTGCCCAGATATTGTGCTGTCCACATTCTCTCTGCTTTGTGGATCAATGGAGAATTCCTGACTCCAGGCACTTCATTCCTGTCCTGTACAGTTTAGGCAGGTCTCTATCAGCTGCTTATAGGCTGTACTCAGAGAGTCTGATCTTCAGCTATTTGAGGTGCTGTGTGTTCTGCTTACCACCTCTCAGGTGACCCATCCAGGACCTGGGTAGGTTACTTCATATATACAAGTGAAATCAGTCAGATAATAAAGGTTTCCATATCTCTGGATGCTTTTCAGGTTTTTTTTTTATCTCATTCCTTTGATCATTATTTTGAAGATCTAGATTGTTTCCAAACACCCTTTAGTTATGCTCTTCTGCATCTGCAAATGTTTCATAACAACTTAAAATACCCAGTCATGTTGGGAAAAAAACTGTGACCTTACACTGCTCTCTGTTTTCCAATGTCCTATATTGAATGACAGCTTTTAATTTTTCAGTGAGAGGCCACATCCTTAATCTTTAACAAGTCAGGACTCATGATTTGACATGAAAAAAAATCACTATTATATGTTGGCTTTATAAATGTATTAAGTCATTTGTATTCTGCCTGCTATAGTACATGTGTATCTTTGTCCCTCATGACAGCAAACGTGCACCAAATTACACAAATATGTAAATATATAAAGACATTAAACTGTTTCTTCATTTTTTCCCTCTCTCCTTTCAGTCTACATTTTGCATGTAGTATTTGTGCACAGATCCTAGTAAATCACTCTAATCAGGAAAGGTCCATGTGCCATTTGGTGTCCACCAGCCCAGCGTGATATTAGAGTCGTAAATGTATAAACACGTGCAGGTTCATGCCTCCTGCTGGTGCCTGTAGGAGCCACTTCACAGCAGCAGTGGGAGACAGAGACAAGTCCTCTTTTACTAATGTACAGGACTCTGCCACCTGGACATAAGGGGAATAACCTTTAGATTTACAGCGGTACATAATTTTTGTGGCTCCATGGCACAGATGCATATGCACATGAGAAAGTAAATTACAGCATTTTTTAGATCATGTCTCATTTTTCTTTCTCACTAGCCAGGTTATTTACTTGGTCATTGTAGCTATAAACCAGTATATGCTTATAGCTTTGAATTTCAATTTTCAAGCAAGATTATCATGCTGCAAGCAAATATGGAAGACAATGTCCCAGATGGAAAAAAAAAAAGTATATAAAAGGAAGCCTGTGAGATAGGTCTATTTTCTTTTTTTTATTATTAATGAGTGTCCATACTCTTAATTTCTACTTAGCATTAGGGGTAAAAGGTGTTTATTTAGAAAGAGTTGGATATTACTCATCTGTTTTAACTGGATGATTGAAGCTATTCACAGCTGAATTCACTGCTTGATACATGGTCCTAAAATTTACTATGAAGAATAGTAGAAGTGTAGACATAACTCAAACACTAACAAGCAAAAGGGGACACATATTAGTCCTGGAATCTATATTGCCAATTCTTGTTCCTGGCTTTGACCTCCTTCATAGTATGACAGAGCTAAGTATTATTTGCGCTGCTGAAAACCATTTTTTATTTTTTATTCATTTGTTTTTCTCAGGAGCACAAAAAGGTGACGTCTTTCTAACAAGTAGGCATGCAACCACAGAACACTTTAAAGAGAAAATATGCTAAACATCACCCAGACAGAATGCTTAGCAGCAATGACAATGGCTTACTAGCAGCCTGCTAAAACATTCCTGTATAACAATCTGTCCAGAGATCACAAAACAATGACACTTTGCTTGAAAGGAGACCTGAAACTGTACCCTTTCAACTGCAAATATGTTAATCATCATTCAGGAAGACTGATTTAACTTAAAGTCAGTAAACTTACAGACTAACTTAACCAGTTTCCCTGTCCACCAATCTGTTGCTCCATATGTCCAAATCTACAGCAGGGAAGTGTCTCAAGAGACAGCAACACATTTTGTGCTCTGAGGCATCCATCACAGCTGGGGCTGGGCTCTGACTCCTGAAATGCTTGCACCAGTGCCTGTAACTGGTTCCCCACATGAGCCTGTCTACCAGAGCTGCCCGGCTACTCAGGGTGACAGGAAAGCATGGAGAGGTAGTCCCAGGTCTTACAAATTGCAAGCCTTCCCTTGAAGCCAGTCAGTTGCCAGAGAGATGATGGAAGGCACACAGCCCAGTAGGTATTCTAGACAAGCTATTAGAGAGCATCTAATGGTACAGGAGCCGTTGCACTGTCGACAAACTTCATATGCAACGCCTTGGTTTACTAAGAATGAGGGCATGATAAATGTGTAGAATAGCACCGAGACAGAGCAGTGCCATTTGCCTTGCTCTTGCATGGCACTGAATGAAATTTTACACTACACAAACTTCCTTCGAAGTGAATAGGTGATGTAGTTACACACATTCACAGCATACATGTAGCTGCCAAAAGCGTTGACTTGTGCATCTGTGTGGTCCATGGCTAGGAGGCCTATACTTGTCTCAAATATAATCATGCTTTGCTTCTTCCGCATAAAACTGGTTTAAAAATAAATGTTTCCTAAAATAATGTAAAATATGACTCCAAACACCTTTTGTCCCTGTAATAGGACAGACAAGCTTTCTTTTTTAAGAGATAGTGGGGCTTAAGACTAATCCCCAATATGGTGCATGATGTGACCCCTTTAATACAACAGATGTTTAAAGGTGCCACAGGCAAGCTGAGAAAGGAAGGCCAACTGCTAATCCAAAAGCAGCCCCAGATCAAAAGAGAAGTCCAGCTGGCAACTCATTTGAGAGTTCAGGGTTTTTTTGCAGTTGCTGTTTAGGGAAAGCAAGGCTATCAGTATTGCTTCCACTCCTTCATGCAAAAGGGCAGCTGATGAGCAGAAGTCAAATTGGGGGGAAATCTTGTGATGTGGAATGACTAGCAGAGAAAGGGTTTTCCTCAATAGGATTTGTAAGGCGACTCAAACTAGAAAGTTATGTTACTATTCTTGATGGTATTTCATTATTAACAAGGAATGGGTGTGAGGGAGCCCACAAGAGTATGAAATAGTCCATACTCCCAGATATCTTCAGGCCTATATTTGTCTAAATTTGATGTGTGGGACATGAACTTGATCCTCTTGGTGGCTTGTGGTCTCTTCATCTGTGAACTTCGTTTAACTGCTCTTCTCATAACTTTTTTTCCTGAAGTAGGTAGAAAATCTCTCTTGCTTAACATTTCTTGAAAGATTGTCATCTAAAGGAAAATTTTGCATATATTTTTAATATTTTATGAGATGTACATTATTAATATAAAATATTAGACATGCTGAGTTACATTTATGTAAATATGCAATGTGCAATATATAATACACATATATATGATATACTATATATATAATAAGAAATTGCAAAGCTTTACTGAAGAAAAAAAACCCAGCAAAAACCCAGATGCCTTTGGTTTGCTATTCAGGTTATCTTTTATCAGTGCTTTTATTGCTTTCAACCTTCCTTGGAAAACAATAATTTCACTTAATAAATAATAAGTTCACTGAAGACCGTGATTTCTAATGAATTCTTCTCTATCTCTTTCCCCTGGCAATATTCTGTGTGCTTTTGTAACCCCTTTTTAATCTCATCTCCAAAAATGGCTGTGGCTCCCTAGCCATGTTTCTTATTTGTGAATAAAAAATGGTTTCTAGGCTCACTTTCCATTCTTTTTTTTTAAAATCACTTTTGCATATTCCTACTCTGTCTTGATATAAACACTGTAGCTGGGCCAGGCAGGAGCTTATTTGGGGCAATATTTATTGAAACCTACTTATGCCTTCACACATCTGTTCCAGCAGCTGACTATTTGAAAGAATAAGTGCTGTGATAAGTGTTTGCAAGAAACCCTAGCATGTACAAAACCACTTCTATAGTTAAAGAATGAGGTAGAAATACATGGACATGTATGCAGCTGGTCCAGATAGACCTGGTTGTGGTCTTGATTGGTTTGGAAGAGGAATGGAAATGTGCAAGACAGTGCAGTATTTTATTCCATATTTTAAAAATGCTTGGAAGAACTCCAGACTCTATAAAATGTTACCATTTGGTAACACCTGAAGAATGCAATTCTCATTGCTTCTGGATATGCTGAAATTTCTTCAAAAACTAGGAATCATTTTGAACCATAAAATGAAGAAGCTACTCAAAGCATACTTTGTATTGCAAACAACACAGTTTCTATACCAAATACAATTTCTGTTTGGGAAGTTAGAATATACAAAGAAAAATCAAGACTGCAATTCAAAAAATATTTCAGAAATGCCACATCTTGCTTTACTTTGCCTTGAGTAGCCTAACCAGACTTTATTACTTTTTTTCAAAAGGAATATAAGCAAAATAGAATTGGTTGGCTTGAGAAGAGCAACAGGAGATTGGACAGCTGGAGCTGCTGCCTATGTGAATGAAGGGAGTTGCAAATGACTATGGTTGCTACTGGAAAGACTATTAAGAGAAGACAAGATAAGGGAACATAAAATATTGTTGCAATTTAGGACAGACAGATACAAGTCAGGAAAGCGATCTTAGAACAGTCACTGATTGTTTTCTAAAAACACTGACCTGCTCTGTAACAGCAGCCGGAAAAGCCAACAAGGCTCTGGGCATCATCAGGGAAAGTATTGGGAATGCCACATTTCAAGAAGGACATGGTGGTGTTAGAGACAATACAGAGGAGAGAGACTGCAGCAATCATAGGGATGCAGGTATTGCTTCATAAGCAGCAACTAAAGAGGCTGAGGCTCTTCTGTGTGTAGAGGAGGAGATGGATGGGGAATACGAGTGAGGTTTACAAAATCACAAAGGCAGCAGATGAGGCAAATGCAGAACCGGGCGCTTAACCAGTACTAGCACTGGGGATGCTCGAGGAAACTAGTAGGAGACTGGATGAAAGCAGAGAAATGCAGGCACCTCCCTGGTGCTGTGGCAGCTGAGATTTGTTGCAGTGGTATGTTGTGGAGGCAGACACTGTCAGCAGGTCCAAAGGTGAGAGGGGAGCAGTCTAATTCAGCTTCTGCACGTCCACACACATGTTAAAGGGAGCAAGCAAGGCTATGTACCCTCTAAAATCTCTTCTACACCATCCTGAGTGCTGGAGGGGTACAAGGAGGGTGGGCTGCAGATAGTGGCAGTTATTTGCTGCCTCTAAGAGGTAGACTGTTATTCTGAACCCATTGGGCATTTCATATACTCTTAATACATAATATATTAAAGGGTAATTGGGAGATCTCATTGAGATCTCATTGCCACCAGTCTATAACACGTAGGCAAGGGGACACTTTAGTTATTCCATAATAAGCAAAATGTAAACAAAACCCAGAAATTCTTTTGCATATTCCAGATTCATGAAAATCATTGTAAATGACATGAAGTTAAGTAGGTCATCCAGCCCAGACATGAGCCTATCCACCAATTAGGGTAACATCAAGAGGAATATTTGTCAGCTAATCCCTGAAGACAGGAAGAGATTTTTCTGTGCATAATTTGTTAAAGACAGTATAACTTGGGTTGCTTTGTTTGTTTCTGGCAGAGCTCTTCTCTTGCCCATGTGGAGGAAGGGAATTAATTCACAGTATATTGCTGTCACTTCCTACAAGGGCTAAGACTTTAAAGGGCAGGCAGTGGAAGGTAACTTCCATAAATGCAAATGCATTTACTTCTGCTTCCTTAACTGTGGCAATTATGAATTCAGGAAAGGTGGCTGTGTTCAGTTCCTTCAATGCACAGATTTTGGCTCACAAGAGAAAGCTGACAGACTTCATTAAGCAGGTATATTTGTAAGCTTCTTTCATGGAAACATTTTCTTGAGTCTGTATCTCTCCAATGGTCATGTCTGCCAACTTTTGCTCTTTCTTCTTACTGTCTGCCATTGTATGGAGTCATTTTCCCTTAATTTTTATATTAGAGCATCTTGAGGACCCATACTGCCAGAGTTGAGCACCATGCAACTGAGAGACAATGAACTATGACCAGTAAAATCTCCAGTTGCACAAGTGAAGTTCTCAATCTAATAGTTGGAAAATATTTTAGAATTGCAAAAGAGGAATGAATCCCCAGGTTGAGACAATGTGCAGGGTTTTTTATAAATACACTAATTTTTACAGCTTTTTACGCTGATAGAAAACCCAGACTTTCAACAGCCAAATTAATAGAAGTTATAGGGGGTTATTGCTGTTTCCTCCTTGTTTCTAAATTGCATCTACTATTGTATTTAACAAGATAAGTAAAGATGGCACTTCTAGATGCTGCACGAAAGAGACTTTTTTTAAAAAAACGTTGAGTTTCTAGTTTAATAAAGCCTTGAAGATTTAGACATGCTTTGCTGTTCTGGTTTTCCTCCTCTCCATGACCCTTTTATTAAACGTGGATATTGTACTATAAGACATTCTTGATGTGGGGCCTTAAAAGTTACTGCACAGTAATGTTGCCAAGGGCTATTCCTAGTGCCAAATCTCTAAATTAAAAGGGAATGACTGAAAACTCACCTACCATATTACTTCCATGTGAAGTCACAACTATGCTGGAACTTTGATTTAGAGAGTCTTTAATTGCTACTGACGTTTCTGGAAGACATGTAATTGTTTTCCCCATAGCCTCAACAAACTGCAAAATCTGAGCAGTTGGAACAAAACTAATTGGAATTAGAAGTGGGGGGGAGTAGAGGGGGGGCACAGGGGAAGGTGCAGAAACAAAACCAACAGCAACAAAAAACTCACCTAAAGAAACAGCTTGGAAAGCATGAGGCACTTAAAATCTCCAGGGAAGATGAATCTCTCCAGAAGCCTGGAGAGACTGAAAGCAAGCCCTTGCTCTGGGTCTGTAAACAGCAGCTGCCAACACTGGCAGCTTGCTTGGTTGGATGGGGCTTTGAGCAACCTGCTCCAGTGGGAGGTGTCCCTGCCCAGGGCCGGGGGGTTGGAACCCAATGATATTTAAGATCCCTTCCAACCCAACCCATTCTATGGTTCTATGATTTTGTGAACACATGACACAGAGGGAGACTTCAGTTTTTAATTCTGATGATTTTACTAATTTTCAGTTAACTGCAGATCTGTTTTATAGATATGTGAATGGTATTGTTTGTGTTTACAATGAGTGCCAAAGAAGGTAAAAACAAAGCAATTTACAACTGACTTAAGGCTAGGGAACATATTCTGCAATGCTGACAATAAAACCAAACAGCAAAAAAAGGTTCACCTTGGCTTCCAAGTTACTGTCAGCACCCAAGAAAAGCAAGAGACCGTATAGGTAGCACAAGTGTTGTAGGGGTTCAGCCCACATGCAGATGAGAGAGTCACGTCAAAGCCATTCTGCAAAGTCACAAGAAATATCATCTCCAAATTCCAGAAAAAAGGGAGCAAAGGTGTCTGTTTTTGCATGATAAGATCTTATCAACAGCTGTAGTTTGAAAATAGGAGTCCGGGGCCCACTGATGTCAGAGCAGAGACTGTGAAGTTCGCAAGAGGCTGCTGCACAAATCAGCCATCCGGCTCCAGATAATGCAAACTATGTAAGGATTTCAATTTTACAGTGTGACAATTTTTTTTCATTCTGAACTGCTGCTGTTGGATTTGTTTCTCCGAGAAGGTTTTGTCATGTGCCAGTTGTAAGAGGTCACTGAGTTCTGGGGATTGTCACGTGCAACGCTGCAAAAGAAAGCTAGTGCACTCCTTAGTTACCCTTCAATGAGAGCACAAAGTCAGGGACAGAAGATGGGCTGAATGCACTTGAAAGAAAGGTGGGAGACCTCCAGAGAGGTATCTTGGAATCAGTGCTGCCCAGAGACACTTACAGAGCAAGGGCATGTAAATTAAAGTCTAATGGACAAAGGCCCTTCAGCATTAACCATCTTATGCCCAAACCCACATGTGACAGGACTCCATATGGTGTGCAAATGTAAAGAGGATTTGCCTGGACCTTTTCCTGCAGTGAATTCCCCAAGCAGCTTTTAAACACAGAAAATCCCAGGTTCATTGCAGTACAAAACTCCACCACTTACACTGGTGAATGGAGACAGCAGAAAGGTACTGATGGGGTTGCAACACCAGAAAGGGCAACACCAAGGAGATATAGATAAGGGTAAAGATTCAGCAGGAATAGGGAGTATTCAATCAAATAAACTGAGATGGAGTTGGAAATATTCCCCCAACTACTCTTCAGTGTCTCAATAGTAGGGGTTTTTTTTGAGAAAAGTTTCTTGTTTTCATTAAGCTCAAAATGTTGGCTTCATGGCTGATTTTCAATTTCTGCCTTCCTTCAATACTGCCTTTTGAAAGACATCTTCCTCTAGGCAGCCTTCTTCTCCATGTTGTGAGACTGGTAATTAGTTGGAGTTTTGCTGTTTGTGGAAGTCTTGTGAGTGAAGTCATTATAATAGAGTTTAGTGTTTCAGCCTCTTGCTTTTATTTGCAAGATTATTGGCTTGATAAAAGAAACAGAGTTTGACAATGTGATGGCTTAAAAAAATGTCTCCAAGTTGTTCTCTTAGTTAGGTGTTTGGTACAGTCCCTTATTTAAGGACCACAGTGGCATTGTGGGGAGGAAGACCAGGGGTGTGGTGACAAGTAGACACCATTTAGTTTACATGGCAAAGCACACACCGTCATCAATTAAGTTATCAGGGCCCAACTGTGGCTAAACTCATATATTTGCATCTTGTTACCACTTTTTGTGGGTTTGAACTTGCCTTTAGTTTTTTTGTTTTTGAAAAGGATCTGCCTTCTCTGTTCTATCCAGTAGTGATTCAGACAAAGTAAAGTAAGTTGTGAATTTCAAAACTAAAGAAATTCTGTGTTACTGGTAAAAGCACAAACTTAAAGGTCTTTAGAACCAATGACTTCAGCTTCCTCCCATCAAAGGTGCAGTTTCAGGAAGACAAATCCCTCCCAGGTAAATTTGGCATCTGCCAATGCAGCTGTCTGCATAGACTATTTAAAGTAAAACACTTTGATAGATTAGGTAATATACTGGTGCAGGAAGGGGCACAATAAGAGCACAAGAAAAAGCAGCTATGTTTGCAGTACAAGCCAGCTGATGGGGAAGCCAATTAAGCATTGAGCAAATCAGAGCCTGGCTGAGAGGGTACCAGGTGTTAATGGGCTCCAGTAACTGAAGTGACCTCTGAACCAAAAGGTATGAAAAAGTCAGGTTAGGATAGGGATGGCTGCATGCTTAACTTCCATTGTAAGGATCAGCTCATGTGGAAAGAAAGATGATGAAAGATCAGCTCGGGTTTGGTATTGGGATGGGAATCCAAAATTAATATGTTTTAATTTCCTGTAATGATATCCAAGGATGTGTAATGGTGTTTAAATATGAGAGTCTGTAGGCCAGTCTTGTACATCTGTCTTGATAAGACGGTTAGTGGTGGGAGCTAAAGACAATTTTTCAGTGTATCTTCTAAAACCTGTTTATTCCACATAGGAGTTGATTTCAGACTTGAAAGTCTTACAGTCCTTATGGTGAAATAAAATAACTGACTGCAACAAGTGAAATATGCAAATGATTTTATGACAATTGTAGCTCTTTTTCTTTCAGCAAATTATTTGCCAACAGGCTACGAATTTTGAATGTGTTCCAAAACCAATCTCAGCATAATTTTAGCCTAATTTTTGTCAGCTTGCCATGATGAGTATTCATTGTTTATTTTTGCCATATGAATATTCATTCAAATTTGCAATGATGTTTCTCTCTACTGATTTGGCAACAATCACATAAGCAAATAATTCATTGAATATGTGTAATTTTTAAATACATCTTTGATCTGAAGTCTACCAAGAGCATTGCAGCACCAAGGAAATTTTACATCCAGACATCTCTAGATGTTAGTGCCTTTGATGACTGGCTTTTGATAAAACTTCATTAAGCCATTATCCTTAAGTTGCCACCTCAGTGCACAGACTCCAGTCATAGCTTTGCATAGCTACTGAAGATTGAACTACTGATCTAATAGTTTATTCATACACTCAATAACCTAATTTGAGATTTGGAAAACCATCTTGTGTTGCCTATAGGCGTGGTTGTGTTAAGCGTTACTCTTACGATGCAAGTTTTCAACTAAAGCTCTTAAAGGCAAGGTTAGCAAGGGAATTTCAAGATAATGTAGCATAATGAGGGTTATGTATTGATTATGTTTAATGACCATGATTTTGATTTAATTATCCAATTTCCTGATAGAAAAAAATAATAATGAAAATAGATTTTCAAATGGAAATAGCTTTCAGAAACAAGATCTTTTCAGTTTTCCATTTGCCAGTTTTCTAGTTGCCTCCTATCTTCTTACTATACTTAGGTATTTTGTTTTATATTTTAAAACAAGGGAAAAAATAACTAAAAGTATATTTGAGTGTAATGCTTTTTCTGCTGCTTACACAATTATTTTTTTTATGTCTCCCAAGCCCACAAAATAATCATAAGGTAATTGTAAGGCTTTTCTGACTTTGAATGGGTAATGACACACAGATACTCAGTCTCATTGTAACCTTTCAAGACTATTTTCTACCTGAAAAAAATGTTAATAAAAAGATAGCAAAAGTGATCCACAGATATTGTAAAGGGCTAGTGAGGCTCAAGGATTTCTTTGATAAAATTTTCAGGCAGTATATTGAGAAATTCTCTGCAGTGATTTATTCTAGAGCTATTTTACAGTTTTCACGATTGAGCAGAATAAAACCTGGGAATGGAGTACAAATAAAGGAACAGCAAAACTTCACCTTGGACTATATTTAGTTCTTGGCAGACTGAGAAATTTATCATGCAACTGGAATGACGAGTTTCTATTTTCATAATTGTTCTGTGTGTGATAAGGTATTTTTTTAGAACAGGTTTTGGATGCGAAACAATTTCAATTACTGTTTTATATGTCTTAGCTTCCCTTAGTTGGCTGTTTGGTAAAAGGAGAAATTATTAAGCCTTATGACCATGTTCATTGCTATACTCTGCAGATAAAAAGGGGTAATAAGCATGGCTTGACTAATTTACTTGGATTAATGGAGCATATTGCTTAATCTCCTGCTCAATATCCCACTTTACACTTAAAGCAGGTCCAACTGGTACTCAAGGTATTCAGTGGGTCTGAAAATGACAGTCACACATATGCTGTGTGTGGAAACAAATATGTGTATGCCTGTAACTATATATATAGACACATTCATAAATATACACATGTATATATAAAAATGTGTATGCATATATACATGAATCTGTGTGCACATGCATGTAGAAACAAATAAGCATGCATATTCTAGATCTTCAAAATAAAATCCCAAATTAAACAGCTAATACATTCTTCTTAACAGTTTTCTCTGATCTCACTGCTAATATTTCCATGTGGGGTTTTTTTTTCTGTTTTGAAAACAAGCAAGCAATTTCCCATCTGAACCTCCCCCAAACACATTATCTTGCCAGACAACCCACAGTTTCTTTTCTTTATTTTCCATTTCATTTATCTTCTCAAAGAATCACTTCTATCTACTTCCCCAAAATTGGAGACTTCTGGCAGCTGTCTACTCTGAGCTGGGTTTTTTTTGTTGTTGTTTTGTTTTTGGGGTTTTTTTTTTCCTTTCTTCTGGAAATACAGCATTCCTGGCAGGCCAACACCCTGTAATGTTTTGTAGTTTTAAATTCTTCTCCACCCTCTACAACCATTACTCACATTCTCTTCCCTGTGGTGGAATTCTCTAAGTTTGTCTTGGGCACCATGATGAATTTACCCTGTGCTGGATAATGATGTACTCACAGAGTCAATTCATAAAACTAAGTTAGGTATTTATTAAGAGCAATGATGGAGAGGTGCAATTGCACCTGCCTTCTAGTGATGTGTACACAGACTTCAAATCATGCCCTCTTCAGACTTAGACTCTCCAATTCCCATGCAGCTCGGTAGTTGATTTGAAAAATAGCTTGTAAGAGTTCTCACAGTTCTTCTCTATCGGTATATCACTGTCATATTTGTATGGCTCTACTGTAAAGCCACCTGTGAAGAAATATGTATTTAGTATTTTGCAATGGGGGAATTGGCCTTAAGACAGCATCTGAAAAGCAATATATTGACCTGCACAACTAGTGTGGTGATTATGGTTTGCAATATAATATTCTAGTTAATTAGCTATGCTGGAAATCACTTCAGCGCTCCTCCTTACAATAAAGACAAATGCCTCGGATGGAAGAATTTCATCTGCTTTCCAACAGAATTAGTGAGCATTTGGGCAATATTTTATGTATTGTTGTATGTGAAAGAAATGTGTCTTGGATAAATAGATTGTAAAATCCAAGTGAAACCTGCCCAAACCTGTGGCCTCCCACTTTTTTATTTACAGGTTCAATAAGGAGAAGCACAACTGCACTCCTCAACTTAATTTAGCCAACAGTGTTTGGGCTTGTGCATGGAGCAATAGCAATGTCCAAACTCTTCTCCAAAGAGAAAAGGAAAAACCCTATCTGTTTGAAACGGTCTGGGGCACTAAGAGCAGGCAGTGAGTAACTTCTCCCAGTTCTCCCACATCATTGTACCAAAAGAGGCAGCAAGATGACAGCTGGCTCAGATGGACCTTTCAATTAAAAACCATGGGATTTTTTTCTAGAAATAGAAATTGTTCTCTTTCACACAGTAGTTAATTCTTCAAAGTATGCCTTCATAGAGGTTAGTAATAACTATTTCTGTGCAAATGATGTGAGGATTTTGCAAAGTGCTGAAAAAATATTTCACTAGAAAAGAAGGCTGAAGACTCTGTCTTCTCACAATTATACCAGTCTCCACAACTTCATTGACTTAATTACTGTCAAGAACTGTTTGAACAGTTTTGAGTGTAGGGTTGAAACTACAGATAATAGTTGCTCTGTTTTGAGTGTGATACCTTGCCATAATCAGGATTTTAAATTACAGAGTCCAAGTGAGCAAGAGAAACTGAGGGTGTTTACTTTGTCAAACAAAAGCAATTCCCGTTGTGCCCTGTTTTCAAACTCTTCTTATTGCTCCCAACAGGGTTTGTTCAGAAACACACTGTGGATTTTCCCTGCCTTTGTGTATGGTTCTTGTTTTGGGAGGGCATGAGGATGTTGAAGCATCTTTCCACTATGAAACAGGGATGTGACCCTGGGGAGCAGGACTGGGGCATGCTGCAGGTTTGGGAGGTTAGACTGAGTGTTGTGATCCACATTTTCTTGTTCTAGTATTAATCTTTGCAATCTCAAAGGTCCAAATTTCTGTCTGTGATGTTGTTATGAAGCTGTAGATAACATGCATTAAGATCTAATTGGTTTGGATCATTAACAACATCAGAATTGTGCTAAGCCAGCTGTTGAAATAAATACTTAAGTACCAAATATGCAGGCACACACAAACACACACACACATGAATTATGAATACATACAAAATATATATGAATTGCAATGCACTTTAATAGCACTCTTTAAACACTCTTTAAAAGTTCTCTCCTTAATTTTATTTTCACTTGATCTCTGAACGTCAGCTTTAACCTCGGCTTTTAATGTTTGGCATTTTTTTGTTTCAAAAATTCTATAACTTTGTTGTAATATTAACATAGTTGGGGGTTGGGTTTTTTTTTTTCCGAAAGGCAATTTTGCTTTGAAAGTGAGGTTAGTATTTATAGATTCCAATCCAGGGGCTATAAATAGACATAAAGATGATGGAAATGATAAAATGGAAATGAAATTTGAGAGAGCAGGAACTGTTAGAGACTAGAAACTAAATTTTTTACTTATGTCAAAGTTCATTTTCTGTGTGTAACAGCAAAAAAAGTTATGTACCTGTATGTTGCTCATATAGTTGTTTAGTGACTTCATGGGGAACCTGCCTATTGGTTTGAAGTGTAAAAGCCTAATAATTAAAAGCCAGCATTTCTGATGTTTCTGTTCATATTATAACCAAAAAAACATGTCTAAGTCATCATTTTTCCCTTATGAAACTCTGCAATGATTAAGTGTCACCCAGTCAGGACTAAGGTGCAATGAACCCTGGAGCTCTATGAGAGACCAGCCCACACCTCTCAGCTGCAGCAGACATTCCTTTAATGGAATGATGCTAATTTTACAACACTAACCCAAATCTTATCAGGAGACAACCATCCTTGGGTGGCTGGGGAGAATCAGTTTCCTTCCTGCAAGTTCCTTATGGCTTTGATTCAGGTGGTTGCCAGGGTTTTCAGCTGAGAAAGGAATTGTTTCCCCTCCTACCCAGCAAAAGCAACTCCAAGGCCATGGCCTTGTTCTATGGATCTGCAGCTTCTCTGCAAATGTTTTCACTGAAGGTACTTCTGACTTGAGCTGTCACCGATAACAGTTGGACCAAAGGTCAGACGTATGCAAAGCACATCACCTGCAGGAGACGTGGGCTGGCAGTGTGTAGGTACAACACCTCTCCTCAGTGATGAAACAAGAAGTAAAGGCCCAGTCAGATGGACCTTTCCTGGCAGCCTGAAAACAGTGGTAGTTGCTACCACTAGATGCAGGTAGATGCAGGAGTGGCCATTTCGCTGAAAATGGGAGTCATAGCAGCATGCATTGTGTGCTTCTCTCAAAGAGAAATCCCATTTGATTATCAAAATACCAAAAAGGAAAACTGGAAGTGGAGACCAGTCTACAACGCAGTGTTTCCATATGGAAATAGTATCCTCCATGAGTAGAGACCTTGCTTGCCACACCATATGTTTTTATGACCGAGGTGCTAAACTCTGACTGCAGGTTCTGTTGGAAAAGTCAGCAACTCTTACCTAGAGCTTAGCCAAGTTCGTTTCTATAATACACAGAAAACAGGAATGTCTTTTGGCCCAAACTGGATGAAACTCATAAATAGTGAATAATTTGAAGCAAAATATTTTCTCAAGCTCAATATAAAATGTTCCCACTCTGTGATCAAACTGTGAGAAATTCAAAATTTCAGACAAAACCTGTTTGCTTAAAGAGGATGTTATCTGTTGCCAGTACAATGTACATCTGATATCAGAGACAGCACTACTTGGTGAGCCTGAAAGCTATAAAAGTGTCCTGGAGAAATTACAAGTTGCTTTACTGAGCGGTGTCTAATATTACAACTGAGGTAACATAAAAGCAACACAGGAAACCCCCACCATGTTGATATAAACCCAGAAGAGCTGTAGTGCCCTGAATTGTTCCATGCCAGATTTTCTTCATTGTCCCATCTCTCGCTCGTGCTCTCTACCAGACAGAACAACATTGTGAAACAGGAACATCATACATAAGTTTCTGAAGTTTTAAGTACCATGTCTGTGATTCAGGCTCCAGGGAGTGAACACAATCAACTTAAGTAGAAAAAAAGTTTTAAGCTGAAATTCTGCTGATTTTTCTGGAAGTCATGGCGGAAAGGAAGCTGCAGGCTGTGTTCATCCTCAGGGTACAGAGGCACATTTTGCACCTCAAAAAACAACCCAGAAGTTAGAACGCTGATCCCAGAAATAGTGCACAGCCCTGTACAGCTTAACACCTATGAATGGTCCTGCTGAGCTGTGCGTCTCTTCATGTAAACAGTGATAGTCACATGCAGAAGTATCTGCAGGATCAAGCCCAAATGATCAACAGCAGTCCCAGACATGGTATCCATTTTCTCAGGCCTAGTTCTGATCATCAGACCATCAGAAAGCAGGTTAAAAATAAGCAAACCTGCTATCATAATTATACAGTGAATTGTGCGTTTAATCACTGTAAAATTATTTAAATCATAATAAAAATAAAACCAGATTTCCACAGCTTTTTTTTTTTTTCCTGGAATGCATCTTATTTCTTTTTTTTTTTTTCACTTATGCTGAAAGCTGTTTCATAGTCATGTTTTGTCAAGCCCCCTCACCTGTTCGGAGAAAGAGTTCTCAAATTGGGATGACCTGCACAGTTCCTATTTGCTGACTAAAACTGGAAACGGTCAGCCTTGACTTCAGTCCTTTAAAAATTAAGGTTGTTAAAATATTCTAAGTACGCCTCCAAAATCTTCTAAAAGTGAAACTAACATCTGGTGCAGAACTTCCATGCCAATATTTAGCCTCACGGCCATGCATATTTTAGCCTGAATTTCACCTCAAAATGAAAATTTCACCTCAAAATGAAAAGGCAGAGGGGACAGCAGTGATTCAAGACCTGTCAGCTTATGCTTACCTGTCAGGTTTCTCTCTATCATCTGCCAACTAATTAAGGTAACCTTGTCAAAGAATTAAATTAACAGTCAAGCGAAATGACAGAGCTTTAGATGTTCTGGCTAGAGGTTATCCCATTTCTCTTGTCTTGGCTGCAAGTAGCTGTTGCACACATGCTTCCTGCTGCCCCACTGAAATTATTTTCCATTGCAACACTGAGACGTTGCAAAGATGATTAATCATTCCTCTTCTTCAGAAAGCCAATTTTTTTTCTCTGCTTTCTTGTTGAATTTTATGCACAGTAGCCAGACAACACAAGGGTTGCACAGGAGAAGGATTTTGGATAGTAAAAACACAACATAATGAGTCAGTATACGGTGCCCAGTTTCTCTGGCTTTGCTACAAACATATTGTGCAGCCAATGTGGTAAAAGATGTATTTAATGAAAAAAGATCAAGGACCATTTTTTGAAAAGGATCTCATGTTTGCTAATGAGATCTTCTGAAAAAAACCCACACCTATCCATGAAAATGATATTTGAAGCTTTAAAATCCTTTTACACATTAAAGCTTTAACACATTTTATAAAATGTGTTAAATGCTGTTTAGGCTTACCTGTGTGCTTTGCATTACCTTGATTCTTCATCCACGTAGCAGTGGTTTGTCCCTTAGAGACATGTGGGGCAAAGGAATTCATTGCTGTCTAGAATAGCATCACAACCTCAGGAAAATCACTGAGACAAAGCTTCTGGGTGGACAAGAATGTATTCTGCTGCGTATATGTAACCCTTATTTTCCAGGCGATATCTGAGATCTGTGATCTGTTAAATACATTTAAGGTAAATGGGACAGGCTAGGAACTACAAGTAAGTTTTCTGCAAAAAGTCCCCAGCAGTATTATTGGAGCTGGACTGGATAATAGAGCAGATGAAAAACTCAAGCAAAAGTGTCTGTTGAGTTGAAAAGATGGGGACAATCACTTGAACAGTGAAAATAAGAAAAGCAAAAAAGGAAGGCAAAGAAGCAGTGTCAGCTAAAACTGGAGTTAGCAATGAATTTTATAGCTCCCCAGGGAGGGGAAGACTCAAGACAGAAAAAAATCATTTGCAAGCGCATCCAGGCAAGAGAACAAATGATAAGGGATGCGAATACACTTGCTTATGTTAGAGGTAAATAAGGCATATTGGAAATGAATGCAGAATTAATTAACAAGGCTTGGAGTGATTATTTTGTAAGAGTACCACACAAAGAGCAGGCAAGAGAGGTTAAATCACGTAAATCCAACTGGGATGAGATTGGCTGTATTTAGAAGGAGCAAGTCATAAAAGCAGGTAGGAATATGAAAGCAAGGAAAGTCTCTTGATGAAGTGCCAATACATTTGCTGAAGTGACTTGTTACGGAAGGCACATTTGATTGCTTTCCTAAGTCTGAGAAAGTACTAAACCAATGCTGTAAATGCTCTGCAGAGCATATATTTAAATGTGGAGAAGTATTAAGCTCAGCACAAATTATCAAAGTGAAATGGTGCTGCAGAACATGAAGCCTTGGCATAGATTACTGGAAGCATCTGCAGAGAGACAAAAATTTAAATGTGTTAGACATTTCATGGTAGGAAAGAATAGAAAGCTTGTTTTATGTATTTTCTTGGAAAATTAAAGAAAAGAGTCAGCTACTGGAATGGTCTTTGCAGAAATGGAAAAGGCATGGGCTCATGTAATGAGAAAAGCAAGTTGCTTTGAAGAACTGTATATGTGCCACCTCTGCCCAAAAACGTGCTTAAAAGTGAGAAAATATGAAGAGAACTACCACAGAACATACTAGTTTTTAGTAAGATGCAAAAGCTTGTGATGCCATATTAGCTAAATGTTAATGATGGCAACACTTTCTTACTTAGGCATGAGTTAGATTGTTGGTAAGAGTGAAGCCTTGACAAGGGGTGAAAGGCATCCTCCACAAAGGAGAGCCAAGGAAAAGACCTTAGAGGAAACAGTTCTAATATCTTTCTGATTGCTTTTTCATTGCACCGCTGCTTGGCGAAGGGAAAAAAGGAAGGAATAGGGGATTTTAGTTCATGTTATTCCAGGCAAAGACAAGTGGGGGGATAAAAAAAAAAAAACAAACAAACAACTGAACTTTGTTTGGGTGGCATATATGCACTTTGGGACTGTACTCATAGCATAGTCCTAAAACGATGGTGAAAGAGACAATTGTAGGAGAGGCCATAGAACTCACATTCAGATGGGATTTAGCAGCAGGTAAATCTGTAGGAGATAGTTGGCTACAGCCATGGTAAAGAAACCTGAAAACGTTGCTAACTCCAACCAAGGGAAACTGTATGACAGATGAACTTTTGTGATTTTTGCCTCTTCTCTAAAAAGTGTATCATTATAAAACAGTACTGTACCATTTGGGAATATAAAACACAGTGAAAATGTGTTTGGCTCCTCCAACACAAGCAAATAACCTGTATTATAGACATGTTCAGTTTTCTCATCTTTTCATAGGAAAAACACAGCCCGTATGTACACAAAGCATACATATAGACAGACAGTAGACTTTCTCTTTGGTTCTCCCACCTACTTTTGAGGCAGTCAAAGAGCTTTGTTTCAACATCTTTGATACTCAAGTTTACAACCACATCAATTTGATTAAATCCTTCATAAGACAGATGTTGTATCATCCACTTGTGCACTTTTACTGCTGGGCAAAAGGGGCTGAAAGCTGGGTATAAAAGCCACAGCATTTACCAAATCCTTGAGTTGTTCTGCATACTGCCACCAAATACTGGCTTTGTGATGCTTGTTTTTTTGTGATGGGGTTTTGCATGTGGGCAATTCATGCCCTCTGAGCTCAGCTCTACAGATACAGTGTGGTCTTTAAGTATTAAGTATTCTCATGACAACTTTTTTTCCCAGACATCTGTAGGAAGATAAAACCCTTTGAAATGGAACTCTCCCTTCAAGCTGTTAACCCTGTGACTAGCTACTGCCTTGTTAGTTCTCTAGTAAGTTATATATTATTTTGGTCTTTTCAATTATATTTTCTAACATTAATCTAGCTTACAGTTGGCATCAAAAGCCATGGATTTCACTCACATTGTTTTTCTGCAAGAAGAAACAATTCTTTAATATGCAAATCAGAAAGGCAAAGTTGCATGAATTTAGTCAGCATGCCCTTGATGAGAATAAAGGCTTTTATGAAAAACTCAACATTACAGTTATGTTCCTAAAAAAAGCTACTTAACCCTTTAGAGCAGATAAGGGGGAAAATTGTTTCCTCATGAAGAGAAATTATTCTTCTGTAGGATATTAATTTAAAAAAAAGAAAGCTAAATTAATGGAAGAGATTATATGAAGTAACTGAACTGCAATTTTGACAAATACCTCATCTTTCTTATTTTGTTGGATAAAATGCACATTAAAACTCTAATCAACATGGTAAAACAACCTGTCCTCACAGAAACATTCCAGGAATCCATCTGGAAAATATCTTGACAAAGGAAGTCTTTCTATGCTAACAGATGTTAGAATTGGCAAATACAAGTGACTTCATTTACATTGCAATAAAAGGACAGTGGACCATAGGCTTTGAAGCCTGACATGGGATACTGCCATACAGATACTTCATTCTTTGCAATGCCTATCCAGGCAGGGAAGATTTTTCTAATGAGTGAGGTTTCCCTTCAGGACTGAAAAGCAATATTGACTTATTGAAACTTATAAAAACTCTCTTTAACAAGTTCCTGTGCGTGTACTTTTCAAAACCACATATCTAGCTGAAAAGCTCAAGTAAAACAGATGTTTGTCCTAATTCAGAACTTATTCCTTCAGCCTACATCATGTCTGGGGAGTCCAAAACAAGAGATGCTCCCTGCAACACAAAATGTTTATTGACTTTTATCGATTGGATGAGCAAGTGAATTCTAGAATCAAGCTTTACCCAGGATGAAGAGCTCTAGGAACCCTCTGATGTAAATCTAGTGTTAGGTTCTCATTTTTACTTTTATGAAGACAATTAAGACAGTTCTACAGAGAACAGAGCTCCACTAGCTATTGAACTTCATGAATTGATCACACTTCATCCTTGATGCTTCCTGAAAGCAATAGAAAGCATTATGCATTATTTGATTATCACTGTAAGGCATAAATGTCTTCAGTGAATTAATAGAAATTGCAGACAAATATTTTCTTTCCGGAAAAATCAATATAATCCATATTTTACTACTTAGCTCTATCAACATTAAGGAAATTAAATAAGTAAATAACGTAAATCAATTATCAAACTCATAATAATAACATTCATCATCCATTCAGGGGACAATAACAACAACATAAAGAACACAAAGAAGAAAAGCAGTATTTGATCTCATCCATCTACACTAAATTCTGTCTATAGTTCAAAGCTTCTGTTCTAACCAGAGTCAGCTTCAGCAAGCCATAGGCAAAGGGTCCTCTCATTCCTCTTTAAGAAAACTGAGGTCAAGAAGAAAGGCTGAATATAGAAAAATCTCCACCTGCTCAAGTATGATACTTCCATTGCCTCATGGAGATCTCCTCAGCTGGACGTAGCCTAGGCTACCGAGTCATTTCCCATCATATTCCGGCATGAAGGAATGCCAGGCAGCATTTTGTTCTCCTGAAAGCTTTTGATTTTATTGAAGTTTGACCCTGCATTAACAGGGAATTCTTCATTTCCAACAAAATATACCAAAACCAAAATCAAGCAGCTCTGTGATTTTGATAGCTGAGAACCGACTGAAGCAATACCTTATTAAAATAATCGGTGTGGTCCTTACCTGTAAACTCACAGCCAGAGGTTGCTAAGGAGAAGCAACTCTCCTTCTGGTGAGTTTTCATTCTGGGATGGGCACAGATGCTAAATCTGTTTTACAGCTCTTGGGTACTGTCTGTGCTGCACAACAACCACTTCACAAAACTTCCCAATTCTTGGTGTAATTTTAGCAAGATCTTACACATGTGAAAAAGAGACACATGTTCAAGACCTAAGCTATTTTTTTTCCCTGAGCTTGCCAGGCCTGAGAAATGTCAGACAGGAGATCCTCCTGTCCAAAGCATCCTCTTCCAGAATTCCTTCAGTGGGGGAAAAAGCAGTATCTCCCTTACATGTCTGCTGTTAACCAGGTTAACATCCAGCCCCTATTACTTCCCCTCAGGTTGATCAATTTGTGGGCACATCCATGCTCTGTAATGCATATCAGCTTGGCCTTGGATGCAGCGCATGTCCTCCTTTCCTCCCGTATCACATGCTGTTCATGCCCTAATCTACAACTGTTTAATTGGTTATACTCTATCCCTCCTTTACTTGGATTTTTGCTAGTTATGACTGCTGACACCACACAATTGTGCAAGGCTAAGCAAAACCTTAGCTAAGACACATAAATACTAAGCCAAAGAAAGATGGATAACAGAGTTGCTCTTACAAAAGTTTCTAGGATGATTTTTGCAAATATTGCTAAAATGGGTCCAAGACCAGACAAAACCAGACAAGGCCTGAGGCTTAGCACATTCTGTTATTAAAACTGACTATTAATACAAATGCATCACTTCCATTAAGCTTATTATTTTTGCTTGACAGGCTCAGTGACCTTGGCCATCTCTGTCCCAGTGACTGAACTCAGTGAAGTCTTGGTTCCCCAGCGGCTCTCCCTAACTCTTGTGCCTCTGCCAGCACAACCCATGCTTGGGATGGGCCACATTTTTGTCCTGCCACCACCCAGATGTGGCCACTGGCTGGGACTGCACCCTGGGACAAACTGCTGCAAAGCCCTGGTAACCCCCGTCTCCTCTGAGGCAGTAAGAGTGGCCAGTGCCTCCTGCCCTGAGCAAAGTCACTGAAAACACACCACATGCTCAGCTTAGCAGGCAGCTGTACAGCGTTGTGCAAAGACCTGACAAACTCAGTGCACTTCCTGCAGGCACACTGCCTTTCATCCCTTTCAGTGATTAGGGGGGCCCTCTTTCAGGAGGACACTTTAAACGCTCTCTGGACCTTTGCCTTGAAAGACTCTTCCATTACGTCAAACTGGTTTGACTTCATTAAGCCTCAGCTAACTCCAGTTCCCGGTGGCAGTATTTCTTATCTTGCTTATTGACCCAGGTACGGTAACTAGTAAAGTCTCCAGGGACTTGACTGGCAGAAGCAGGAGCGGCAGCCACGTTTAGGGAGGCTGCTAATAAAACACTGGCTCCAGCTCTCTTCAGTGACATGGGAAAAAAATTAAGCTGAAAAGTTTTTTGCATTCAATAAGTTAAATTTCTCTCTTTGCTATGGTGTACTCATTGGCTTAAAATATTTTATTAAAATGGAGAAAAATGAGAACCTAACAAGGAGATGAACACAGCAACTAATTGTGCCCCATGCTGTGCCTTGCTCTGCCAGCCACTCCAGCCAGCTCTGCTAGCCATTTCTGCTCTTTCCCCTTGCCACAAAATGGATATACCATTCAGGACCTATGAAGTCCTTTTGCACAGAGGACACTCCTGAAACAGCTTGTTCACTTTACAGTTGACTCCAAAAGTAATAAGCAAAGTGAAATGACAAGTGCCAGCTATGCCTGTCACAGGCCAACCCACAGGTCATTGGACATATCCTTTCCCTCCACCACATCTTCATACAGTATTTTTCTCTCTTTTAGCTCCCTTTCCCCTCTAGAATAATTTTGCAGGTAGGATTGCTTACTTTTAGGTATCAGCCACTAGATCTATCCAGATGGCATAGAACAGCGAGGAGCACCCGCTACATCATAGTTAAGAGCGTGTGATTTACCCCACATTTCCAGTGGGCTTCTCTAAACTGGGATTGTACCAAATTGTTCCTGCTGTAAAAAAAAAGTAAAATCCTCTTTTATTGCCTTTTAGCCAAAATTACATAAGAAAACTATTTTGGAAACCACACACCAAAAAAACCCTAAGTTAAGATGCCATGGAGCAGTTTTAGATGTTCCTGGTTCTGAGCAGTGATTGATTTATTTCAAATAGCAGGTTGGGGCAGTCACATTGCCTTTCTGCTCTTCCAGCCCTTGTGCCCTACATGAGCGGATGGAGGTCTTGGAGGTATGATCAGGAGTTCTCTTGTGGCAAGACACGGATTTGCTGGTTTGCTTCCCAAACACCTACCTCTCTGATGAGATTTCATGAAAACATTGTTAGCCGCACTGTGGGGCTCCATCTGTGCCTTGACAGATAACCTTATGAGAGGCAGTAAGTGCTGTCAGCAAGGCACAGAGTAAATCCCTGAAAGAAGAAGAATCCCAGTCTTTCTGGGATAATTCACAATTTCTGGACATGGTATTGGAAACGCAATAAAAGATTATATAGTTAATTTCCCACTTTTTACATCACTTAGTTCAGAGGGTCAGGCTTAGCTGTGACTGAAGTTGTTCTTCAGTTTATAAAACTGCTTTTATTTTTTAAATCAAAGTTAATAGAGCAGACAAACGTTGTATTTACTCGGTGGCATGGCAGAGACAAGACAACTGACAGCCATCACTTGTCACTTAGGAAACAGCTCCAAAATCCTTCTGTTTTAACACCCATTTAACCTTAATTTTGCTGATTTGCATAGTCATCAATTAACCACACACCTTATACACATCTATCCTGATAGATCTGGAATTTCACAATCTATTAGAGTACATAATTTACATTTACATCACAGTGTTGTTAAACCAAACCATTATCTGAACCTACACAAATACCTCAAATTTTAAGAAGTCAAACCAACTTGTGTCCAACTGTATTTTTCAGTCATATATATATTAACACTACTTTTCTTTTTACATAGTCAAAATGCATTCCACAGATATTTACATCAAAAATATTGTTGCCCTAAACTCTAATTATCCAAACTAAAAAAAAAAAAAAAAAAAAGGCAAGCCAAAAAAGCCCAAACCACAAACCTTAGCTGTGGGAAGGGTAGCTCACACTGTTTTAACAGCTACTGCTTTAATTCTGCTGCTCTCTGGCTTCCAACTTGATATTCCCTTCTTACAAACTTAAAACCCATCACTGATGCCTGTGTGCTAGTATGGAGCCCTCCTCCTTAGTGAGGGTTGTGCAGGGACCTGTGGGCAGGACCTCACCACTCAGGTACTTGGTAGCCCATGCTTTAATGTGCCAGCAAACCAGGAGTGTTTAAAGGTTCTGTTTTTTTTTTTTTAATTTTTAAACTTGAGCAAAATGCCAATTTTTTTCCGGACACATAATTATATTTCTACTAACCGAGATTTTTTATTTTTTTTTCTTCATCACAGATAAGCTGTGACTGGAAGAACAGAAGGAGTTGCTGACATGCAAGTGTTGGCTCTGCACCTGCAATTTGGTAACCAGAGTGGATCATAACAACTGTTATGTTATTAAAAAGGAACCCATGGGAAAAAAAACCACCAACCAAAAAACCAAACAGGTGACCTCTTCAACTATTCTAGTGGAAGGTAAAGCAAAAACAAAACAAAACAAAACCACCAACCTGGACTGGAAGGTCCATGGCTGAGCTGCAGCAGAAAAGTAAGGCCATGGTGAGCACCCACAGCTCCTCTTGCTCAGTCCTTGGCGCTGGCACTTACTTGTACCCCACCAAGGACTACCAAGCCTCTGATGGGTTTGTACATGGTTACTACCTCTTGGCTTCCAGCCCTCACTAGCCCCACAGGCAGAGGGCTGCCCCACGGGCTGCACCATAGCTGAGGACACCCCAAAGTTAGCAGGTCACTTCTGAGAGGTTTTGCACTGGTCACTCTTTTAAGTCTCACCCCAGATCTGGTGTGTCCATGTAACAGGGGGCTGTTACTTCAAAAGAACAAGCCATTTGGGTTTACTTTTTTTTTCTTGTCTTTGACATGATGGTGAACCTGCACTGATAGCCAGGGTATTAGAAGTGGTGGGTGTCACATTTTGTACATGTGGC
Organism: Gallinago undulata; assembly: GCA_026546715.1. Classification (NCBI taxonomy): domain Eukaryota; kingdom Metazoa; phylum Chordata; class Aves; order Charadriiformes; family Scolopacidae; genus Gallinago; species Gallinago undulata. Next base: position 79,535,838 of record JAOTQQ010000012.1, on the reverse strand, counting down.
TGTTGTTTTGCATATTTTGATTTGCTTAATGCTGTTAAAGCACTACTATGAGTGGCCCTTTTATTCATTTTTTTTTCCCTATCAGTTGATGTCAAATAGAGGTAATGATTGATTGTATCTCTACACAATAGTTTAAATTCTCAGCCACACATTCTCTTTTCAGCCTTGATGTGTTAGTTATTATCCTCACATGTTTTGTTATCAACGCTTTCTGTCTGTATAACTTTCATGTAAAATGAATAAATAATGTAAAAAGCAACTTCAATAGCCACTAGGGTATGTATAAATGAAAAGGACTGTGTGAATTAATATTTTAATTGAATTTGTGAAAAATAGTGAATGAGCAAGCCACTGCTGATCTGATTTCTGCTTTCCCAGATTTAGTGGTAAACTTCAGATTTTGCTTGTCTGGAAAAGAAAGGTATTTCAGCAGTCAGTTTCATCTGGCTGCTGAAATCAACTGCAAAAATATCAGTCACTGCAAGTACTTTTTATCTACGTCACCCTCCTAAAGCAGTGAAAATAAAATTACAAAGAGCCAAAGGCTCTGTAGTAAATTTTGACAGACAGTTACAGGCAAATAACTTGAGTTTTTTTCTCTTTTTATCTCTTAGAAGGTTACAGCCTTTGACATGCTGGCAAGACTGGCCTCGATGCACTTACCCTTTGAGAAGGTTGCACCAGTTCTTCTTCACCTGTTTTCATTTTGGGCTTGATCCATGGCTTCATGAAGCTGATGAAAGTGTTTCCAGGGACTTCTGTGGGCTGTAAAATTAGGTGTAAGCTAAAAGTTCACACTTTGCAGGAGTTTAGCACGTGCTTTCTTCTGGCAAAGTAATACTGATGCCCATAGAGGAAGCAAACTGCTTTTAAAATTGCTTTAAAAATACTAAAGGGAGTTCAATTAAGTTTAAGAATAATGCACTGGCATGGTGTCTTGCTAGAGTACTGTGCCTGGCTAGCACCAGCGCTCAAGGGTGTGCCTTGCTGGACCTGCCGAGGATTGTGGTGGGCCAATATTTTGAATGCTATGGTCCAGTCACGACAGTGCAAAACCCAGGGTGAGGGGGCATCGGGGAGAAAGGGAGGTGGAGATGGCCCCTCCCAGGGATGTCAGCTGCAGGCTTCAATCCCCTTGTCAGGGAGTGAGGCTCAAATCTCCCAGTTTCAGCCTAAATAGCTGAAACTGGCTTTGGGCCAGTATTTAAAATCCTGCTCCCTGGAAAAGAGCCAGCACCACACAGTTCTTCAGTAGATGTTGGTGCACACCTGGCCTCCGGGGAAAATGCTGGGCTTTGAATTGCAAGTGCCTAGAAGTGCTCCTCCTCAGCGACCCCAGCCCCAGCACCGGCAGCTTTCATCGCAGGGGCCACTCGGCCACACACCTGTACCAGGTATTGCCCAGCTGATAGAAAGGGCTTTTGCAGTCTGGGTCCTTGACAGGACTGTCCTCCCTGTGCACTGAGTCCATGTACTTGCTGGGGGGACTACATTCAGCTGTTGAGAGTGGTGGGGCAAGGGGGGGAGGTTTGCAAAAAGTCCTCTCTGGTTTAGCTGCCTGATGTCATGGAATCATAGAACTGTTTTGTTTGGAAAACACCTTTAAGATCATCAAGTCCAATCATTAACTTAGCACTGCCAGGTTGCCACTAAATCATGTTTCCCAGTGCCACATCTACATGTCTTTTAAATACTTGAGAGATGACAACTCAACCACTTCCCTGTGCATCCTGTTCCAATGCTTGACCACCTCTTCAGTGAAGAAATTTTTCCCAATATCCAATCTAAACTCCTCCTGGAGCAACTTGATGCCATTTCCTCTTATGTCTTTTTGACCTAGTCTTAAGTGTCTTGGACCTAGTCTTAAAGTCATTGATCAAGAGTTTCACCCCTCTCCTTCGCAGCAGTGAGCGGTCACTGCTCTCATGCCCAGCATCTTGTGCTGGCTGAAGCTGGCCATGCCCAGCGGTGACTTGAGATTTTGCTCTGCTGCTCTGTCCTTCTTTTCTAGCATAAAGCTTTGTGTGCATCACGTTGCTGCTATTAAATGCCCAGTACATTAGCTTGTTAGTAATATTTGATGATCTCAGTGCATAAAATTTCTTGTTGGGTCCATTTCACTTACAATTATGGGTGTGTATCTGTCTTCATGAACAAGCTCTGAGTTTCTGTATTTTTAGGCTCCTTGTTTGTTCTACCCCCACCCGCCGTTTGGATTGCTGTCTCCATCCCTCCCACTCCTCTCACCACTCCCCATGATACAAGCAATAACACTCAATAACACTAAACTTGGAGCTCTTTCTGCCTGCCATCAGAAGAGGATGAGTAACAGGGGTGGAGGAGGTGAGGAAGCCTCCCTTGCAGTGCACTGGCTTGCACAGCCTGTGCTGTGCCAAGGTGTGAAAAAACAAGTCAGCATTTCAGATTTGCGTTGCAAGTCCCCCTGGCGAGATGATTCTGCAGGCTTATGCAACTCAGTCCCAGGAAACAATTATTCCCAAGCCTTTACATGCACTGCACACTGGGACTCCCAGCAATGCACAAGTAAATTAATGGCTCACTCTCTGTTTCTTGGCTGCAGCCTCCGTAACACTGGGGCCAAGACCATATTTTTTACAGCATGTTCCTATCCAGTACCACCAGCTTTTTAGTTTTTTCTGCAGCTGTAGATAAACTATCTCTTTGTAAGTGGTGGCAGCTGAGCTCTTTCAGCCATAATTAGGGGTGAACTGGGTGTTGACACTCTTCTCAAAAATACCTTTCCCCTTGGCTTGCGGTTGCAAAACAGGTTGTGCTCATAAAGCTGGTAGAGAGGGAGTGGGGAGTGAATGACTCGAGAACGGAAAGTTAGCTATCCAATGACTATTTAAAATATATAAATTCCAGGGTTTTGTTGGCTGTGTGAAGCTAGGCATCAATCTATGCAGTCAACTTCTGAGTTTAAACATATTGCACTATGACCAGCAATTCTCCACAATACAGTAGGATTTATTAATAGAAAATATGTCAATATGAGTTTGTCTTTGTACATGTTAGCAACATGTACAGTGAAACATATTTCTTTTCTCAATCTATATTGTTATAGTTCTTTTGTGTTATCTGACATTACCATTTATATTTGGGCTTAAATATGTTATTTGTCAAAATGTATTTTCAGTGTTAATATAACTTTAAAATCATAGTTTATCTTTTAAATATTGAATCATATTATTTTTTTCAAATCAATATTGCTCATGTTAGTGCAAATTTGTTAATCTCGAGATAGGTTAACCATTCCTTCCAGACCATAAACAGCATTTAATAAAACAGTGAGATTTATATAGCTCTACACAGCTGAACAAGATTCTAATACGAAGCTTGTTAAAAAAAAAATCCGACATTTTACAGTACATCAATTGCATTTTATACAGTTTTTTTTGGAACAGTTTTGTTTCTTCTCTATTTCTGTGTGTGATCTAGTACAAGAATGAAGGGAACAGCAATAGGTAATGATACTTTCCTCAGTATTGAAAAAAATGCATCGTATATATATCTTGCTCAGTATGGCAGCAGTGTTGGATTTCCAAGCCTAGAAAAGAAGCCAGGTAATTCAACACCTTCTCAAAACTCAGTACAGCAAGAATGAACGTTATCAGTTGGAGCACTTGCCACTACAGAGGAATGGAAACAAAACAACACAAACCATAGACAAAAGGTATTATTTTATGCCACTTCATCGATCCAGAATCTCCCACTTGAGCAATGGTCAACTTTTGACTCCAAGGAATTCCTAAGAGGAGCTGAAAGGGGGCAATGTGGGCATTTCAATAGTTTGAAGAATGGAAATAAATCGAACTTACAGTAACCTCCTGTCCTAAGAACTTCAGAAAGAATGACGAATCCCTTCAGCCTGTTGGCAATCCTGCAGCTGGAGAACTGCACCAGCCTGGTGGTTATCAGGCAGTCAAGAAGAACTTGAAGTTGAAAGTGACATTCTTTATTAAAAAAAAGTTTTTATACTGAAAATGTGCTTTGTTCAAAAGAGCACTGCAAATGTCACTTATTAAAATCAATGTAATAAATAAAATATAAACAACCTGTGTCCAAAACTATGAATAATATTTTTATCTACCTCACTATACATCTGGCCCACTGTGTCCCTCCCACCCACCCTTTCTTAAATTTTTTAAAAATTTTTTTGCATGCGATTTTTTCCCCCCTGTTTACTACAAAGAGCAGATAAGGTTACATATCGTACACTGGGAAAAGCTGCCAAAAAGATTAAACTATAGTCCTAGAATACCAATAAACCAATTCTACATCACAATACCTGCCTGCGTGAACTACTCGGGCTGTGTCCTATAGAGCAGGCAATGACTTGGGAGGACTTCTCCCCCTGCCCACAGCCAGAAGTGTGCCAGCTGATGTTAAGACTATTACAATGACTAATCACAGAAATGTTTGCAACCTAAAACAAATTCCTTAACTGTAATTTTAGCAATTTACAACTAAGCCATTTGTGCTGGCTTTTATGCTGTGAAAACTATGCTGAACTGTTGCCTGAATCAAAGAAATGCAGAAATGCTAGATTAGTTTTTTTACTTCTAAAATACCAAGAGCCGAGATGAATATGCGAGCTCTTCTGGTCTCTGAGCTTAGGCTACTTTTCTATTTTTTACTTAGATTTTTTTTAAAAAAAAATCTCTGTCCCTTACATTTTATATTTTTCAGGATTTTACTTTAAATGGTCAGTATCTTTTGTATTTGAGGAATGTGTCTTGGGTATCAGGTTTTCTTTTTGGTATGGGTTAAAATAAATGATTGTCCTAATGGTTCACAAGATGGACTCTTCTACAGCCCGAAGAGTTTGGAGACTCCAGACTTAAGTCTGTTGGGTCTTTGTTTTCCATTCCCTCAGAGAGATGGCAAGATCAAACTGCCTTCTGTGAGCACTTGCTGGTTTGTGGCTGGAGAGTAATGACATCTCCTCAAGAGAAGATCAAGAGATGCTATTTTAAAAGAAATGGCACCTAAGGGTGAAGGAGTCAGTGAAAAAAAAATCCAATAACCCTTTCCTTTGTGAGTATGTGGCCTAACAATTTTGAATTGCTATCAATGGTTAAAAAGTGAGTAAGAGAAAGCACATACTGGAGTTTCCACTGTTTAAAAAACTGAAAATCAAACAAAAATTGAAGCTTGAACAAGGAAAACATTGTATGAAAAGAAGTCTTACACCACACAAACACACACACTCAAACACACACACACACACGCACACAGAATACTATGCATACATGGACACACACAAGTAAGAATGTGTATTTGTATGGTAGGTTCTTGGAAATAGACATTCTTAGCAAATATGGATGACAGATCAATTGTAATTTATTTTCTTTTAACACTGTATCATCATAAAGAAAACTGGTATAAATGAAAAAAATCTATTTCAAATATCTACATCTAAAATTTTAGGCAGTGAAAAAGCACTTCGTTGACAAGGAGTGTGGAATGATGAATGTTAATTGTCAGAAACTGCTGAATGCCTTTTTTTTAGTTGCCACAAACAAATCCACATATCAGAACGAACAATACTGCTAAATATTCCTTTTTGTTTTTTTTGATTTTTTTGACTTTTTTTTTTGTTAAAACGCACCGGGGAAAAGAAAACAAAAAACTGGAAATTCATACATCTTTCAAAATTTGAAATTGAAGCAATATTTAGAACCATAGATGAAGAAACACTGTGGCATTGGTGTAATATACACAATGCACTTGATCTTTTTTTTTATCTGTAATGTACATCAAATACTTTACAACAATGCATTAACAAAAGGCAAGAAACATCTTGCTGTACAGAGGAAACCCCAAATGCAACTTGAAGCCTAGATTCACAATGAATGAGGATATTAAACAAAGTGTGAGAAGCTGTTCCCCATAAAGTATGTACGCTGCTCAGTTACTTGTGCTTAACTCTTGACCCACATCCACTCTCATGTTCTCCCTCCTTCCTTCAGCCACATTCAAAGTACAGCACTGAACTTCAGACTCTACAGGCCAACAGTAAAGTTGCCCCACACTGTAAAATATATATAAGTATACATATATTTCTTTCTAAGTACTCCCCGGTTTAGCTTTCATATCTTTTAGCCTTCTAAAAAAATCTCTTAGTTTTTCCATACTGGTTATCTGGGCCTTCCTATGGAACAGGCTTTAACAAACTAAATTTGCAGGAAAAAAAATGCCTTGTGGTATGCATGCACATGCACAGTTCCTGGAGCTTTTGTATCTGCCCAAGTCTCAAACCCAGGAGTCGGGAGAGGCTGGATAGTGGCTTGTTTCATAGTTAAGTTCACTATAGGGACGAGCAGCTGAATAGAAGTCGACGTAGTTGCCAGTTGACTTTAGTCCCAGGTGCATGTTGTATTCGCTTGCAGGTGGACGATGATGCACTTGGTCCTCAAAGAAGGACTCATCATAGTTTCTTGTTGAATTCTGAAACGGCTGATATGGTTCATAATCTTTTCTGCTGGGCTCCTGTGGAACTGGCTGTGTTGAAACCTGAAAGGTAGTAATACCCACAGCTCGTTAGATACTACTTATTGTGGGCAACAGGATGGAAGGAGGAGTAAATCTCACTCTATGTTCATTGTGTTTCAAATACATCTTAACATCTGCTCAAGGTATTGCACGGTACTGAATTAATTCTACAGCTTTGTTTTGTCATTACATTGCTTTCCACTTATGTATTTAATATTATTGTTGCTAAAGATGCTGGTTTACTGTAAGCATAGCTTACAGTTACTTTCATAACTATAATTTGTGTATTGCTTTCTGACTATTTTGCAGCTACATAATGCAAACATTGGTGGCCAAAACTCAGTCTTGAGAAATTTGAACGGAAGTGACACACTCCAAAGATGCTAAACATTAACATTTTGCAGCTGCCTTTGCCAAAAGTGAGATTTAGTGTGACACTGGATCCTTAAGAACCATTTATAGTCTTCAGGGCACTGACACGAGAAAATTTCAAGCTAAGTGCCCTGAAATGTGTTCTTCTGCTACTGTTAAGCTGCACCATCATCTTACCACCTCCTCAATACTTCATGCTGGCAATCTCTTGTTTTTGCTACATTCCCGCAAGTTTCCTTGAAGCTGATATGCAGGAAAAAAAATCTCAGGCGGTCCCCTAACCCAAGTTTGCCATAAAGTTTTTTTCAGACAGCCCTAGTGAGTCTCTGTTTTTATAGTTGGAACACTACCTTTCACTCTGTGCTACCTCTATTAAGTTCAGGCAGACTTTGAGTCTGATACAGACATGCTTTGAAAGAGTATCACAGAGCCTGGGACAGTGCAGTGCAACTGTTCCTCTCTTCTTGAAGGAGCGTGACTGGCTCTTGCAGAGTTGGCAGGATCTGCAGTGTCTTCTGACACCAACAGCTGAGCATCCATATTTCCAATAACAGCCATTTGATGACTGAAAGACTATATCATTTTGCAGTCACAATGTGTAGAGAGCAAAAGTCTATGTCCTTTAACAATCTTACAAGTGATCTTACAACACTGGGCCCAATATTAGAACAGCAAAAGGGAACATGAATGCTCTAGTTTCTACTTCTAGTACAGCTATCAAGGGGTACGGGACCTTGAGTCCCTCGCTTCATTTCACATATTCAAACACAGGTGTTTAATTTTGGCCACAGAAGGAAAATTCTAAAGTAAGCAACCTATCTATATGCCAAAAAGTTAGAGATGGTCAACTTTCAAGTAGAAAATAGGGGACTGAGGTAGTATTTCTGTTTCTTTTATGCTAGAAACGTTACTTCAGATATGTCAATCATAAACCTGGCATTTCATTGAGAAAGCAAGTACGAAAAGGTAGAAAAAATATTTTTTTTTTTTTTTTAGTTTGTTTGCTTTGTTTTTGCTCAAACTCTCACCCCCAAAAATCAAATTAGTTGATTCATGGCTGGAGTTAAAAGTGCAACCCTTTTCTCTAAATACTGTTAATTAGAAGGACTTCATCTTTTTAAATGCCATAAAAACAGATATAACTTCATGCACTGAACTGGCTCACACAAAGAAGGAATATGGTGCACCACAGGAAATACTGGCTAATTTAAAAGCAAAACCAAAAATCAGAAATGGGGGCACAGAATATGAGAAACTTTCTTCCCTTTAATTTGTGGATTAAAATTGAAATACTAGTCTCTTAAATTGAAATTTCAGATAATCTAGTAAGATTTTCAGAGAAAAGTATTTTTTATCAATTTTACTAAATGTTCATTTATCTATCTTATACCACTTCATCATTTTAAGTACTTTCCTTAAATGGCTTTTCATCTCATTTCTCTAGTTAAAAAATGCTGTAACTTTTCCATGTTACACAGAGAAGTTGTGAAAATATTATGGAGTTGTGATAAAGTAGCATTACACATAATGATTAAAATAAGCCTACGGGTGCAGAAAATTGTCTGTTTCCCAGGGACTGAGGAAATGCTACAGTGGAAATACCAGCTGCATGAATGCCATATATGTTGATACTGCAACTTTTTCTGTGCGTGCATTACCTTAGCACACCCACGATGTGCATTACAGTTTTGTAATGCCCACCTAATCCAAACATACTTATTGCTTTCTGGTTTTCAGGGACAGGACATTTTAAAAGAGTCCTGAAGTTTTAGACTGAATGGCTTGGATGTATACACACGAGAAAGCGTCCCTGCCAATGAAGTGCTATATTTTCTCTTGCCCACACTCCAATGGATATATGAAAAAAAAACTAAGCAAAGAGTCTTGATACAATCATGATTCTGGAGTGACTAAATGGCAAAATGGAGGGCTTTTAGGACATGTTGAGTGTATTGTACACATCCCTGCAAAAGATACGGAGAATTTCATTCCCAAGCCTGTTCAATACTTGAGTTTCTGCTAGGATGCCTTAGAACGCGAGCAGTGTGGTGTTGGCACTGGTGTTGAATTTTATGATGGTTATACTCAAGAAATAAGATGTGACTGGACTTAGACAAACTCATTGTCACGGGACATTGTGAGATACGAGGGACAGTAGAAGTGCCCATTAACATTAGCTTGGTTTTTGTAGTCTTTGTCATACATATCCAAAACATTAAAGGCATTCAGGTCTCAAGCCGCTCTTGATTTCATTATGAGTTCTAGGCTTAAACACCTTAGATAATTTTTGTACATATGCTGTCATTTTTCAAACTTAGGCTGAAATTAGCCATTAACATGAAGAACGAAGCTTGTTTGGAGCCAGTGGAATTGCTAGCATTTGTGCAAGCAGATGACTCAGTTCCTCTAATCTAGATTTATCAACCTTTGTGATTTTCTTAGCGTCCATGCAAGATCTTACAGTGGTCTTTTGCCATCTGGAACAGCAACATTTTAGACTCCATACTTACCTGATTGTGTTTGATATCTTCAGCAGGTGCACCATACGAATTCCTGTACAAAGTTGAGATTCCAGTGTTCTGAGCTGGAGAGAGAAAAAAGGAAGGAAAAAACAGGTTTACCAGATATACCTCTTCGGGCTCAAACTGAATTCTGAAGACTTCATTAAACACATTATACAGCACCCATTTCCCATACACAAAAATCTTTAAAAGCACCTGCAGACTTCTGTTTTCTCTTCCTTCTACTAAACAGTCATAATCTTTGCTTTGCTGTGCATGCATGTACATGGTATACACTTACTAATGGTACCAGGCGCCATGTCATGTTCACACCAGTCTTGTGCACTCCACATATAAATCAGCAAAATAATTACATATACAGATAGCATTCGGTAATATATTCCAGGTTATATATAGGATTTCATATCACACATAAATTAAGCAGGTAACAGTTGTAAATATCGAGATTAAGAAACATTTCACTCCTTTCACTTCAGTTGGATGATGTTACACCAAATCCCAGATTATTTATCCTACAGTGCTTTTGCTGTATGGTGAAACTATTCATGAGTAAAGTCATTAAATGCAACTGAAAAATGAGTTATGCAAAAAAGTAATGTGTAGTTATACTGAAGAGGTTTCACCAAGATAGTCTCAAATTCATGAACCGCTGTCACTTTCTTCTCAGATGTCCCACTACTAAAATGCACAGACAAAATTGAGCTGAGCATGAAATCAGAAGTAATTCCAAAGACAAGGATAACATCCTACAGTTTTGCAAAAAGTTACTTCCCACCCTACCCCAAAAACCACATTAAAAAGCTAGGGATTTTCCCTGCAAGGCTGACATCACTGATCACTTTGATTTGGTTATCTAGCTGAAGCTTAGTTTGCTGATAGAACTAAAATGATTGTAGTCATTTCTCATATTTGAAAGAATATGAGGGTAGCATTTTGTGTGACTGCTGCACTCTCTTCTTGCTGGGCATGTATTATTAGCTTTCCAGATGTTATAACCAATGGTTTCATGCTGTTGTGAGGACTCTCATTATAAAAGCATGTGCCTGAGGTAAAAATTGAGTAGCTGTGTATCAGTCATCAGTGGAATTGAAACATGTTGCTTGTGCAGCTTCTCTCAGGTCTCTGTGCAATGGTATAAAAACTGGAGGCACCAAGGGCTGCTTTTAACACCATCACAACTCAAAACCTTTAAGGGTGAGGACTGAGCATCAGAGCCAAAAGCTGGGTCTGGGATCCATGCTAGCCATATCGCTATGAAGAACCACAGTTACTGAAAAAGTAACCACTCTTTCTTCCTTTGGCAACCTGCTAGCATGGACCTCAGCATGTGCAACTGCCTCTATCTTTCCCCCAGCCACCGCAACCTCTATGGAGAAAGGGAGGGCATGGTCTTTAGTTGAAGACTGTAATACACCAGTTCTGATCTTCAAATCTGCCATGGGTTCCATGCAGAGGGTACAATTTTTGACAAGTTTAGTGTACTGTTCCATATTGCCGCTTTACAGATCTCAGATGGTGTTCTTAAAGATCTCCAGCATGTTTTTGAAAGAGGATAAAAACAGGGCTTATATGGTGGTGTGATAAACCCTAAGAGCTGGAAAAAGGTTTTTGTTCACTTGACAACCATTAATTAATAGGAGTGAAGAAACTCTTGTTTCTTGAACAGCTGGATGTGGTTACTGAGACAGTGCATAGTCCTGTTTAGGAAATGGTGAAGAACTCTGGATGTCTCCAAGGAGCGCAGCAGGATCCTTTCTTTGAAGGTGGGAAGAATACAAGAATACAAACTCTAGTAACACATGATGGTTAGTCTTTTCCAGTGGTAGGTACTCTTAATTCTGCCTGTGTGCCAGTTGGTGGTAAGAGATGGAAATGATGTCTGCTTGAGTAGTTTGTCTTTGGCCATAAATGTTAGAGCTGAAGGGCTGATCTGCAGAAGTTCTCTCTACTCAGGCTGCGTTTTATCACCAAACTTGAGTGATGCACGAGACTTGACTGCTATTTCAGTGTTTTTTATTTTCCAGCTGCATTCTCCGCTTTGGTGTTTGAAACTCTCCCTCCTGATGACAGTCTTTGGTATTAGAGCAGTCTGCATCAGCATCGCTATTTATGGTGCATCTCATGATGGCATCGAGCTCATTAGTGCAACAACCAGATCTTTCCTCGGTAGCATCTTTTTTATGCTGCTTTTCTGAGTTTTTTGCTTGCCTCAAAAAGCACTAGAAGAAGCTGAGTTATATACATTTCTCTTCTCAAGACCTACAGATACACAGAGCTAGCACTTCAGCTTCCCCTTTTTGTGAAGTGCTACTTATTGAAAAAAATTAAAGTGATATTCAATGTGTTGCTCTCCCCTAAGTAGGAGAACTCCTTGTAAACTTTTTTTTCTTTGTTTTCATGTATATAAATTGCAAAATAAGCAGGGTTGAAGTTTCATGCATGCAAGTTTTCAGCCAGGCATGACTTGAACATATTCAGTCCAATAGGACAACACTTTTCATGGTTGATTGACGTCAAGTATAAAAGACTGGTATATGGTGCAACATCTGAGGGTTTTATGGAGAACCTGATGAAAAATAGCAAACTGGACACATGCTAATTTATAAGTTGTTCCTACAGGCAATCAGAGAGACTTTAAGTAGGGTCATGACCTATTAATCTTTTTACAGTTATATAAAAAGGCACGTGGTAGACATGTGCTGCTAATAGGCATGACTATTAAAAAACAGAAACTGTCCAGAGTTGGTGCACAGCTGTCCAATGCACTACTGGGACATTTGCACTGATGTGCTCAGAATTGTCACGTGCCAGATTGAAGACTTACAGTCTCCCAGATCACATATTCTGCGATGGAAAATGGATAGTATCAGCTTATGAAAATAGCTGCAAGGTCTGTGTTGCAGTGACGTGGACACAAATTCACAAGTTTAAAATGCAAAAAAAAATAATGTAGCATTCCTTTCTTAATGTAATAAAAACAATGACACATCCAGTGCTTGGAAATGAATGCCAAGAGTTCAAGAACAAGAAATCTTGGCTTAGTCTAGCTGGGAGGCTGAGATAATTCTGTCTCTGGAGGAAATGTCAGTCAAGCAATGTAGCTGCTAGCAGTGCATGCAGCCCCGCTCCAGTACCTGCTTCTGAACACGCAGGCGGCATCCCTGGGAACTCCATTCCCGCTCTGCCATGCTTCAGTGAGCAGTTGACTCTTGCTGTCCAAAAGCAGAGAAAAAATATAAAAGAAAGGAGAGAATGAGCTAGGTGAATGGACAGATATTGTGTGGTTAGTATCTGATTTTTGCTGTTAATGCTGTAGATGTACCTTCACAGTAAAATTATCAGAAAGAAAGAAAGGTTACTGAAATAATTTCTCTTCTTTAAAACATGGCGAGAGAAGGAAAGGGGTACAAGGAGTAAGAGATGGAGATTTTCCAGCAGCCACACTTCTTTACAGGGATGTGAGAATTGTAGCTGCGGATGAAATGATTCAAGGAGTGATGAGTGTGTGTGTATGTATGTATTTTACGCAGTATCTAAATATTAGTACATGATAGTACTGCAGAGGTACTTCTTACTTGGCAAAATTGTGAAGGTTCTAAGATGAGGACTACAATCAACCTTTAGTACTTTGTGGCTGCACTGCATAAAAACATATATATCTTTCTTTTTTCCCCTGTTCAGTTTTCAAGGTGATATTGGTAAAAAAACCCCAATATATAGTTCCCCACAGCAGTTTTCTGCAAAGCTGACAACAGCTTTGAAAATTATGTCACTCAGTGGTTTATGTGACAAAGGTATTACTGACCGAAGCCTTCCCCGTATACCCCAGTCATTTGATTTATGGTTTAACATTCAGCTTTCAGTTCCTATAAGTACTCATTTTGAGCACATTTACAGACACTTTGAAATAACAAGGTGTTAGCCTTTTGCCCTCACAAACACAGACTGATAGTAAGAAAGGAAAACTCAGCTGTGCAGCTGGTACTGCACAACCTGCTTTATCTGCTATAAGCAGCAGGACTTCATTTTCTAAAATTTAGTTCAAGACAGTTAAGGAAAATGCTTCTGTGTCTCAAAAATCTCAGCTAACAGAGATCATTACCTGTCACTACCACTGCCACCTTCCTGCATGAAGGCGAAAGATGAGGTAAGGGTATGAGAATAGACTACAGTACGTTATGGTTTCTTAAAGTAATAATAAATTCAAGTAGCCCAAGCGTCTGTAGCTATTGTAACAGATGACGGTGATTGTTTGTGTTCTGAATGTGCAGGGACTTGCAAGTAAGTTTAAGTAACAAAAGTATAGATGATTGACTCTTGATAATGAAAAGAAATAAATCAGAAGGTGTTTCTGCTGGTGGAAGTGAGGAAACGGTGCAGACTGTGATGCATGTATTCATTCAGTTGGGGAACCAACAAAGTAAGAGAAACTTTGGAGTAGAAGTCCCATGATAATATACAGTAACCTTATCTTCCCTGTTCTGAAAGAAAACACCATGGCATAAATAACGTTATCACATGCACTTATGGTTCCTGATTTTTTTAACAGGAATATAGTAGTTTTTGTGTTAAAAATATACTTTAGGTGATAACATTTTATTATTGGTTATTATTTTCTACAGAGAAGAGAAGATGGACAGTAAATACACAAGGCATCATAAACCTGTGAAAGGAAGAAGGCAATGAGAACTTTGATATTGTTCCTCTATTTTTTAGCTGTCCTTGTGAAATCAATATAAGTTCTCATCTTCAGCCAAACTGTTTACTTCATAGACTCTCCATTTTTCCCAGAGGTTTCCTGACAACTCTCCACAATGGCAAAAAGCCAACATTTCTACTTTGAAAATCCATCAAAAAACCTTCATTTTGGTCCCAGCCAAGAGGTCATAAAATTTTTGAACTATAAACTGAGAAGAGCTTTGGAGAAGAGCATGGAGACAGTTGTGGATAAATTGGGACTACATCTGTGGCCCTAGATTCTGTGTAAAACCATAAGTCAAAGAAAGCTTTGTGTAATACATCAGTTTGGCACAAAATACAACAGCAGCTCAAAATACGTATACGCCAGGAGGAACCTGAAAAAACATTTATCTAAGTCCCATAGGCTCTGTGGATTTATAGCTGCAATGCACTGTCTGATGCACAAAATGAAATACAGGCATCGCAATGAACTTGCTACATGAACTTATATTAGACCCATCCAAGTAAAGTCAAAATGTCTCGCAATTAAAATAAAGAACACTGGTTTTATATTGTTCTGTAATGAATTATTTATTTTATGAGCTACAAATCTGTTACAAAAAATTGATGTTGAAAGTTGACGAGTAAGACTCCTCCTAACTGTCATTTTCTTTTGTTCTTAAAATGGTGCTTAATTTAAGCTCAGACCAAATGAGTGACCAATTGGCAACCTGAAAGAGAGAGAAAGTTATTTGTTAATTTCACATTCATTTGTACAATGGTCATGTAAGATTGTGAACTATTATTAAACTTTTCAATTCGATATTGGTTTTGATTTTTCTCACTGAGCTCAGTAGCTGCAAAAACAGTCGATAGCTGAGTACGATGCTGAGTTTCGAGTTTCCTTACTAAAAGCCCACCCAAAAGATCAATAAGAACAGATGAATTACAAGCAGATATTAAAGGAAAACACGATGCAAAAACCAAAGTGGAGCAAAGGTTACTGGGGAAGTACAAATCTCACTATCTGAAAATTATATCAAAAGAGAAAGGAAACAAGGGAAACAGGAGTGGGAGAAAAAAAACTCTACAGTAAAAGTACTACAGTAAAAAGACAAAATGAAAAAAGGTGGGGAAAAAAAAAAAACATCGATTGTTTTAAAGTGTGGAGATGGACAAGACTATTTGCAAGGACACACTTATTTTCCACATAGAAACTCTTCTTTTTTGGTGAACCTTCTGATAGAATTTGGTTGCCTAAACTTGCAGATACAGCTAATGTTTCTGCCTCTTCAGCCTGCTGCTCTTACTCCTGAGATTCCCTCTTCATGGATACTTGTACAAAGTGGTGAGAAAAAATGCAGCCCTGTCCTTCACAATCACACAAGGACCACTGAAGTGTTTTAGAAAACCACCTTGTACAGTGACTATGAAACACTCAAAATATTATAGAGACATAAAATGCAGTACCTTACTGAATTTGGTGCAAACTCATGAGGTGCGCTGCAGATGCCGTTCAGGACACTCCTCATTTCTGTGGTTTCCAAATGCTCTTGACTGTAATTCCTCTTCTTCAGATTTCACTTTCATGCTAATTAATATTCCGTATTGCATTTTCACACAAATCCAAAGGCTGGCCGTTAGGTCTTGATTACACAATAGCATATAATACAGTAGATGTAGTGTGAATATCATCATATCCTAAAATTCGGTCTTGAAAGCTAGAACGAATGGCTTGATGGTGAATCATCATTCTACTGGTGTCCCCAGAGAGCTGAGGAACAAAAGACAGCCCATCCCAGCATTCAGAAAGTGCAGAGTGACTCCTCACCATGATTTTTCACTTGCCCTGCAGTAGTATTTGGAGGAGAGGACACCATGATGCTCAGCACTGTATAAATGTACAAAAATGTCCAACAGGGGTTATATAGGCCTGTGCAATGGTGATGGAGAGCAACACATGTTTTAGAAGAGAATTAACAAAGAGGTGAAGTACTAGGCAAATCACTCAAAATTCTATAATTACTGAAGTGCTAACAGGTTAATGAGCTCCCTAAGATAGAAACCTGCAATAAATGCCATAACATACACAGAGAAAATTGTTCTATTTACATCAGCCCAGCTGAGAAAGTAACAGGGACAGACTTTACAAACTGCTACTGAATTTCCTAGGAATGACTGACATGCAAAATAAGCTAACCGGTCCTGGAAAGCCATTCCCTGCAAAAGAGAACTGGTAGGGGAACCGCACATGTTCAACCATTGTCATGCTCCAGAAACAGCATTAGTTAATACAAGGTGGACTTACTCACTTGCTTCTGAAATGAAAAGAAAGTTAAAACTGAAATGTAAAATTGCACTTTCCTCTGTGAAGAAACATGGTCTTCACAAATCATTTTCACACAGCATTGTATTCATTACAATCAAATATTTCTTCAGTTGTATTTCTTGAGGTGGCTAAAACTTTGGAATCAACTGAAGCAAGCTGACTCTTTTCTCTAGTGCACTGTCAAGTTTATAAAATCAATGGTCTATCACAGCTGATTTTAAATATTCCACGCAAGCATAATCTCACCTGTCATGGTGTCTTTCCTAGAAGTGTGTTCTCCCTTATTTCCATGGTATGTGGCGTTTGTTCCAGTTGATTCATAGTCTGTTTTTCTTTCTTTTAGGCTGATCATTTCCCGGGGTGAGGCTGGGGCACTTGCTAGATCATAAAAATGGATTTATTTTTTCTCGCCACATATGGCTGAACGTACTGTTCAACTCTACAGTAAACATTTTAGTAAAGTTTATATTTGCTACCATACTAACATAAAGCTGCTTGAAGAAACACTACCATTATGGAAGAAAAAAAAAGGTGTTCTTATTTCAAATACAGACAAATATATTTATAGGACAATCAACTCCAAACATCATTTTCACTTCAAATGTTTTACTTTTTTCATTTACAATGAGCACCTAAGATGACCATTAAGAAAAAAGTATAACAATAATGATTTTTTTTATTCCCCTTTAGGTTTTTAATTTCTTTATCTCGTCAAATCTTTCTGGTATAGACACTTCCATTTTTTCTTGAAATGGTTAATTCCTTTCTGTTGAAAAGACTGTTAAATGATTCTAATTGGGAAAGGAAGAACAGAAAGGTATTTTTCATAGAAAACATATGGCAAAGAATGCCTAACACTTAAAGGTAACTTGGATAATTTATCTGTATTTAAATATCTAGGTTTGAACAACTGCCATTAAAACAACTGCTCTTTAAGTTATCATAAAAACTAAATCCTTCAACACTGATACTAGTAGTATGGCCAAAAGGAGGAAAGTATGAGGTGACAGGGAGAAGAACTGGGTTTGTGTTTGATCCTGGAGAATATGAAGGTGATCACTGGTGCTGATCATGAAGACTCAAGAGTTTGCAATGCTCAGGAAAAGGAGAAAAACAGAGGAAAAAATAATGGCTTTCAAATAAACTGACTTCAATGTATTTGGGTGTTGGTAGATACAACACATTTTCCCTGTTGTGGAAGGCAGGGGAAGGAGTACAAGATGAATGGCAGAGCATCCCCTCATGAAGGCACAGTGGTACAAAAATAACTACTGTGCTGGTGCTTACATTCCTTCCCCTGCCTCCACTTAGATAGTTGATATGTCGAAAGAACCTCAAAAATGTCCTTGCTTAAAAAAAAAGGAAAAAAAAAATTAAAAATGTAAGACAAGCTCATTTGTGAAGCTTGATCATGAGTTATGTCTTTCAGCATCTCTAAACAATGTTTCACTTTTGAGTGTTTTAGTTAAGGAGCAGGGAAGCACAAGTGATGTTGAATTCTGCTTAGATTCATTCTGCTGGCCCTGGCCTCTGAATTTACAGAGCAAATGCAGGACAGATGTTTTTTTCTGATGAAACCATTAGAGCTGGGGACTTATTTTAAATTGCTTGTCAATAGTGGTGTAATTCTAAAGCTGATCATCCAGAACATATAAAGAAACACGATATTAAATTACCAAATCAGCTAATGGCAACTTGAATCTAAAAGGGAACAAAAGAGAATGCAAACCTTGAAAAAGTTGCTAACACAGGGATGCATTTTGTTTCATGCATACTGGCAATGCTTTTAAGCACTCTGGTGTTCTGAACAAAATTGACTGATAAAGACAAAACCATCTCTCTCTGCTCCCTGTGGGAATTACCTCTCTCCTCCCATGTGAGAACAACTGCCTTCTGGCAAGTGCTAAAATCCAGAAGTGCCCTTTTTCAGAGTTCTTACTGGAAGCAGACTTAAAATTATTGGTTGACATTAGACTGAAAAGTGGTATTGAGGCTTTCTGCTCTTGTTCTTAAAGAGCACAGAAAAGAAGACAGAACTCTCTGTTAGTTAAAGTGTCTTACCACCAAGTCCTAGGCATGGCTGGGACACTGTGAGTTCATTTACTTCAACTCTTTACCCCAAGGTAGGATCCAACATACCAAAATAATTCTTGACAGTTCTTCATCTAAAACTAAGGATCTCTAATGACAGAGACCACATAACTGCTCCAAGCAGTCTGTTCCAGTGCTTTGTTTCCCTGCTGTTTCCTGATGTCTAGCTTGGCTCCTTGCTGCTCATTATTTGTAACTCTCTGCTATGAAAGTAAAGTTCATGCCATGCCTCTTCACAGCTGGCTGCTATGTGCTTGAATACTTGATGTGTACCTCTGCCCACTGCTCCCATCCTGTGTCACTCTTATTTGAGTTACACAATTACAGTCCATTCAGTGTGTCCTCACATCCTGATTTCTCCATCTCCCGATTCATGTTGGCAACTGACAAAGATCTCTAAATCATTTCTAAAGGATTTTTCTCTAGCCAGATCTTCTCCTTATAATTTATTTGTGAAGGACTGGATTATCTCAAATTTCTCAGGATCACTCTGAATTCCAGTAATGCCTTTCAAAGTACATGACTTTCTCCCAGGTTTATGTCACCTGCAAAGATAATAGGCATTATCTGTGTATTATCTGGGCCGTTCATGAAACCACTGAAGAGTACTGGGCCCAAGGCAAACTCCAAGCAAAGCCTTCTTCCATTTCAGCAATGAGCAATATCCACTATTTGTGAAGAGTAACAGAATTGAGGAGACAGTTCTGGCAAGAGACAGAACTAAGATCTCAGGGCCAGACATTTCAAGTGCCTTGCACTTACAGTCAAAATGAGATTCAGGAGAAGAAAAAAGGGAACAAGAGCCCTTTATGGACTTGTGTAATGACATATTTTGAAAACGGAATAGCAGCTCTCACTGAACTTCTGGCTACATTCAGCACAATGCTGAAGGTAATAATTAATTTGGCCAATTTTAATCCTAAACTCTTGGTATGCCTATGAAAGACAGCATCTGACTGAACAAGTAGTAAAAAGCACATTGAAAGGCTGACTGTTTTACGCTGTTCATCCTAGAAGATTTCCACTAGGAATGGTGTTATCTAACCAAGGTATGTTCTACATTAGAATAAGCAGGGGAAAATGCCCATATTTCTGAAAAGAAAAATTGATTAAGATTGTGGCATAAATTTAGATACTTACATTTACTCATTGTATGGATCATACAGAATTAATGATAACTGGTGCAAATATGCCATCAACATTACACGAAGAAAAGAAAATATCCCTGTTTTGAACGGACAATTTAGGTAAGAATAAAGAATATATTTTGTGCCCTTCCACCATTGTTAGTGATAAATCCAGATATGAGTGAAGTTGCTTAAAGAAGGAAAATGACAGTGATGCATTATGTCTGTCTTCACTTTAGTGCTCAAAGCCTGGTCTTACCTGAGCGGTTGTTGGGAGACATGCGCACAGGAGAGATGGAGGGCGTGCGTGATGAAGAGTACGGTCTTTGCCGATCCCTTTCTATTGTTGAAGATGAGGCTACAAAGTGATACTGTGACCATCCGTCCTGCAACATCAAGCATGGAGACAGCAGCCAGTGAAAACGCCAGACAGTTCCCCATTTTAAGTACAGAGTATTTTCCTCTGGTGTTATCACTACACATATACAAGCAGGCTACTATCTTTTTCCTGCCACTGGGTGGCAAATACTGACAGGTTAGGGGAAAAATTAAAAGTTCTGTAAAATAACACATTTCAGAAAGACCCAAATAACGAAGAAGCTGAACAACTTTTTAGGCCATTCGTTTAATAGTTCTATCTTTTACATGCCTCTATTTTCACATTGCAAACAGCATTCTGGTTATGAAAATATTCCAAATCATAAGACTGCTTGTCTTTACAGTGAAATTCAGTTTTTGTTTTACATAATTTCTACCTTATAAGGAATTTTTGGAGTAAGTAGATGGGGAAGTTCCAGGATTACCAAAATTATTGTAACTATTTGGGTATCTATAGTCTAGTTATTTTAACTACCCATTTGCTCATGTGTGAGGAAAAAAGAATCAATGCAGTTTCCTCATATTTTTCTCCGAGATGTATAGAAAGAAATTCTAGTCCTTGTATTTAAAACTGTGGTAATGGTGATGTATTTTAAAAAAAAAAAAAAAAAAGAAACAAAGTAATACAAACACCAGAAGCAGCTATTCCAGAAACAAAAAGGAGAGTTTTAATAATTCACATTTTGTTTCTGTACCATAATATAATCCAATAATCCGAAATAATGTACTTTAGATTTTTAAAAGGATATTAAAATAATTTGAAGTATCATGAGAGAACAAATTGACTTTTGCTAGTGCTCTTATTAAAGGACAGTATTTAAGTATCTTAAAGTACTGATAGATTTTAACTGTCTTTATGATTATCACAGTTTTCCCAGCGTCACATTGAAGGCATAAGTCTTTAAAAAATGCCTACTTTCTGCTGGGCTCAATGGAAATTGAGTCAACTACCTGATGGCGCTAAACAATTTTTTTTTGCAATACAATGCCGAATAAAACCAAACACAATATAATATTACCAAAAAAAAGCTAGAATTTTTTTCTTGCTTGCAGAAGAAGAATTCTCTGTTGGAATAGTAAAGAATATTCCCACTCCCTACCTCAGGCTACTCCAGGCACCCAACCCTGAATCCCCCCCCCACCCCAACCCATCCTCTGCCTTTGCCCAAGGCATCTCTCTGACTTTCTTCCCTACAGAAACCATGGGCACCTGGCTCTCAGAATTGAAGGAGAAAATGGCCAGAAAATCCCCCTTCCACTAAACTTTTAAGAAAGAGAACTTAGCAAGAGCAAGACACTTTCTCTTTTAAAAACAGCAGGAGGGAAGAAGATACACTTGATGTAGAAGGAAATGTTATAAGTAAATTAGGAAAGACGGATGTGACAACTAACTACAGATTCTGAATGTCTGTACTTCTTACATGATGCATTTGGATAAACATGCATGTGTCTCAGTTGTAATGTCAAAGGGAAACAAAAGAGTGAAGACTGGGTCACAGCTTTCATAGTAGAGTCATGACTTTCCCTACAGATGACAGGGGTCACTCATGTTTAGGACACTTCACTGAACTGCATCTCATATTTCATGACAGTCACATAAGAAAATATAAGGGAGAAAAACACAGTTAATAAATAAAAAATAGTAAGAGTAACTTGGAAAAAAGAAATAATCTTTACTACCACTTGCTTAAACCAAAATTTTCCATATCCAATCTTTAATTTCTGCCAAGCTTCTACACAAGCTGCATCCTCCAACTTAGGAGGATCAATGAGAATGCAAACACAACCATTTATAAAGCCCTAACTTCTTAATGTTAAATCAAATTGGAAGTCATTAGAAACTTTTCAATATATACATATATAATCTGTATATATAATAAATATATATATTTAAAAATAACTAATAGTTTATATTTACAATGAATAGCTTAAGTCCAATAATCCTATCCAAACATCAAGCCTGTAAATAACACACAAAACATTATTTTTAAATCTCCTGTTAACTGTGATCTCCTGTCTCCTTGATTTTTCTACTATAAAAATGAAGTAGCAAAAGTGAGAAGCCCATGCCTTTATCCTGCTGAAGAAAAATGGTTCCCTTCTTCCTTCTCTGGAGTCAGAAGTTCTTACCAGAACAGTAACTCTGTAATTCACTCTGTTATAGTTTTCTGATCATTTATTTTCTTTTAAGCAGACTGTTGAAGAGGAAGATACCAAGAGGAAAGAGCCTAGATCTGATAAAAGGAGAAGGAATAGACTACTTATTAATGTCTGTCTGCAAAACAAGGGGACATCAGCCATGCTTAAATACTGCAAGTCAGAAAGGCTTCCAGTTTTTTTGATCTGGACACTTGGCAAGGGGCACTCTCCTTTTGCACTCTTTCTTCCCTCAAATCCCTGGCATCTGGATCAGAAAGAAGTGACCTGAATCTTCCACTAAAACTTTCGTCCTGTTGTCTATTCCATCCATATCATTTGCATCAATACCTGGACCTTTGCTTTGAACAGAACTGGATGAAATAAATCCCTGTTATCTGCATGGTCCCATGGAGTCTACAGGAACAGGGATTAGCAAGAATTTTGTTCTGCAGAGTATCAACAGGTACTTTGTGAACATTGTTTCCTGAGAAACAGCATTGCAAGGTGCCTCAACAATGAGGGAGCAAAATCCAGCTGTAGTTGGAGTGCTGACAGTAGCATCCTTCTGCGTGGCAGATGTTTTTCCTTCTTCTCCTACCTGTAAATTTTTGTTTTTCTCCCTGCTGAGAGCAGTGCCTATAAAGAGGTTGTCAAATAAAATCTGCTACAAACTTTCAAGTTTGCAAGCTCCATCAGCTCCATCTATAAAACAACTCAGGCAAACAATAAACTCTAACACAAGTATTGTGGTGACTGGGCATTGCTTTTGACTAAACAAGGCATATTGCTGTCACTGTCTGACAACCTTCATGGTGTTTTTCAACAGCATTATAGGTAGCTCCCAGACCTCACTGTATTTCAAAATCCTAATACTTTTAAGTTGTCTGTCTTTAGCTCTCCTCTGCTGCAAGGAACAAGCTTCTTTCCTTGGAAAGGTAAACAGTTTGTAACAAATTCATTAAAGCCACCCCATCAACAATTCCAAAAGCTATTAGTGTTAAATATTGAAACTAATTTTTAAGAGCCTAAAGGGAGCATTTTCAATTTAATGCCGAGATAAATACCACCTGACATGATGGCTGCTTTCATTAGTTTGTTTCAGCTCTAGTGCCTGTAATGAAATTTAATTAAATTGATTTGGGTACTTAAAGGTACAGTATATAGCAGTGTCCTGCAGAGAAGAAAGCTAACTCAAAAGCAAAGGGTGTGAGACTGCATTTCAGAAACCAATTTACCAGCCACAAATGTGATCTAGGAAAGGAAGAGTAATACAAAAAGATCTGACAAATTGGAAAGAAATTCAATGCAATTCTGTTATAGAATGGACGCATTTGTTCACTGGCAGCAATTAATTAATAGGTGGCAACTGCACACTACAGGAGGGCACAGAACAACCAGACTACAGAAATACCATTGTAAGTCCTTATCACCTCTTCCAAGGTATCTTCTACTGGGCATCTCTCTGTATCTTGATTATAATGAATATACATATTACTCCATAAAGTCCAAATATTAAAGCTTGTTTGGCAGTGACATGTTTCTGATAGTACATTGTTGGGAAAGCTGCAAGGGTTAGATTTGGGGCGGGGGATGGACAACCACTGAAGAAAACAAAATGACATTGTAGTCTTACTGATCATCTTTTATTGGGCTTAAGAAGTGAACAGGTCCTTTGTCCCCGTGCTCAACTTTCAGTTATCTTGAAAATAAATAATTTTCTTCCCAAATGGGAAATAATTTGTCATGGTGACTGAACTTACTGTCCTAACATGTGACTAAGCACTTATTGCTGAGGTATCTTATGAAAATATAATTTGGGTTTTCCACATTATTCTTGTGTTTTAAATATAGGGGAAAAGAGAAAGCAGTTTTCTATTGTGTTTGCGAGAATTTCAAATTTTCAGACCTTTGGTAGTGGAGTCCTTGACTTGAGGAGATGATTTGCAGAGGTGGGTGGTATCAGACACACAATTCTCTCACTTGTAGTACAGTAACACTACGAGGACTGAGTGAAATTAAGCCCTGATGGGAACTGACACCATGCTGACACAACAGGAAACCAAAGCTCCTGCCTGAAGGATTCACAGATGTGGCCAGGGAATGTGTGGTAGAGTTGGGAAGGAGCACAGACATTAGTAGCCTCAGTGCAGTGCCCAGCCTGGACAACCTCACAACATCTGCTCAGAAAGAAACTACCCGATCAGCTCACGTGCTAACAGCCACGCAGCGAAAATAAGAACGTGCCCAACCCTCTAACTGATTAAGCAGATCAGCTGTTAAGAAGATACTAACTTAAAAAGCACTGAGTGGTTTAGAAAAACTGTACTGTAGCTGCGTGCCCACAAACACCTTTCAATGCTGAAGAGCAGTCTGCCCTGGTGCCTGGCCACTGATGTCCTAACATTGTCAGGAAGAAAGAGGGCCAACTTCTGGAAAGCAGAGGAATCTCACCAGGAAGAAGAAACAAAATACCGTAACAAATCCAATAAGGAAACAGCTAAAACTGAGAAACTCCAGAGAATGTTGTATCCTGTCTCCCCCAGGTTTACAAACTCTCCAGCATGCTACTTCTAGCTTCAGGCCCAATCCTCTTGTGACTTGATTTAATAGACATTTTTCTCAATGACTTGAAGCACACAGGACCAGGCTTGTTTTGTCATCGCACTTCCTTTCTGTAAGCTGGCATTTTACTGGTTCCATGAATTAATTGTAGTAATAACTGCTCCTGTAATGGTAGTAAGCTGTAGTAACGGAACTTTTGATACGCAAGCACTTGCAGAAATTGGTAACTAGACCCACCACGGTGTTAGAAGTAGGTGATACAGCAAGAAGGCAAAGTGCCTCCAAGTACATAATGCAGGATCTACTCGCTTTGAATCTCTGCCAGACACTGCTCGGAGTTGCTGGTGTTGCTTTCGCAAGCTGAAGCACTGCTGTCAGGTTAAATGAAACATCCTGACTGGTGTGCACCAGTGTGACACTTTCTAGAGTAAAAGATAAAACTGATGTGAATTAAGTCAAGGCTCATCAGACTTACACAGATCTGGGCAATTCTTCACTGGGAATTTGTTGTCATGGTGCTAATAAGACATAACAGAAATTAGAAGTGGATCAAATTGTCTACATACATTGACATATGAAAGTTACGTGCATGATTTGACTGTGGTGAGAAATCTAAAATGGTAACAAGGTTGGGGCGATGTACATACGTATCTCACAGAGCTCTTAAATGGGATTTTTGAAATACTGTGGTTTAAAAGTTCACCAATCACCACACATCATTAGGCTTTATAACCTGGGACCATATTATTTTTTTTTTAATATGATAGGAAGAATAAATACATTTCCCAGTGCTTCTCAACAGAGAGTCTGAGTTCTCTCCCTCTGCCAATCCCAATACAGCAGAGGCTACGGACACACCTGAATACTGAGTTTGCTAGCAGGACTGCTCCCTGCGTGCCATCAAAGTAGCTGGCAAGGAAATGTCAGCTGAAGGAGAGATGGAGAGACTCCTTCTTTTAGAGAACAAAAAAGTTCTCTACAAAAGCCCCTGCCTTGGTACTTGAAGCATGCTTACTTTGGAAGAGGGATCTCAACTAAATTCTTACAACTTCAGCAACTACAGAAACACTCCTCAAAACCAGAAAAACTAGTTTAAGGTAAACTGTCTGTATTAAAAAAAAAGAAAAAGGTGTTCTTTCACTTTTACCTTTGAATTTACAGTGCCAAATCAGTAAACCATCAGTATCAGTAAACCATTCCTAGCAGGATTGTCCTTTCTGTATTTGCTTGTGTTGATTCCAGAAAAACTCAAAACCAGCAGAGAATTCCTGGGTATGATATATTCTGAATAGATCTACTTCACTGATGTTTTTTTACTGCCATCAGCTAAGTTACAAACAACTATAAGGAGTATATTGACATTTTTACATCTAGGATTTTGTCTTTTGCTTACAAAGTGGGAAATTAAGATATGTTGTTCAAGAGCACTAGGGATTGAGCCTGGAAGATCTCAGCATTCACCTGGTTTAAACACCAGTGACTGTTCTTCAGATTAAATCCTTCAAACTGATTCTGCTTGAAGTCTGCAAATGGAAATGTGGAGTAATTTCACTGGCTTCAAAAGACTGCTTGACTCCAATTCTCCTATCTCCCCTCCTCTCCCAAAGAGTTTTGTGCCAGGCCCTCAAAATCAACAAAGTGAAGACATGAATCATGGAAGCCCACCTTAATTTGAGGATTTTAGTATTTATGTTCATAGTCCTATTTCCACAGGTAATGAAAGCCATAAAATTAATTAAAACAGAGAAATTATTCAAGTTTGAGGATGTAAAAATATTGTAATAATTTGGATAAAATTGCAGGAGTTGCTCACAGTACAACCACTTAGCTGAAGTGGTTAAAGGAAAATACAGTTTACCTCCCATGCCTTCTGATGATGATGATGGCAGTTCCTTACTGGTGACAGGTTATGCTGGGAGTATGACATGTGCCACCATGGGAGCCTGGGAGGAATGCCACTCATTCCTTCCTTGCAGAGATATAACTGAGGATGGAGACCCCACGGAGAGCACCAGGGCTGTCACTTGAGCCAAGGCAAAGAGCAGTGGTGGCTGAGTGAGGCAGGGAAGGACCAAGCCAGCTGGGTGGCAGAGCTGCCACCAGAGCAGCCATCTCTCCTGGGGCTCTCGGTCCCTGCCATAGTGCCTGATGGCTGTGGACTGCCCCACTTGCTGCTCCCCAGCTGGCACGGCTGTGTGATACACAAACGCACTGCTTCAGCCTCCTTTCCTATGATGCGCAGTGGGCTTGACCTCAGCACTTCTCTCCTTTTTATTCTGAATTTCAATGTACAAATGGCTTTTGCTTATAAGCGTCTGCATCCCAGATGCAGTGGAAGTTCAATTGCCTAAGAAGCTGAAAGAGAAATATGTATTTAGGGGAGTACGCAGCTTAAAAAAAAGGCTCCCATTCAGTCATTAACTACAGAAAAACTAACTGGCACTGGATGGGGATTATTAAGTTTTCTGGAGGCTCTTTAAAGTGACGTTTTCAGAATCAGTGGTTAAGCTCATTCTTTTCAAAACGAGACATGTACCTCCCAGTCTCCATCTCAGTTTCTCTGAAAGCAAAGACGTTATTCTCCTATTGTCAGTGGTCCACCCCAAAATCATTTGCAATATTTTCTCTCCCTGTTTTTCTCTTGTCATCGCAGAGCCTGAAGGACCATATTCTTCTGCGACAATCACCTTTTTTATTTTCTTCCAAAATATCACAGACGGCCTTGGCCAGTTTTGTCTTTTTCAAATGCTTTTTTTTGTGCATGTGTGCAGTGTTATCATCTTCTTATCACATACCTTCTACCCTAATTTTAATATCTCATCCCTTGATTTTAGCTACGAAGGGACACATGTTAAAGGATATGTGTGATAGGGAAGATATGTTAATTACTTGCCAAATCTAACTGAGCGAGAAACAGCTAGGTAACTATCCCTGGTTGTTTTATTTAGCGCAAGTCTGGGACATTTTGGGAAATCACTGAGGCATTGCTTTACCTATCTATAATTAATTATTGATTTCCTGTTGTGTGAGCTGTGAAGATGACAAGACCTAATCTGATGAATAAAATAGCTATAAGAAAAGGGAATTGTATGTGAGACAAAGCATGAAGGACAAGACTTCAGATATGGCAGAGTTCATTATTCATTTTGCTGAGGTTATATGCAGATAAATAATAAACCTGTCATAACATTGCAATAAAATGAAATAAATTCATTTTTCAAAGCACCACGTTGCCTATTAAATAGAAATAAAATTGTTTTAATATATTTTAGAGGAAATGAAGGGAGTATTTGGCCCTTCAGATAGAATTTCTGTTCTTCTATATTCCCCTGCATAAGGTATATAAGATATAATTTAAATTGTTAGAATCACAAAGAACTATTTTTGCTTGTATCTTGTATGCACACAAAAAAATTGTACCCAAGGAAGTTTTTACAATATTTTTTGACTTGCATTGTCATTTTCGTTTCAGTAATGCAATTTCACCTATCTTGACATGTTTATGCCCTGGAAATGCGAACTCTGGCTCTTGGCCACAAAATCTCAGGGGTAGGACAAGTATTACTTTATGGTCAGGGTCAGTTTGTAAAGCCTACTGTCCTTCCAAAGACTAGAAACTATTCAAACCCACTTACTCTTACTTTGCATGTATTAAACCATAAAATCAACCAAATACAACTCTCCTATTATACTTGTGAATGTAAAACATGGAAAAACCCCACAAAATTTGCACCATTGTCTCTTATGGTGAAGAACATGGAAGGACTGATGATACTGATTGTGATCAAGAGCCATGAGGACTTTCTGCTTCCTGAAGAGCAGCACACATTAGCTGAAAACTGGGGATCATTTTATTCAAATGTATAGCTGCCTCACAAACAAGGAATTAGTGCCCATTTGAAAAAATCACTAGATAAACTCATGTTGTCCTTGGGTTTAGGTCTAAAGTTCTTGCATAAATACAGTTAAACCAGAGAGTTAGAAATCCCAGTGATTATTGCTAAGCTGTATGCTAAGCTACTTTGACCTTTGAAATGTACTTTACAACACATTTAGACATTAATAATGATAATTGCATATTCTCTTTTACTGAAATACCTGTAAGAGTTTTTGATTCGGTAAATAAGAGCTCTAGTACTGTTAACTCAAACAGGAACACACAATTGCACCAAATTCTACAACTCTCATTTTAGAGAAACCAAAACTTTCTCTAAAAGCATTTTGTAAAATTAAAAGTAAACAAAAGCAATTTGGAAACAACCAGTGAAACTTTTCATTTCTACTTTCTGCAGGAAGAAGAAGGTATAGCTCTTTTATCAAGACGAACTGTAGCAGCTAGCAAATGAAGTAAAACAATTCAGAACAAAGCACACACAGTACAAAAGAGACTCCTTTCAAAGAGAGGTTTCTTTCTTTGAGTCTGAAACAGCAGACGTATTTAGGCCATTTTTGAATTCTGTTAGCAGTTTTAGGAAGAGGAAAGAAATGAGAAGGACTTCCCAGTAGTTCTTTCCCCACTCATTTTTAGATCACGTAGAACATCAAAGAACTGAAAGAAGGATATTGATGCACCAGCTTAATATTTCATCAAACTTTGATTGAATTTCCATGTATTGCTCAAGTTAAACAATTTTAATCTCCCTACAGGACGAAGAAGAATGAGGATTATGATAGCTTAAGTACAGAAACGCAGAGGAGCATCGGCAAAAGATGCCCAGTGTTATGCAGCAGACCATCACAGCTAGGCTATTTATCTCTGAAAAGACAACATAATAATATGTAGAACTACAAGAACTACATAATAATAAATGCAATTTGATTTCTGTCCCCTCTGTGCTGCTTGCATATGCTATTACTACTAGTAAAAGTTCTACTAATCCATTTCTTTTGCAAAACAATAAGCAGCCATCCAACATACTGGTTCAACTTTGTTGGAAGAAACTGAGTTTCTCACCCATACTCTTTTCTATATGTGTGCTTTTACCTGTGTGTGCATCTAGATATGCAAACATCAAGCACACAAGTTAATGATAAATGTTACTTTGTTTTGAATGGTAGAAATCGTGTTCCTTGAATGAATTTTGGAGAAAAAGACTGACATAAACTAAAAATAGTTTCTCTTAGCATGTATCTTTAAAAGACTTTTGAAAATCTTTAGAAAGACTTTTGGATTCTTTTTAGTATTGTACCTCTGAATCCAGCTAAAATTTCTTTGCTGTTAATCAATGCTATTTATATTTGTTTTAAAAATATAATACATTATTTAAGTTGATGAAAAATGTTCCCAGTCCCAAAAGACATGAAGATAATTTTCTTAGGTAACTACTTAGTATTCAAGTATTAAAATCCACTTTTATTCTGAGGTACTGTACTTTGGGAAGAAAAATTTTGTAGATGTGACCTTCTGCTTATGCATAATCCTCCAGATTCTGGATGCCTACTCATACCTCTACCCTAAGGATATTTCAGAAACTTCAGTTATACGATTCCCTTCAGAAAGAAGGCTCTAAGTCAAAGATACTGACTCCTGGGCTGCATTTTAAATTTTCTTTCCTTCAGAGAAGTTCAAAAGGTGGAGTACTATAGAGACAGACTTTACACAACCACGATATTAAATTTCTCTCTTCTAATTCTGTACTTAGTAACCTTAAAATGGACTTGGGTTTTTAGGTGAAAAATATCTAGTGGTTCCCACATAAGTCAGCTACAGCTTACCGTGAGACCCGCCCTCAATGCTGAGGATGATTTAGCATCATATGTATGGATGGATCATCCTAGAGAACTGTTTGGACAAACTTGGCTTCTTTTCTTATTTGTTTAGCACCTCTTGAGTCTCGCAGGCTTTGAATGAGAATGGTATCAGCTTCCACACATCTCATAGTGATTATTTAGAAGAATTACTGCTAAACCTGGTTGTTGAATTACCACTTGCTACAATGCTGAATGTTAAAGGAAGGGACTATAATGCCTCTAAGGCCCTCACCAGAAAAGCAACAGTGAAGCACATGAGCAGCTCCTATGCTCATAGCTCAAACCATTAAAATTATTTCCTTTAGGAATTCCCAAGCTCTCTTTGTTCAGACATCATGCTTAAAGGCAGCGTCTTCTAGGCCCATGTTGTGTCATGTGTATGTTTTACATACACACACTCCCATTTGTGTATACATCCGTGCACATATAGTGGGAGGTGTCCCTGCCCATGGCAGGGAGGTTGGAATTTGATGATCTTTAAGGTCTCTTCCAACTCTAACCATTCTATGATTCTATGATATATAGATATTTACCAGCAAAAATGCAGATACATTATCACACAGACATACAAGTATTTGCAAGGAGTGTAAAAAAAAGGCCATTGGTTTGGCTTTAATTGTGCTTAGTCATCATATATATATGTGTTGGGGTTTTTTTGATACCATTCAGTAAAAGAGCCTGCAGCAAAATAGTGTAAGGATGGGCAATGTCTTGCTTCAGCTACACAGGACTGTTTTCATGAAAATACTACCATCAGTATTGAATCTTCAGTTCAGCACAGACTGTATTTTACATTACTGCTAATATTTTAAATACTATAGTAAACATGGAAAAGGTTTTGGAAAGAAACATATAAATACTGAAGTAGCTGAAACATGAGTAAAGGAATGGTAGGTGACACTGCATAGTAAATAAAACTTTGTTGAGAGTATCACAAAGAATTTAACTATGTAAAAGGCCAAATAATGAAAACAAATTAAGTTTATTATATAGTAAATTATGGAATTCAGAAGCACAAAACATTTGAAAACATCTCCCTCTAACAACTGATACAGAAACACAAATTTTGATACTCATGTGTTGTCACTGTCATATAAGTAAGAACACTAGTATTTTGGAATTTCTACCCTCTTTCGGCCATATAAAACATAAAAAAAAAGGTTATAATGACAATCCTTTCTCTTTCTAGCATTGTCTGATACTATTAATAAACTCAAGGGAAGTTAGAAGAAACTGGGAAAAATATTATTGATATGATGAATAAGCTAGGAAAATCAGAACATGATCTACTTGACTGCACAAGTGAAGTTATAATTATTTGCATTAATATAAAATTGAAATAACATTCAGTTTGACTTAGTATTTTGTAATATTTTAGATATAAATTTTGGGGTTTTTTTCTAAATTGTTCTTAAAAACTAGCCAAATGATTTAGAATGATAATAATAAATAAATAATAAATAAATAAATAAAATGTGAGGACACAATATATTTGTGTTATACCAAATGCTGAGAATCCTTCTCTCCCTGTTTCTTTTTTCTTTTCAAAAATTCACCAACAGTTTATACACCATTTTCCCATGTGCGAATACTTCTGGATAGTTCTGCATAGGCCAAAATGTTTACCTGTGTAGGTCAGCTCAATTTATTTGCACAATTTGCTATTTAGGCTTCATGATTTTTCTCATGACATGTAAATTCTTAGTGTAGAGATAAACAGGATATTATTTAATTAGGCAACTGGCAATTAAAAAGATACAAATATTAAAATTTACGAGTCAAGGTTTTGAATGATTGTTAAAAAAATAATCTCTGGGAAGGCATATGCAGTCAAAAGAGGAGGTAAGTTAAATGATAAGTTTATACTATACAGTGATGCTGCCTAGTACTAATTATTTTGAAAAAAGTAGCATCAAGGTAAGAAGAAAAACAAAATTCCAGACTAACATATCATCCCTCACTGAAGAGGCTTTGTGTCTCTAAGAAAAAGTGTAAAAAGTTTAATTATTCTTTGGTCTGCAGCTACTACATGTTATTTCCTGCATAATAGAAAATATGCCTTTGCTTTAATGAAGAAATACTTCATATTTGCACGTGCATTGGGAAAGGCAAGCTTATCTTACATGAACACTGGAAACTAACATACAGCATAAAATATAGAATTAATAATAACTCAACACACACAAAAAAATCAGTAATAATAACTTTTTCTATAGTTCTGAAACCAATGACAATTTTATGATTGAGTATTTAACAAGATTGTCATGTGATGAAAAGCCAAATTTAAAATGCTCACTTAAATGCAAATAATATGTTTTTAGGGAAGAAACACTGAAACAGGTAGAAAAAAAAGAAAGCATATATTTGAAGACTATTTTTTTTTCTGTATTGCTTATAGAATCTCTATCTTCTAAAATTACACAGATGATGCTTTAAAAAGGATTGAATATGTTAATTCCACAGAAAATTTCCACATTTGTTTATTTAAAATCAATTTAGGAGTTTGCTTAATTCCTGATTAATAAAAGAAAGTAATGTCATATATCAGATGATAAAATGCTGGTTGTTTAAAAAACAACCAGCTAAAGATTAAAGGGATTTACCCAAACACTGAAAGATATTTATGTCTACAGTATTTAAGCAAGACCTTCTCTGATGCTACCAGGCAAACTTAGTAGAAAAAAAAAAGAAATGGAAAGAAATAGCACAACTACTATGTCATGTGTGACCAGAAAACCATGCAAATTCCTATTTTATCTAAATATTTTATCAGAAATAGTACACAGATATACACATATATAAAAGTTTCTCCATGGATTTACTTGAATGTTTGCATATGTAGAAGGTATTTTGTTTTTGAAACAATGCCACAGTCACATTTTATTATGAAAAAAAATATTAGGAGGAAACCAAAACACTACACTCGGTTAAAGAAGTGGAATTTCAGTATCTAAATTAAATAGTGCCTCTAATTAAAAAATGCCTAGTCATGCGAATTCTCATCAAGTGTACTTATGGCAGAAGGAAATCTCCATTATTCTTATTAATAGAGATTTTGAAAATTAGCATGTAAAGAATTTAATTGACTCCTGGACATTGATTTGTCTATAGATATCCTAGTTTACCTGGGATCCCCTTACTGAAATAAGCAGCTATTGCTTTTTTACTTAGAGATGCCATTGGGCCAAAAAAAGAAAGCCAAGTGCTTGACAAATTTAATCTGCTGTTGCAACATAGTGCTTTTCAATAACTGCCTTTTTGTTTGAAAGGTTCAGACAAAGAAAAAAAGAGACTACACAAATGCTAGGAAGCTTGTCAGGGAACTGAATGTAATGCCCTTGTCCCTCTCCCTGGTACATGCTGTCCTTGGAGAGAGCAGAACTCTGCATACCATCCTCACATGGCTGAAATGAATGGGACCGCTCTCCTAAATGAAGTGAGACTCTTGCCAGAGTTGTAGGTTCCAGTGAGACTGGAACCTACAACAGGGTTCAGTAAATTAAATTGTATCATTTTAAGACATCTAAAAGCTTTGTTACTTTTGATTCCAACGCCTCCTGCAGAACTCCTTTGTGTGCAAATGTCAGTATGCATGAAACAGAACAATTCAACGCTGGTCAGCTGACAGCCAGAATACCTGGGTTGGGGAATAGATTCTGGTTTCTTGGCTCTGGGAGAGAGTATGTTGAGCGTGCCATGACCCAGAGAGGTGGGTTGGTGAAAATCCTCTGTCATCAGTCACACTGAAGCTTGGGGCCGCCCACTGCCATAAATCAATCAATCAGTCAATTATTTAGTAATCAGGTACTTGCATTTTCATAGTTAATATAAAAATGGGCTCCAGACAACGCCTTCTCTATAATGATAATCTAGCTTTATATTACAGTGGGGGGTGTTTACCTTAAATTAATCCATTTTTTTTCTAAAAAGGTAACATATTGATCTTAACAAGGTCTTGCCAATTGTATAGAAACAAATTAAGCCCCACTGAAAGATCAGCACTGCAAAATACATAAGGTCATGAAAATAGGAGCACATAAATAGTTCTCTTAACTCAAGCCACTTCTTTGAGGAACTATTATGTTCTGGACTTGGAATTTAGATCATTAATATAGGGTTCAAGTTCTGCACAGACCTTTTCACTAGGCAAATTTAACCTAAAGACAGCACCTTTTTGGGGAATGTCTGACTGACGACAACCTTACCAGATGAAAGTCCCAATGATGTATTCCAAGTCTATATTATATATAGCATGATGTAATTAACATTTTTAAAGAGTGATTAGGTATATTTTATTTGAGAAAGAACTTTAGATTCTAAAACTCCTTGACTAGAGTTTTGAAGTTTATTGCTGACAATTTTCATGGAGCATTTAGCGAAAAAGAATCTTCTTATTTTATTACTCTGTAAGTCACGTTAAAAGAAAATCCTCTTCTAGATCTGGACTGGCTTAACTGCTTCTAAGGTTTCAGGCAATTCTAAATATCTTTTCTAGCCAATGATGGACAACTTCCTGTGAACTTTTCCATGATGAAGTACCTGCAAGTTAAACTTCTGCGATGGCTGACAACTCCTTCATTTCCACACTAAAGTCATTGCTTCCTCTTGGTCTGTCAAGTTGGGTTTTTTTCTGTAGTTTTAGGACCAGAAACATTTATGCATTTTACAACCTTTTCTTGTTGGACTATATTATGATTGATAGTGCCAAAATAACCATAACAGGGAGTGAAATCTTCTTTTTCATTTTAGGCACAAGCCTACAACAGGTTGTAAATACTTGTCACCTCACTCACAGATCTGAACAATTTACTTTCCGTGCCTTTTCCATGCCAGCCCAGCCTAACAAGTCTTTGTGTCCCCCTACAGCCACAACATAGCTATGAACTAGAAATGTTAGTGCGCAGACAGAACCTGGCAGTGGAGGGTACAGGATGTGACACAGCTCTGCAAGCACAGTGCATAACGTATAATGAACTTCCAGAGCTTTCCAAGTTGAAACTGAGACAAGAAAGCCATTGCCCCCTTCTCTTCCTTGAGATGCAGCTCAACCTGTAAAAAGTTGGAAATCTACCCATCATTCTCCTGCACTAGAAACGCCAATGTCCACCTGAGGATGCCTTCTAGAGAATAAAAGGCTATTTGCAGGGTTTGTTCTGTCCATCTGCTCTGCCTTTATTTTTAAACACAGCACATGAGCTAGCCCCAAACTCTTTTTCCAGAAACACTAGTTTGACTTGGCTTACTAGATTTAATTTTCTATACTTTCTTCCTCAGTGACTTGTGGAATAATATTGCATTTTTTCAGGATAAGAAAGATGGGTAGGACCTTAAATTTTTGTGTTGTCAAAAGATACTGTTTGTATTCTTAGTCAGATATACTACGACCTTGAGACAGGGTATATTTCTTGATTTGGTCAGTGAAGCTAACTGAGCTGTGGCAGTTGCTGCTGCAGTTTTTGACTTTGAACAGACCAGAGAAACAGGCAGTATCTGTCAGACACTAATGGCACTATGAAATTTGTGCCCACCACTGTTCTTCATAAGCAACAGAGCTGAAGCTGGCACCCTGAAATCTGTTGAATGTTGCTATTTTTCATGCAATAGCTAATTTAGAGGCTGCTTAATTTAGGTTTCACTACATGGGTACATTAATGCTCTAGCCTTGGTTAAAGCTGAAGAGCTTGCTCACCCAGGATGGGAAGGAGCTTGCAGAAAGCATGGCACATACCCTGCTCAGGGCAGCCCTGCTGCTGGCAGAAGGTGGGGGACTTGTTGCTGACTCCTGCGCTTCTTTCCACTTCCCAGCCAGGAGTTCATCGGGCAGGGCTGCGGGTGGGAAATTGTGCCTACGTACTTTTTGGCTTTTGGGCCTTCACCGGTGTGGCAATTCATTAGGTGACCACACCAATCCCCAACTCTGGATGGACTTTCTGTCAGTGTGGTTTATATTCTGCCAGCTAGGGGATGATTCCTATAACATTGAGCAAAATTAGCAAAGTGAATGAGGTTTTCATGTTTTTGCTGATACAGTTATATTCAGACTAAATATATCGACTACTACTGTATCAGCAGTAAATATATATTGCCTTCTTTCATTGTTAATACAGAGGATAATCCTTCTAGTCTTTTTACCACTCCTTACCTACTCTACTGTAAACATGTATCTCTAAAATATACCACAATTCAAACTATCTGCTTACGCTTTCTCTCAAACAGTAAGGTAAGGTATTCCAAGTGCCCAGACCCCTGAAATAGCAGTTAGGGGTGGGGAGCAGGATGAAGTCCCCAAAATTCTAAGGGAGATGGTGAGGGACCTGCTCCAA